>JAYEPQ010000015.1:25218422-25943422 GCA_036321105.1 Dracaena cambodiana
TCGCGTGGCTCTCGAGGCCATGCTAGCCTGGTGGCCAACGAAGTTTTGCTGCATCTATAATTTGGATTTCGATAATATCCATAACTGATTTGAGTACAAAATCAAGAACAAATACAATGAATCTTTGGACCAAATCTAATTAAATGCAAAGTCCTATATTTGATGAAGATTACAATGAGATTCTATCTTTATGTACGAGGAAACACTCATGACAACTTCATACCTATAAATACCTATACAAGAGACTTAAAAAGGTTCTTTGGTAAGATCTCTCTCATACAAGAGCCTACGACGTTCCTCCGACCAGTAGTTGAAAGGAAGAGCCGGCCATAAAAATCTCTATCGTCATCAATCTTCAACATCATATCGTCAACGAGAGTTGAAGAAAAACGTCATAACCACCGTAGATCCCACCACTTCTGTAAAAAAGAGGAGTGATTTATAAGTCCTCTTGTTTGTTTTTTCTTATTTATCTTTTTTCATTGTAATCGATCGAAATATTGTAATATTTTTTATGGCAATGGAAAGAGAACCAAAATTCATCAAAAACAGACTGGTGACCACAGTGAGAGAAATCTCCTACACTGAAGAGGAGAAGGTGGCCCAATCTGATGTTGACAAGATTGTAAAGATAGTAAAGATGTTGGTTATTGAAGTTGACCAATAGAAGTATGAGGAGTGCATATTCTCGGACTCATCTAGTCCAATTTAGAGGTGATCCTCACGGTAAGGATACATAAGGGTTATGAGCCCAAAACATCAAGAATCACTTGAACCAAAAGAGAACTTTATAGCTTTGAATGATAAGAAGGCCCTTATTCACTAAGAGCCACTTCGATCTTCAATTACCAATTCATTAGAACAAGTGGTGTCTCTTCCAACCTTTAGGGAACTTATAGCATTTGATGCCAAAAGAGAATCAATTGCTGCACAAAAGTAGATCCAAATCCACAACCGAAATCGGAGAGCATGCCGTAGGATACTCAAGACCCGTTTTCAAAATATGGCTGAACAAAAGTACAAAGTTACATGGCAACCTCAAGAACGTTCAGTGGCTAGAAATAGAATAGAACGCCATGCTAAGTTCCAGCTTTGCATAGATAAAACTGAACACTAGGCTAAGTCTCAGCCTAGTGTAAACAAGATTGAACGCCAAGCTAACTCTCAGCCTAGCATTAAAAAGATTGAACGCCTGGCTAAGTTTCAGCCTATTGCAGGTGAAATTGAATGCCAAGCTAAGTTCCAACCTAGCGTAAATGAGGCTGAAAGCTAGGCTAAGTTCCAGCCCAGCGTAAGTAAAATTGAGCGTCAAGCTAAGTTCCAACCCAGCGTTAAAAAGACTAAACGTCAGGCTAAGTCTCAGTCTAGTGTAGGCAAAACTGAAAATGAAAATTAGATTAAGTCTCAGTCAGTATGCGAGGCTAATAAAACTAAGCCAATGTGTGGGGCTAAGTCAGTACGCGAGACTAATAAAACTAAGCTAGTGTGTGAGACTAAGCTAGTATGTGAGCCTATAAAATTAAGCCAGGTGCAAGACTAAGCTAGTACGCGAGGCTAATCCAGTGTGCAAAGTTAAACTAGTACGCGAGGCTAAAGTTAAGCCTCAACCTCGCATGAAAACTATGGAACGCGAGGCTATTGAATAGTACTGTACAAAACATGCTAAAGTCAACACTGGATGCTAGAGTAACCTGTGGCCTGACAAACATGATCCCCGAGACTTCTCATAATCACATACATGCACAAATAGGCCTTGCGGGAGAATAGGGCCCACTCACAAAAGATGGTCATCTCAGCATGCCAAGAATAAACTCCGGATTTATGAGAGTACTTAACAAACAAAAGGAGGGTTGTACAACCCCATCAATCATGCTGTTATAAGTAATTAATTGCAGCAGTCTTGACTTATTGTTACTATGAAACCCTAAAACAGTCTGTTTTTAGCCGACTGTCTGTACCAGAATCTAATATTCAAAAAAGAAAATGCATACAAAGACAAGACTTTGATTTAGATGAAGACCTGCCGGCTATCACATCAAACATGGTGAATAAAAGGAAAAAAAATCAATTATTGAAGAGTATTCCTCTGATACAGAGACGGAATAAGCACATCATCACACACACCTTAGGATGAGCTTCCTGTGACTATAAAAGGTTGGCAGGAGGTTCAGATGAGGAGTATGAAAAACATACTGATTATTCGACTATAGTAACACCACGATATCAGTTTGGGTGAAGAACAGCTCATATGGCTGAACGGTCGGTTGAAATAAATCAGAGGATAGAAGCACAAGAGCGGCTTATCCAAGAACAACAAAAAAACATTGAAGAGCTCAAGGTAATGCTCGGGAAAATTATAGAGAATACACAAAAACAGAGCAGGGAATTTTTTTCTGACAAAGGTAAGAAAGACAAGTATGTATCAAATTCAGACGATGAAGGAGAGGGTGAGGAGGAAGAA
Organism: Dracaena cambodiana; assembly: GCA_036321105.1. Classification (NCBI taxonomy): domain Eukaryota; kingdom Viridiplantae; phylum Streptophyta; class Magnoliopsida; order Asparagales; family Asparagaceae; genus Dracaena; species Dracaena cambodiana. The sequence continues at coordinate 25,220,884 of JAYEPQ010000015.1, forward strand.
TGCATCATCAACCCCCATGTCAAAAAGATGAAAAAGCTCCACAATCAAATAGAAGTGTTGGCAGTGAAAATTTCTAAAGTAAAAAAGGGATTTTTCACAACAGAACGCGGAGCTAACTTAGTAGCTCCGCGTTTGGCTATGTTAGCCTCGCGTTTGAGTAAAACGCGGAGCTATTCAATAGCTCGCATTCTGGTTTCTTAGCTCCGCGTTTTGATGCGATTAGCTCCGCATGAGCAGATAACCAGAATCATAAATTGATTGAGATTAAGATTTGGGCTTATCCAAATATCCAAATTAAGTCCAATCAGAACTCTAAATTAAGAGATTTAAATCAAAACTAAGATATTTGATTAGAATCCATAATGAATACAAATTCTATTTAAATAGAAACTCTTATATTATCCTAAAACTATAAATACCCCTTTGAGGAAGCTCTAGGGATCATCTTTTTGGCATCTTAGAGAATTCGAGTTATGCGTGAGAGCCTTGAATTCGTGAAGATCAGCAGAGAAGATCCAAGTCGGTCGTCATCTTCAAGAGAGAAAATCATCATCGTCAGATCGTCCAAAGGAGCTACTAGTTAGATCCCATCGCTACGAGAACCCACTATTTTGTAAAAGAGAGCGATAATATATAAATCCTCTTGTTTGTTCTTCTCTTGTTCACTTTCGTTGTAATCTAAGTTGTATTCAATGGAAGGAAAGCAAATTTCTGCTGCGAACAAACTGGCGGCCACAGTGGGAGAAGTCTCTTTCACCAGAGGAGATCGTGGCGCAATCTGACGTCGAGAGGATCGGATCCGACGTGAACATACTAGTCGTAGAAATCAACTAGCAGAAGTACGAGGAGTATCTTTCCTCTGAGTCAGGTAACTCCGCATGAGCAGATAACCAGAATCATAAATTGATTGAGATTAAGATTTGGGCTTATCCAAATATCCAAATTAAGTCCAATCAGAACTCTAAATTAAGATATTTAAATCAAAACTAAGATATTTGATTAGAATCCATAATGAATACAAATTCTATTTAAATAGAAACTCTTATATTATCCTAAAACTATAAATACCCCTTTGAGGAAGCTCTAGGGATCATCTTTTTGGCATCTTAGAGAATTCGAGTTATGCGTGAGAGCCTTGAATTCGTGAAGATCAGCAGAGAAGATCCAAGTCGGTCGTCATCTTCAAGAGAGAAAATCATCATCGTCAGATCGTCCAAAGGAGCTACTAGTTAGATCCCATCGCTACGAGAACCCACTATTTTGTAAAAGAGAGCGATAATATATAAATCCTCTTGTTTGTTCTTCTCTTGTTCACTTTCGTTGTAATCTAAGTTGTATTCAATGGAAGGAAAGCAAATTTCTGCTGCGAACAAACTGGCGGCCACAGTGGGAGAAGTCTCTTTCACCAGAGGAGATCGTGGCGCAATCTGACGTCGAGAGGATCGGATCCGACGTGAACATACTAGTCGTAGAAATCAACTAGCAGAAGTACGAGGAGTATCTTTCCTCTGAGTCAGGTAACTCCGCATGAGCAGATAACCAGAATCATAAATTGATTGAGATTAAGATTTGGGCTTATCCAAATATCCAAATTAAGTCCAATCAGAACTCTAAATTAAGATATTTAAATCAAAACTAAGATATTTGATTAGAATCCATAATGAATACAAATTCTATTTAAATAGAAACTCTTATATTATCCTAAAACTATAAATACCCCTTTGAGGAAGCTCTAGGGATCATCTTTTTGGCATCTTAGAGAATTCGAGTTATGCGTGAGAGCCTTGAATTCGTGAAGATCAGCAGAGAAGATCCAAGTCGGTCGTCATCTTCAAGAGAGAAAATCATCATCGTCAGATCGTCCAAAGGAGCTACTAGTTAGATCCCATCGCTACGAGAACCCACTATTTTGTAAAAGAGAGCGATAATATATAAATCCTCTTGTTTGTTCTTCTCTTGTTCACTTTCGTTGTAATCTAAGTTGTATTCAATGGAAGGAAAGCAAATTTCTGCTGCGAACAAACTGGCGGCCACAGTGGGAGAAGTCTCTTTCACCAGAGGAGATCGTGGCGCAATCTGACGTCGAGAGGATCGGATCCGACGTGAACATACTAGTCGTAGAAATCAACTAGCAGAAGTACGAGGAGTATCTTTCCTCTGAGTCAGGTAACCTGACCAAAACGCGACGCTATCGTCGCGTGCGCTCCAATACCCGAGGATCGGGTAATCGGGAATCCACCGTTAATCAGGGACCCGTGGAGACCGCGGCCATAGAGCCGTCGTTTGGACAGAAAATCCTAGTAGAGGATGGCCTCTTTACTACCAAAGAAAGTTTGGGAATTGGATTGACCAGAACCCAACTCCGAAATAGAAATCGGAGAGCTAGGCGAAAGGCCGTCAAAGTCTGTATTGAACGCAAGGCTAATGTCACAAAATGCGAGGTTACAACCCCTTGCAAACTAGCTCACGTTAATCCCAAGACTAGCCAGTATCACGATAAACGCGAAGCTAAGACTTGCATTAATCGCAAGATTTCTGACACTCGCATTAATCGCAAGGATAAAATTTCCTTAGAGCCAGTATGTGATCCTCCACGCGAGATTACTATTGAGCTTAGCGATAAACGCGAAGCTAGTAAGACTTGCGATAATCGCAAGATTTCTGATAGTCGCGTTAATCGCGAAAATAAAATTTCCTTAGAGCCAGCGTGCTATTCTCTACGCAAGACTACTACTGAGGTTAGCGATAAACGCGAAGCCAGTAAGACTTGCGATAATTGCAAGATTTCTGATACTCGCGTTAATCGCGAGGATAAAATTTCTTTAGAGCCAGCGTGTGATTCTCAACGCGAGGCTACTACTGAGCTTAGCGATAAACGCAAAACCAGTAAGACTTGCGATAATCGTAAGATTTTTGATACTCGCATTAATCGCGAGGATAAAATTTCTTATTTCTTTAAAGCCAGCGTGTGATTCTCCACGCGAAACTACTACTGAGCTTAGCGATAAACGCGAAGCCAGTAAGACTTGCGATAATCACAAGATTTTTGATACTTGCATTAATTGCGAGGATAAAATTTTTTTAGAGCCAGCGTGTGATTCTCCACGCGAGATTACTACTGAGCTTAGCGATAAACTGAAGCCAATAAGACTTACGATAATCGCAAGATTTTTGATACTCGCGTTAATCGCAAGGATAAAATTTCTTTAGAGCCAGCGTGTGATTCTCCATGCGAGGCTAATACTGAGCTCAATGATAAACGTGAGGCCAGTAAGACTTGCGTTAATCGCAGACCTCCTTACCTTCGCGTTTATTGCGAAAATAATCGGCAAACTTACGTTAATCGCAAAAATCGCGCTAAACGCGAAGTTATGACTTGCGTTAATCACAAAAATAAGCCAGCGTGCAAGAATTTTCTTCCACGTGAGGCTAATGTACCAGAAGATAAAATTCTGCAAAAACGTCAAGCCAGCATAAAACGCGAGGCTAACGTATCAAAATGCGAGACTAGCGTATCCAAACGCGAGGCTATTTCTCAGCTCCGTATATCAAAACGCGAGGCTATTTCTCAGCTCCGCATATCAAAACGCGAAGCTACTTCTTAGCTCTGCGTATCAAAATGCGAAACTACTGCTCAGCTCCGTGTAAATCCACCTGAATACAAAATTAGGGTTGATCATTGCATTGTTGGATCAGAACTTGAACCAATGGTTCCAAGAAGCTCCAGTGGGCCTTTGGGCCCTCTCAATGGATGAGTGGGCCCCACGACTCCATATCTAAGGCCACTGATCTCAGAGAATATCTAACCAAGAAAAGGAGTATAAATCAAGTTCAGTTTAAACCTACTTGTCATTGCCAACAGCTTATGACAGCAGTATTTACTGTAGTGGACAGTTGTTGCTGCAGTAAGAATAGGGTATCGGTGTTCGACCGATTAACCGAGTCGGACAAAAAACCCTACTAAAAGACAAAAACTGCTCCTTGAGAAAAAGAATGGAGAGTTGTAACTTCTAATATGGTCGGAAAGGGAAAGAAAATCATAGAAAAGAATGGTGATTCAGAATCAAGCAATGAACAACCTCATCATTTTACCCGAGTTAAGTCAGGCGCTATCCCAACCCAAAACTATAAGAAACTTGTGAAAGGTTTTTATGACAACGATAGTGATAACTCGGCCATAGCCTCTCCTCGTTCTTCAGTATCATCTAAATTGCAGAAATCAGCATCACATATGATGGATAGATCTGACGATATCGACCAAAGATTTGAGGCCTAAGAAACGATCGAGGATCTTAAAATGATGCTCTCAAAAGTGGTCGAAAATACTCAAAAAATTGTTGAGGATAACACCAAGAAGGGAAAAGAAATTCCGTTCAACAAAATGAACGAGGAAGATAAAGAAGAAAGATTCACTCGACACATGAAGACGAGGATAAGTATTCTTTTCATGACCCTCATGAAGAGAAAATCGAGAAGTTACAAAGCCAACTCGAGGCGTTAATGCACAAAAAGGAGTTGAAAGAATCAGGGATTTCAAGACCATACCTGCCTGACTGGAATTTGGCACCATACCCTGAAAAATACGAACCGCTCAAATTGGAGCCATATGACGGGAAAGGATCTCCCAATCAGCATATTTACTACTTCTTGTTCCAAGTAGGACATTTAATGGGCAATGACCCAGTGATGACTAAGATATTTGTAAGTACCTTATGAGGGCCTGCCTTCACATGGTTTATGCAGCTGCCCCCAGGTAATATCAATACCTGGTTTGACGTTGAGAAACAATTTCTTGCACGTTTCATTGAGGATGATACTGAAATATTGGTTCATTCTCTCCTTGCAACAAAGCAAGGAGAACAAGAAACGGTAAAGGACTTTATAGAAAGGTTCCGAGAGAAGTCCGTGCACTGCAAATATGGAATGGTTTAGGAAACTCTGGTAGAGATGTGTCGGCATAATCTCAAGACCAACGTGCTCTTAAAATGGGGGTCGTAGAGTCTAAAACTTAGAAGGATTTCTCAAATAAGGAGAGCAAGCCAAAGACTTGATCCGCAGAGTTGAAGAATCTCGTGGAGCAAGGAATCTGGGGAACAATAGACCGCACACACAAAGTAATAACAAAAACAAGGGGAAAGCGGTGATGGTGTCAGAAGCCGCTCCACAAGAGACGAACTCTCCAAACCCGAAGCTCCAAAATCAAAAGGGCACGAGACATAATAGGCCCCGGCAAGAAAGGACATACACTTTTAAAGCGGAACAGACGCCTACACTCTTTTATCTGCTCCTTAGGAAGGGAATGCTGAAACTTCCAGAAATAGGAAATCGGAGGATGCTGGCAAAACCAACGATCCTAACTATTGTCTCTACCACAGGAATGTCGGACACCCTACCAGAGATTGTTATCCTCGAAAGAATAGGATCTAAGCATTGATAGAAGCTGGAGTCTTGATGCTAAAAGAGGAACAAAAGAAGGTCACTGCCAATATGGAAATCCTAGTGATAGGAACCCACGAGTTCCCCGCGGGGGTGACCCCAATGCCAGAGGGGAAGCTGGTCATGAAAAATCATGACTCATATAAAAAGGCACAGAAAGGACTTGTCCCCGTAACAACTCAAAGAGGAAAAATCATGTGGGTCCACCCTGATCTGTTACAGGATGAACAATGGACCACCTCAAATAACTAGAGAAAAAGTGGACTAGTAATACTATTTTCACAAAAATAAAGGAAGAATACATAATCTCGAGAGCCTTCACAGATTCTGAAGAAGAGTCCGAAGCTATGACCACTCATCAAGATGGGGCGGGCCCTTCCGACACTCGATCTGGTAAACCATACCTCAAAGACTACACCAGAGTAGATCCGAAGAATATATACGGGGAACTCGCGAAGCCTGCAAAACAAAAGGGGTTTCGTTTCCAGAAAAATCATGCAAGAGATGAAGAAACCAAAGAGGTTGCATTTAAATTTGATATAATAGCTCAGCTGGCAAATATTCCAGCTCGAGTTATGCTTTATGAGTTGCTGTGATTGTTAAAATCAACTCGCGAAGCATTAAGAGAGGCCTTGGCTGATTCTGAATCTTTCTTAGCTCAAATTATCGAGCCAGCCGACGAAGAACGGGACTCCTGCCCCCGCTGTCATCAAGTGAGGAGGCAAGTTTCGCAAATTATTTTCTCTCCAGAGGATATACATGTAAGGAATAAAAAGCATAATAGGCCTTTATATTTCACCGGATATGTCGGATCCACAAAGGTGGACCATATTCAAATCGATCCGGGATCTGCATTAAACATTATTCCCAGAAGACTGATGCAGTTATTGGGAATCTTTCTCCATTGTTTGATACCGACAAATACTACAATATATGGGTTTAACGCTAATGATAGCTGTCCCCTCGGAAAAATCTGACTTCGATGTCAAATCGGAGATTTGAGGAAAGAAGTTACACACTACGTCATTGACACAGACACATCTTATAACATTCTACTGGGACGCCCATGGATCCATAATTACATGATAGTCCCATCGACTCTCCATCAATGTATGAAATACTGCGATGAATAAGGAGAAGTCTAGACGTTAGTTGCAGACAGGCAGCCATTTAAAGGGCTAAAAAACTACTTCACGGATGCTATGCTATCAAGCCGGTCCATGAAGTCTCCAATAATGACTACAAAAAGCCTCAAGAACCCGACGAAAGCGGCAACGAGGCAGATACTGAATACGAATCACCCGAAAAGGATGATGGGGGTGACTATGAGATAAACCCTCACATAAATTTTAAAGTGAATTTTGATAATAATGTAGCCAATGTAGCAGAGGATGACTGGACTATTAATGAAAATATAAAATTAGTCTGCGAGCCTGCTGTAGCTACAGAGTCTGAGCCTTCTTGTACCTCCACTGAGGAAGATGACCTATCCGAACTTGAAATTTTGGCAGCATATCACTTGCCAACAAAGTCGTCTCTCATCTCTCAGTCTAAAATAACAAAAGGATGAGATCACTTCTGTGAAGTATCTCCGCGACATGTATCGCACAAACTGATTGTCTTCGGCAAAGTGATCGCGTCGTCTAACCAAAGACAAAGTAGTGAAAGTAATGAACAAACATCACCTCAATTTCACTTATATGAACAGAAATCCTGACAGATGATGGAAAAGTTGGGTTACAATTTTACCCAAAAACCGGGATTGAACTTTGGAAAAGGTCGACGAAATCTCATACCCTCGTTTAGACCAAGAGGGAAGAATCCTAATTATTATCAGAAAACTCGAAGGGGGTTAGGATATGTGTCCACTCCTCCCTCTCCGTCATATAGAGACAGAGAGAGCTCTTCGGCTGATGAAGATTTACATCCACACGACCATGATTCAGATCTAAGTACTGGCGCCTGGTTTCAATCTCTAACAGCAAATATGGTTTCAGCCGCACCAGAAAGCGACGAGGAACCAATTGATGTGCAAGATGATTTTTGGGCTAAACACATGGATACTCTCTGGGATGTCCGTTTTGAACTGCATGACCCATCCACAAGAGATAAGGTAGTACAAATTAACATGGGAACGGAAGAGAATCCAAAGCCCGTTTTTATAAGTGACACACTAACTCCCTTGGAAAAGGAAGAACTTATATCTATTATCAAGGAGTATATAGATGTGTTCGCATGGAGCTATGAAGACATGCCTGGTCTTGATCCTCAGATTGCCACACACCGGCTAAATATTAAAGAAGACGCCAAGCCAGTTAAACAACAACAGAGGCGTTTTCGTCTGGAATTGATGGGGGCGATAGTTGCCAAGATTAATAAGCTTATAAAATCGAAATTTATTCGTGACAAGCAATATCCCGATTGGGTGGCTAATATAGTGCCGGTTAGTAAGAAGAACGGCAAGATCCGGATATGCATCGATTTTCGGGATCTAAATGCTGCATGCCCTAAGGATGAGTTCCCACTCCCAATTACCAATGTAATGATTGATAACGCCTGCGGTTATGAGAGGATGTTCTTTATGGATGGCTTCTCAGGCTATAATCAGATCAAAATGCACCCAGACGATGAAAAGCACACGACTTTCAGAACGTCGCTGGGGTGTACTGTTATACAGTAATGCCCTTCGGGCTAAAGAACACTGGTGCCACCTACCAACGTGCAATGAGCATTATATTTAAAGAACATCTGCGCTAAAAGGTAGAGTGTTATGTGGATGACTTGGCGGTCAAAAGCAAAAACAAAGACGACCATCTTCAGGATCTAGGAACAGTCTTCGATTTTATGCGAAGACATCACTTGAAGATAAATCCTACTAAATCTTTCATGGGGGTGTCCAGTGGAAAATTCCTTGGATTGATAGTTACCTCAGAAGGAATTTTTCTTGATCCTGAAAAAGTAAAAGCGATCAACGAGATGCCGCCTCCCCGCAATCTTAAAAAATTAAGGGGGTTATAAGGAAAACTAGCCTATATCCGGCGCTTTATCTCTAACCTATCAGGACGATACCAGCCGTTTTCCAGACTCATGAAAAAGGGGGTTTTCTTTATATGGGATGAGGCATGTCAACAGGCGTTTGACGTTCTCAAAGAATACCTTACCAAACCTTCCATCCTCATGGCGCCTGTCCCTGGGCAACCATTCCTCATATATATAAGGGCTATGGATAATGTGTTAGGAGCATTACTTGCTCAATATAATGAGCACGGCCATGAACACGCCCTTTATTACTTAAGCCGAACAATGATCGGGGCTGAGCATCGGTATACTCCGATTGAAAAAGAATGTTTAGCCCTAGTGTTCGCCGTTCAGAAGATGCGACACTGTCTTTCAGGGCAAACAATTCATGTCATTTCATAGGTTAATTCTTTGAAAATCCTAATGACCAAACCAGGGTCTTTAAACGGCCGATTGACGAAATGGGCATTATTGCTATCGCCATATGATATACACTTCGTTCCTCAAAAAGCCATGAAGGAACAAGCGATCGCCGATTTCCTAGCAGACCATCCAATTTGGTCCAACTCTAAACAAATGTCAGAGGTCAACGCAACTAGTAAAGAACAACCGTGGCTGATGTTCTTTGATGGTACTGCCAGACGATCTGCTACTGGAATGGGAGTTGTGCTGATATCCCCACATAAACACATACTGCCTAACGGTTACTCATTAACAGTGCTATGTACAAACAATGTGGCAGAATACAACGCACTCATTATTGGCTTAAAAATGACTCTGCAACTAGGGGTGAGCTATCTAGAGGCATATAGAGACTCTAAACTTATCGTCAACCAGATAACGGGTGAGTATTAAATCAGACTTGAAGCCCTCATCTCTTACCATCAACTAGCCATTGAGCTAGCAGGATACTTTGAACAATTTTATATCTATGACATATCTCGGAATGAGAACGTCTATACGGATACCCTTGCCGCACTAGCTGCAACATTGGCAATTCCGTCGGGTGCAGCTAAAAGTATCACTATTGGCAGTAGAGAACTTCTCCATCCGGATACTGTCTTCCAAACTAGGAAAGTGTGCCAGACAGGCTTAACTCTGGAACCTCATGATTGGCGATTTCTATTTGTAGATTATGCGTTATATGGGATTCTGCCAGATGATCCAAAGGAAGCCGCCTCGATAAAGAGAAAGACCCAAGGATTTTACTATGATCATACGCTTCAAACTTTATACAGAAAGTCAAGTGATGGTCTCCTGCTACGCTGCATATGAAAGGCAGAAGCAGATGAAGTGCTAAGAGAAACGTATGATGGAGTGTGTGGAGCTCACTAGCCCGGTCCAAAACTCGGGGACTGCATATGAAGGCTAGGATACTACTGGCCGAAGATGATTACCGATGCGATGGCATACGCCAAACGATGTCATGCATGTCAGGTACATGCAAATTTTATTCATCAACCCCCAGAGTACTTGCACAGTACCGTTGCTAGCTGGCCATTTGAAGCATGGGGAATGGATATTGTGGGGCCAATAACTCCCCCATCATCCAGGGGACATCGGTTTATCCTCGCAATAACCGATTATTTTTCAAGATGGGCCGAAGCTGTGCCCATGAAAGAGGTAAAAATGACGGACGTAATTAAGTTCATTAAGCATCATGTCATTTACCATTTCCCCAAAGAATCATTCACGATAATGGACCGCAGTTCATCTGCCATGGGTTCTCAAGATTCTGTGATAAGTTCAGAATAAAAGATGTTGCTTCAATTCCATATAACCCTGCGACAAATGGATTGGCCGAAGCTTTCAACAAGATAATTATTAAACTCCGTCAGAAGTTTGTCTCCTCCAAAAAACGAGACTGGGATGAAAAGTTAGGAGAGTGTTTGTGGGCTTATCGCACCACCATTCAAACCCCAACAAAAACTACCCCGTTCTCTTTGGTCTATAGAAGTGAGGCCGTCTTGCCTCTTGAAGTCCAGAAACCATCATTAAGAGTGGTCCTAGCCACTAAGATGACAACAAAAGAACGCCATCAACAAAAATTGCAAGAACTAGAAGCGTTGGATGAAAAACATCTCCAGGCTCAACAATAAATTGAGTTGTATCAAGCCCAAGTCTCACAAACGTTCAATAAGAGCATTAAACCAAGGACCTTTAAGTAAGTAGACTTAGTTCTGGCTATCAAAAGGCCAATGATTCTAACCCACAAGACTAAGGGTAAATTTGAACCCAAGTGGGAAGGATCGTTCATCGTGGAAACGGTATACTCTAGTGGAGCTTATCGCTTAATGAACCAGAATGGTGATAGAATGATGATGCCGATCAACGGCAAATTTTTGAAGAAATACTATGCATAAAAAAAAACAGATATTATTTACTATCACATCTGGTTCATATCCCTAGAAGTATAACCATCCACTTGTTCAAGTTACGCATATGATCACTTGAACCTCCTTATTAAACTAAGGCATGTGCAATTAGGCGCCTCTGTCTAAATCAATAATCCTGATCCGATCATTCTGGTGTAAGTAGTTAAACGTTTTCACCAAACATAAATTTGCTCTATCAAAGAGCTTTACCGTGGTCGATAATTGTGATCTGGTTGGTCTTAGACCTGGTTGGTTTTAACAATCTAAGTTACGCAGATGAGCCTTGGATTGTTTAAAAATTTTTTAAGACAAGTTATTTGTTGTGCAAGAAAAATTTGTAGCCAACAGATAAAAGAATCAAAAGAATTATCTTTTTTCATAAATCAAAAGAATAAAGTTACAAAAGAATAAAGAATGAATAAATAGAGGGAGTTATGGCTCTCCCAAAAGCTTCAACTTATTCATCGTCTCATCAATAACTCGATGACGAGTCTCCTCCACGGAGTGTTAAGCTTGCGGGCGCAAATCATCATCATTTATTGCAAGTTGTTGGGTCAACCGCTGACGAGACTCTTCAATAGCACGACTTCTTATTATTTCCTTCTGCTCGAGTTGTCCTTGTTGAAGGACCAGCTCTTCTCGTCTCCTGACGGACTCCCCTAGCCGAGACTCGCTGGCTTCTAGAATAGCCTGAGCCTTAGCAATAGTCTCTTTGGCTCTTAGAATGGCCGCCTGGCTCCCCTTGATCTCGAAGTCCACCATCTCCACCCCCTGAGAACTGACTACTGGCTGGTTTGTAGCTCCGCTAACTCCTATGACCATCCTTCTTCCTGTCGCCTCAGCTCCTCTTGACGAGTTGTTAGCTCTGCCCGTAGCCGCGCCAACTCAATCTCGGTGATTGCTTCCACATCTGCTTGGCGAACTATGTTTAGCGTGTTCACCTGCTCTTCTAAAGCTTCTAGGCAGGCCCGATAAGGAGCTGCTCGGTCACGTCCCCAAATCATTTCAATATTATCCAGATAACTGGACAACATTGGATGTCCAAGATTAAGAAAATCTCTTCCGTCCAGGATCATCCTAATACATATCCTTAGTAGCCGCATAAAATCGTTGACACTATGATTGAAGAACTCCTCAAGAGGATCAACAATGTCTAAATTCAAAGCAGGCAGTGCTAGGGAAGATGTCGCCGGGGAGGAGTGGCTTCTGTTGGAGTCAAGGAAGAGAAAAATCGTCCCTGTACCAGATTCATGACATGAGGGGCCACTAGAGCCAATAAAGACTTGGCAGAACTGGGAACCAGAGGCAAATTATCACTGGTATAAGTCATTCGAGCAGCACCGCTAGCAGGGGTAGATGATGGAGTGTTTTCACCCGAAGCTCCTCCCGTGGCAGAAGTGGCTTCGAACGAGAACTTAAAATTTTCTTCATCCCCCGTTGGCAGATGACTTGGAGCAGGAGGAGTCACCGGTGTCTCAACAGCCACAATAGTAGAAAGCGTTAATACCGCTGGCGAGCAACAAGGGGCACACCTACAACCACTGGAAAAATTTCCTCGAAGCAGACCATTGGTGTTGGAGATGGCAGATTTGGAGATAGGGGAGCCTCTCTTGCTGCGGCCGCGACGACAACCTCTGTCCTATCATCACTCCCGAGTCTGTCGATTGAAGGAGCTGAAGTAGGAACAGAGAGAGCAGCTGGCGTGAAATAATCCATGCCAAACTCCTCCACCGAACTACCAAGACCACCCACTGAGTCGGTGGTGCTAGAGTAGTCGACCCACTCCTCAGATTCCATCCTGGTAGTTGAGTGCATAGGAGAGTGGAGCTGACTACCTGCATCTCAGAAAGCAAACAAGGAGTGCTACACATAATATAGGAAAAATGAACAGAAGATAGAATATGAAATCGGAGAGAACCATACCAGGGGATACAAGTCCAGTGGTAGGACTTGAAGGAGGAGCCGTCGCCGTTTCTAAAAGAGCAGCAACCTCGCTACCAAGAGGTTGCGTCGCGGTGTGTTCGACGGACTCTGCGGTTGGTGGAACCGGGACCTCACTAGCGCTAGGGGCTTCTGCAGGTCCGCTCTCCTCTACCGGCGCCGGAGGCAGAGTTGAAGCTAGCAAGTCCGTAGCGAACTGGACAGCTGCCTCTTGGGGGACTACTATGGTCCCCGGGGCCAACTTTTTCTTCTTCTTGGCTGACCCTTCTTTTGGGGGTCCGCGGCGTTTGACAGTAGGACTCCGAGAACGAGTGACTACAAGTTGGGAAGCATCTCCAACATCAGCGTCATCATCATCACCATCATCGTCATCTCCATCAGAGTCGCCAACATCTGATGGATCGGCAGCCGCGCCAAGGAATTCATCCATTCCTTTCACCCTCACTCTTTTAGCCCCCTTGCGGCTAGAGAAAAAGGCCTCTATCTCTTTATAACAACTGCGGTTGATGGAGAAGTTGGGCACGCCAGCATTGGCGACGCTGTACCACGTGCAGAAGCTAAGAGTCATGCTCAGTTCGGGCGACTTCTGAGGCAAGACAAATTCAGCCCCGGTCCCACCAGCTACGAAATGGAACCAGCCGTGGGCACGCTCATACAGATTCCCTTCATCGGCCAGCTTCTTATTTGGGTTACCCACATAGAGTTTAGAGTACCCAAACTGACGAGCGAAGCGGCTCGGGGTGTATGGTTCAATATAGCACATGGTGTCTTAACGATACACCAAGTGCCCGGGTCGGATATAAAGGAGCCACCAGAATGCTCCTAAGGATAAGACGGTAAAATTGTCTGCTCCCGAAAAATCCTTGAATTTTGACCCGTATTCTCCACCAGGGAAGTCGGGGAAGCACTGGAAGATTTCATAATTCTGGTGTTGGCGAGGTGTCTTCCAGATTTGAGACATGTAATGACTCTTCCATGAGGAACGTTCGTATAGCTCCACAAGGAAGGGCTTGTCACCTGAGTGATGTTCAGCTGCACTCATCAAAGAGGGGTTGTGCATGACAAGCCACGCCATTAGATAAGTATAAGGTATCTGCACCCTGGGGTTTGGAGTCTTCGCCTTGGCAGTCTCCTTCGACTTGCCTTTTCCTTTCCCTTTCCCCTTGTCAGCAGGAATGAAACCATTACAGATCACTCGTAGTTCACTCTGCAGGTTGCTCACCATGGCGGAAAGGAGCCCGAAGGGTCGGCCTTATGCAAGAAGAACTGCTGGATACACCACGTTCATTGCTTGCCTCTTTCGGCAATGACGGCGCGACACACATTTTTAACCATAGCATCAGGAACCCAGCAATAAGCCCTCTATTGGATACTAAGAACTGAGCTTGGTAGTGGAAGTTCTTGAAAACGGTGCCAGGATTGAATCCACCTTCGTTGGATTCAGCGGTATAGAATATGGCACGCGTCTTTGCAATGCGGCGATCGATCTCCTTGACGTCAACAGGAGCATGGCCGTGAACTGTTGCTGAACTCTCTTTGGAGTTCAGGTTTGCAAAAAGGTAATTGGCCCACTTCTTGTGACCGATACCCTGATTATGCACACCTGCCATGTCGGCGCAGATGCGGTAATGGCACATCATCTTCAAGTAAGTGGCATAGATGCGCTCATCCCTCGCCTTCAACATATTTCGCTCTTCAAAGGTAGAGATGTCCTCTTCGTAAGGGACTTCGCCCATCGATAACCCGAACACTTCAAACATCTCGTGGAGAGCAAGTCCCAGCTCACCCACTGGTGTAAAGAAAGTGCCAGTCTTAGGGTTGTACATCTCTAGGAGACTGAAGAAATGATAGGAGCTCTGGGGAATTCCAAATTGAACATTTCTGATGGCTCTGTATAAGCCAATCTCCCTCAGAACTGGTTCATGGGAATCCATCATATATTGGACGAGGCGGGCCCACCACATGTTGCCAGAGGAATAAATCCAGCCAGGCATCTTGAAGTCATTGGTTGGGTATTGGCCTCCTTGTACCATGAACTCATTTAGAAAAGTTCGTGCGTGAATTGGGACCTCCCCTACTGAGTGCTCCTTGGTGATTCTTCCCGGAAGCAACCCGGTGATGCATCTTGTGGGACCATCTTGGTAAGCCCCATGTGCGTTCAACATGCCCGTAGGGACGCAGTCATACTCCTGGCTCAACCCCCATTCCAATTCACGGTGCATGGCTAGGCTTTGAAGATAAACCAGGGGATAGCTACGCTCCATGCTGGGAAGAAACATCAGCAGGTCACCAGATTGATGGAGCCACATGCACTCTTCTTCAAAGAGGATCTGGTCTGAGTGCCTCATTATATCTCCAAAAAGAAATGCAGACTTCTCCAACACTTCTCAGTTGGTGGCCTTAAAGGCAACATCAGTGATGATCTCTCTTGCAGTAACAGGGTGGTTCCTGATCAACTTCTCCCTGTATTCCCTCAGACCGGGCTTGTAGGCCAGAAGATCAGTAGTGAATCGAAACTGGACCGTCAAATCCGCACCCCAGCGTATCCGAAGTAGTGCCTATGAGGGAGAGCGTCCACCGAATACCCCACTGCAAAAAAAGAATTAAGAGTTAGAAAAAGTTTTACAAAACTCAAAAAATCTTCTGAGTATAGAAACGCAGAGCTAAAAATAACTCCGCGCGAACCTAAGGAGATAGCCTCACGTTTACAAAACGTGAAGTTAAAAAGCAACTTCGCGGTGATATGTAAAATGCAGAGCTAATAGCCTCGCGTTTACAAATGCGAAGCTAAAGTTCATAGCCTCGCGTTGAAACGCGACAGCTAGCCAAAATAGCCCCGCGTTTCCAAACGCAAGGATAACGTGATAGCTTCCCGTGGAAGAAGATCAGAGGCTTTTCTTCTTCTCTAGGCCGTACGGCTGGTAAACGGCGATCTCGCCGTTAAAAAGAGCGATTGGTCGGTTAAAACCAAGCCAAATCACCCCAAAGTTGCTCTAAAGAATCCAAAAATTGAAATTTTTACCTCCAAGGGGCGCGACATCGACTGGCTCGCCGCTGTGGCCACTTCCTTGGCCGCTACCACCGCTGCTAGTGCCGGCCGCCGATGGTGAAGAGATGCGCGAGGTCGTGCTTTTCTTGAGTGCCATTCTAATGGTGAAAATCGACGAGAAATTTGGAAAAAATTGTCGAAAATCGCTCGGTCACCTGAACTTTGTTCGCCTGGGCTATGATCTCTGGGAAGTTCTTTGAAATGAAGTGAAGAAGAAGAAGAGTTAGAACTCTATTTAAATAAGAAAACCTGCCCCTTGGTATTCGGTGCAAAAATCGAAGCAATTACTGAGCAGTTACCCATTAAAACGCGAAGCTATTAGCTCCACGCAAGTATACAAAACGCGAAGATAACTTCGTATTTTAACTCCACATTTCAGTTTGAAGATCCAAAGTATTTCAAAATTTGCTAAGTTCTAAACCATTTTGAAAAGTTTGGAGAGGGTTCTATTGGCAGTGAAAATTTCTAAAGTAAAAAAGGGATTTTCCACAACAGAACGCGGAGCTAACTTAGTAGCACCGCGTTTGGCTATTTTTAGCCTCGTGTTTGAGTAAAACGCGGAGATATTCAATAGCTCCGCGTTCTGATTTCATAGCTTTGCGTTTTGATGAGATTAGCTCCGCGTGAGCAGATAACCAGAATCGTAAATTGATTGAGATTAGATTTGGGCTTATCCAAATATCCAAATTAAGTCCAATCAGAACTCTAAATCAAGAGATTTAAATCAAAACTAAGATATTTGATTAGAATCCTTGATGAATACAAATTCTATTTAAATAGAAACTTTCATATTATCCTAAGGCTATAAATACCACTTTGAGGAAGCCCCAGGTATCATCTTTTTTGCACCCTAGAGAATTCGAGTTACGTGTGAGAGCCTTGAATTCGTGAAGATCAGCAGAGAAGATCCAAGTCGGCCGTCATCTTCAAAAGAGAAGATCATCGTCGTCAGATCGTCCAAAGGAGCTACTAGTTAGATCTCATCGCTACGAGAACCCACTATTTTGTAAAAGAGAGCGATAATATATAAATCCTCTCGTTTGTTCTTTTCTTGTTCACTTTCGTTGTAATCTAAGTTGTATTCAATGGAAGGAAAACAAATTTCTGCTGCGAACAAGAAGCATTGATGCACAGTAAAGAGTTACAGGAAATAAGGATTACGAGACTCTACCCGATAGAGTGGGAGTCCATACCTTTTCTAGCAAAGTACAAACCTTTGAAGTTAGGGTCATATGATGGAAAAAGATTCCCGAATCAACATAGGCATTACTTTCTCTCTAAGACCAGCCATTTAATGGGCAATGACCCAGTAATGACCAAATTCTTTGCAAGTACCTTGTAAGGACCTACTTTCATCTGGTTTATGCAGCTCCTCCCAAGAACTATCAAAGTATTGTCTGATGTGGAAAGGGAGTTTTTAAGCCATTTCTTTGAAGATAATACTGAGGTATTGGTCATTCTCTTCTAGCAACTAAACAAAATGAAGAGGAAAATGTTAAAAGTTTCATCGAGCGCTTCCTTGAAATGTCAGTACGATGTCCACACAACATGTCTTAGGAGACATTAGTAGAAACATGCACGTACAATCTACAAACGAAAATACTAGTCAAGATGAGAGCTGTGGGGTTGCAAAATTACAAAGAGCTAATCAAACAAGGTAATCTAGTAGAAGACATTATCCATCGTTTGGGAGAACAACGCTCCACAAGGGGTGCTCCAGCAAGAAAGCAATATTCATAGACCTCTTGACAGAAGAGAAAAGACACTATGACAGCAGGAACAATCCACAACAGAAGCATAAGGACCAGAAGGAAAAGGGTGTGTTTAGGCAGCGCTCCACACCCATATATAACTTCGAAGATGATCAAATAGTAACACTGTTTCATTTGCTCAACAAAAAGTTAATGATTCAATTTCCCACTAATCCAAGACCGGAAGAGCAGGATTGGCCAATGACCCCATGTATTGCTTATATCATCATAACTTGAGACATACTACAAAAGAATGTTATACGCTGAAAAGTAAAATCCAAGCGTTAGTTAAAACTAAAGTAATCCAGCTAAAATATGAGCAAAAGAGGGTTACAGCTAACGTAGTCACCCTTACAGTTGGAACAAACAAATTTCCCACATGATTATCTCCTGTACCTACTGGAAAGATGCTGCTAGTTAACTATGACCCACATAATATGAGAGAGAAAGGACTCTCCCCTGTCACCACAAAGAAAGGGCAAATCATGTGGGTACATCCAGATCGGTTGAATGATGAACAGTGGCCTTCATCAAGTGAACAGAAGAAAGATAATAGAAAAACGTATCATGCGATTTCTGCAATCATCGACAAAGACCATGATGAGGCAAATGTGTTGACAGATTCATAAACTAAAATATCAACGTTGGCCACTAATCCCGATGAGGCAGGTCCGTCAAGAACCCGGTTGGGTAAAAGTTATCTCAAAGACTACTTGAAAATGCATCCTTACAAAACTGCAACAATAAACAAAGAATCGTCCATGAGACGAAAAGAGCTGCGTTTCCAAAAGAATTCGAAGAAAGATAGTGAGGCAACTGGTGCATCTTTCCAATTTGACGTGTTTGCTCAGTTAGCCAATATCCCGGCTCGCATAACACTTTATGAGTTATTGTAATTGTCGAAAATAGCCAGGGATGCATTGAGAGAAGTCTTGGCCGACTTTGATACCTTTTTGGCCCAAATCACAAAGCCATCTATGGACACAGAGGAGTCCTGCACTCGCTACCATCAAGTGACAAAGCAAGTCCCATGTATCACATTTTCACTAGAGGACATGTGATATGATAATTTAACTGCAATTGCATAGTGTCGGTGTAACACTACATAGGTCGTCCCACAGAGATCTCAGGTGTTCTTGCGTTCTTACTATTCCTATTATTCTAATGGACTAACCAAAGATTCTAATTTGAAGTTGAGTTGATCTAATTAGCCTAGGATATAGAATCTACTAGTTCCAACCATGAATTAATTCTATTATCTTCTTCCTATCATAAAAATTTGATCTTTTAGTTTTAATTTTTACTTAAAGTATTCTAAGTATGAGATATCAAGTAGTGTGCAAGTATAACTCATCAAAAAAACTACTTTTCATAAAAGCAAACTAGTCGACCAAATTGATCACGGGTCCAATGTGGCATGAACCAGCGACCGTGAATGAATGCGTGAATTTCTTAGGCTAATGCAAGAAGTGGGGTGTGGTGGAGATAAAACGGTAGAAGAGATATGATCAAATAAAAGATGTGATTCCTACTGTTTCTATATTTTTTAAATTTTTTTACAAAACCAGAGAGCCAAAACACAGAACTGAAGAAAAATTGGGATCAGAAAATACATATTCTGTTGCCAATTGGCGGTTCTTGCTGCCAAATAGCGGCAGAACCAGAGAGTTTGACTCTCTAGTTTCTGCTACGCAGTTCTGAAGCTCCTCTGATCCCTTTTGTCTTCCTGTATCTGCAATTTCTAGTCCCTCCACACTCAACACACACTGTTAACCCATAAAACGTTAGAAAAAGCAAGAAAACACCGTCGATCCAAAAACTTGATATGATAATTTAACTACAAGAGCACAGTATCGGTGTAGCACTATATAGGTCGTTCCACAGATATTTCAGGTGTTTTTACATTCTCACTATTGCTATTATTATAACATTATTCTAACGGACTAACTAAAAATTCTAATTTGAAGTTGAGCTAGTCTAATTAGCCGCCTAGTATATAGAATCTACTAGTTTTCAACCAAGAATTACTTCTATTATCTTCTTTTTATCATAAAAATTTAATATTTAAGTTTTAATCTTTACTTAAAGTATTCAAAACATGAGATATCAAGCAATGTGCAAGCATAATTTATCAAAAAAACTACTTTTCATAAAAACAAACTAAATCATTAGATAATTCGATAAAGAAGATAGAAAATCAACAACCCCAAATCCTAACTAAATATAGGCTTTTAAGAAACTTAACTCAAGTATAACGTATCAAAATATTAATCTACGAGTTCTTGTATTTTAATCTTTTTATAAAAAAATCATATCTTTATTATTTTAATTAGGAAGAAAATACTAAAGAGTAACAACATGGTGGATTCTAGTTTCAACTATATTCTAGAGCTAAACTAAATTAGCTACACATAATTCTCGTGAACAAAATCCTATTTTTATTCATGAAAGTAATTAAATCTAATTTAAAAAGCAATATAGATCTAAATTAGAAAGCAATTAAACGAGAATTAGCTAAGAAAAATTGAAGAACTATAAGAAATATCTCTAGAGCTTGGTATGGTGGCCGTCACCCCTTCAGCAAATCCTATTTTTTTATTAATTAAAAATTTGAGTACAAAAGTATATCCTATTTTCACTATTATTCTACATTCAACACTAGAATACAAGGATACGGCCAATATATAGGCTTCGGAAAATCAAACCCTAATTTTGATATAACTAAAAAACTATAAAATTACATTGAAGCCCCCATAGAAAAATCATCCAGTGGTGGGCCCACTTTGCTGCTAATTGACTGCTATTGCTACCAAATAGGGGCAAAACCTTGGAGAAAATTTTTTGTTTTTCTCCTTCACGAGTCTCTTATCTTGATCTTTTGATTCTCTTAACTGTATTGGACTTTGACTTTCTGCAGCATCCTAATCTTGTACTTTGCTCACTTTAAATTTTTTTCTAAACTTGATTTCCTAATCCGGCTCTGATTTTATGCCATCTCCTTGTAGGAATTGGATTATTTAAAAAACAAACTAAAAATACATGAGTAGTATTATTTAAATATAAAAATAGATAATATGGAGCCTATAAATATGCAATATATGGCACTCATCACACTCCCACACCTATGTTTTGCTAGTTCTTGAGCAAAACCTAAACCTAAAAAGAAAAAGAAAAATCTTAACTCACTTTTGCAGAAATTGCGATTGCACTTAGCACGTGCAACAAACCTTTAAACTCCTAAATTACCCTAGTGGACGAGTATTGTTTCGTGAGAGTTTGCAGTGAATATACCCACAAAATTAATAAAGAAAATAGATTAAGGAATAAAGAAAAATAAGGATAACAAATAATTAAGAGAAAATTTTATATAAGAGAAAGAATTATTTTTTAAAATATTTTCTTCAATTAATCTCACTAATATACAAACTCTAAAACACATTTAGATTATTAGTTTTCAAATCAAGTGTCATTCAGATATATTTATAATTTTAATCAATAACTCAAATCCTATCTTTCAATACCTACTAACAGTTAATCCATTGGCTCCTATACGTCTACGTGCACGTGTGATAGTCTACTTCGGCCTTGGACTCCAACTCTAACTCATTATTCATCTCCTCACATTTTTTTTATTTTTTTATTTTTTAAAAATATTTCACCCTTCATGCAAATATTCACTCTTACTTAGGTGCAAAATACCCGATTACTCGGATCAGACTCTTTTTTCACTCTTAAGACTATTGCCTTAATACCAGGCGCATCCCTTTTTTTCACTCTCGAGACTATTGCCTTAATACTAGGCTCACCTCACTTTTTTATTCTCACTTTTTTTTCTATCTTTCTTTTTCATTCTTTATTTTATTTTATTTTATTTTTGAGAGGGAAGATTTACTCAATCGTTATAATTTTTGTTCTTAAGCTAATAAACTATTGCGAAGTGAATAATAGATGTATACTTGCCTCAAAATTACGCTTGGATTTTAATCTTTTTCATAAAATTCTGAGTTCATCATCCAATCTATTCTCCTATCCAATTTCAAATCTAAATTTGTTCATTTATCTGTAATTAGGTTATCTATTGATGAATATATAAAAAACTTTTTTTTCAATTTTTTATTGTTATTACTTTTTTTCAGTTTTTATTTATTATTAGTTACCCTAAAATCTACCCAAAATGTAAAATAAAGAAACCCCAAAAATATAAAATAAAATAAAAAACCTAAAAAAATAAAAATCTCCTAATGCACTCCCCCACACCTAAACTTGTGTATGCCCTCATACACAAATTATTGGTGTCATCCTCTTTGCCTCCTACTGGACTCTCCTGGTGCACAACGTTCACGACCAGTAGAAGACTCTCCACGATCGATCTGTTTCAATTGATTCCAAATTTTTCCAAGATCTTGCCAGACTACATTGATTTGCTCAGTGGGATCAGTTGGCAAATTTTTGTCAAAGAATGTGTCATCCTCCTCCTCTTGTATTAATTCAGTGGCATATATATTTTCTTCATCCGTGTTTCTGTTCTAATCCTCTGGAACGACAGCGTGATATGTCACTGAAGTGTGTTCTGCAGCTATAAACACTCGTGAGGGTGCATATGTATCAGATTCAGTACTAGACATAAATCCGCAATACAATTGTGTAATTAGACACGGCAGAGGCAAACTAGTTCTTGACTGCATCTTAGCATCGATAATAGTATTTACTAATTGTGTGCACATACAAAAGTAATTATCTTGACATATAATACAATCAACAATATGAAGTGTGGGTATGTAAAAAGATGATATATGTGTAATCCCCATCACATTAGTATTGATCTAGTGGCAAGTCACGTGTATATTGCGATATAGTGTCTTACTGCTGATCTCTCTATCTCGTGTTAGTCTGCAGTTCGGGCCCATCCGTATAAGATAATTCTCAATCACACCTGGAGTTTGATTCTCAGGGTGAAGGAGGATACTGGTGGATGCAGAGATGGCCGTTGCGTGCACTTCTGTATTTCTCCATGCCAATATAGTTTTATGGTTTTGCAATTTTCCGAAATATCAAATTTTGCAAAACTTGCATAAAATTCCTCTCTAACTCTGGAATGTAGAATGAATTGAGAGTGTATATCAGATAATTCCATCCCAGAGTTTCGATAGTGGATAGGAAATATACACTAAATACCATAAAAATTTTATCAAAAATTTTTTCACAAACAAATCGTGCCATTATATTTTAACAGTGATCAGAAAATTTTTTCTAATTAAACTGTAAACAGAGAATAGAGAAAGATTACTTCCCTTGAAGTTTCAGGGAGAAAGTCCACACTTTTGCCACTATTTAGCGGCACTCTGCCGATGATTGGTAGCAGAAGAAGCTCCTCTGGGGCACTTTGTGGAGGATGGAGAACTTGGTGATCCTTACTCTCTAGTCACCACTGGTTGGAGTAAAAGTTGATGATTCTCGACTGACCTACAAAGAAGAAACCAAAGGAGCAAAGGAGGATTTGGGGGAGAAGGGGGCACCTAGGGTTTGGGTTTAGATGATTTTAGGGTTGGTTAGAGTAGTTGAGATTTTATAGGGATGGTAAATTTCTATCAACCCCTCACCTTTTCTCAATTTTATTTGCAACCCTGCATAATGTCAGTAACAAAATATATATAATATACGTACTATTATACAAATAAATACATGCCTCTATGCATAGATTGGGTCGTGAAGTATCATGATCTCCACATTATCGCTCGCTCGAGTCCCTAAAATGGTTTTAATCTTGGACCATTCACTTTGAATAATTCACAGCTTTTAGGGTCATCGAGATCGATCGCACCATGATAGTACATCGTCCGTACTATGTACGGTCCACTCCATCTTAACCTCAATTTTTTCGGGAATAAATGTAGCCTTAAATTATATAAGTGAACTGTTTGTCTAGGTGTAAATGACTTGCGAATGATCGCTTTATCATGAGACACTTTAGTTTTCTCTTTATAAATCTTAGCACTATCATATGCATCCCGTCTAATTTCATCAAGTTCATTAAGTTGCAGCCTCCGCTACCCGCCGGCTTTTTCGAGCTCAAAATTTAAAAATTTGATTGCCCATAAAGCCTTATGCTCAAGCTCCACCAGTAAATAATACGCTTTTCAAAATATCAACCAATATAGAGACATACCTAGATTAGTCTTGTAGGAAGTACGGTAGGCCCATAATACATCAGCTAGTTTGCATGACTAATTTTTTCTATTATGATGCACTTTCTTTTCCAAAATCAGTTTGATTTGGTGATTGAAAACTTCTACTTCCCCACTAGTTTGTGGATGATATGGTATAACTAACTTGGGGATAATGGAATATTTTTGCATAAGTGTCTCAAATGACCGGTTAGTAAAATAGGTATCTTTACCACTAATGATAGCTTGAGGAATGCCAAATCGAGTAAAAATATTTTCTTTAAAGAACTTGACAACAATTTTGTGGTCATTCGATTTTTTCGGTAATTGCCTCTAACCATTTGTAAATATAATCAACAGTGACTAATATGTATTGATTTCCAAAATCGATACCCCATACATCAAATATTTTGATTTCAAGGATAGGTTGTAGAGGCATCTGATAAGTATAATATATTATATTTTTCCTCCCATATTTTATCTATTTTTGTATATAAATAAATGCTACTCGGATATTTTTAGTGTCTTTTTCAGATAATCCGATTCATACAAGGAGATAGTATGAAATCAGAGTTGGAGTAGGAAATCAAAATCTGAAAAGTTTCTAAAGTGAGCAAGACAATGTGACCACAATGCTGCAGAGAGTCAAAATGCAATACAGTGATCAATATAAACTCAGAAGGAGAAAATAATCAAAAGCAAAGAAAATCAAAAATTAAACCTTTATTTTTACCGCTAATAAGCGGTATTTACCGCTACTTAGCAGCCAAGTGGGCCCCAATTCTTCTGAATTTTCTCCTATGGCTTCGTCTTAATCTTGTAGTTTTACAATTGTATTAAAATTGGGTTTAGTTTTCTGAAGCCTATATATTGGCCATATCCTTGTATTCTAAGAGGATCCTGAAAATTTTGTACTCGTTTTTAATTTAATAAAATTAGGATTTTGCTGAAGGGGTGATGGCCACAATACTATGCTCCAGAGGTAAGCCATTGCTTTCTAATCTATATTTACTTTTTAGATAGAGTTAATTGCTTTCTAGTATAGATTTATTCATTTTCTAGATTAGATTTTATTGTGTTTATGAATAAAAATAGGATTTTGCTTACTAGAACTATGAGTAGCTAATTTTCTTTAGCCCTAAGATGTAGATGAAGTTAGTTTAATAGATCTAATATGGATTTATTCATCTTCTTCTTATAAATAAATAAATTTATGATTTTTCTATAAATAAATAAAAGATAGAGTTCACAAATCATAATTCTTTGATAGATTATACTTAATTAATATTTTGATAATCTATACTTG
This sequence comes from Dracaena cambodiana, assembly GCA_036321105.1. NCBI lineage: Eukaryota > Viridiplantae > Streptophyta > Magnoliopsida > Asparagales > Asparagaceae > Dracaena > Dracaena cambodiana. The sequence continues at coordinate 25,245,924 of JAYEPQ010000015.1, forward strand.
ATGAAATTCACAAATCATTATTCTTTGTTTGTTTTTAGAATTATCAATAAATATTTTCCTATAAATAAATTGAATTGGATAAACTTGTAGATCTAATTTTTTTGATAGGTTATACTTAAATTTGGTTTTTTGATAATCTATGTTTAGATTAGGATTTGAAGTTTATTTCTTTACTTTTGTTTATAAAATTTTCTACTTGATATGATTTGTTTTTAAGAAAAGTGTTATCTTTGATGATCTATACTTGCACATCACTTGATTGGTCATACTTAGGGGCACTTGATTAAAATTAAATTAAAAAGATCACCTTTTTAATATGTTACTTAACCATCCATAATTAAAAATTTAGGAAGAAAGAGATAATTTATTGTTAGGCTATTATTTTAATAGATTCGAGATCCTAGGCTAACCTCTAGAACTTAAAACTAATCTTCTCTTGATCTAGAAACTCATAGTTAGTCCGTTAGATTAAAAAAAGAGTAAGGAACGCAGAAACACTTTAGATCCCTGTGGGACAACCTGTATAGCGCTACAACCGACACTGTGCACTTGCAGTTTATCACATCAAGTTTTTGGCACCGTTGCCGAAGATTGACGGTGTTTTCTTGCTTTTTCTAACATTTTATGAGTTAACAGTATGTGTTGAGTGTGCAGGAAACAGTAATTGCAGATACAGGAAGATAAAAGGGATTAAAAGAGTCTTTGGACTAAACAGCAGAAAAACAGAGAGTCAAACTCTCTGGTTTAGCCGCTATTTAGTGGCCCAAACTGCTAATTGGCAGCAACTAAAGGTGATTCTGAACTCAAATTTTCTTTTGTTCTGTGATTTGGTTCTCTGGTTCTGTAAAAAAATTCAAAATAAACAATCAATCTTTTTTTATTTCTTTTCCATCTCTCTCCCTCTCCACCTTTTTTTAAAAAAATTAAAAAAATGTTTCAAAATCAAACTGGTTGCTATTATTGTCGTAATCCATATCATAATTATTATCAGTGTCCATGGATAAGAAGTTCTCTAGGAGTAGGTCATAATTAAATTCACAACACATATAATGAACCTACGAGCGCTTGTTATACACAAAATTACAATTATGAATGAATGAATAATTCTAATTTTGCATATAATCAAGAGTCATACCATGAGAGTCCTCCATCTGATTATTTCTTTATAGGCTATTCATCTTTATGTTCTACATTCAATCATAAACAAGATATTCAATTGAACATGTTAGATGAAAAATTAAAAAGATTAGAAGCAAACTATGCATAACATGAGAATCTACTTTCAACCACTTCATATTTATCATCAAATATGTACACAGATCTATCATATCCACCATCAAATTTCACTCATGATCTTGAGATGCAATCATTTGAGGAAAATAAAGAAAATTACAATCATGAGTCTGAGGAACGAAAACGTAGAATTGAGAAAGGTATAGAATGTTTGATAAAATCATCCTCTCAAAATTCATCCTCTAAAACTGCATCTTGTACAGAAGATCTTCTCAAAGCGATTTCTCAAACTAAACTTTTTGGAGATCAACCATCTAATAGTTTGAACATATCTGACACCAATGAGCAACCACTTCAGTCATCTTTTGAAGTAGATATGATTTAAAATGAGTTAAATAATTTTGTGCATGATGAGTTTATAATTCAACATTGTGATCAAGTTATTTTAAACCATTGTGAAAATAATTATGATGAAACTAGTAATAAAGAAAATATTTTGCTTGATGATTTGCCTCATGATGAGCTTGCTAGTGACACATTATCATTTGATTCTTTTGATGGAAATTGTGAAGAAATTTGTAAGAAGAATTTTTATCCCTTCATAATAACTTGATTAAAGATAAGTCCACTAGTATAGCATTTTCTTTTGAGAATTTTAATGATAAGATTGAAGAAAATTTGTATGACAAGTCTATAATACTTAAAGATTAGAAGAAAGTATAAAAGGAAGAGATTATGATACCTAATGATTTAGAAGGACGATCTAAAATCGAGCTCATGATTCCGCTACATCAAAGTGAGTATGTTATTTCACAAGTTAATAAAACTAAAATACTTACTGCTATGACATATGCTCTTGGGTCGAATATGGACGGTAATGGTATGCTTTCTAACCTCAAAACTTTACTATTAAATAAAAGAAAGAAGGGTATAAAAAAATTGAGAAAAATCAAAAATAAGATGGAGAGATTAAATACAAAACTGACAAAAAGGCTAAATTCATTCATATTAAAATGTAAAAGGACACACTATGAAAGTAAAAGCGATCAAGAGGTCGTAACCGTTTGAATTTTCTAGTAAATGTATAATATGTATATCATAGTTTTCTTATTTATTTTACCACACTTGGTTTGTGTATAAGGGCATATACGAGTTTAGGTGTGGGGGAGTGGATTAGAAGAATTTTATTTTTTAGGATTTTATTTTTATTTATTTTAGAATTTTAATTTTATTTTTAGGATTTATTTTATTTTATTTTACTTTTTAGATTTTTGGGTTTCTTTATTTTACGCTTTGGGTAGTTTTTAGGGTAACTAACTGAAAAAAAAACTAATTTTTTTTATGTTACAGATAAAGGAATAAATTTATATTTGAAATTGAATAGGAGAGTAGATTGGACGATACGCTTTGAATTTTATGAAAAAGATTAAAATTCGAAAAATAAATATTGCTAATAGTAGTTTTGAAGCAAGTATACATCTTTTTTATTACTTCATAATAGTTTATTAGGTTAAGGATAAAGATGATAACGATTGAGTAAGTCTTCTCTCTCTAAACAAAAAAAAGAAAAAAAAAGGAAATAAAAGTGAGAATAAAATAATGGGGTGAGCATGGTATTAAGGCAATAGGCTCGAGAGTGATAAAATAATGGGATGAGCCTAGTATTAAGGCAATAGTCTCAAGAGTGAAGAAAAAAAAGAGTATGATCAAAATAATCAGGTAATTTGCACCTAAATAAGTGTGAATATTCGAATGAAAAGTGAAATATTCTAAAAAAAAGAAAAAGAAAAGAGTATGAACCAAGTAATTGGGTACATTGCACCTAAGCAAGCGTAATTATTCGCATGAAAGGTGAAATATTCTTAAATAAAAAGAAAAAAAGAAAAAAATTGTTATGAAAGAGGAGATGAATCATGAGTTAGAGTTGGAATCTAAAACCGAAATAGACCATCACACGTGCACGTTGATGTATAGGAGCCAATGGATTATCTATTAGTGGGTATTGAAAGATAGAATTTAAATTTTTTATTAAAATAATAAGTATATTTCGTATGATGCTCGATTTGAAAATTGATAATCTAAATGTGTTCTTAAGTTTGTATATTAGTGAGATTAATTGATGAAAATATTATAAAAAAAGATTTTTCTTACTTTTCTATAAAATTTTTATTTTTTTAATTTTTGGTTATTCTTATTTTTCTATTTTTTATTCCTTAATTTATTTTCTTCATGAATTTTGTGGGTATATTCACTGTAAATCCTCACGAGACAACACTCGTCCACTAGGGTAACTTTGGGGTTTAAAGGTTTATTGCGCATGCTAAGTACAATCGCGATTCCTGCGAAAGTGAGTTAGAATTTTTCTTTTTCTTTTTAGGTTTAGGTTTTGCTCGAGGACTAGCAAAAGATAGGTGTGGGGGTGTGATAAGTATCATATATTGTATTTTTTTTCTCCCATATTTAATCTGTTTTTGTATATAAATAAATACTACTTGGGTATTTTAGTGTCTTTTTCAGGTAATCCTATTCATACATGGAGATGACATGAAATCAGAGTTGGAGTAGGAAATCAAAGTCCGAAAAGTTTCTAAAGTGGACAAGACAATGAGACCACGATGCTGCAAAGAGTCAAAGTGAAATATAGTCATCAAAATAAACTCAAAAGGAGAAAATAATCGAGATGAAAAAACATTAAAAATTAAATCTTTATTTTTACCGCTAATTAGTGGTTTTTACCGCTAATTAGAGGTTATGTGGGCCCCAATTCTTCTGAGTTTTCTTCCATGGCTTTGTTTTAATCTTGTAGTCTCAAAATTGTATTATAATTGGGTTTGGTTTTCCGAAACCTATATATTGGCCATATCCTTGTATTCTAAGAAGATCCTGAAAGGTTTGTACTTGTTTTTAATTTAATAAAATTAGGATTTTGCTGAAAGAGTGACGACCATAATACCGTGCTCTAGAGGTAAGCCATTGCTTTCTAATCTTTATTTGCTTTTTAGATAGAGTTAATTGCTTTCTAGTATAAATTTATTTGATTTTTAGATTAGATATTATTGTGTTCATGAATAAAAAAAGGATTTTGCTTACTAGAATTATGAGTAGCTAATTTTCTTTAGCTCTAGGATGTAGATGAAATTAGTTTAATAGACCTAATATGCATTTATATCATCTTCTTCTTATAAATAAATAAAATTATGATTTTTCTATAAATAAATAAAAGATAGAGTTCACAAATCATAATTCTTTGATATATTATGCTTAATTAATATTTTGATAATCTATGCTTAGATGAAGTTAGGAATTCTTATTCTTTGTTTATTTTTAGAATTATCAATAAATATTTTCCTATAAATAAATTTAATTGGATAAACTTGTAAATCTATTTTTTTGATAGGTTATACTTAAGTTCGATCTTTTGATAGCCTATGCTTAGATTAGGGTTTGAAGTTTATTTCTTTACTTTCGTTTATAAGATTTTCTACTTGATATGATTTGTTTTTAAGAAAAGTGTTATCTTTGATGATCTATACTTGCACATCACTTGATAGGTCATATTTAGGGGCACTTGATTAAAATCAAATTAAAAAGATCACCTTTTTAATATGTTACTTAACCGTGCATAATTAAAAAGTAAGGAAGAAAGAGATAATTTATTATTAGGCTATTATTCTAATGGATTCGAGATCCTAAACTAACCTCTAGAAGTTAAAACTAATCTTCTCTTGATTTAGAAACTCATAATTAGTTCGTTAGACTAAAGAAAGAGTAAGAAACGTAGAAACACCTTATATCCCGTAGGACGATCTGTATAGTGCTACAACCGATACTGTGCGCTTGCAGTTTATCACATCAAGTTTTTGCATCATATTGCACCGTAAAATTTTGCCTACGAATTGGCATCATGTGCAAGTTTTGCAACATTACACAGCGTCTTTGTAAAGAGTTGGCAATAAAAACCACTCTGCAATACCTTTTCAGCCATTTTTCTGGGACCAAAATGTCCTCCACAAGAAAAATCATGACAAAAAGAGAGGACACTTTGCATCTTATTATCAGGTATGCATCGACGTATGATCTGGTTTGGACAATATTTGAACTGATATGGTTCATCCCATTAAAAGAATTTTACTTGGGACATGAACCTATATCGATCTTGCTTGGACCAATGGGATGGAATCTTTTTTGTCTCAAGATAGTTCACAATGTCAGCAAATCATGGTTCACGCATCAGTGCAAATAATTGCTCATCAGGAAATGATTCGTTTATAGGGCAAGAATTAGTTGGAGCATTGGGCAGGCGAGATAAGTGATCAGCTACTAAATTATTAGCACCTTTCTTGTCTAAAATCTCAAGATCAAACTCATGTAACAAGAGGATCCATTGAACGAGCCATACTTTTGCGTCTTTCTTGGTCAACAAATATTTCAAAGCAGCATGATCAATGTAAACTATAATCTGTGATCCAATTAAGTAGGCGCAAAACTTTGCAAGTGTAAAGACGACTTGCTAGAAGCTCTTTCTATGTGGTAGAGTAATTCAACTAGGCGTCATTGAATGTCTTACTTGCATAGTAAATTATGTGTGGCTGCTTATCAATATGTTATCCAAAAACGACACCGATAGCATAATCAGATGCGTCATATATAAGCTCAAAGGGCAGACTCCAGTTTGGCATATAGATGATAGGAGTAGTGATAAACACCTTCTTGAGCTGCTCAAATGTTTTTAGACAATCAGGTGTGAAATTGAATGACACTTTCTTGGCCAGTAGATGTGTCAAAAACCTAGAAATTTTGCTAAAGTCTTTAATAAATCTTCTATAGAATTTAGCATGACTAAGAAAGGAGCGTATATCTTTCACTGATTGTGGAGGTGAAAGATTAATGATGAGGTCTACCTTGGCTTTGTCAATCTCAATATCATCCTTTGAGATGACATGCCCTAACACTATACCATTTTTTACCATGAAATGACATTTTTCCCAATTAAGTATCAAATGTTTTTCATGACAACACGTGAGAACTAACTCTAAATGATACAGACACTCTTGGAATGAATCTCCAAAAATAGAGAAATCATATATGAAGATTTCAAGAAATCGTTCAATCATGTTGGAGAAAATACTCACCATACACCTTTAGAACGTGGCAGGTGCATTGCATAACCCAAAGGGCATGTGTCTGTATGCAAAGGTGCCAAATGGACATGTGAACGTGGTCTTTTCCTGATCCTCCGGAGCGATGAAAATTTGGTTGTAGCCAGAGTATCCATCTAAGAAACAATAGAACTCCGGCCAACCATTCCAGCATCTGATTAATAAATGGTAAGGGGAAGTGGTCCTTCTACTTGCAGCATTAAACTTTCTATAGTCAATGCAGACTCACCATCCTATCTACAAACGTATCGGGATAAACTCATTTGCATCGGTCTTCACTACAATGATTCCGAACTTCTTAGGCACTACTTGAACTTGGCTCACCCATGCACTATCAGTGATAGGATAGATGATCCCATTGTCAAGGCACTTAAGAATATCCTTCCTTATAGTTTCTTTCATTATCGAATTCAACCTATATTGAAAGTCTCTTGTAGGTCATGCATTATTTAGTAAATGAATTCTATGCTACACCATAGATGGACTTATCCCCTTTATATCGGCCATACTCCAGCCTATGGCTTCTCTATGCGCTTTCAACACTGATATGAGTGCTTCCTCCTGAGCCTCGTCAAATCTGCATAGATAATGACTGGTAGTGTGTCGTGTTCACCCAGGAAAGCGTACTTGAGATGACTCAGAAGAGTCTTCATCTCAAGCTCAGGTGGACACTCAATAGAGAATCGTAACTGAACTCGCGGTTTAGTAATCAATGGCTCTGGTGGAAGTTCCAATCGAGTGGAAGACACATAATTAGATGATTCATCAAGCGTATCCAATAATAGACTCTCATCAACTAAACCATCCAGCTTATTAAAGAATTCCTCCTCTTGGTGCTCACTAGATAACCCTTAGATCATATTCACTTCTAGGGGCTCGTTATGTGGATCACTTGGTTGGTGCACTTGATTGAATATATTCAAGTCAAGTGTCATGTTTGCAAAAGAAAGTCTCATCGATCCACTCCGACAATTAATAGCAGCATTAGAAGTGGCCAAGAATGGACATTCCAAAATAATTGGGATACAATGTTGTGGATCCACCATAGGCTGAGTCTTGAGAACAATGAAAACGACTACGAAAATAAACTCGCCAATCTTAATCAAGACGTCCTCAATCTCTCCCATAGGTGTGTTCACAGTTCTATCAACTAGCTGTAACGTAATTCTTATAGGTCTCAACTCTCCCAGTCCTAACTGCTAGTACACTGAATAAGGAAGCAAGTTAACACTTGCTCCTAAATCTACTAGAGCCCTTTCAGTCACTGTAGTCCCCATAGTGCAGGAGACAGTAGGATTTTCAGGGTCTTTATGTTTCACAGGTACTGACTGAGAGAGGATGCTAGAGATGTTAGTAGTTAGGAAGACTTTCTTTGGAATATTTGTTGTTCTCTTCTTTGAGCATAAATCCTTAAGAATTTTGCACAAGCAGGAACTTATTGGATTGCATCAAGAAGAGGTACATTGACCTTAACTTACTTGAATAACTAAAGGACGTGCTCAACCTGAGGAGAATTTTTCTTTAGACGATTTGGATAGGGAACCTTCAGCTTATAAGTAGGGTCATTAGGAGGATCAAAATTAGAGGGGTTAGACTTCTCTGTCGTGCTAGTGGGTGAATCGTGAGATGATGATAATGATGAATCATGAGGTGATGATGGTATTCTGGAATTAGGGAGTATGCCTGCAGTACAATAGGAGTGGAACAGGTGGCATGGCTACATGATTGTCAATCAGATTGCCAGATCGAAGTGTGTGAATGGCATTAACTGGGTTGACATGCAACTGATTAGAGTTTGAGGAACTGGTGTTAGGGCTTGTTATGGGTTGACTTGGAAAACTACTCTTACCACGTTCACTCAATTGACCCGCTAATTGTCCAACCTACTGCTCTACGTTCTTAATAGATTGAGAGTTCACGAGCAGGTGCTGATATGTTCTTTGAATAAAATCAGTTGACACTTTCATAAGATTTTGCATGTGCGTGTCAAGACTGAATATATGCGTGTCAAGATTGGATTGGGACTTGAGAAGATTTTTAACGTTATTCTCAAGTGACTGAAGTCGCTTTTCTTGATCATTATTAAACTCCTGCTGTGGATGTAAGTGGTTTTGTGCAGGTGGTCTATTATGGTTGTTCCCGTGGTTTTGTGCAGGTGGTCTATTATGGTTGTTCCTATGATTTGAAGTGTTTGCATGTTGATAAGCACCCACATTTGGTCTTGAGAACTGACCAGTGACTGGAGGATGCATATTGGGGTTCGGGGCTCCTTAGTATTGCCCTTGACCCCAAGAAAGAGTTGGATGGTTCCTCCAGCCAGTATTGTATGTCGGAGCGTACTGATTATTCGTGAGTTTTTGATACAAGGCGTTAGCTTGCTCAAGTGTAGGACCCATAGGATTCACTAATAGTGGATACTCCTCCAGAACGTGATTTGGAGTTTCGCAATTAAAACATGAGGGTTTTTAAATTTGATTCACTTGACCCACTGGTGGAGCAGTAGGAGTCTCCAATACCTCAATTCTCCCCATAAGGACTACAATCATAGCTTCGGCAGCTATAGAGCTGTCGACGTTATGGATCCCACCCTTATGTGCAGAACTTGATGCACAAGGTTTCTCAGCGAGACTCTCCCACTGCATAGTCTTCCACGATATGTCCTCAAGAAAGTCCCATACTTCATCCTCATTCTTTCTCATGAACTCCCCCTGACACCTCGACTCGAGAAGAGTTTTGGATATGTAATCGAGTTTTACATATATGATTTGACACAACCGCCACTTTTCTATCGTATGGTGGGGGCACTGAGTTAATAAATTCTTGAACCATTCTAAGTATTTCCAGAAAGCTTCTCCCTGCACTTGACGGAATTGATTGATTTGATTTCGAATTATTGTCGTCTTGTGTGTGGGATAATACTTTTTAAGAAACACCATAACGAATTCATCCCAAGTAGTGATTGAATCAGTAGGTATATTGTACAACCACTTCTTGGCATTATACTTGAGTGCAAAGGGGATGAAGTGGAGTTTAATTGCGTCCTTGATAAGTGCTGTAGTTTAATCATAAAACATACTTCCAGAAATTCACTGATAAAGAGATATGCATCCTCTGAATCATAACCAGTGAATTTAGGAAGTATGCTAAGTACTACAACTTCAATTCATAGTGATTACCTGCTGTGTGTGAAAGTTTGATACATGATGGAATGATGTGCGCAACGGATAACATCGATTCTAAATGATTGGGATCGGTTGGTCCATCTTGTCACCCATGAACGAATTTGATCTCACTAGTCGACCAAATTGATCATGGGTCCAATGTGACATGAACCAACGACCGTGAATGAATGTGTGAATTTCCTAGGCTAATACAAGAAGTGGGTATGGTGGAGATAAAACGGTGGAAGAGATATGATCAAATAAAAGATGTGATTCCTACTGTTACTATATTTTTTTAATTTTTTTTAACAAAACCAGAGAACCAAAACAGAGAACTGAAGAAAAATTGGGATCATGAAATACATGTTCTGTTGCCAATTGGCGGTTCTTGCTGCCAAATAGTGGCAGAACCAGAGAGTTTGACTCTCTAGTTTCTGCTACGCAGTCCTGAAGCTCCTCTGATCCCTTTTGTCTTCCTATATCTGCAATTTCTGGTTCCTGCACACTCAACACACACTGTTAACTCATAAAACGTTAGAAAAAGTTAGAAAATACCGTCGATCCAAAAACGTGATGTGATAATTTAACTACAAGCGCACGGTATCGGTGTAGCACTATACAGGTCGTTCCACAGATATTTCAGGTGTTTATACATTCTCGCTATTCCTATTAATCTAACGGTCTAACCAAAGAATCTAATTTGAAGTTGAGTTAATCTAATTAGCCTAAGATATAGAATCCACTAGTTTTCAATCTTGAATTACTTCTATTATCTTCTTCTTATCATAAAAATTTGATATTTAAGTTTTAATCTTTATTTAAAGTACTCAAAGCATGAGATATCAAGTAGTGTGCAAACATAACTCATCAAAAAAACTACTTTTCATAAAAACAAACTAAATCATTAGATAATTCGATAAAGAAGATAAAAATCAACAACCTCAAATCCTAACTAAGTATAGGCTATCAAGAAACTTAACTCAAGTATAACTCATCAAAGTATTAATCTATGAGTTCTTGTATTTTAATCTTTTTATAAAAATATCATGTCTTTATTATTTTAATTAGGAAGAAAATACTAGAGAGTAACTACAAGGTGGATTCTAGTTTCATCTACATTCTAGAGCTAAACTAAATTAGCTACACATAATTCTCGTGAACAAAATCCTATTTTTATTCATGAAAGTAATTAAATCTAATTTAAAATGAAATATAAATCTAAACTAGAAAGCAATTAAAAGAGAATTAGCTAAGAAAAATTGAAGAACAGTAAGAAATACCTCTGGAGCTCGGTATGATGGCCGTCACTCCTTCAGCAAATCCTATTTTTTTATTAATTAAAAATTTGAGTAAAAAATTATATCCTATTTTCTCTATTATTCTACATTCAATCCTAGAATACAAGGATACAGCCAATATATAGGCTTCGAAAAGTCAAACCCTAATTTTGATACAACTAAAAAACTATAAAATTACAATGAAGCCCCAGCAGAAAAATCATCCTGTGGTGGGCCCACTTTGCTGCCAATTGGCTGCTAATGCTACCAAATAGGGGCAAAACCTTAGAGAAAATTTTTGGTTTTTCTCCTGCATGAGTCTCTTGTCTTGATCTTTTGATTCTCTTGACTGTATTGGATTTTAACTTTCTGTAGCATCCTAATCTTGTACTTTGCTCACTTTAAACTTTTTTTGGACTTGATTTTCTAATCCGGCTAGGAATCGGATTATCTGAAAAACAAACTAAAAATACCCAAGTAGCATTATTTAAATACAAAAATAGATAATATGGAGTCTATAAATATGCAATATATGACACTCATCAACATGCAAGTTAAAAACATCAAACATAACAGACCTCTGTATTATACGAGGTATATTGGTTCTCTCAAGGTGAACCGAATGCAGGTGAACCCAGGGTCTGCTCTAAGCATCATCCCTCAAAGATTGGTGCAATTACTTGGAATCTCGGTTAACCGATTGATACTCACCAATACCACTATCTTCAGCTTCAACTCCAATAGCAGTCATCCTCTAGGGAAAATCCATCTTCGCTGTAAGATTGGAAGCTTAAAATCAGAGGCGACATGCTATGTTATTGACATAGACACTTTATAAAATATGCTTCTAAGGCGTCCCTAGATTCACACTAATATGGTGGGACCCTCAACTCTCCACTAGTGCATGAAGTACTATGATGATCAGGGAATGGTTCGTACATTGATTGCTGACAAACAATCTTCCAAGGGAGTAAAAAATTACTTTACAGATGCCATGCTATATAGAGATACTACAGAGGCATCTACGGGCTTAGCAAAAGGTGTTGAGGGATACTATGATAGCGATAATGAAGTAGATACCGAACCCGATCCAATAAAGGAAGAAGACTTCGAGTTTGAAATAAACCCACTTGTAATAGACAGTGATATTCTTGATGTAACCGATACCGCTAATGATGCGGATGAGTGGTTTATCAATGAAGACCTAGATTTTGTTTATGTTCCTGTTGTTGCTTTAGATTCTATACCATCCTGCACCAGCATAGAAGTAGATAGCATGTCCGAATAGGGATCTCTAACAACCATCCATTTACCAATAAGTCGCTATTTGCCACACAGAACGAATATATAGTGCAAATAGGGCTACTTTTGAAGTGCCCGCTCGATAGCCAGACCAACGACTAATAATATTCGGCCTAGTTGAGTCGCGGCCCAAGCTAGGAACAGATAGTGAAAGTGACGATCAAGTGGCACCCCAGTTTAGCCATTACGAACAAGTTTTCCATCAAATGATGATGAAAATCGGTTATGACTTCACACGTAAATAGGGGCTAAACTTTGGGAGGAGATGACGAAACCTCTTACGTTCATTCATCCCGGACTATTACCATAAAACCCGTAGGGGGTTAGGGGTATGTTACTACCTCCACATCCTCAGGAAGAGAGTGCGAAGACTCGACTGAATCAGAAAATTCCAAAGAAACAGTGGAATGGGATTCCGATGTCAATACAAGCATAGTATTCTAAACCCTTGCTGCAAATATGGTATCAGTAAGTCATAAAGAGCCAGACGATGCCTGCGCTCATCATATGGAGCTTCAATGGGACATCAGATTTAAGCACTGAAAGCCACCTGCTAAAGACAAGGTAGTCCAAGTTAACATAGGGATTGAGAAAAATCTGAAGCCCATCTTTATAAGTGAGGGTCTAACTCCTCAAGAGAAAAAGAATTTGGTAGCCCTGATAAAAGAATACATTGACATCTTCGCATGGAACTATGAGGACATGCCTGGTTTAGACTTGCAGGTTGCTATGCACTGATTCAATATTAAGCCGGATTTAAACCCGTGAAGCAATAGTAAAGGCATTTTAAACCAAAATTAATGGAGGTCATAGAGTATGAAGTAAAGAAACTAATAGACTCAAGGTTCATTCGCAAGAGCAATATCCAGACTGGGTAGTAAGCATTATGCCTGTGCTCAAGAAAAACAGCAAAATAAGAATATGCATAGATTTTTGAGACCTCAACACTGCATGACCGAAGGATGAGTACCCCCTTCCAATTATGGATGTTATGATTGATAATATATGCGGGTTCAAACGGATGTCCTTCATAGATGGTTTCTCGGGATACAACCAGATTAAAATGCATCTAGAAGACAAGAAACATACAACATTTATAACACTGTTCAGGATATTGATGTGATAATTACTGCAAGCGTATAGTGTCAGTTGTAGAGCTATACAAGTCGTCTCACAGAGATCTCAGGTGTTTTACAATTCTTATTAACTATATAGTCTAACTGACTAATAAAGGATTCTAGATTGTATTTGGGAGTTATTCTAATTAATCTAAGATCTAAAATCCACTAATTTCCAACCATATATTTACTTTTATTATCTTTTTCTATCATAAAAATTTGATATTTTAGTTTAATCTTTATTTAAAGTGCCCTAAGTATGAGCTATCAAGTGGTGTGCAAACATAGCTCATCAAAGATACCACTTTTCATAAAAATAAACTAAATCATTAGATAATTCTTTGAATAAGATGAAAACCAACAACTCCAAACCCTAACTAAGTATAGGCTATTAAGAAAGTTAATTTAAATATAACCTATCAAAGTATTAATCTTCAAGTTCTTGTATTTTAATCTTTTCATAGAAGAATCATGTGTTTATTTATTTTATTTAAGAAGAAATTCTAGAGAGTAATTACATGGTGAATTCTAGCTTCATCTACATCATAGAGCTAAATGAAATTATCTACTCATCTTTCTAACAAGCAAAATTAAATTTTTATTCATAGAAAGCAATTAAATCTAATGTAGAAAGTAAATAAATCTAAAATAGAAAGCAATTAAAATAAGATTACCTAAGAACAATTGATATGCAGCAAATGTGTACCTCTGGAGTGGGTATTGTGACCGTCATCCCTTTAGTAAATCCTAATTTTTATTAATAAAATCTGAGTACAAACTCTCTCCTACTTCCTCTATGATTAATTTCTACATAAAACCCTAGAATACAAGGATACTGTCAATATATAGGCTTCGGAAATCAAACCCTATTTCTAATACAACTGAAATACTACAAAATTACATTGAAGACCTCGAAGAAAAATCACCACATGAAGCCCTATTTGTGCCGCCAATTGGCGGCAAAATGCCGGTATTTAGCGGTAATAATATGGAGAAAAATTCTTATTTTTCTTCTGCACGAGTCTCTTTTCTTGTAATCTTGATTCTCCTGACTGTATTTGACTTTAACTCTCTGAAGTATCTTAATCTTGTAGTTTTGCTCTCTTTGAACTCTTTTATAGGTTTTGTTTTCTAATCCGGCTCTGATTTCATGTCATCTTCTTATATGAATCGGATTATCTGAAAAACAAATTAAAAATACCTGAGTAGTATTTATTTATATACAAAAATTGATAAAATATGGGATGAAAAATATAATATATGATACTTATCACACCGCAACACCTATCTTTTGCTAGTTCTCGAGTAAAACCTAATCCTAAAAAAAAAATCCAACTCATTTTCGCAGGAATCGCGATTACACTTAGTATGTGCAACAAGCCTTTAAACCCCTAGATTACCCTAGTGGACGAGTAGTGTCTCGTGAGGGTTTGCAGTGAATATACCCACAAATTTCTTGAAGAAAATAGATTAAGGAATAAATAAAAGAAAATAAGGATTACCAAAAATCAAGAAAAATAAAAATTTTATACAAAAAAAAAGGAATTTTTTTTTTATGATATCTTCATCAATTAATATCACTAATATGTAAACTTAAGAACGCATTTAGATTATCAATTTTTAAATTGAGCGCCATATTAGATACACTTTTCATTTTAATAAAAAAATTTAAATCCTATTTTTCGATACCCACTAGCAGATAATCTATTAGTACCTATATATCTACGTGCACGTATGTTAGTCTAATTCAGTCTTAGACTCCAACTCTAACTCATGATTCATCTTCTCTCTCAAAATATTTTTTTTTCTTTTTTTAAGAATATTTCACCTTTCATGCGAATATTCACACTTGCTTAGGCGCAAAGTACCCGATTACTCAGATCATACTCTTTTTTTTTTCATTCTTGAGGCTATCGCCTTAATACTAGGTGCACCTCATTATTTTATCACTCTCGAGACTATTGCCTTAAAACCATGCGCATCCTATTTTTTTATTCTCACTTTTTTAAACTTTTTTCTTTTTTTTGTTTAGAGAGAGAAAACTTACTCAATCGTTATCATCTTTATCCTTAATCTAATAGACTATTATGAAGTGAAAAATAGACGTATACTGGCCTCAAAACTACTGTTAACAGTATTTATTTTTCGGATTTTAATCATTTCATAAAATTCTGAGTGTATCATCCAATCTACTCTCTTATCCAATTTCAAATCTAAATTTATTTTTTTATCTGTAATTAGGTTGATATATTGATAAAAATATATAAAAAATTTCAGTTTTTATTTTTTAAAAATTTTTTTTAGTTAGTTATTCAAAAAACTACCCGAAGTATAAAATAAAGAAATTCAACCAAAAGAAAATATAAAAACAAAATAAAAATTCAAAAAAAACTAAAAATCCTAGAAAAATACGAAGAAAAGACCCTAACCTACTCCCCCACACCTAAACTCGTGTATGCTCTCATACACAAAGCAAGTGTGGTAAAATAAATATGAAAACTATTATACAAATACTATACAAATAATGAGAGCCGTAAAAAGTTACGATCTCAATATCATCACCCTAATAATGCATGGAAAGTGGTTACAACCTCTCGATCGCTTCCCACTTTCATAGTATGTGCGTTTTAAACGTGAAGTGGATGCATTATTATATCCATCATCCTCCTACGAGTCACGAAATTACCTATATGCTTCTTATGTTGTTCTCACTTTTTCTTTGTCCACATGTAAGCATTAATAATTGGGTTAAATAATTCTTCATTATAAACCTTCCAATCATTGTTAGTAACAAACATACATGCAGAAATATCGTGAGGTGAGAAGAGTATAATATGATCAAGTGAATATGGTGGTGACCCTTCTAACTCACGAAGTAATGTGAGCTCCTCTGCAAACATATCCTAAAATGTTTGCTCATAAATCAATGGCACACTTGCATAAGTATCATCATAAATAGAATCAGTATGTGCCAATTCATCTAATAATATGAGCTCATCTTTGAAAATTTGCTCCAATGAGAGTTCATCATCAGTGTAAGAGGTCGAATAAGAGTGCAAACTGTGAATCATGTTGACCTCAATGAGGGAGCTTGTTGTGTTCTCATCCATATTGAATATGTTTAGTGCCACAGTCATATTCCCAAATGATAGCTTCATGAGGCCACTCCTGCAATCAATTAATTCATTTGATATTATAAGGAATGGTCTACCCAAGATAATAGGATTTGATTTCGTGGATTGGAGATCAGCTCAGTTTTTAAGATAATGAAGTTTATAAGAAAAATAAACTCGCCAATCTTAATGAGCACATCTTCAACCATACTAAATGGTCTCTTAATCGAACGATCAGCTAACTATAATATGACCTTGGTAGGTTAAAGTTTTTCTAACCCTAGTTGCTGATAAACAGTGTAAGAAAGCAAATTGACACTTGCCTCTAAATCAAGCAATGCCCTATCAAATGTAGTGTTCCCAATGGTGCATGAGATTGTAGAGGAACCTGGATCTTTGTACTTGATAGGTAAAGAGTTAGTGAGGATTTACGATATATTTGCAATAAGAAAAAATTTTTTAAGAACGTTTCTTGCTCGTTTCTTAGTACACAAATTCTTGAGGAACTTAGTATAAGTAGGAACGTATTGTATAATGTCAAGGAGTGGAATATTAATCTTTACTTATTGAAATATTTCAATAATCTTTTCTACTTGCGGTGAAGGCTTCCTAAACCGATTGGGATATGGTACTTTCGGCTTTGACTTAGAAACAAGTTCTTCTGAATGAGTATGTGATGGTGATGGAGGTGATAGAGATGGTTGTGGAGAAAGGGGTGGAAGAGATGGTGTAGCTTGCAAAATAGTAGGAGTGGGATCAGGGGGCATGGCTACATTATTATCCACTTGCTTGCCAGATCTGAGTGTGTGAATAGCATTGCATTGGTGGACATGCGACTGATTTGAGGAACTGGCATTAGGATTCGTTATGAGTTGACTTGGAAAAGTACCTTGGCTACATTCACTCATTTGACTCGCTAATTTTCCAACCTGCTGTTCTATATTCTTAATAGATTGATAGTTCACGAGCAGTTGCTAACCTGTACTTTAAATAAAATCAGTTGAGACTTTCGTAAGATTTTGCATGTGTGTGTCAAGGTTGGACATATGTGTGTCAAATTTGGAATGAGACTTGAGAAGATTGTCAACGTTCTTCTCAAGTGACTGAAGTCGCTTTTCTTGATCATTATTAGACCCCTATTGTGGATGTGAGTGGTTTTGTGCAGGTGGTATATTCTAGTTATTCCCATAATTTGATGTGTTTGGGCGTTGATAAGCCCCACATTTGGTCTTGGAAACTGACCAGTGGTTGGAGGTTGCATGTTAGGATTAGGGGCCCCCTGATATTGCCCCTGAGCACATGAGAGATTTGGATGGTTTCTCCAGCCATGATTGTATGTAGGAGCGTAATGATTGTTAATGGGTTGTTGATACAAGGCGTTAGCCAGCTAAAATATGGGACCCATGCGTTTCATTAATAATGGACACTCCTCCATAACATGATTCAGAGTTCCTCAATTAAACCATGTGGGAACTTGAATTTGATTTACTTGACCCACCAGTGGAGCACTAGGAGTCTCCAATGCCTTAATTCTCCTCATAAGAGCTGCAATCTTAGTTTCGGCAGCTATAAAGTTATCAGTGCTATGGATTCCACTCTTATGTGCAGAAGTTGATGCACTGGGCTTCTCAGTAGGATTCTTCCATTGCATAGTCTTCCACGATAGGCCCTTAAGAAAGCCTCATGCTTTATCCTCGTTCTTTCTCATGAACTCCTCTTGACACATAGACTCAATAAGTGTTTTGGATGTGTAATCGAGTCCTTCATACACGATTTGACACAACTGGCACTTTTCTATCGTATGGTGGGGGCACTGAGCAAAAAAATACTTGAACCTTGCAGAAGGGCTCTCCCGGCACTTGACGGAATTGATTGAATTGATTTCGAGTTCTTGCTGTTTTATGCGTGGGATAATACTTATTTAGAAACACTGCAACGAATTCATCCCAAGTAGTGATTGAATCAGTAGCCATACTGTACAACCACTTCTTTGCATTTTCCTTGAATTCAAAGGGGATGAAGCGGAGTTTAATTGCGTCATCCAATAAGTGCTGCAGTTTTATCATACGCATGCTTCCTGAAATTCACTGATAAAGAGATATGCATCCTCTAAATTAGAACCAGTGAATTTAGGAAGCATGCTGATGCACTGCGGCTTCAAACTAAACATTTGTTAGAAATAAGAAAAAAATCTATGTAATCTTTCATGATAATTACAATTTATCCTTACTGGTAGTTACTAATTAGTGACATGTTATTATCAGTTATCACTAAAATCTATGATTCCGTGATGATTATTTATCTCTGTCACAATTTTTTTTGTTTAAATACATTTATTTTTTTGTCACCAAGCACTCCTATTTAGTGATAATGTTTTTACTTTCATTGTTAAATACTTTTCACTAAATCCATATCCTCTTCTAGCTGAATAGGCTATAACTATCTTCGGCAACGAAGGGTAGGTAGTGTACGGATACGGGATGGAGGAGGGCACGCATTTGTGAAGGTGTCAAAGGATAAGCAGTGGTTGTTATTGAGACGAGAATGCTTTTACAGGGTGAAGCGGGCACGCAAAAGTGGAGGCAAGGTGGCCGACGGGTGGGCGAGGTAGACGGGCATGGGGGCATGAAGGGGCGGCCGATCGAAGTGGAAGGGTGCGATGGTAGTTAATGCACAATGAGATTATTGGCGCTCGAGAGATCAAAACTGTGCAAGGAAAATTGTGAACATGCTATTTACTCTTCATGCCCTGGTTACTCTTTTCACCAGGCTTCTGTTTTGTAATATAAGAAAATTACTCTCCGAGCACAATTTTTTTTCCAATTTTGCCCTAACCCCCTTTAACTTGACTTTCGTAGATTTTTCCCCAAATTCAGCCGACAAACGCTTTCTTCCTTCCCGACCCACCACCGGAGTTGTCCCCACCGTCACCGATCGCTGATCTCCACTGCCGGCCCAAATTCCATCGCCAACCCCCGCCTTCCTTTACCGGTCTCATCCTCCATCGGTGTCAACCGCATCAACCCATTCCTCCTCCATCGGGCACCCTTCATCCTCTGCTTCGTTCACACTTCGGACGCTCTAAACCCTTCCTCCGTTCAAGCTTCAGACGCCCTCAACCGTTCATCCAGCAATAGAAGTTTGATTCTTGAGGTAATTGGTTGTTTTATTTTTTTTTTTATGTGTGAGGGCTTGCTGATTGAGTACATAGCAGTGAAAAGTGTGTTTATTTACTTAGGATTGATTAAAATTGAACTTTAATCTTGATATTGCATAAGTTCTGACTCAATTCTTTTAATACAGTTGTTTTTTTTAGATATTGATATCCTTCTCTTGGAAATTCCTACAAAAACATTGAATAAGTTTATTTTTCTACTAAAATCACTGAATGCTTCGTTTTCAAACATATAAATCTTAACTTTTTTTGTTGGATTATTATCCAATTCACCGAAAAATAAAGAAGAAGTTATGTGTATTAATATTTCTTATTTTGTTGGTTTATGTGGGTGTTTGGGCATTACTACTGTACCTGCAAAGCCCTGGATTTTGAACCTAAGACTGCTTTTGGATGTATTAACATACAAAATTCGCATACTATTAGGTTTCCATATATTTAACTGAATCTTAGAATTGGTTAAGTGTTGAAAATTTTAAAGTTAAAATAAAAAATAAAACCATGGACACATGTGAGAAAGTCTAGTGAACTGAAATTTCTAATATAATGATTTTAGTATGTCTTCATATTTTCTTTCATATCCAAACACTCATATGAAACATAAAATATTTTTTCCAAAATTACAACTGAAATGTAATAATTTCTTGATTGTATTGGAAATCTAAATGTAGCCAGGTTCATATTTATATGTTCAAGACTTGTTTTGAAGTTCAGCCTTGCATAATATTTGCTTTTATATGACCAATATGCATGTCAAATTTAAGATAGCTAGGTTATAAGACTTGTCACGAATATGGATTGGTAGTCTCAGTTCATGGTGAATTAGTTAACTGAAGTTTGAAGCTTTAGTTAGATTTGAAATTGCGACTTAGTTTGAAATTTTGAGTAATACATCTCCTTTCCCAACTTACTCATAATTGAACTTATTGCTCAACATGAGTTTCATGCTTGAGCATAGGATGGTGAAGTTTGTTGGAAAATAGGGAAACAAAAGGATATGCTCTTTGCTATCAGGCGACAATTAATTTGCTTTCCAGTTTATTAGAGTTACACACCTTGACTATTACTATAAAACTGCAAGAAACATATACTTCCAATTGGATCTCCATGGTCTGACTCAAAGAAAGCATTAAACACATGTGTGTGAATATAGTTCTTGTTATTTGATCCTTGTGCATTCCTGATTCACACCTCCTTAGAGGAATTTGAGTGACATTTATTTGCTAAAATGTTGCATGGGTATTTAGATTTTTTTCTTGTTATTATATTTATTATTTTGGAAACTGACACTCTTTCGATCTACACTAGGCTTTGAACTTTGATAATATAATTTGACTGTGTCATTGCTTTCTTAAATGAATTAGTTGCATTGCAAATAATGGACAAGCATAATATGGAATTTGTTGATATTAAAAAAAATGCTCTCAACTATTCTCACAATCTATAGTTTTGCTTGTCTTATTATCTTCATATATATATATATATATATATATATATATATATATATATATATAAGTGATTATGCCCACAGACATGATGCAAAATTCTTTGTGTACCATGCTTAAGATACTGATCTAACTAAACCTAACCACTTTTTATTGCATAGTTCACATAGTAATGAACTGTATCTGATACCTAAACTGTCAAAAGATAGTGTCTCATAATTGTAATGATACTTTTTTAAACTTATCGTCTGTCCTAGTTGGGAGCCTCCTATCCTAACTAAATTGGACAGGAAAGAGCTTAAATTTCAATAGAAATAACAAACTATAAGGGATGTTTTCAACGCATATAGGTCCTTAGAGTAGCTAGAAATATATGATAATCTTAATTAAAAACTGCAATTATAGTTGCTTTTGGTGTTTATCCAATTAGAGTAATTCCGTTGAGCTGTCAGTGGTGTATATCCACCCAATTGATATTGCAGTTTAGATATAATTATTGCACCCTTTTTCTCTTAAATATCAGGAAAGTGAGAGTAACTAGTAAGAGGTTTATTTCATATAGATAATTGTTTATGGACTTGGTGACTATCCTTGTATATAGGCCTTTTATGTCTCATTTGAACAGGATGGATTGTAATGGTTTTATCTTTCAGTATATTTTCAAAGAATGAAAGACTTATTTTTCATTCTCTCTTTTTCATACAAACTATTGTAAACTTCAATAGAAATAGCAATGAGGTTCTAAATATAATATATTTTCAATAGATGGAACATGCTGGATCATCCCGCATTCGTCCAACGACATCGAATAGAAGGAAGAAAACATACTCGAAGGCGCGTAGCACCTCAAGCATACCAGAAATTGAAAACCAACCACCTTTGCTGGTCGAGAGAGACGCAGAGTCGCCTGTTGTGTTGAGGTCTGATCCTCCTACATCTGCACTGACAGATATGGATGAAGGAGAGTATGAAGAAGACATCTCTCGTCCGATCCAAGGAGGACCAGTGGACATGACAATTCTCAAGAGTTTTCGAACATACGTGGCTTACTTAATTATAAAAGGGGAGGTTAGTTGAATTGTATTATTATGCAATCTTCAATGCAAGTTTATAATGATGAATATGATCAAACAAAACAAATATTTGTACGAACGTGAGCCACTACGTTGCCTAATCACACAAAAAAGATTTCAGCATGGGATTTGAGTACGAAGCAACCTAACACACGATTCATAGAGTTGATTAGAAAATCCACGCTATTTTCTTTGGTCGCTTGCTCATACCAATACATAAGTAGGGTTGAAATTTCAGCTTTTGTGGTGAGATGGCACCCCGAGACAAACACCTTTCACTTTCCATTTGGAGAAATAACAATAACTCTAGACGATGTTAGTTGTCTTCTCAGTCTGCCTGTGACAGGTAAATCAGTTTTTCAGCATGAAGGGGCAAATGTTCAACTCGTTGTCGCCGTGTTAGTCCATTCGCTTGGTGTTAGCCACTCTGATGCGTTAAATGAAATAAACACAAAGAGTGGGGCTTCAGTTAGACTTGATTGGCTTCGGGAACAGTTCATTGGAGTCACCGATAATGACTCTGATGAAAGGATTAATTGTGCCACGAGAGCGTATCTCCTATATCTTATTGGTTGTACGTTATTCGGTGACAAGACCGGGACCAGAGTTTCCATTGACTACTTGCCCCTATTGCACAATCTTGAATTAGTGCACACTTATGCATGGGGTGCTGGAGCATTAGCATATTTGTATAGACAGTTGGGACTCACATCTAGAGCACATGTGGCATAGATAGCCGGCTATCTAACTCTCCTTCAAGCGTGGGTATTTGGCCACTTTCCCAAGCTCCTTCCGGTAGTGAATAGTTCATATAAATCAGAACAACCGCAGGCATGCAGATGGATGAGTCGTCGGGAGACTAACATAAGTGTGGATCATGTTCGTGTTTTACGATCAACACTTGACCAAGTTATTCCATCTGAGGTAAGATAGGTAAATATATCATAAAATTTTTTTTAATTCAATGAAGATAGCAATTAATTGTTCAATATGGATTTTACTATTTTTCTATGCTGCAGGTCATATGGGATCCATATCGCTCGCTGAGAAACCATCACTCATTGAAGGAGGTTTCTTATTATATGGGTACAATACGAGTTAGAGACATAGCCGAGCCACACCACTCTGTACGAGTATTGCGGCAGTTTGGCCGTTGCCAACATATTCCTTCTTCACCGTTTGCTCCAATTCGCGAAAAGAGAGGAATATCTAGTAACAAGTATCTTGTTAAGTACGGCCACACCGAAGCAATGTGGGTTGATTGGGAAGACCACGTGTTATCAGAAGAGCATCGTAGGGCGCCAGCAACTAACCCTTCTGAGTGTACCCCAGATTATATTGCATGGTACTCTCAGATATCTCGATATTTTATAGGACCAGTTGTGGATGGGGACCAGCAAGATATTCCTCAGCCCGTTGATGAGGTTAGTTTGTGATTGCTCCATCAAATATGACGTAATTTGATTATGTTTTTTTTTATCTTGTTTATTGATTCAAATTATTCTTAAATTATTGCAGAGAATTGAACAAATTACTGGTATTGTTCGTCCATTTCTGAACCAAAGGCCAAGAGAAAGCAAGAAACGCCCGGGATTGCTTAATATGGAAATGGAAAAGATCATGTCCATTATCACCGGTAGTACACAAAGTAAAGAAGTTCCTGAGACCGGATCTCCAGAATCATATAGAGTTAGTGAAAGACGGCGTTCCGTTAGAAAGAGTTCTAGGAGACAGAGATGATATCTAGTGTTTCAAAATGTAATATTGTTAGTACAAACATATTCAGATAGAACAATGTAGTTTGACGTGATATATTTTACTTATTCCAGAACCTTTTGTTATGACTATAGATTTTATATAAATTAAGTTTTGTTTGTAATTTTGTTAATAGAAAGTTAAGCATGTTGTTGATTTTTTAATGGAGCCCATCTTAATTTACAATTATTGTTCAGCATGTTGTTGATTGAGAACTAACAGTAAAGTTGTATCTCACTTTAGGATAAATATCTGAATCAATAACTAATGAAGAGTTTAAAACATACAAATGTAGTTCTGAACAATGTATTAAAATTGGCAAATACGTTGTTCTTTGATATGTTTCCAAGAAAGACTCTTTGAGGTATGAACTTCATGTAAGAGGTACATTTGAAACCCAATCCTCTCTCCTTGTCATGTACCTCAATCGTAAAGCCTTGAAATCAATTTTGTTAATCGTGTTTTCTTCTAGTCGGCTTGTACAAGCCGACCCTTAGGAATTCAGTCGGTGTGTACAAACCAACTGAATTCCTACTGGTCGGCTTGCACAAATCGACCGAATGAGTACTTCGGTTTCCACTAGCCGACCAAATGTTCACTGCTCGGTTTGTGCAAGCCGACCAGTGGATACGTGCCGACCAGTGGTATTGTGCATACTGACCAGTTTGTTTATTTGTTTGGTTGTACAACCCGACTATGGAGTGACAAAATACGATGTGAATAACTTCATTAATTAAGGAGTAATATAGATAAAAAAAACTTAACAACATTAAAAAACATCACAAGTGTCAACATGAAGTACAAGATTCATATTTACAACACAATTATCTCTTGTGTGGCAACGTTAGGTCCCACAATGCATCGAAATTGCTGAATTCTCTCCAAATACGGTGTTTCCCATCCATTAGCTTCATGATGGTGATGATGCTGCCAATTAAGTACAACGTTGGGGACTGGGTGAAGTGGAGAAAAATATACCTAAATCAATGGAAACTAAATTAGTATAAATATATAGAGCCTTATAAATATTGCAAGTATCGAGAACTACTCTTACCAGAACAAAATGACATTCGGCAACAAAGGCAATTCCAATTTCTTTCCTTTGGAGAACCGACAAAGGAGGGGACGTTCTGAGTGGTAGAAAAGTAAGACACTGTGCCTTAGAAATGAAGAATAGAACCACATCGAACTGTGATGCTATAAGATGTCCCATGTCCGGCATAGTCATCCAGTGATCGACTTGGGAAAAATCTTGGAAGTAATTTAATATCCTCGTCAACTCCTGAATACGACCGGTGTCCCCAAAAATGCTCATGTATTCTGTATGATGGTTATGAAGCTCATTAATTAAGTCTCTGCGTACTTGACTCCACTGGTCCTCACCAAGTCCGAGATATTTTGCGAGAACTCAAAATCCGCAAGTACCATTAACCTTAACATCACCAACATGTGTAATGTATGGAATCAAGAAATCTGGAAGGAATGAAAAATACTTGGATAGATAAGATTTAGGTTTTGATGGTGGCTCATAATGTAGAGGAACAACTGGAAGTTCAGGCACTGGTGAAAGAACTGTCCCTGGTGGAGGGAGCTCGGTGAAGGAACTATGGTCTTGTTGCTGCAATGTTTAATAAAAAGTGTAAGTAAATATTATAAGTTTTAAACGACTTAAAAATAACTTAAATACTAAATAAAAAATTGATTTTATCTACCTTTTGCTTAGGCCGTCTTCTCGGTGATAACTTATGTATCGTGCTCTTCCGAGGAACTAGCGTGTTCCTACCCAATGGATGACAACTGTCACGCTCAGATATGACTAACTCGAATGCACATGGATCGCGGCGTGTGGAATTGTCCATCTTTCAGCGTTGTCGGGCTCTTGCAGAAATCTTAACTATTGGATCTGCGAGGGAAGAACTAACTGGATTATATATCTCTCTCAACTTCTTCATCATACGAGCCCTCATTTCATTGTTTGCCTTCAATAACGAATGGATGAATACATCCACATCTTTTTGATAGTTTATTGGATCAACAATTTGTGTTTCAAGGATTGGCAGCATGTCAAGCTTTCTCCAATGAGGGTCTACTGATTCTAACGGTATTGGCCGATTGTCTCTCTTACACATCGAAATTTCATGTGCACATGGCAAGTTGTGAGTGCGTTGAATAACGCAACCACAAGCAACTGCATCTACACCTATAAAAATTGCTCTTTTCAATTGGTAGTGAATCAAGTTAAGTGCATATAGTGATATTATACCACGTAGTTCTCTAAATTCCGGCACTATAAAATTACGATGAACGATTGTTAGGCTTTTCTCAAATGAAGCCTTAATTTCTATATGTTGGAGTTCCAGAAGAGAATGGATATTTGTCCAATAATTCTCGAAGTTGCCTAGGCTGGTTCGAAGTTGTCGTTTAAGCCGGGCATGTGCACTCTCAGCTCTTTTACTTGTCACATTATCCCGAAGCAAGCAGTTGTTCGTCCAATAAGCAATGAATCTTCCTTATATGGATCCAACCACGTTGCCATAACATAGTCTAGTGCATCTGGATAGCTTTGAAATTCATTTTTTAGAGCACACAAATGTGCATTATACTCATCAAGTGTGTTGGATAGCACAACAACCTTCCAACTAGCGTAAAATTTCTCTCACTCTTGTTGTTGATCAAAAAACTTTTTGCAGTTTGCCAGGACGTTTTTGTTTATGTGCCATCTACAAAAAAGATGTCGACTAGACGGGAAGGTCGATTCAATTGCATTAAGAAGTGCCAACTCTCTGTCTGTCACAATTACACCTGGTACAATATTGTTGAGAAATAGTCCACGTAGCTTGTCCATTGCCCATGCATAATTTGTTTCTTTTTCTCTTTCTGAAAATGCAAATGCAACTGAAAATGACATATTGGTCAATGTAACACCAACAATTTCTAACAATGGGTAATTGTAACTATTTGTTTTGTATGTGCAGTCCATGATTAGAAATCCTGGGAATGCATGAAGAAGGTCTACTCTAACAGGATGAGCCCAAAATAGGTCAGTAACGGACTCAGTATGCTCACAACTACGATGTCACTCTATGTATTTGTATTCGGTAATTTTAAATAATAAATGTTGTACCTGTGATCTCCCACCCTGCTCAATTACTCGCAATCTTTGTTGTGCATTGTGTATTGTCTTCATTGTTGAAGCATTTTTAGGATCTTTCTGTTTTAATGATATCAATATATCTTTCGGACGCACATGACACTTCGACATCTCAACTAACACCGTTTTCTCGATTTTTGACAGTCTCCCTGCAAAAGAATGACCCTCCATGTACTTTGCAGCAGAATGGTTGTGCCTACCACACATCAATTTCATAGTCCATTCCTCTCCTTTCATGGTCATCTGCTCACATTTCAAAAGGAATGGGCACCCAAATTTCTTTGATCCACTTTTTCTCTTACACTCAACCATATCTGTCATATTTTTACATCTGGGTTGTCCACCACGCTCACATCCAAAGCAAATCCTCCCTCTCTGATTACGACCATCACTATCAGATTTTGCAATTACAATAACAAAACCCAGTCTTCTTCCTTCATCTTGGACCCACCTTGAAAGCTCATCCCGGTTTGAAAATATCTGTAGCAGTTCATCTCGTTAAAAAACGATGAAATCAAAAATAATAAACATAAATTTTACAAAAAACATAAGAAGACGTACTCGAGAAGTTGTAAAATTCGAAATATTCTCCATGCTGAAACCAATGTGAGTGAGAGTACATTGTGTCGCTGCATCCACCTACATTAGTCAAGAGAACAAATGAATCATTACTCTATATTATTTTGTCACAACCCATAAATTAATTTAAATTAACAATCATTTAATATCGCCTTCATTTCATACATGTATAATTAGTGCAGATTTAAACATATATAACAATTTTTAACAATTTTGTTGGTTGTGTATATTTTAGTTTCAGTCGGATATTAGTTTAAGACCAAGTAATATCTTGGTCGGGTATTAACACCCGACCCAAAAAAGCTCTGGTCAGCTACTAATAACCGACCAGCGCGCGACATCTACCCAAAAAATAATATTAATTGATGATAAATTTAAAAAAAAAACTTAAAAAAAATAATTCGTACCTTAGATTTGTCTGCTGATATCAGTTGCTTGTTGAAATTTTCTATTTGCATAAGAGAACTCAAACTCCAATTGCTAATTTCACTTGAGACGGTAAAATCGAATAATTAAAAATTCTTTGAATCTTTTTAGAAACTGAAATTAGGGTTTTAGAGAGAAAACAGAGAAAGAACACAATGAGGAACACGATGAGTCGTATTGGGATTTATAAGGGTAAACTTGTAATTATTTATAAATTTTAAAACTGTGCGTCAAGAGTAATTTTCAGTGTGCAAATAGAATTTCCCAACCTAGCTAGCTATAGTTATATAATTGGATCCACTATTTAAGACGAAAATCTTAAAATGACAAATTGTGAAAATTACATCCGTCATAGTAAATCTTTTGTGATAATTAAAAACCATCTTCAGTGATTTTCACATTTTAGTGACAATTTTTATTTGTTGCTACTGAACATTTATATTTTATTGATGATTAGTTATTTCTGTCATTGAAAATCATGTTTTAATGACTTCCTTTCCTCATTTTACTGAAATTATATTTTAGTGATAATTTTTTGTTCTCATCATGTAAAAATTTAATTTGAGAATTTTTATATTTTCACTAAATACCCCCTTCAATTCTTAGTTTTACCCCTATCACTAAGAAGTCATCAGTATGATAATATTTTCTAGTAGTTGAAATCTCACCGAGTATTACCTTGTGGAGTGGTTTGCAATACCCAGATAGCTTATTGCCACAAGAAGGCTTCATGTTCTTCCACTAGGAAGAAGATTCTTCGTCATTATTATCGTTACGTTTCCACTTAATCCACTCTGGGTTCTGTTTGTGTGTTACGAGATTGAGAAGTGCAAGGTTATTCTCATCCTCCTCTTGGAGTTCTTAGGATCCTCATTGCGAGATGGTTTGCGCCGAGTAGATGGGTTCCATGGAATCTGTGAGTAATCTTTGCTATTTGATCAGTGAGTAGATGGAATTGGACTTGAATAACCGGTTCTAAGTGGCGTTCACCCGTTTGTCTGAGATCATCTCGGGAAGATGATTGGTTTTGTAAACCTTTTGAATGATTATTTGCCACGGATGATAAGTACCATACTCACTGACAATGCCAATGGTACGCCAATTGTGACAATATTTGTTTGACCAGATTAAATAGGACAAATCGAGCAAACTTGAGTTCCTGAGTAAGTAGAGAGAAGTTTATTATAAAAGGCAGATGAATATAAAAATAGTCGAGATGTAATAAGGTTCAGCCAAGATGGGTCTGGACCTATGCTCTCATAAAAAAATTTGTCTGACAATGAGATCTTTAATGCGAAGGACAGTAAGTCCAAAATCTCTTGATGACTCTTCCCCTCTCTATTATAAATTTCTTCTTCTTATGAATTGAGAAAAAATCATTCCCTTTTGAATGTATTTATAGTTGAGAATTCCATTGTACATTAGAGTTATACTTGGTTATAAATATATTAGTTTTCATATCTTAAGATAAATTCGGTTTCTTCAACGAGATCCATTTCCTTATTATCAACGGTATGGTAGAGGTGTGACAGGATCTTGGATTTTGTGTATCAGTCAGAGATATAACATTTAAATCCATATCCTAGTTTCCATATTGATAGGATACTGCTTTCGCTATGGGCTTCATTCCTCTTGGGCCTATGCCCTTGTTGGGCTTTATCAAATTTGGGCTCAATTTATATAATTTAAGCAATCATACGTTCTGATAAAGCAACTGCAAAATGGAATTCTTAGCATACTTGTTTTTCAAATAAGTGTAAAACGTTAGTAACTCTATTACCAAAACTAGTTTCTCCTTCTTCTGTTTTAGCTCCAACCATTTCAAAAGCAACCAAATTTCCATTTCAGTTTGCAGTGTAATTTTCTTTCTGTCAAGCAGGTTTTTATTTTTTATTTTTTGTTCAGAAGAGATATAAGCCTTGCAGCAATGCCTTTAAAGTCCCCTCGAGTTGTTGGCATGTATTAGTCTTTTAACGACCAAAAAAGTAGGGTATTGCCATATTAATCCTGATTCACTATTTCAAGTCCAATGACCACTAAACGCACCTAATATCTAAAGATCACACTTGTCCATACAGTCAATGAAGCGTCTAAGCTTAGTAAAGGCTAGTGCCTTCTAGGAGCATGATGGGCTGCAAATGCTGGGGAGAATATGGGCCAGCTAGGAGCATAATGGTCCTTATAACACAAAACTATGAACCAATCTAGTCTCATATGTAGTGCCCCCAATTTTCTATTTAATTATATCTATTGAGGATTATACTCATATATGAATACTCAACAATCTCCTACTTCATTGTGAATAGATCTTAATCATCTATAAGAACCATGGGCCTCGGGCACCATCGAACCATGTTATATGTCATGGCTATCAACATCCACCTTGTTAGGTAAAATAGAATCTAAAGTCACTCCCGACTCTTTCGAGCCGAAGTTCATAATATACTTCAATTATCTATGAAAACCATGGGATATAGACATTATCAAACCTTGTGCCGCTGCTGGCTATCATCATTTAGTGTGTTGGGAATAACATGAGCCTCTTTAGGAGCATGATGAGCCATTAAACACAAAACCGAAAGTCAATCTAACTCATAGAGTTAAGTTGATAGGTATACCAAGGGATCTAGATTTTCTTACCACAATATCTACAATGTCACTGAAAATATATGCGAAGTGGTTAAGTGCTTTAGCAATCATTCATTTGAACCGTCTGATTCCCATAAAATTCTAAATTAAAAGGGTTTCCTAACAAATTTCATACTTGGATTATTTTTTAATAAATTATTATTAGAATTTAGTCCAAAAAAAACAATGAGGGTCACCTTATAACAATCAATCTGTTAAATAATTAATCTAAAATATCAACTAATCTGTAACGCCCCTAATTGTTAAACTATTATATTGGTTTATTCCATATCATCCATATCAGTTCGAGAGCCCGAATACTAATAAGAGCGGATACCGAGTAAATTAAGTTTTATGTTCAGATCTAATATTCAATTTTAAATTCTGTAGAGAGAGAATCTCGTATAATATTATTTTGAATTTTTTTTATATTTTTCTTGAATTATTCTAGATTGGTTAATTTTCTGGCAAATACTCAATTAAACTAATCAAATTAAATTAGGAATTCCAATTTTAACCTTATACAAACTTTAGAATCATCTCCAACAGCCCGATAGCCATCCTTGACCAACTCTGGATTGAATTTGATCCAATGATAATGTTATATTTAAGATAAAGTTTAAGAGTTTTTAATATGACAAAGTAATCACTTTCCAGCAGCAGATTGACTTATCAAATAAATTTAGAAAAATCTATAAAAATAAAACTTATTCTTTTTGTATTCCTCTCCATTTTCTCTTTAGACCTCCAACTCTAATTGCTTCTTCAATTCTCTCAGATAAATACCAAATATTCAACTGAACAATAGGCTGAAAATCCATTAAATTGTTATAAGAACCTTATTCTTGAGTATAACCTCTCCAAATAAGCTATAATCTTTGTTACCAATTTTGAAAAAACTTCTCCAGCACCTGTCTTTATTTTCTAGAGTGATTCTTAATACGCTTGAAAAGTGTAATATTTTTAGTTTATTTTATACAAGTGTAATCTAATTTTAATGATTAATATAGGAAATTAATAGAAAATTATTTTTATTAACCAAATTCCGCACTATGATGTTATTCTAGTATTTTCTAGTATTTTTGCATAGTTTTATATGCCAAGAAATCAAAGTATCAAAGTATATCTCAAGTATCAGTTCAGATCTGTGCAAATATATGACTGACTATTGATAGCCATGGGATAGTTGTCGATAGCAGTCGATTGTAAAAGACACTCGAGATTTGCTGTCGAAGCGAATATCAAAGGGAGTGGTTGCAGATTTATTTTTTGGAAATTTTTTAGGGGAATTAAGAGTTTGCTTATAAATAGAATTCCTATTAGGGTATTGTATGTAACTCAGATTTTGAGAGATATAGATGAATATTTAGAATAGAATTTTATAGTTTTAGAATCAAAATTTTGTTTTTGTACTTATTCATAGAAATCAATAAAAAAAAAAATTTCTCTTTATTCATGGCTATGATGAGTATGAATGGCTAAATTCTTGAGTTGGATCAAACAGAATAACAAATTCTAGGTGATTTATTGATATATTTTCTATACTTATTGGTTTTAATTGTTTTATGTGAAAATTGATATCTTTGATTCTTTATTATCTTTGAAGGAATTTAGATATGATTTTGAGTTTTTGATGTTTTAATGTTTCACGATATATTAATTACTTAATTTTTGATATACCATAGACTCTTTAGGCACTGTTTATGCTGAGACTTTGAACGCTTGTTTTTATTATTCATATTGCATACTTAGATAAAACTTAAAATTAATAAAAGTTTAATTGGGAGAAATTATTCAAAGTATCAAAGTTTGTAACTTTATATATTTTGTACTTAATTGAATTATTTTCCAGCTGTAGGAAAACCATGTGATCTATGTAGCTGAGATAAAAAGTATAAATATATCCAGTAAATTATTCTATTGGGAGTTACATCTATCTGAACAAAAGTTTTAGTTAAAAGAAGTTTCCATCTTTAATTTTACTTTTTAGTTAATAAAAATCCAATCTTTACTTTTACTTTTAGTACCATAATTTATTTCTAGTATCACACAATTACAAAAATGATCCTTGAGAGAATGATCATGGGTTACTATTCTTATATTGCTTACCGATTTCTTGCACTTGGGAGTGTACACTTTTGATCATAGTCAAGTTTTTGGTACTGTTGTAGGGTATCATACTGTTGTATTACACTTTACTATTATGGCTCTTACATTATTAACTTTTGCTATTCAGAATTATTATGACCAGTTGGAGGAGAACTTCAAACGGTAGACTAATTCAATCGTATTCAGATCTACAAATACTTCCAATCCATCAAACATTTCATGACATGAGTGGTAATAATAATAATAACAATATGAATAATAATAATAATAATAATGGATTTGGAGATGATAATAGTAATGATAACTATAGCCATCATGGAGACAATGGGAGGACTTTACGTAATTATCTACAACCCGATAAGACAACCCAACCCTCATGCGTTGCATTTCCATTGAATATGGGACAATTTGAGATTAAATCTGGAGTAGTCCAAATTTTACCTAAACTCCATGGAATGGATTCAGAGAGCCCATATTTGCACTTTCGAGAATTCGAAGAAATTTCCTCTACTATTAATCTTCAAAATATTAATACAGAACAATTTAAATTTAAACTCTTTCTATTCTCCCTAAAGGAAAAAGTAAAGACATAGCTACATTTTTTACAATCTAATTCAATAGGAAGATGGGATGAGATGCAAGGAGACTTCTAAAAGAAATTTTTTCCTTTACATCGAACAAATTATATGTGAAAGCAAATTCTCAACTTCCAACAAAAAGAAAAGAACCATTGTTCGAGTAATGGATAGATTTAAAGATTTGCTTCTCTCATGCCCACATCACGATTTGGAGATATGGAGGACTATAAGTACCTTCTATCAAGGATTAAATATTATAACCAGGCAATTTGTTGAAACTATCTACAATAGTGAATTCTTAAATAAAGATGTTAAAGTACCATTGGACTCTCTTGACTTACTTGCCAAGAATTCACAAGCTTGAAAAATTGAAGATATCTTGGATGAACGCCAATTAAAAGATAAACATAAGAATAGAGGCGAACTTCTTAAATTGGGGGAAACCAAGATATAACTGCACATTTAATTTCTACTACTAAGAAATTTGAATATTTTCTTGCAAAGAAAATTGAAATAGTTAAGCCAATAGAAGAAGTTTCAGAAGTTTGTAATATTTACGAATTGCAAGGACACGTAACTCGTGAATGTCCAACACTTTCTATTTTTAAAAAGTATTAAATGAATAAATTAATACCTTAAACACTCTCCTCAACTAGCAAATAACCCATATTTTCAAACATATAATCCTGGTTGAAGAAATAATCCAAATATTCAATAGAAGCAGAATCCTTAACAACAATTTAATAATCAAAATAAACCACCTACTAATCCACCTCAATAATCCGTCCAACCTACTAATCAATGTTCGGTGTACCAACCCCCACTGAAGAGAAATTTTGAGGATAATTTCTTGTAGATACAATAGAGGATCAGATGATCCAAGCATAACAACAGTTTATTCAATCGCAACAAACAATCAATAGTCAGAATGCGACGACCTTCAACGATATCTGCTCAAAGATAAGCCACCTCAATTATGCATTGTAAAAGAAGGAGAAAAGTAGGCTGCCATCATAAATAGAAGTCAGTAATTCATATAAAATTGAGGGTATAAATTCTATTGCTTCTTCCATTCACAATGATATACCTGAGATAACTGCTGCAATAAATTTTAGAAGTGGTAAAGTGCTTAATGAGCTCATTTTAAGAAAACACTAAGGAGAAACAGGGTAATAATTCAGCGCAACAATTTAGAAAAGATAATTCTAAAGAATCCACTTACACTGATTATTAACCACCTGTACTGTTTCCTTAGAGATTAAAGTCTAAAAATATAAATGCATCTTATGCTGATATTTTAGAGATTTTCAAACAAGTAAAGACCAACATACCTCTGTTGGAAGTGATTAAACAAGTCCCTTCATACACAAAAGACTTGCACACCATCAAAAGATGTCACAACGTATAGACGAAAACATTTCTCACCGAGCAGGCAAATGCATTATTTCTCTCTGAGATGCCTCTTAAATATAAAGATCCTAGATATTTTACTATTTCTTATGTGATAGGTCAATATATTATAGAGAAAGTTTTGATAGATTTGGGGGATAATGTAAATATTTTACCATTTTTGGTTTACAAGTACCTAGGTCTAGGAGAACTTAAACATATACCCGTCACTCTTCAATTTGTCGATAGGTCAGAAAGGCTTCCTAAGAGCATTATGGAAGATGTTCTAGTACAAATTAAATGTTTTTATTTCCCTGTGGACTTTATAGTTATCGATATTGCACCAGTAAAGAATTCACATCTCCATATTTCAGTTATCTTCAGACGTTCATTCTTAGTTACGGCTAATGTAGTTATAAATTGCAGGAATGACGTGGTGAAATTTTTATTTAGAAATATGGCCTTTGAACTGAATATTTTTAATGTTAGCAAACAACCAAATATAGATATTAATGAACTGCAAGACATTAATTTCATTGAACAAATCTGTAATGAAGAAGATATCGTATATTCTGCATGTCTGACCCTTTGGAGATGGTATTAACAATGAACGAAGACTTCCTTGAATATGTCCAATTAGAACATATCAATAAAGGAAGTGCCTGTAGAGTTACCTCAAATTACAAAGAAATTGATATCATCTGACATCCAAGCACTAATACTTGAGCTAAAATCACTCTCTGAAGATCTCAAGTATGTGTTTTTTGGATCTAAGGAATCTTTACCAGTGATCATCTCTGCACATCTTGATGAGAATTGGAAAGAGCGATTACTGTCAACACTGCAAAAGTATAATAGAGTTCTTGAATGGAGTATGGCTGACATCAAAGATTTGGACCCCCCTTATTTGCACACATCGCATTATTTTGGAAGATGGAGACAAGTCTATTAGGTAAATGCAACGAAGGCTTAACCCCATCATGAAGGAAGTTGTTAAAGCCGAAGTGTTGAACCTACTTGATGTTGGCATCATTTATCCAATTGTTGACAGTAAGTGGGCAAGTCCAATCTAAATTGTTCCAAAAAGAGTGGGGTAACAGTAGTTAAAAACGATGATGGAGAGATGATATCTACTCACACAACTATGAGTTGGCGTATTTGCATTGATTACCAAAAGTTAAATCAAGTAATACGCAAAGATCATTTTTCATTACCATTTCTCGACCAAGTACATGAAAGGGTTACTGGGTATGAGTTTTATTATTTTCTTGATGGTTATTCTAGTTATTATCAAATAGAAATTGCTTTAGAGGATAAGGAAAGGACAACTTTTACTTGTTCCTTTGGTGCTTTTTCTTTTAGAATAATGATATTTGGATTATGTAATACACCAGCAATATTTCAAAGATGTATGATAAGTATTTTCAGCGATATGGTTGAAGATTATCCAGAGATATTTATAGATGATTTCTTTGTATTTGGAAATAATTTTGAATCTTGTTTAACTAATTTAGAATCCGTGCTTGAAATATGTCAATAGAAAAATCTACTCCTAAATTGGAAAAAATGCCACTTCATGGTTACTAATGGTATTGTGGTGGGCATTTAGTTTCATCAATGGGATGGAAGTTCATAAAGCTAAAATTGAGACTATTTCTAAAATACTGATATCTAAAACCGTGAAAGACATACATTCGTTCTTAGGACACGAAAGTTTCTATAAAATGCTTATAAAGGATTTTAGCACTATTGCTAGATCCCTTTCTCACCTGCTTGTGCATGATCTGCAATTTGAATGAATGCAGGCATGCCAAACAACTTTCAAAGTTCTCAAAGAGATGCTTATCATCGTGCCAATAATTAACCTCTAGATTGGTCACTTTCATTTGAGATTATGTGTGATGCAAGTGATAATGCAATCGGAGCTATACTAGGGCAAAGAAGGGATAAAAAGCCTTATGTGGTCTATTACGCTAGCAAGACTCTCAATGACGCTCAGAGGAATTATACCACAATAGAGAAGAAGTTTCTAGCTATAGTTTTTGCTCTTGGTAAATTTCGTTCATAAATTTTGGGCTCACATGTAATAGTTTTTATAGATCATTCGGTGCTCAAATATCTCTCTTCAAAGAAAAATGCAAAGCCATGATCAATATGATGGATATTATTGCTCTAAGAGTTAAATCAAAGATAAAAAGGAAGTAGAGAACGTGGTTGCAGATTACCTCTCTAGACTAACTTTTGAAAACAATAAGCTACCAATTAGGGACTCATTTCTTAATGAGCAACTATTTTCAATTACAATAACTCTTTGGTATGCTGATATCATTAATTTTCTTGTTGCAGGAAAAATGCCAAATCATTAGAGTGCGCAAGACAAATAACGATTCTTATATGAAGTACACTGATTCTTTTCAATGAGCTTTACTTATTTAAATATTGCTCAGATTAAATCATTAGGTGTTGTGTAGTAGACGATGAGATTCAAAGTATAATTGCTTTCTTTCATACAGAAGCAAGTAGGAGACACTTTTTGTCTAAAAAGACCGTAGCCAAAATATTTCAATGTGGTTTTTGTTGGTCTATTATAGTTAGAGATGCATATGAATTTTTTAAAAGATGTGAGTTATATTAGAAATTAGGAGTATTAATTAGGAAGAGTGATATGTCTCTAATACCCATACTTACAATTGAGATATTCGATTGGTGGGGCATTGACTTAATGGGACCGTTTTCTATTCCCAACGGATATGCTTTTATTCTCGTGTCGGTCGATTATGTATCTAAATGGGTAGAAACTGCAACATGTAGAAATAATAATTAAAAACTGTCATTAAATTTTTAAAGGAGCATATATTGTCCAGATTCAGAGTATCTAAAGCCTTAATAAGCGATGAGGGCTCTCATTTCTGTAAGAAAGCCTATAAAAATTTAATGAAGAAATATCATATCACGCACAAGATTTCTACAAATTATCACCCACTATCAAATGGAAAGGTTGAGCTAGCTAATAGGGAATTAAGTAAATACTAGAGAAAATGGTTAATCCATCTCGTAAAGATTAATCGTTTAGACTAACCGATACTTTATGGGCTTACCATACAACATATAAAACACCCTTATGCATGTCTCTATATAGAATAGTCTATTGGAAAGATAGTCATTTGTCTATAGAAATATAGCATAAGGCGTATTGGGTTATTAAATTAGTAAATCTTGTTCTCAATTTAGTTGGGCCATTATCCAAGTTATAAATAAACAAGTTGAAAGAGATAAGATATGATGTATATAATAATTCACGCATTTCAAAGGAGAAAATGAGAATATGGCATGGTCAGCACATCGCAAACCATGTTTTCATTCTTCTGACAAAGTACCATTATACGATTCATGCCTTCATCTATTTTTGGAAAAATTGCATTCACGATGGACAAAACCGTTCATAGTCAAAGCTGTGTATCCACACGACGCAATCAATATCAAAAATCCAAAGAATGGTCATATGTTTAAAGTAAATGGGAAACGATTAAAACACTACTTGGAATTTCCAAAGCACTCGGAGGAATTTCATGATCTAGTGGATCCTCCGACATCTCATTGAGAAGAACTAAATGAAGACACTATGTATATTATTGTATACTATGTACTAACAATTTTGTTTACAGTTATTACGTCATGAGTACCGGACCAAAATAATTTCTAAGCTCTTTTGTTAAATTTTTGTTCGTTCTTGATTAATTATATGGATATGTCGATTATTGAGGACAATGTGCATTTTAAATTGGGGGGATGGTGTTACCAAAAATAGCGGAATAATACTAATGCAACAACCAGTGGAATCAAATAGTTAACCGAAGAGAAAAATAGCAGAGATAGAGAACACGCAGACTTAACGTGGTTCGATAATATGTCTACGTCCATAGGGACACCATCGAAAAACTTTCACTATATCAAAAGAGATTACAACACTCTAGTTCTCAACCACAAGAGAATTTAGAAAGAAATTACACAAGATACAAGATCAAACTCTCACCTCGTAAAAGGAAAACGATGATCTTACTTGTACTTCACCTGCCACCTTTTTCTTTTGTTTCAACCGCCGAAAAAAAAACATCAAAAGGAAGCACCTTCCTATTTCTTTTTGCCCCACAATATAGTCGCGACAGCAGCCTCTCTTTGCTTCGCTTCAGCCGCAACTCAGAGAATTAACCAAAGGAAGCCACACTATTTCTTTATTTGGCCGAGTCTCTTCACCCCAAAAGAATAGCAGCCCTTCATTTTCTTTTGTTTTTTTGCCAAAGCTTCTCAGCCACAAGAAATTGCAACAGTCGCAATTTCTTTGATTATTTCTTCCCTTCAACCACAATGGAGAAAATCAATAGCAAAGCTCGTCCAATCCAAACCCTAGCACACACCCACATATATATCATAATGGGTTTGGGCTAGTTTTGGACCCGTTTCGGCAGACCGAAACCCGATGCGATAATGGGCTCCATTAGCAATAATCTCCCACTTTGAGATCTATTGAAAAATTATAATCTCTATATATGATAATCTTACTGTCCAAAGTTTTTATTTCGATCATTCAAAGTCCCAATTTCAGAATTCAACACAAATGCACCAAAGTTGAGCAACAACTTTTTCCCATCAACCGGTTTTGTCCCATCAACCGGCTTTGTCAACATATCTATAGAATTCTTGCTACCCTCAATCTTCTCCAACTTCAATTGGCCATCCTCCAACAAGGATCTAATGAAGTGATATCTCAAGTGAATATGTTTAGTTCGTGAATGATATGCCGAGTTCTTAGCAAGATGAATTGCACTTTGACTGTCACTGAATAACCTGCAATCCACTCCATCAAAACCCAACTCACTCATCAAACGCTGCAACCAAATAATAAACTCCTTACTTACTTCTACAGCTGCAACATACTCAGTTTCTGTCGAAGATAAAATAACAATTGATTATTATCTTGAAACCCAACTTACCGTTGTCCTTCCTATAGTAAAGACATAACTTGTGGTGCCCCTGTCATTGTCTCTATCACCCGCATGGTCCGAATCCATAAACCTTGTACATCAATGTTATCACCCCCAAAACAGTAAAGACATAACCTGTGGTGCCTCTGCCATTGCCTCTATCACCCGCATGGTCTGAGTCCACAAAACCTTGCACATCAATATTATCACCCCAAAACATAAACAATACTTTGAAGTACTTTCAAATACCTGAAAATTCTCTTTACTGCTTGCCAATGTTCCTTCTCAGGGTTCTTCATGAATCTAATCACTACTCCCACTGCATGTGCAATATCTGGTCTTATACTTACCATTGCATACATGAGACTCCCAACGACCGATGAATAAGACACATCCTCCATATGTCTTATCTCCTCATCTGTCTTAGCACCTTACTCTTTTGACAGTTTGAACTGACCACCAAGAGCTGTAGTTACCGATTTTGCATTCTCCATATTAAATCTCTCCAACACCTTCTTGATATACCCCTCCTGAGATAATCACAATTTCTTGCTTTTCTTATCTCGGGTAATTTGCATTCCAAGAAGTTGTTTAGTCTCACCCATATCCTTCATGGAGAATCTCCATGCCAACTTCCTTTTCAGATCATTGATTTTCTTCATGCATGTACCTGCCAGAAGCATATCATCTACATACAAAGTAAGTATAATAAAGTTACCATCCTTAAAGTTTTGTAGATATACACAATGATCTAAATTGCTTCTGGCAAAATCCGAATCCAATATAAACTTGTTGAACTTCAAGTACCATTGCCTCGACACTTGTTTCAACCTATACAAGCTCCTTTCAATTGACATATCCAACTCTCCTTTCCTGTAACTTCATATCGCTCTGGTTGTTCTATGTATATTTCCTCCTTCAAATCACCATGAAGGAAAGAAGTCTTCACATCGAGCTGCTCTAAATATAATCCTTTTACAGCCACAATACTTAGTATTGTTCTGATAGAAGTCATCTTGACAATATGTGCAAATATTTCATTGAAATCAATACATTTTTTCTAACCGTATTCCTTCACCACAAGTTTATCCTTGAACCTTTGTGTCCCTCCTACTTCACGTTTCATGCTGTATACCCACTTGTTATGCAATATTTTCATCTTTTTTGGTCGCTTTACCAATTTCTATGTGTGATTCTCCTCCAAAGAAGACATCTTATCACGTATAACTTGCTCCCACTTAAGATGAAACTTATCCTGCATAGCCTCTTGGTAACTTTCTGGTTTACCTGCATCAGCATACAAAACATGATATAAAAGAAGACAAAGTTTTTGGGTTGGGTTCCTTATCCTCGTGCTCCTCCTCAAAGTGGAAACACTCTCTGATGAACTACTAGAACTATCTACTTCAGTCAGTGGCTCTCGCTCCTATTCCGTCTCATCTGAATCTTGTGTATTCTCAGGTGTAGTCATTTCTTCTCCTTCAGATGTAGGTATTTCTTCATTTCTTTTATTCATGAGATCCATCCTATCCTGTGGCTCATCTAGTTCTAAGTGCTCTTTCTCAACTATTTTCTCACTCTTACTCTCCATTCCGTCTTTATACATATAGCCCTCATTAAATACTATATCTCTGTTACGAATCCCTTGTAATGGTCATAATCCTACAAGTGATAACCATATTCGTTGCCACCGTATCCATTGAATGCACACTTCTGAGATTTAAAATCAAGCTTCCTTCTAATCTCATGATCCACATGTGCATGTGCTATACAACCGTATACTTTTAAGAATGAATAATTCACAGTTTTAATAGACCACACCTCCTCTGGAATTCCTCCATCTAAAGCACTAGCTGGACTTTTGTTGATCAGATAAACTATCGTATCTACAGCGGCTCTCTAAATTTGCAAAGACAAACCTGCATGTAGTCTCATACTCCGAGCTCGCTCCAAAAATGGTTTTATTCATCCTCTCAGCCACACCATTTTTCTGTGGTGTCCTCAGCACAGTCTTCACTCTCCTGATCCCGTGGGTAGAGCAATAGTCATCGAACTCCCTATTGTAAAATTTTCCACCATTGTCTGACAACAAACATTTCACCTTCAAATCTGTTTCATTATCAACAAGAGCTTTCCATACCTTCAAGATTTTGAAGACATCGGATTTATGCTTAAGTGCAAACACCCATGTTTTCCTGCTTGTATCATCTATGAAAGTGATAAAATAAGAATTACCTCCAAGAGATTTCGCCGAAAAAGGCACCCATACATCTGTATATACCAACTCCAATCTCTCAATTTTCTTCTCCTTGCCATCCTTCATAAAACAAACTATTTTCTGCTTTCCAAAAACACAGTTCTCACATAAATCAAAGTTAGTATCTGTCAACTTATCTCTGAATTGCAATACCCTCATGCCGCTTTCGCTCAAGTGACCAAGCCTCTAATGCCATAAGGTAGCCTTCTCATTCTTCACGGTGGACAAAGAAACAACGTGATCCACCGAGTTTGAGAATAAATATAGAGTTTCCACTCTCTCATTCTTGACCACTACCATTGCTCCTTTGCTGATCTTCCACTATTTCCTCTCAAATGAGATTTGATAACCCTCGCTATCCAGCTTGCTAACAGATATCAAATTCTTCTTCAAATCTGGTATATGCCTGAACTCTTATAAAAGCAACTTTCTACCATTGTGCAACTTTAACTGAATTGTCTCCTTACCGACAATCTTACGTTCCTGCCCATTACCAACAGTCACACTCCCAAAATTACCTTGAACATAATTCTCAAACCATTCTCAGTGAGAAGTGCAATGGAACGAAACTCCTGAATCCACAAACCACAGATCTGACCTTGATTCTGTATAAGCAGACAAGCACAAGTTATCATACTCCTTACTTGGATTCACCATATTCGCTCCTTTCTTGTCTTTGTTTGGACAATCTTTTTTCATATGACCATCCGTCTTACATTTCCAACACACTAAGTTTTTCTTGAACTTCCCCTTAAATTTTGTTCTCCCTCTTTGCTTCGAGTCCCTACTTAAACTTTTATCTCTTTCCTTCCTTCTGTCATTATCAACTGACATAGCAGTACTTGTAGAAACTGTGCTCTCACCCATACTCATTTTCATCAATTCATCATTCATGATTGTACTCACAACATCATCAAATTTAATAGCAGTATTGTAAGTATTTCTGATGGCTATAACAATGTTACTCCAACTATCTAGTAACGAACACATAAACATCAAAGTTTTAATATCATCAGCAAAAACAAAATCTAAGGATTCAAGCTGTGCCCATAATGTGTTAAATTCGTTTAAATGATTAACAACTGAACTATCAGAAGGCATCCTCAAGTTGAACAACTTTTTTATTAGAAACAGTCTAGTTGAAGCAAATGGATTTTCATAAAATTTAGCCAACACTGACATCAAACCTGAAGTGATATTCTCCTTGGAGACTTGGAGACGTTGAGCACAACCTATTTCATCAGGCACAATCGAATCTGTGCCAAAACCCTCCAGTCCAACAATTCCTACTCCTCATCTGTCATCTTTTCTGGTTTTTCTCCAAACACTGGTTGATATAAATTCTTTTGATATAAATAATTTTTCATCTGCAATTTCCACCATTGGAAATCTGTCCCATCAAATTTTTCAATCTTTCCCTTTCTATCTTCCGCCATAACTCACACTCAAAATGAACACCGATTTGAGTAAAATCTGACGCGAACCAGGGCTCTGATACCAATTGGTAGCAAAAATAGCGGAATAATACTAATGCAACAACCAGCGGAATCAAATAGTTAACCGAAGAGAAAAATAGCAGAGACAGAGAATACGTAGATTTAACATGGTTCGACAATATTCCTACGTCCACGGAGACACGATCGAAAACTTTCACTATATCCAAAGAGATTACAACACTCTAGTTCTCAACCACAAGAGAATTTAGAAAGAAATCACACAAGATACAAGATCAAACTCTCACCTCATAAAAGGAATACGATGATCTTACTTGTGCTTCAGCTGCCACCATTTTCTTTTGTTTCAACCGCCGAGAAAAAAACACCAAAAGAAAGCACGTTCTATTTCTTTCGGCCCCACAAAAAAGTCGCTGCAGTAGCCTCTCTTTGCTTCGCTTCAGCTGCAACTCGGAGAATTAACCAAAGGAAGCCACAGTATTTCTTTATTTGGCCAAATCTCTTCACCCCAAAAGAATAGCAGCCCTTCATTTTCTTTTGTTTTTTGGCCAAAGCATCTCAGCCACAAGAAATTGCAACAGCCGCAATTTCTTTGACTATTTCTTCCCTTCAACCATAATGGAGAAAATCAATAGCAAAGCTCATCCAATCCAAACCCTAGCACACATGCCCATATATATATATATATATATATATATATATATATATATATATATATATATATACATATATATATATATATATATATATATATATATATATATATATATATATATACATATATACATATATATATATACATATATATATATATATATATATATATATATATATATATACATATATATAAATATATATATATATATATATATATATATATACATACATACATATATATATATACATATACATATATATATTTATAT
The DNA here is from genome assembly GCA_036321105.1 of Dracaena cambodiana. Lineage (NCBI taxonomy): Eukaryota > Viridiplantae > Streptophyta > Magnoliopsida > Asparagales > Asparagaceae > Dracaena > Dracaena cambodiana. The sequence goes on from JAYEPQ010000015.1 coordinate 25,290,214, forward strand.
ACATATATATATATATATCATAATCGGTTTGGGCCAGTTTTGGACCCGTTTCGGCGGACCGAAACCCGCTGCGGCAATGGGCTCCATTAGCAAGAGATGGCTTATAAAGATACATAGTTTTGATACCTATGATGATTTTTAATGATTTTGTTTTTGAAATAATTCTAAAAAATCATTTGTAGTTATTAACTTTAGAATTAGGAACTAAATTTAAGTTTAGAATTAATTTTATAACTAGGGATTAACAATTAGAAATTAGAAATAACATTATTTTAGAAACTAACAAAAATAAAAAAATAAAAATAAAAATTTTGCTTGGCAAAAGTTCTCATTAGAAGCCGCTATCGAAGTCGTTGTCGAAGCAACTATCGACAACGAACTCTGTAAAATAAAAAAATATTATCTGCTCGAAAGCAACTGTCGATGGCCATCGGCAAAGATTTTCATTTATAAATATATCTTTTAGTTATTTTTCTCCACAAACAAAATCCTATTTTCTTTCTACCCCACGCCCAATAATTTTCCTTTCGATAGCCAAAGCCATTCCTGTGCAATTTTCTTTGAATTTTCATCAATCTCTTAGCAAATAAGCTTTCTTCTCTTTAATTTCAATTTGATATGTTCTTTGTAAAAAGTAGATTATTTTCTCAAAAATCTAGATCTACAATTTATATGGACGAATTTGAGTAAATCAGAGTTAGATCGTTACTTCTTGGAAAATTAGGAATAGTTTAGCAAAGATACGAGAATTGTTTTAGCAAATTTCATGAAATTATTGATATTAAATGCTGAAATCAAGGGTAGAAAAGTAAAATTCTCACCTTTTTATCATTGTATTTTATGGGTTTGTATAATTGTCTTATATCAAATTTATACAATTATAATTACATTAAAGTAGAATTTTATAATTTTTGAAAAGGAATTGGAAAAATATGGAATTATATAGACGAATTTTACTCTAAAAAACACAATAAGAGAAAAAGAAATTAACCAAAAGAAAAATAATAAATAGAATAATTATGTGATAAATTTATGCATAGATTTTTGAAATAATAATAATTATACTAAGTTATGTATTTTTAGCTAACTTTTGCAGAATGACACCAAAAAAACAAATAGTTTCTAAAAAGCCAAGAGTAGAATCTTCTAGCCCATTTTCTCCACAAAGAACTAGACCTGCAAAGGCTAGCAAGAAAATGTTGGAGAAATATGATGATTTCAAACTTTGGCCTGAACGTGTAGTTGACTATTGACTACTCGATGATAAATGAGAATTTGGACTTCAGAGCATAGATGTAAACTTCAGAGTTAGAAGCATACACAAGGGATATGCATACACCGGCACATAATGAAATAGTGCATGAGTTTTATGCTAACTTGCAACTGAGAATTGGAGATCAACATGGATACTCTATTACAAGGGGAAAGGAGATACCATTTACAAGAGAAGAAATCGTAAGGACAATCGCTGTATTGGACATGCCTGAGGAGCACCCTTCTTTTGTAGAGACTGTGAATGAGATACCAAGCGGCTCTCGCTAGTTCAATGAGGTCTGCGATAATTTAAATGATGTTGCATTCAAAGAAAGCTTTTTGAAGGTTGACTATGCTAGAAAGGAGTATGTCTTGTTGAGTCTTTTTATTAAATATAACATACTACCGTCCTCCACAATAATGGAATTATATTCAAGGATGTAGTATTGTTAAACATGATTTTGGAAAGGTGCACATTCGATGTTGCATCCATCATGTACTTTGCGATAGTTCAATGCATGGGTCAAGCCAATGAGTGTATCTAGCATTCGAGATTGGTGAAGTCTCACTTAATTTTGCCATCTCTGATTGCAAAATTTTCCATGAATTATGGAGTCCATCTATCTCGAGATGATACATTTGAACCTCACATGTAACCATTTACGGATATCTGTGTGAAGAAGCATGAGTGTCCGACACACCCAGTAGGAATAGCAGTGCAACGAGAACAATAACATTTTGCCGCCCCACCTATCGGTCACGGATAACAAAACCAGGAACGTGTTGAACAAGGGCAAGAACAACGACATGTAACAGATACAGTGGCCCGAGTAGTAGAAGTAACACTCAACATGATTAATGAGTCGATCATAAGGATGACAGACACCTTCACTGCGAGAATGAGCATAATTGAAGAACGACAAGCTCAAACTAAGCATCATTAACAACGTCAATATCGACTTCTCACCAAAATATTCAGACAAGTGGCTAGTGAGGATGCTTCTGTTTCTGCAGATGAGGATGACGGGATGAGATAGGGGACCAAAGGGTTCTACAAGTATCAAAGATGCAAGTGACAAGAAGGTTTTCATCAGAGGTGTCATTGATATCGACTATAAAAAGGAGTGAGTTTTTTAGAGAACCAATAAAGTCAAGTGTATTCTAACATTGACCTCTTATATTATTTCTTAGTGTATTACATTCATAGTTATATTTCTGATGAACTAAGGACATTGCATAATTTAAATTGAGGGGTGGGACATATACAATATATTTTACTGTATTATAGTTAACTAACATAGTCTAATTTTTTTTTTATTTCTTTGAAGTAAAAAAGTGAGATTAGAAGTACTTTGCATTGCATATTTATGAGATATATATCTTAATTCTGATGTTTATATGATAATAGTTTTTATGTAATCTTAATTAAGATTTTAAATCCAATAATAAGATATATGAATACTTAAAATTAGAATCGAACTTAAAAAAAGAAAACTTAAAAAGAAGGCCTATCATATATGTATAAAAAATGGAAAAAGTACTAGAAGTGAGCCTGGTACTTAAGGCAATATTTATCGAATGTATAAAAAAAGTATATAGTAAATAAATAAGAGAAAATAAGTGTTAAATAGTTGGGTGCTTTCTCCTCAATAAGCGTGCATATACACATGAACGATACTTATGGACTTTTATTATAGTCATGAGCTGAATAATTGGGCATTTGTGCCTTAATAAGTATGAATGTTCACAAAAAAAGAAAGTGTCTAAAAAAAGAAGAAAATGAAATATACATACATACATACATACATACACACACACACACACACACATACATACATATGCATACATATTTACATACATATAAATACTCACACGCACACACACGCACACACACACACACTTTATATATATATATATATATATATATATATATATATATATATATATATATATATATATATATATATATGAAATGGATTCCTATAACTTTGATTGGAGTTTGAAACTTAACAAGACTTATATACACATTCAGAAGAGAACATATAGAGGACAATTGAAAGTAAAAGTATATCTTTGATATGATTTAAATGATCATGATGGATATATAGGAGTATTAGATATAAGTGATTAATTAAGATTGATCTTTTCATAAATATCTGCATATATATCTCTAGTTGAGTTTGATATAGAAACGAAGTGAAAACCAAAAAATATAAGTATAATAATATTATTATATATAAATAGTTAATAGGATACAAACATTTTTCGTTTTCTTTATTTTATATTTATCCTTATTTTTTATTTTTATTTATTTCTTTATCTCAAAATTTATTGATGTTTGTTGATAACACCACTGGAAACGTTCACGAGACAAAACTCGTCCACTAGAGTAACCTAGGGGTTTAATAACTTATTGCACGTGTTAAGTGCAATTGTAATTTCCATGAAAGTGAATTATGGTTTATTTTTAGGTCTTTAGTTTATTTTATTTAGTTTATTGATTTGTTAGGGACTAGAAAAACTCAAGTTGGGGTGTGATTACAGGAAAATCGAAGTATCGAAGCGTATCTCAAGTATTAGTTCAGATCTGTGCAAATACAAGACTGATCGTTGACAGCCATGGGATAGTTATCGACAAGCATCGACTGTAAAAGACACCCGAGGATTGTTGTCGAAGGAAACATGGCAAATTAATTTTTTTGAGTTTTTTTAGAGAAATTAAAGTTTTCTTGTAAATAGAATTCCTATTAGGGTATTTGTAGTGCTAATAAATAGAGATGTAACTCAGATTTTGAGAACATAGATTAATATTTAGAATAGAGTTTTATAGTTTTAGATTTAAGATTTAGTTTTTGTACTCGTTCATAGAAATTAATAAAAGAATTTTTTTTCTCTTTATTCATGGCTATGATAAGTATGAGTGACTAAATTTTTAAGTTCGATCAGATAGAATAACTAACCTTATGTGATTTACTGGTATGTTTTCTACACTTATTGGTTTCAATTGTTTTATGTGAAAATTGATATCTTTGACTCTCTAATATCTTTGAAGGGATTTATATTTGATTTTGAGTTTTTAATATTTTATTGTTTGATGATACTTTCGTTACTTAGTTTTTGATATACCATAGACTCTTTAAGCACGGTGTATGTTTAGACTTTAAATGTTTATTTTAGTTATTCATATTGCATGCTTAAGTAAAAATCAAAATTCATATAAGATTAATTCGGAGGAATTTCAAAGTATCAAAGTTTGCAACTTCATATATTTTGTGCTTAATTGAATTATTTTCCAGTTGATGAAATATATAAATATATCCAGTAAATTATCCTAGTGGGAGTTACATCCATTTGACCAATAATTTTAGTTAAAGTAATTTTCATCTTTAATTTTGTTTTTTAGTTAATAAAAATTAAATCTTTACTTTTATTTTTAGTACTGTAATTTATTTCTAGCATCACACAATTACAAAACGATTCTCGAGAGAGCGATCTTGGGTTACTACCTTTTTACGACTTGCCGATCTCCTACACTTGGGAGTGTACGATTTTGATCATAGTCAATTCTAGAAGAATTTCTCCACATTAGAAGAGATATCGCATGAATATCGATTCTTTTCTGAATTGGATTAAATAAATTACAAGAATACACTCTCAAACCCTTTAAACTTATGATTTTTTGATGTAATTTCCTCTAACATATTACCAGATATATTATTAACCTAATTTTAATACTATGCATGCTCAAATTTGTATGTAACTTTAGTTTCATTGCATGTGTTACACCATGCATGTTATATGTGCACAAAATGTATTGTTGTGCGTACTTAATTATGCAGCGGTCCATCTTAGTACTATCATAATTTTTGTATTTTAACTCAGATTGTCCTCATTCCAGCTGTCATTAGAAAGATAATTTACTTTACTACAATTCTTCCAACTAGTATTCAACCTAATTTAGCCTTTTTTCTACCAAAAAAATAATCTGAAAGTTCATTAACTATTGCTGCATTAGGTCAGTAGTTTTGCAGCAACAAGTTCATGGTAAAATGTTCATAAGTTTTACTCTAGAACTCTAATTGAGTTTATTTAAGTTTCATTGGGAAGCTAATTAAATTATCTATAACTGTTAAAAACTTTAGGTTCTAATTTAATTTTTATCCTATCAAATTAAACCTGGAATTTCCTTTACAGTTGTACAAGGTCTATATCAGCAAGTTCATAGTAGAATAATTATAACTTTTGCTGTATAACTCTAATTTAGCTCATTCAAGATTCATTGGAAAAATAATTTTAGCTTTTAATTCTATATCTACACTAGTCAAACATGATCTGAAAATCTGACTTGTCCATCAAATTACTGCAGCACATGCAAATGCCATGTTCATGTATATGACACTTGATTTATCATATGATATACATGGACGTGTTTAATCAATCATATTATTATCTGTACATGGAGAGTTCAGACTTGTTATAACTCATATTTAGGTATACATATCATAGTTGTGTATATACCACTTGATTAAAAAAATGATATACATGCACATATATTTAATAATTTATGCTATTATATGTACATGTTATTCTTGCTAATGATAGCTCATGCACGTGAATAAGTTCCGTAATTTTTATACATGCCAGTATTACTCTTACTTACCAGTATTGACGTATGTCTCATTTTATCTTAACCTTGCTACTGATACATGCCCCTTATTATATATGACACGCACCTTGATACATTGATACTTAGCATTTACTATATTATGTGTATGGGAAAAATGAATGATTGAAAAAACACGTATTATAAAAATCTCTTGTCTTACTTGAGATGTATCGATCCATCTGTGTACTGGCACTATCAGTTTCTTAGTTATGCCTAGTAGCACTACTCGCTCATTTGGAGACCAGTGTTTAGACCGTAATCCCGAGTATGCACTAGATATTTACCTAGCGGTGATCCGGTTCGTGATGCACGGGTCTGCGGTCGTGATACTGAGTATGCACGATACACTTCTAGAATACGTAAAAACTGACTGGGATCTAAATCGTACACTCTCAGGTGCAAGAGATTGACAAATAATACAATGATAGTAACTCAAGATCGTTCTCTCGAGGATCCTTTTCATTATTGTGTTAGATACTAAAGAAAATAAATTAAATAAGAAAAAGATTGAATTTTTAAAAATAAAACAAATATTAAAAGATTTTAAATTATTTAAAATAAAGTGTTGGTTAAATAAGTTAACTTCCCTATAGAATAACTTACTCGATATGTTTATACTTATTTATCTCAGTTCATAAATCGCAAGGACTTCATGTAACCAGAAAATATATCTTCGAAGCACAAAATAAAATTATAAACTTGACAATTTGGATAATTTCTCCTAATTAAACGTATATGTTTTTTTAGTTTATCTAAGTATGATATATAAATAATAAAAATAAACCTTCAAAATCTAAGCATACATTGTGTCTAAAGAGTTTACGATATATTAAACACTAAGCAATGAATATATCATCAAATAATAAATCATCAAAGACTTAAGATAATATTTAAAAACTAACAATATAATAGGGAACAAAAATATCAACTTTTCTTAAATCGATAAAGCATGATAAGCAAATAAAATACATACTAGTAAATATTTTAGGGTTCGTTACCTCATCTGAGCCAACGTAAGAATTTGGCTACTTATACTCATCATAGCCATCAATATATGAATAATGAAATTCTTTTATTAATTGTCGGTGAAAAATTCCAGAAAAGCAAAGCAGATCCACGAATTTAGAGACAAAACCCCGCAACTCATCGGATCTGCGAACCTAAGAAATTGAGGTCCGCGAATCAAAGAAATTGCAGTCCGCGAATCTAAGAAACTGAGGTCCGCGATCCAGGCGACGGAACAGGTTCGCGAATCTAAAGCTGAGATTTGCGACATTACCCATAGCTTTTGGGTGGGGATTTAATACAAAGTCACCCAACCCGAACAGAGGGTTGCCACCTCGGATCGTGGGAATAACTGCCAAATGAATGCAGCGGCGTTACTTCGATCATGGGAGCAACCACCTGGCGAATATGGCGGCACTTCTCGAGTAGTGGGAGCTAACGGTCAAGCAAAATATGGCGGGACGTTACTCCAAGCCCCCTATAGAAGGTGGGAAGCGAAAGAGATACACACACACACACACACGGAGAGAAGAGACAGAGATAGACGTCTTCTCCTAAAAGTTATCCCTTGTGATCAAGAGTAAAGAGCCCCTTTTTCTTTCCTTTAGCCAACTGAGAGATATTGTACGGAGTGTCAACGGAGAGTAGGATCGTCCTCCATAGCCACCTAGAAACCCAGCCTTAAACAAAGAGGAAAAGCTATCTTCCTCATCTTCTGTAAACGGGAAACCATCCGATTGTAATCCTTGTATTGAAAATACTTTGATATAAAGAGCGTGCAAATTTCATGATGAACAGAAGATTGGCGACACCGCTGGGGAATACCATCACCTCCGGTGACTTAGTGGAGGCTCAATCCGACAACATTCCAGTTGGTAGTATGGTCGACTCGCTCACCATTTCCGTCGACCAGCAAAGGTATGAAGAATTTCTTTTTTCAGGCTCCAAGAGCCCTACTTCCCTAAGGGGATACTATAAAATCTCCAATGGGTCAATTCCCAAGGAGATGGCAATAGCCCAGTTGAGGGAATCTACGGACCAAGATAGTCCGAAATCCCCTTCCCTAACAGCGGGCTCCCTGCCAGTTCCCACAAAGACTCTTGATCTCTCAAGCAAAGAGGATCGAAGTCCCCGCTTCAACAAGGGGAAGCGACCACCATCCGCTCTGCAAAGCTGTCATGCAGAGAAGGAAGTTCCTCTCACTCGTACACTGAGGAGAAACCTAAGGAGAAGCAAAGCTCGAGCCCTTCACAGGAACGCGCAACAAAAAGAAACTGCCAACTCATCTCAGCAGAAACCTACGATCCAAATATGGTAGCCTAAGGGCGTGGTTGATCAAAATGCAGAAGGATTCACTCACGTTTCCTACAAGAAGCGAAATGAACCCGTCAAAGTTGTCCATAATCAACGCGGAGCATACATCCGCGTCCCTCGCGAACCTCGAATTCGCAGAAGGTGCATGCCTATCAGTGAGCTATCTCTCACAAATGAGCCCATCATAAAGGACTCTGGTGCAAGAGATCTTAGGGAACTTCTAAACAGAAGAAGAGAAGAATCTCATGTATCTCAATGCCACTGTGAACGACTGATCAATGCAGTACTATCTCACTGTCATTGCTCAACTCATGCCCGATCCTCGGTGTTTTATTGATTGTCATCTCCATCAACATCGTCATCCCAATCGGCAAAAAGGAGATGACACGGGCTTGAATTTTTTGAGCCGGAATACCCCGCGATGACCTCCAACATGATAAGCGTTGGAGAAAAGAAGAAGAAAAAGAAGGCGAAGAAAAGCTCTGAAGAAGAAACTTCTGACCCAGAGCCCTCTTCGAGTTCGAAAGATCCATCCAACGAAGAACGAGGAGTTTTTCGGCACACTCGACTCAGAAGTGGGGTGGCGATCCCAATGAATTATAAACAGATGGTGGGGATCTAATCTGATGAAGAAGATATAGCCAAGTCTGTTATGGCTGAATCACAGACGTCTGACACATTCTTAGAAGACTCCGCCTCTGCATATGTGACGCAGAATAATGTCCCAGAAGAGTTCATGCAGAGAATGGAGGAGCAAGATAGGTATATCCAGCAGCGGCAGAACGCCATCAGCGAACTTAAAGATATGCTACACCTTCTGATGGAGTTAGAGAAAGCCAAACTGAACAATATAGGGAAGAAGACCGAAGAAGAAGGTCATGGTCCTCATAACAATCGAGAAGAAGAACATCGTAAAGACGATGACAACTACTCCATGAACCATGAGGGAAATGCAAATACTGTCTGGATGAAGAGTTTCCAAAACCAACTGAACGCCCTCATGCATAAGGGCGACCTACAAGAACTGGGGGTAGTAAGGCCATATCCCATAGAGTGGGAAACGGTGCCGTTCCCCGAAAGCTACAAACCGTTGAAGCTCAAATCTTTTGATGGTAGAGGATCGCCAAACCAACACCTCTACTATTTTAAGATAGGACATTTATGAGGAAATGACCCTATTATTACAAAAATATTTGTTAGTACCTTAACCGGGCTAGCTTTTGAATGGTTCCGGAGATTAGAACCGGGAACCATCAATTCCTGGAGCGACATGGAGAAAGCCTTTCTCACTAGATTCTACGAAGATGATATGGAGGTATCAATGCCGGCGTTTCTAGCAGCCAAACAAAAAAAAGGAGAGTCAGCCCGGGAATTTATCAAAAGATTCCAGAACGATTCTCTCAGGTGCCCGCATGGGATGCCAGAAAAGATCCTGGTAGAAACATGTCGACATAATTTATCGACCAAGGTTCTAGCCAGGATGGGGGCGGTGAAGTCCTCAACTTGGAAGGATCTCACCCTACAAGCTGAAGAAGCTGAAGCAATTGCACAAAGGCTTGAAGAAGAAGGAGGCGAGGAGAAACCGAAGTGAAGTGGTGATAACTGCTATAAGTCCCGATCCCGAGGGTATAAGGGAAAGGAGACAATGGTCACTGATGCGCCACAACCCACTAAGACTTCCCCGAAACTTCACCTTCAGACGCGAGCGTTACAAAAGCAATACTCCTTTAAGGATGAGCACACGAAGACTATCTTCAACCTCCTCATGAGTAAGAAGATGCTGAAGTTGCCAGAGTCTAAACGTCTGGAGGAAGCTGGGAAAGTTAATGATCCTAACTACTGTGTCTACCATAGGATCATTAACCACCCCACCCAAAACTGCTACATCCTTAAAGACAAAATTCAAGTCTTAGTGGACGACAATGTCATCAAGTTTCAAGAGCACTAGAAAAAGGTGACTGCGAATATGGTGACCGTCAAGTTCGGCAAAGCGCCCCACTGGATAGAGTCAACAGTTCAAGATGGAATGCAGCCCATCCATAAAGGCACGATGCAAGTCGTAAATTTTGATCCACACCAACAACAAAAGAAAGAACTATTACCCTTTGAAACTGATAGGGGGGAGATACTATGGGTACATCCTGATCTCCTAAATGATGAACAATGGAGTTCCAGTTCATCCGGGAAGAAACGAAGAGAGAGGGTCTTCACCTCTAATGTCGTTTCTGTAATTCCCGAAGACGATGAGATCATTCCTGCTCTGACTGTTTTGGAAAAAGAAATCGGAAATTCCTTGGTCGCCAATGCAGACCCTCCCTCTGCGGGGACCCGTTCGGAAAAAGATTACTTAAAGAATTACGGCCAAACAATAGGTTCTCAACCATCTCCAGAAAAAGTCAAGCAAAAGGAGCTGAAGTTTGACAAAGCTCTAAGAAAAAAGGTAAAAGAACTTGCGGAAGACTCGCGGAAGTCATTCCAGTTCGACATCCTAACACAGTTGGCCAATATCCCTGCAAGGATAACCTTATACGAGCTCCTGAAGCTCTCCAAATCTACTAGGGAAGCTTTAAGAGAAGCTCTACAAGATTCGAAAGTGTTCTTGGTGCAAATACCAGAGATAATGGAAGAAAGAGAGTCTCTTTGCGCGATATGTCACCAGATCTCTGGTAAAAACATCCCTTGCGTCACCTTCTCTCCAGAAAATATGCAAGTCAGAAGCAATAAGCATCATCGCCCTTTGTATTAAAAGGGATATATAGGATCTACAGAGATTGATCGTATTCAAGTTGATCCAGGCTCGGCCTTGAGCATCATGCCGCGAAGAATGCTGCGATTTCTTGGAGTACCGATGAACAGATTGGCCGCAACCAACACTACTATCTTCCGGTTCAATGTCAACGGTAGTAGACCCATGGGTAAAATAAAGCTCAAGTGTCAAATCGACGACCTGAAGGCGGAAGTCATGTGTTACGTAATAGATGTGGACACGTCATATAATCTGTTATTGGGGAGGCCCTGGATCCATAGCAATCTAATCGTGCCCTCTACATTACACCAATGCATGAAGTATGTCGATGAAGACGCGAACGTGAAGACGCTCATTGCGAAAAAACAACCCTTTAAAGGACTTGAAAACTACTTTACTGACGCGATGCTGTATCAAGATGTATTTGACATCACAGAACAGCCCGTTCAAGATGACTCTGATAGTGGCGAAGAGGCTGATACAGAATCAGGATCCGAAGATTCGAAATCCGAGAATGTAATTTGGGATGGTGAGCCCATTGTGATAAGCCTTGAGGGTCTTGATATAAATGATCCGGTTCACTCTGATGGTGAATGGGCGATAAATGAAAATCTGGAGTTTGCTTATTCTTCTGGTGTTGATTCTGAGCCCTCAAGCACTAGCACAGACGCGTTTAGCGACTGTGTAAAAGAGATATATTCTCTGACTTCCTTCCAAGCACCTATCCGATCATCCTTATATGAATTAAGTGATGACGTTGAAAGTGCTGACCAAGCCGTCTTTGAGGTCGCTCCTAGAAACGGAACCCAAAAGGCCATAATATTTGGAAAAGCAAGTCACGGGAACAAAGAGAAAAGTTCAGATTCTGAGAAAGAACAGGGAAAACTTGAGTTCTTCCATTATGATGAAAATTTTCGTGGAATAATAAAGAAAATGGGATACAATCTGGCCGAAGGCAGGGGGTTGAATTTCAGAAAAGGAAGGAAGACAATCCTTCAACCTTTTGTCCCCGAAAGGAAGGCGCCATACTATTACCAGAAAACCGGCAGGGGGTTGGGCTGTGTCACCACTTCCGAGGCCTCCTTAAGCGACAAGGCTGAGGAAAGACAATACGATCATTCGTCAAAATCATCATGCTGGGATTCAGATGTCAGCACAAGTGCGATTTTTTACGAGATATCTCGAACATGGCTTCCGTGATCCACGAAGACGAAGATTTGAAGGAAAAATCACCAGTAAGAGACGACCTTTGGGACAAGCATCTTAATATAAAGTGGGAGATTCAGTTTGAACAGCAGGAGCCCCCAACTGAAGATAAAGTGATCCAAATCAATATGGGAGATGAAAAGAATCTAAACCCATATTTATAAGTGAGAACCTATCCTCGAAAGAAAGGGAGGAATTGATATCCCTCGTCTGCGAATACATTGATATTTTCGCTTGGAGTTATGAGGAGATGCCAGGATTGGATCCAAGCATGGCGGTTCACAAATTGAAGATCCGACCAGAAACTAAGCCAGTAAAGCAGCAATAACGAAGATTCCACCCAGAGATCATGGAAGCTATAGAAACTGAAATCAAAAAGTTGATCGCGTCAGGCTTTATTCTCGAGGAACAACACCCCGATTGGGTCGCAAATATAGTTCCCGTGACCAAGAAAAATGGAAAAATCCGAGTCTGTACAGACTTTAGGGATTTGAATGAGGCTTACCCCAAAGATAAATTCCCACTACCCATCACGGATATCATGATAGATAATACTTGTGGGTATGAGCGCATGACGTTCATGGATGGATTCTCGGGATATAATCAAATAAAGATGTATCCCGATGATGAGAAGCATACATCCTTCAGGACGCCACTCAGAGTATACTGCTATACAGTCATGCTCTTTGGCCTAAAGAACGCAGGTGCTACGTATCAACGTGCCATGCATGCAATTTTCCAGGAGCACCTTCGAAAAACGGTGGAGTGCTACGTAGATGACCTAGCGATTAAGAGCAGAAATAAAGAAGATCACTTGAAAGATTTGAAGACAGTGTTTGACCTCATAAGAAAGCACCAGCTCAAGATGAATCCAGCTAAGTCTTTCCTGGGGGTCTCTAGTGAGAAATTCCTTGGCTTTGTCGTAACTTCGAAGGGAATACATCTTGATCCAGATAAAGTCAAAGCTATCCAAGACATGCCACCTCCCCGTAACATCAAAGAATTAAGAGGATTACAAGGCAGGTTGGCGTACATTCGCAGATTTATATCAAATTTATCTGGTAAATGTCAACCCTTCACCAGACTGATGAGGAAAGGAGTGTCGTTCATCTGGGATGACGCGTGCCAAAAGGCTTTCGAAGAGATCAAACAATATCTCACGAGGCCACCAGCACTCGTGTTCCCAGTTTCGGGAAGGCCCTTCCAGTTATATGTAAGGGCTATGGATCACTCATTGGGCATTTTGCTAGCACAGAAGAATGAGTCAGGCCACGAGCAAGCTATTTACTACCTCAGCAGAATGATGATCGGGGCGGAACACTGGTATAATCCCGTGGAAAAAGAATGTCTAGCATTGGTGTTCGCAATACAGAAAATGCGACACTACTTAGTTGGACAAACTATTCACGTTGTATCGAGAGTTAACCCTCTGAGAATATTAATGATTAAACCCGGGTCATTAAATTCAAGACTATCCAATTGGGCTATTTTGCTATCACAATATGATATGCACTTCGTCCCACAGAAGTCTATCAAAGGACAGGCCGTGGCCGACTTCTTGGCCGAACATCCAGTCCCGGCATCCTCGAAGTTATATGAACAAATCCCAGAAGAAGTGGAGGAACAAGATTTAATCCTAGAGAAGGATGGCTCGAGAAGGTCTTTCGAATCAAATACAGCTTCAAAAGGTGTATGGCAACTCTTCTTTGATGGTACCTCCCGAATGGGATCCAAAGGAAAGACGACAGCGGGAGTGGGAGTTGTCCTCATCTCTCTACGCAACCACATCATTCCTCAAGCTTACTCATTAACAAGCTCGTGCTCCAACAATGTTGCGGAATACAACGCCCTCCTAATCGGCTTAAGGATAGCCAAACAACTGGGGGTCAAATATTTGGAGGCATATGGGGACTCTCAACTCGTTGTCAATCAAATAAAAGGGGAGTACGGAGTCAAGCATGAAGACCTCCTGCGATATTATCATGCGGTGATCAAGATCGCTAACGGTTTCACTGGTTTCTATATCAACCACATAAAGCGTCACCTCAATAGTTATGCGGACTCGCTAGCTTCTTTGGCTGCTACATTAGCCTTGCCCAAGCATGCTAAAAGGCAAATTATGGTAAGCAGCAAGGAGTTATTCTGTTCAAAAGGTGAGCTCAAAGAAGAAGCGAAGAAACCACAAGAAAACGAAGCTGACACTTGTGTATCTAGCCTAGAGCCAAGGGATAGACATTTTCCTTATATAGATTATGTCCTTTACGGGATATTACCCGAAAGTCCAAAAGAAGCCAAAGCCATTCGAGAAGGGCTATCCGGTTTTATTACAACGTGGAGCTCCAGACGTTGTATAGAAAATCCTACGACGGAGTTCTACTTCGCTATCTTTCCAACCGCGAAGCTCAAAAAGTACTCGAAGAAGCTCACGCTGGCATCTGCAGAGCACATCAGCCATGACCGAAACTCTGGAATAGAATCCGAAGGATGGGTTATTATTGGCCTAAGATGATGATAGAAGTAGTCAACTACACCAAGAAGTGTAGGGCCTGCCAAATACATGCAAACTTTATACATCAAGCTCCAGAATATCTCCACCCGACGGCTACATCATAGCCGTTTGAGCAATAGGGTATGGACATTATTGGGCCAATCTCTCCGCCATCAACGAGAGGGCACCGGTTCATTTTGGCCATAACTGATTACTTTTCAAAATGGACTGAGGCCATCTCCCTGACCAAAGTAAAATCGTCAGATGTTATCAAATTCATCAAGCACCATGTGCTTTATCGCTTTGGGGTGCCTAGAAGAATAATTCATGACAACGGAGCTCAGTTCGTGAGCCAAGTGTATTCCAGATTCTGCAACAAGTACAGGATCGAGGATGTGGCTTCATCGCCATATTACCCTGCAGCTAATGATCTAGCAGAAGCCTTCAATAAGACCATTGTTAAACTTCTTAAAAGGTTTGTGTCATCTAATCAACGGGATTGGGACGAAAAACTCAAAAAATGCCTGTGGGCATACCGCACTACAGTCCGAACTCCTACCAATGCCACGCCCTTCTCCTTGGTATACGGATCAGAAGCGGTCCTGCCTTTGGATCCAAATCCCATCGTTGCGAGTTGCATTAACAACTAGGATGACGGAAGAAGAAAAGCATCAACAAAGGCTCCAAGAGTTAGAAGCCTTAGATGACAAGCGTTTGGAAGCTCAACAGAGTATCGAGCTATACCAGGCGCGAATCTCCAGGACCTTTAAAAAAAAGGCTAAACGAAGGACTTTTAAGAAAGGTGATCTGGTGCTGTCAGTTAGAAAACCAATCATAACAAGCCAGAAGCCTAGGGAAAAGTTTCAGCCAAAGTGGGAGGGACCCTTCGTCATTGATACGGTCTACTCCAACGGGACGTATCGGTTGACAAAGCCTAATGGTGACAAGATCCTAATGCCAATCAACGGCAAGTTTTTGAAGAAGTATTATCCTTAGCAAAATTGTAGAACGCCAGTTATAATACGGCCTGGGCAGTTCTAGGCTAGTCATGAGCAAATGGTTTCTCTGTAATTAGAACTTCGTCAATGAAAGTTCTTGGTTCCGGACTAAAAAGCCTTTAGTTCGCTAACCAGATTTCCTTTTTCCAAAATTTGCCAAGTTAAAAATTACCTCTGGCGAACCAGATTTTCCTTCTATCAAAATTTACCAAGTTAAAAATTACCTCTGGTGAACCAAATTTTCCATCTATCAAAATTTACCAAGTTAAAAATTACTTCTGGCGAACCAGATTTCCTTTTTCCAAAATTTGCCAAGTTACAAATTACCTCTGGCAAATCAGATTTTCCTTCATATCAAAATTTGCCAAGTTAAAAATTACCTCTGGCGAATCAGATTTTTCTTCATTCCAAATTTGCCAAGTTAAAAATTACCTCTGGCGAATCAGATTTTCCTGTCCATCGAATTCGCCAAGTCAATAACACATTTGGCGAATCAAGTTTATCAACAAGAAAGTTCTTTCATTCATAGTAGTTTTGGGTACTTAAAAGATTGTGATTCATTTCGAAATTATCAAGTTAACAGTTACCTCTGATAATCAACATCAGAATCATCTTTCAGATACTATCAGTTATGTAGAAAGAAAAGAACTTCTTTATTCATCATCAGAACAAAATTACAGAGAATTCTCTAAGTGCTATACAACCAATAAGAGTAAATACAAAAGAAAAAAAGAGGAAATTTGCTTCTGTAACCGTCTCTTTCGGCATGGTTCAGATCAAAAAGTTTGCTTCTGCAGGCCCTTCTTCTGAAATGACAGATTTGCTTCTGTAACCGCCTCTTTCGGCATGGTTCAGATTAAAAAGTTTGCTCCCTGGCCTCCACTTCCAATTTGCTCTTGTAGCCTCCTTTTTTTTAGGATGGCTTATAAAGCATAATCTTATTTCTTCTTTCCGACCACAGTCAGGGACCTCCTGGTTGGTTCTCCCAGGGATGATACCAATGAATTGATTAGTTCAAAACGGGCATACCGAATGCAAACCCCAGCTATATAGCTGACGGGTTGCGCAAATTCAAGGTCCTGGTCATTAGTAACCCAACTTTGTGGGATACTAGGAAAGAAGAAAAACAATACCCTAGACCCGAAATCTTTTCTCTCATGTAAAATACATGAGACCTTCCAAGCCCCTTGAGGCATTGGAAGCAATTACGAGCCCATCGGGTCTGGGTCATTGTTAAGAAGAATGACTACGGTTATCTCCTGCAGCCAAAACAAATCCTCGTTAAAAAGAAAGAAAAAGAAAGAGGAGGAGAGTATGAATCAGAAGAAGAGGTATACCTTAATTAAGGAAAATGACTACGGTCAGAAGGACCTCGTCGGTGAGACACCCTGCTGGATTGATGCAGTCTGGAGGTCTTGTGACATGCCAATTCTTATCCATCACTTCGTTTGAAGAAAAAGAAAACATAGCCGCGCTGATGGATCTACTACAAAAGGGAGAAAGAGAAGAGAGTCAAGAAGAAATTTTCTCACGGCTGAATGATCCTTCATCGAAAAGAGATGTGCCTTATATAGGCGAGTTGCTAACTGTGATCTCCAGTTTAGAAGAGATAAGACCGAGATCTTCGGTCAAGATTTTCAGTTCAGATCTCAACAGAATTTATTGCTGTTGCATGGGACGCTTAGATATCGCAATCCGGAGATCTCGTCATTAATAGAGGCATGCAACGCTTCGAATTCTATGCCCAAACGGTTGCATCACATGGCTCGCAGAAGTCTCTACAAATTCTGAAGAATCTACAATCTATTCCGCAAACTTTTAGATGAAGCATCGCGGACTAGTGTCCCAGAACTCGGGTCGCGGGTTAGATATGGATAGTGTAAATCCACAAACCCCTAAAATTCACGTGACTTAAGAAAGTCGCGTAACAGATATACAGATACTAGAGTTTTACGATAGTTCGTAAACTTCAGACAAAAGATGGCAAGTTCGTTACAAATCTCTGAAGAATAACTATAGAATCATACCTCGGAAAGCCAAAACGAGGTTCTCCATAAACAGCAAGGGAACTATTACAAAAAAAAGGAAGGGGGGAATCTAAAACAGTATACACAATAGCTTTACAATTCAATGGTTTAAAAGGGCCTTTACTTTCTCCTCCGCATCGTCAATGTCTTGTTGAAGGGTTTCATAAGCTTGAACAGTGGCCTGACGACGTAATTCCTCGTCACTGACGATAACATTCTGCGTTGCAGCAGCCTCCAGTGTAGCGAATTCAGCCTGTGCCGCCTGAAGATCGCTGGTTGTATTGTCCTGCTGGCGCGATAAGTCGACGAGGTTACTCATTGATTCGTCACACTCCTTGGTTATTTTAGCCAGGAAAGCTTGAGCCTTGGCGATGGTCTCTTGAGCCTTAGTAATAGCTTGGTCATTGCTCTTGACAATCGAGGCAGCGACCTCCACTTGAAGAACCAGAGATTCGCGATTTGATTGACATTGCTCTAAAGAGACCTTGCAAATAGTTGCCTTCTCTTGAATCTCCTTCTGAGACTTTAGTTGTTCCTCTTTCAGCTTTTGAAAAATGATTTCCACTGTCTCAGATTTATCAGCACTTCTGGCTTTCGACAGAGATTCAGCATGCCTTTGAAGCTGAGCTATCATAAGCCTAAAAGGAGCAGCTCTATCCTCCCCACCAATGCTAATGACACCAGTTAGGTAAATGTTGAGAACATTGGTGATTGAAGCAAAAGGAACCCCCTTTAGTATTTTATCGATACAACGGTCCAGAAAGTGAAGGAAAGTCTCCACTGTATCTTTTAGCAAATCACTCTCGAGCATGTCAATCTCTGCATGAGAAGGAGTAATACTGGATGAGGCATAAGCAGATTGATCTGCAACAGGAGGAATGGCACCACTAGAGATTTCCACTAAGCTACCAATTACAGTCTCCTGAACTGCAGCAACAGTTGGAGGGGCTGTGGCCGAAACCGTAGACATAGCAACTTTAGGAATCACTGCTTCTGAAGTATCAATCGTAGAGGCAGTAGCAACTTTGGTCGCTCCACCAGTGTCAGTTCCCGCGATGGTATTGTCTGGGGAAGCCACCTTCGCGCCCATGCACTCTAAGCCCGGAGTCAAAATTGGAGCTAGCAAGAAGAAGAAAATTGACAGTTAAGTATTACAATATCGTTTGATAAAATAGAATAATTGCTGAAGAAAGAAGATGAAGACCTGAAGGTTTGACACTAGATTCTCCAAGTCCTTACACCTCAGGACCAAATACTTCGAGCCCGTATACTTCAGCTCGAACCTCCTCGCTCAAAAAGACATATTTATCATGATCTGAAGGAGGAGTAGAAGAGCGAAAATTGTCACTGCTGGCATCATCATCATCGCCTCATTCATCTTGACCTTCAGAGAGAGGTGCTGCTTTTGGGGGATCCGATGCACGAGTCTCCCCAATGATTCGCACTTCATCATCGGCAGTGTCTTGAGCAACAAGAGCTATAGAGTCCTCCTGTAAAGCCGAAGGAGCATTGACCTCAACGCCAGCCTGGCCGATAGGAGGAATAGAATCCCTTTGAATTATGGGAACAGGGTCATTGCAAAGAACAAGCCCTTGACTCTGACGCCACTTAAAGGAACGAAGGGTTAAAGATGAATCATCTTCATCTTCCTCGGGTTCCTCAACGAGGGATCCAGAAACCAGAAAGGACGTTGCAGTGCCAGTCCTAGATGGGGTGCTCTGCAAATCAATCCCCTACAGAATGGCAGGCAAGTTGCTAAGACGCCTTAGCCTCTTTAGCTTATGTAAAGACTTCTCAGGAGAAGACTGCAGTGGAGGAGAAATCTTCCTCGACGTCGGATCAGGAGAAGCATCAAGGGAGGCAACCTGAACCGCTGCATCAGTGTCCTCTTCCTTTTGTTCCGATTCGTGGGATGTACTGTCCCCCCTGAAGTCCTTCATCCCTGCCACCTTTGTGCGTCGGCCCTCTTTTTCTAGGCATACCAGGATCTGATCTCTCGTAGACTGGTATGATGTATATTGAAATTCTGAGCAGCAGAGTTAGCATCTGCAAACCATTTACAGAAGCCGAAGCTCACACTTGAGTTCGGGATCTTGAGCGGAAGATCAAATTTGGCAAGAGTTCCACCCGCGGCGAAGTGAAATCAAGCTCGAGCTCCCTCAAGAACATTCCCAACAAAGCTTAACTCTGTATTGGGGTTGCCAACGTAAAGCTGATCATACCCAAACTGTCGGGCAAAACGACTTGGGTAGTAAGGTTCTATATAGCAGAGGTTTCCCAAACGGAGGACCAAATGTTCTGGGCGGATGTTTATCAACCACCAGAAACATCCTGAGGATAGGGTGGTAAATTTATTAGCGCCAGCAGTGTCCGCGAATTCTTCTCCGTATCCAGCATTCGGGAAGTATTGGAAACATCTGAACAACTCAAAAGTTGAGAAATGTCAAAGGGTTTTGCGGATCGTGGCCATGTAGCCTCCCTTCCACTGCGACCTCTCATAGTGCTGCACTTTGGGAGTACTTAAGTCGATCTGCGAGTCTGCAGGACTCATCAAAGTAGGGCAGTGTAGAACCAACCAAGCTATCAAATAAGTATAAGGGAGTTCTACACGCAGATTGGGAGTCTTAATGACCGGATCTCCTTTCTTTCTTTGCTCCTTCTTTACCTGACAGAATTTGTCAGATAATCTTCTCAGTCCACTCTGGATATTGCAAACCATTGCAGGCAACAAAATGAGCCGCCTACCAAATGCTAGTAAGACAGCTGGGTATACGGCTCTAATGGGTATGTTTTCCTGCGAAGAAATAACACACTTCTTCAGCCATACCATCAAAAAGCCCGCCAAGAAGGCAGGATCGGACAAAGGCTGGAGGGCCTGATAGTGAAAACTTTCAAAGGACGTTCCAGTCTTAAAGACGTCTTCGTCAGATTCAGCGACATAAGCATATGTCCCGAAACTGGCGATTCTTCTCTCAACTTCTTTTTCAGAAGCTGGAGGAAGGCGAGTAAAATTAAGACTACCCTTAGAAAAATTGGGCAGAAGATACTGCAGCCACTTCTTTGGCTTCAAACTACGGATGCCAAATGTGTGGGTGCAAATATGGTTGTTGCAGAGCAATTCCTAGTAAGTATTATAAATCAAAGGGTCCTGGGTCTTCAACAGATGGAGTTCTTCCCCGGTAGGGACATACTCTTCATACGGGATGTCTCCCATGGGTAAGCCCGAAATTTCATACATTTCATGAAGGGAAAAACCCAACTCGCCACGAGGGCTAAAAACTGTACAAGTATCAGGATTGTACAATTCCAGTAAAGCAAAAAAATGAAATCTACTAGCAGGAATACCGTGCTGAATAGCCCTGATAGCACGATATAGCCCTGCATAATGAAGCTAATCCCTGAAGGTTTTCAAGAAGAAGTCAGTCAAGACTGCCCACTCTCCTTTTGAAGAGCAATGAACCCATCCAAGGGGACGAAAATCTTGAACAGGAAACTCTCCTTGTGTAGTGGTAAAATGGTGCAGGAAAGTCTGTGCGATTATAGGAACCTCGCCTCTAGGAAGATCGTGTTTAAACAATCCCGGCAGCAATCCCCAAAAGCTCTTCCCGGTACCACGAGGAAAAGCACATTGAGCATTAAAGCCCCCCAACAAGACACCGTCTTGTGGCCTGTTTATGTACTAGTCCATTCGCCTGGGCACAGAAAGGGACTGAAAGAATAAGAATGGATAAGATCTCTCCATATTGGGGAGAAACAAGTGGCAACCTTCAACTTGGCGAAGCCACTTATAATCGCCATCTTCCAAGCCACTATCGGGCATTGAAATATGGTCCCCAAACAAGAAGACAGGGAGCAACGGAGACCGATTTTCTCCTTCGAAAGATGCATTGGTCATCAACTCTCGCAATGTTGAGCGAGAAGGGTGGAGAATCTTGTCTGCTCTCTCTTGGTTATCTGAAGCTGTACAATGGGGAAAGACATGGTCAAATCTGAACTCTTTCTCCCCATCATATCCGTCAGAATATCCGAGATAATGATCCTTTAGCTAAGGATTCAAGGCATAATCAACTACAAAAGACACCCAGATTCAGAGATAAAAAAAATGAGAAAAGGGACAAGCTTTCGAGTTTTTTTCACTTACCTCCGATCAAGGGTTCCTGCCGAACCACTATCGAACTAGAAGTTACTCGAGAATCTTGACGACACTGACAGCAGCATCAGAGGAAGAAGGTTTCTTCGGCATCTTTTACAGAGGGAGAAAATCCTTCGCACATAGAATCAAAAGCTATTGAAGCTTGAAAACAAGAAGTCTGAGGAGTCCAAACGAAGAACTCAGATTTCAAATTTCTTGAGATAAGGGCAACCTCTCTCTTAAAGTGGAGGTATATAGCCGATGATTTGATGGCCGAGATCTCTGGACAGACGTGATATCTGGCTCGAATCACGTGAGCACCTTTTCATTTAATGCAGCTCAGAAAAACGTCTTAATTCTGACGCTGCAAAAAAAAAACTGCCTGCCAGCCTTCCCGCAAAAGTTTGCGACCCTAATACAGAGTCGGTTTCTTCTCAAAAAGCAAAAGTTCGCGACCCTAATACAGAGTCGGTTTCTTCTAAAAAAGCGAAGGTTCTCCTAATACAGCGTCGCGCCCCTTCCGAAGACAAATTGCGCCCCTCATACAGAGTCGTTTTCTATTCCGGATGAAGAGCGCGCCCCTAATACAGAGACATGTTCCTTCCAAAACAGGAGTTCGCGCTCCTAATACAGAGACGTGTTTCTTCCAAAACAAGAGTTCGCGACCCTAATACAGAGTCGTTTTCTATTCAAAAATGGAAAGCTCGCGCCCCTAATACAGAGACGTGTTCCTTCCAAAACAGGAGTTCGCGACCCTAATACAGAGTCGTCTCCCACTCAAAGATGAAGAAGTCCCGCCCCTAACACAGAGACAAGTCTCTTCAAGAGCAAGAAGCAGTAGTGGCGCTAATACAGAGTCGCAGACTTCAAACAAACGCAATGGAAGTTCTAAAATAGAATATTATATCCAAAGTATTCCAAAATTTCTCAAAGAATCATGAGAATTTTGGAAACTTTGGAGGGGGTTTTGTCAGCGAAAAATTTCGGAAAAGTAAAGCAGATCCACGAATTCAGAGACAGAAGCCAGCAACTCATCGGATCCGCGAACCTAAGAAATTGAGGTCCGCGAATCTAAGAAATTGAGGTCCGCGAATCTAAGAAACTGAGGTCGGCGATCCAGGCGACGGAACAGGTTCGCGAATCTAATGCTGAGATTCGCGACACTACCCATAACTTTCGGGTGGGGATTTAATACAAAGTCACCCGACCCGAACAGAGGGTTGCCACCTCGGATCATGGGAATAACTGCCAAACGAATGCAGCGACGTTACTTCGATCATGGGAGCAACCACCTAGCGAATATGGTGGCACTTCTCGAGTAGTGGGAGCTAACGGTCGAGCAAAATATGGCGGGACGTTACTTCAAGCCCCTATAAAAGGCGGGAAGCGAAAGAGATACACACACACACACATAAGAGACAGAGATAGACGTCTTCTCCTAAAATTTATCCCTTGCGATCAAGAGTAAAGAGCCCCTTTTTCTTTCCTTTAGCCAACTGAGAGATATTGTACGGAGTGTCAACGGAGAGCAGGATCGTCCTCCATAGCCACCTAGAAACCAAGCCCTAAACAAAGAGGAAAAGCTATCTTCCTCATCTTCTGTAAAATGGAAACCATCCGATTGTAATCCTTGTATAGAAAATACTTCGATATAAAGAGCGTGTAACTTTCATGGTGAACATTAATAACTATGAAAGAGTACAAAATTAAAAATATAAAACTCAATAATCTCTCTAATATCTCTTTTTTTCCTCAAAACACTCAGTTACATTGGGTATTTATAGCCTCTCAATAATTCTAGCACTACAAGAAAACTAGGATTTCGTGACCAAAATTCTGTGACAACAATAAAAATTGTCACTAAAGAAGGGCATTTTGTGACAACAAATAAACCTTGATACAATAAAAGGTTTTTTTGTGATGATGATAAATTTTCGTCACATCATCCTATTTTTTAGTGACAACGTATTAAAAATTATCACCAAATACTTATTTTTGTTGCAATAAATATTTTTTGTTACAAAATTAATGAGGCTTTTGTGACGAAATTAACAATTGTCACTAAATGAGAGTATTTTGTAATGATAGAAATATCTTGTCACTAAAGTTATTGTTTTTTTTTTTGTTACGAAAATAAGTATCAGTCACGTAATCTCACTTTTAGTGACAATGTATTAAATCTTGTTACTAAATATCTTTTTTTTTTGTGACGATAAGTTTTAGTTGTCACAAGTTTATGCTTCAGTGGTGAATTTATTGAGAGGAATATAAAAATTGTCATTAAAAGTAAGTATTTTGTGACAACAAACAAATTGTGTTACTGAAAAATATGCTTTATTGTGACAAAAATTAATAATTGTCACATAATCATAATTTATAGTGGCAATGGATTGAAATTTATCACTAAATATCAATTTTTTTGTGATGATAAATATTTATTATTCCAAAATACAATTTAGAATTATAAATTTGTAATAAAAATTACGTAGTCATCACTTGTGGATTTTTGTGATGATAATATTGTCACATAATTTTTTTTGATTTTTAATAAATTATTAAGTACCCCTAAATTTTAAATTTTTTAATTTATTTCCCTTCATGACTCTACTTAACGATCCCCGCATCTCCCAAATCTCCTGTATCTCCCAAATTTTAGGAAATTCTAAATGTGCATCATACATTGCTAAGTAAGCACCACATCCTGTAGTTAAGTGATGAAAATGATAGTGGAAAACGGTGCTCACTAAGAAAAAAGTGGTGCACATTTAGAATTTCCCTAAATAACCCTGTCAGGTCTCCCAAATTAAATTTTCACCATCAACTGTTTATCTTCCCCAAATCTTCCCAAAGATCCAAATCGATCGGATGTGATTGATCAGCCGATCGAATTCCTCACACCGGCCACCCCTTGCAAGTCGTCCCAATTCCTCATTGGCCGCCTCAATTCCTCACACCGGCCGCGAGTTGGGGCGGCGAATGCAACGCTGATCAGTGGTGGATGCAACTCTGATCATCCGCTCGAAGCCCTTGCAAGTCTTCAGGCATGATCCGCTTGCCCTCGCAAGTCGCAGACTCCGGTAGTCCCTCCCTCGTTCGTTGAATTGCCCTCATAGTAAGCTTGCATCAATGTCTTGCGCTTCTTTTTTCAACTTGCCTCATGGCCCTTTGGCAGAATAGGTATACTCTTGAAATAGTCAATTCGTATTTTCTCACAACTCAAAAAGTTTTCACCAACTCCTCTCCTGCCCCTTTGGCAGAATAGGTATACTCATAAAGTAGTAAATTAGCATTCAGCTCCAAAGCAGATTTGTGCATTTAAATGTAGTTTCTACTGTAGATAGGCACCTACAATCGGTAGATGGAGACATGAGTGTCACACTCCAACGCGAATATGTGCCCCAACGAAAATATGGAGACATCCAAATCCAGATAGGAGGACATGGCTTTATGCGTATTTCGGTATGTATATTTCAGTCACCTTATTTGTTGCATTCTTATTGAAAACCATAATTTAGAAAAGCAATTATAAATTTATCCATTTGAAGCAATCTACCAAAGAAAGTGTAAATGGAGAAAAAGAACGAAAGAAAATTTAGAGAATATAAAATGAAGAATTTTAAGAAGTTGTCTAAAGTAGAATCTTAACTACACCCCCAAGTCTTTATGGTTGGGATAGAAGTATGGGCATATAATGGGGAATCTAGATGAATCTAGACGCTCATAACCAGCATAAACGAAGGATTTCTAGCAAATCAAAAAGTTCTACCAACTCCAATTATGCCCCTTTTGTAGTATAGATAAACTCCTGAAATAGTCAATTTGCATTATGCTCCTAACAGGGTTTGTGTATTTGAATGTAGTTTCTGCCCTAGGTAGACACCTATAATCAGTAGATGGAGACAGGAGTGTAGTAGTCCGACACAAATATGTGCTCCGACAAGAATTCAAACATGGAAATGGTCAAAACCCGCCAAGAGGAGCTCGCTTTATATTCTGCCTAAACATATGCATGCTTGACTCATATCTTATTTGTTTCATTCATATATTAAATGACATAAATTTAGAAAAGTAATAGAGAAACAAGCTGCTCTTGTCAAAAAGAGAACAAACTCCATCTTAGTCATAATTTGAAGCTAAATAAGAAGTAAACATTATAAGTGCCACTGTGTCATGACTAGACACGTGCTCCATGAGAGTGTCGGACAAGCAAATTTGCTGTTAGGGAATAGTGTACCACATATAATTGCAAAGTAATTAACCAATATAAATCAGCAACTGTAAAGTTTTTGCATCTAGTTATCAACCATCCCCTTTATGAAAAGTAATTAACCACATATAAAGTATGTTTTTCAATGACTATGCATTATATAATTGTGCACAGTTATATAATGCACAGTTATATAAAGCAATAGTATGTTTTTCTCTGTATAAGCAAATTCATAAAAAACCATGTATAATTCCAAACTCTTATTAAATTTCCTTTAGGCTCTATTTGGTTCTAGGAAAATAAAAGGAAAGGAATAAGGAAAAAAAATTCCATTGTTTGGTTTGAGAGAAAGTTTAAAAGAAAAGAAAATGACTCTTGGTGACTATTGATAACATAAACAAATCATTGATGGGTACATGATTTTGGTTCTACTTACAAACTGTTTGTGACACCAAATAAGTTTTGCTTTTTGGTACTTTTGGATTTTGTGTTTCATAATTGTAGTAAGAATAGAAAGTTTTGGCACTTGTGATAATGCTCTCTGCGTAAAAGATTTTAATTCTCATCAGTATTCTTGTTCAACATATATAGTCTCATACAGTTCATATATAGTAAATGATTAACTAATGTTATATTTAATAAGATGATTGAGTATTTATGTTAATATATTTCTCCTAGTACTTAGACTAGAAGGAAAAGCTTGTGCACTAGTCACTATTTATTCCTTTATAATAATTAAAAGCCACACACATGACCGCTTCACCTTTTGGAAAGGCAAAATTCTGTTCTTTTTTTAGAACTACAATATTCATTCATTCATTATGTATTTTTTAGCAATGAATTTAGTTATAATCAGTCATAAATTATTCCCTTAAAATCGTGTGCACGTAGAAGGAATGTGTGGTTAGGTATATGCCTTTATAATTTTGGATATATTCATGTCGTGCATGTTGTAGGCATTATGGATATTGTGCATGTTGGGCTTTTTATTGTTTTGTTATTTGCTGAACTTGTGTGTGTTATGTTGTGTTTGTTATTTTTGTTATGTGTTGTGTATGTTGTGATGAGAGGAAAAAAAAAATCTAAAATCTAAGGTTGTGTCAGTGTTGCACCTTTTAAATACCTCTAGTGACCTATTGTGGGCTTGTTGTATAGAAGAAACCCAAATTGATGGGAGTTTTAATTATATTCATGACATGTACTTGAATTTTTAAAAAATTGGACATGCACCTTTTAAGTATCTCTAAACTTTTATATTTATGGCATGTATTTTAATTATTAAAAAATGGACACGAGTGGTATGCAATATTACACTCCAAATGATGAGAGTTTTTTTTGTTGAGCATATGATATTATGTCTATGTAGTTATTGCATTCATTAAATGGATATTATTTGATGAGTAAAGTTTCATCTCTATTCTTGAAAGTTAGTGCAATAAATATTGTTGATTTGTTTTCTCATTATAAAAACTATAATTGGTTCTATCTTAATTCAGGACGAACTAAAATAGTTTGTTGTGCAGCAAACAAATGACTAATGATGAGATTTTGATTCGTGTTTTTGGAGAGAAATCAGGTTATGTCCGTGGAAAATGAGCAGGGAAAAAACCTCCAACTAAAAAAACAAAACAAGATGTGGAAGAGTAAGCACAGAGGGCTGTTTATGAAGTTAAAGATTTGATGATGCAAGAATTTGAAGAAGTCAAGAATGAGGATGGAGTTTGAAGAAAAAATTTGAGAGGTACAAACTAAGGTTCGAATTCAGACACAAGATGAATGAAGTTATAGATTCGAGCTGAAATACGAACTGAGTCCGATTCAATACTTCAAGAACGTATGGCTGTTTTATTCAACTCTATGCAACCACCCAAATTTTAGTTGTTTAGTGGTTAATTAGTATTATTCAGTATTTGGACATAAACTGTTTATTTTTATTTTTTTTGCAATGGTGAACTTATTTAACATTGGGACAAAACTTTTGAATATCTGTAATGTACTTAAACATGTTTTTTTATATGCATATTTCTATTATTAAACATGTTATTTTATATGCATATTTCTATTATTATAGGACTTGTTGATTCAAATATTTTGTTGATAATATGTTGTTAAATTATATGTGATTGTTATTAGATTAGTTTTGATTTTATTTAATGGACTGTGATTAATGTAAATGTGATGATATTTGTATAAGTAATATATGTTGTCATAGAAATGTATGTTTGTGACATGTGTCATTGTTGTCACTGAAAAAAAAGTTTGTGAGAAAAATATTGTCACTAAATCGGGTTTTAAGTGACAAAATTTATTGTGAGTAAATCTCTTCTTAAATGACAATTTTCTATTGTTGCCACTAAAAGAAATATATCATGACGATGAAAATTGCCACTAAAAGGGGTAGTCAGTGACAACAACGATTGGCACGAACTATGATTTTAGTGACAACTTATATCACATGTCACTATTCATTTTTCGTAACAACAAAGTTTACCACAGAAGAGGATATCATGTAACATGCATCTTTATTGTGACAATAGTATATCGTCACATAACATATTGTTCACAGCAGAAATTTCTTGCCTTCCTTCCATTAAAATAACTTGATTTACAACGAAAGTGAACAAAAGAAAAAAGAGAACAAACGAGAGGATTTATATGTATATCGCTCTCTTTTACAATATGATGTGGGATCTGTGTGGCGATGGGATCTAGCAAGTAGCTCCTTTGGACGATCTGACGTTGAAATATTCTCTTGAAGATAGCGGCCGACTGTAGTTGATCTCCTCTGGTCTTGATTCATTTAAGGCTCTGTGCGTAACTCGAACTGTTCAAAAACTCCATATGAAGATGATCCGAAAAAAAAGAGATCCCTAAGGCTTCCTCAAGAGGGTATTTATAGCCTTAGGGTTATATGAGAGTTTCTATTTAAATAAAATTTATACTCATTAAGGATTCTAATCAAATATTTTAATTTTGATTTAAATCTCTTGATTTAGAGTTCTGATCGCACTTAATTTGGGTGTTTGGATAAGTCCAAATCATAATCTCAATCAATTTTGAGATTCTGGTTATCTACTCGCGCGGAGATAATCTTGCCAAAAGGCGGAGCTAAAGAACCAGAACACAGAGTTTTGAATAGCTCCGCGTTTTACTCAAACGCGAGGCTAAAAATAGCTAGACGCGGAGCTGCGGAGATAGCTCCGCATTCTATTGTGGAAAATCCTATTTACTTAGAAATTTTCACTGCCAACAGAACCCCCTCCCATGTTTTCAAAATGGTTTAGAACTTAGCAAATTTTGAAATACTTTGGATATTCAAATTGAAAACGCAGAGTTAAAATACCAAGTTTATCTCGCGTTTTCTTCACTTGCGCGGAGCTAATAGCTTCGCGTTTTAGTGAGTAACTGCTCATTAATTGCTCAGTAATTACTCAGTAATAGCTCAATAATTACTCCGAACCTTGCGCCGAATACTAAGAGGCGGGTTCTCTCTTTCAAACAGAGTCTCTAACTCTTCTTCTTCTTCATTTGAAGAGTCCAAGAATCCAGAGCTCCGGTGACCGAGCGACTCATATGAACGAGCAGTCTTTGATCAGACTTCGTTCGATTTTTTATAGATTTTCATCATTGGAATGTCATCTAAGAAGAGTACGGCATCGCGCGCCTCCTTACCATCGGCGGCCAGTGCTAGGAGCGGCGTCAGCGGCCGAGGGAGCAGACACAGCGGCGAACCAGTTCATGCCGCGCCCATTGGAGATAAAAATCTCAACTTTTGAACTCTTTAGGACAATTTTGGATCATTTTGGCTCGGTTTTAACTGACTAACCCCTTTTGTACCGGCGAGATCGCCGCTTTCCAGCCGTAAGGCTTGGAGAAGACGGAGAAGACGGAGAAGAACTCTGGTCTTCTTCTACGCGAAACTATCGCGTCATTCTCGCGTTTGAAATGCGGGGCTATTTTGACTAGCAATCACGTTTCAAAGTGAGGCTATTTTGACTAGCAGTCGCGTTTTCAATGCGAGGCTATTTTGACTAGCAGTTGCGTTTTCAACGCGAGGCTATTTTGACTAGCAATCGTGTTTTCAATGCAAGGCTATCTTGACTAGCAGTCGCGTTTTCAACGCAAGGCTATCTCCTCAACTGCGCACGGAGTTATTATTATTTTTTTAGCTCTGCGTTTTTATACTTAGAAGATTTTTCGAGTCTTGTAAAATTTTTTCTATCTCTGGATTCTTCTTTTGCAGTGAGGTATTCGTACCAGATCCTTTTTGAAGAGGAGTGCATGTGGCTCTACCAATCTGGTAACTTGCTGATATTTCTACCCAGTATGGAGCGTGGTATCTCCTGATATATCTCCAAAAGCCAGCCATGCTCCGATCTTCATTAGCAAAAGTAACTCTAAGGAAGCCAGAAGTATATGCTTTACAACATAGTTGCAGATTTCAAGCTCTGGCTCCAAAAGGTAAACTTTTGAAGGAGTTACAAGAATTCTGCGGCAGCTCATTAAGTTTTCTTGAGGACCACTTCTGTTAGATGACAATCTCTGTCACTTTCCAAAGCGATAGAGATGATCATCTAAGGGCTTGTAACATGTCGAATTCAACTTGTGCATCTTCATTAGGATTCTTGTAGTAGTATCTTCAGATGATCCACTAAGAACTTTAAACAGATCATAGTTGACATTTGCAGGGGAGATCTTTTGCATATGAACTAGGGAATTGAACTGGAAAAGCACTTTGTCAGCGGTTAAACCAATCGCATTAAATGACGATGACTTGTGCCGGCTAGTTCAACACTCCGTGGAGAAGACTCATTATCTGGTTATTGGTGAATCGATGAATAGGTTGAAGCTTAAGGGAGAGCTATAACTCCCTCTACTTCTGTAACCTTTTGCTTTATAATTAAAGATAATTCTTTTTCTCTTTATCTGTTGGCTTCAAGAATTTTGCTTGCTCAACAAATAGATGATTCATAGTTTTGGTAAAACAATCCAAGGCTCATCTGTGTAACTTAGATTGTTAGTACCTGAAATGATCGAATAAGAATCATTTAACTTAGACAGAGGCGCATAATTGTACATGCATTAGTTGATGGAGGTAGTTCAAGGCTCTCATGCATAACTTGAACTGCACATACCAAGATGATCGTTTGTTATAATCATCAGATTTTGGCAGAGGCGTTTGATCACGCATGCCAAGTCCAAGCTTCTCATAGAAACATGTGGCTAAACTACCAATTTACCTTTGCATTTTGCATAGTTGCGCGGAGCTAATAGCTTCGTGTTTCAGATGACCACGCGAAGCTAATAGCTTCGCGTTTTAGAGAGCAACTGATCAGTTAGTCGCTCAGATTCTTGCGCTGAATACCAAGAGGCGGTTTTTTTCTTTTAGATGGAGTCTCTGCTTTTTCTTCTTCACTTCATTCGAAAGATTTTTCAAGCGATTAGAGCTCCAGAACTCCGGCGATCCAGGTGACTAAGGCGAATGAGCGGTTTTCGACCCGATTTCCGTCGATTTTCTTCAAGATCTCGCAAGCAATGACACCCAAGACCCGTGCTTCTTCATGCGCAGCTTCGCCGTCGGCGATTGGCGCAAGTAGTGGCGGCAACGGCCGTGGAAGTGGCCGCAGCAGCGAGCCAGTCCACGCCTTGCATATTGGCGGTCGGATTCTTCACTTCTTGGAATTTTTAGAACTCTTTTAGGTGTGATTTGGCTCGGTTCTAACCGGCCAAACATCTCTTTTACCGGCGAGATCACCGTACTCTGGCCAAATGGCTTGGAGAAGAAGGAAAAGATCCTTGATCTTCCTCCGCGCGAAGCTATCGCGTTATCTCCGCGTTTTTAAACGCGAAGTTATTTTTGCTAACTATCGCGTTCTGATGCGAGGTTAATATTTTATCTTCGCGTTTGTAAATGCGAAGTTATCATCCTTAGCTTCGCGTTCGTAAACGCGAAGTTATTTCATTTAACTTTGCGCGGAGTTTCCCCTAGCTCCGCGTTTTCATACTTAGGAAAATTTTCTGATTCCTGATTCTTTTCTTACAGTTGGCTACTCAGTGGATGCACTTTCCCAAGGACATCACTTCGGCTATGGCGGGGGTGCAGACTCTGTCACCCAATTTCGCTTCACCACTATTCTTGCCGCCTACAAGCCAGGTCTAAGAGAGCGTAGAGAGAAGCTGATCAGATACAGCCTTGCTACCGCATGGAAAATCATAACGGATGCTCCCTTTGAAGCCACGAACCGGGAAGCTTTGGAGAAACTGGCGTTCCTCTTTGGAGATGCTATAGCGCACTCGGATGAAATCCTCTTTGAAGAAGAGAGTAAGTGGCTATATCAGGCCAGGGAACTGCTCATGTTTTTGCCTGACATGGAGCGTAGCTACCCCTTGGTGTACCTCCAGAGGCTTTCTTCCCACCGCGAGTTAGAATTTGAACTAACTCGTAAGTATGATGGTGTTGCAACCGACAAGTTCGACGGGAATGGGGCTTTCCAAGATGGTCCCCCTAGATGTATTACGGGGCTCCTCCCAGGCAGAGTCACCAAAGAGCACCCTGTTGGTGAAGTCCCGATTCATGCTAAGACTTTCCTTAGCGGATTCTTGGCCAAGGGTGGACAGTACCCCGCCAAAGACTTTAGAATGCCGGATGGGTCCACTCCTCAGGCAACATGTGGTGGTTTTGACTTGTCAAATACATACTGGACACCCATGAGCAGACCCTAAAGGAAATTGGTTTGTACAAAACCATTAGAAACGTCCAGTTTGGCTTGCTTCAAAGTTCATACCACTTGTTCAGCCTGCTGGAGATGTATAACCCCGAAACCGACACCTTCTTTACACCAGTGGGTGAGCTAGGATTCGCTCTCCACGAGATGTTCGAAGTGTCAGGTTATCAATGGGCGAAATCCCTTATGAGGAATATATCCCCACTGTTAAAGAATTAAGGATGCTGAAAGCGGGGGATGAGCACATCTACCAGACCTACTGGGAAATGATGTGCCACTATCATATTTGCGCCGACCTGGCTGGAGTAAGGAACTAGGGAATCGGCCATACGAAGTAAGCAGACTATCTCTTCATCAATTTGAAAGAGAGTCTCCCTATGATTCGTGGACGCCCTTCCGTTAGTATCAAATAAGTGAAGGAGCATATCTCCAACTTAGAAGCCACAACATATATGATCGAATCAAATGAAGGAGGATTTAGTCTTGACACGGTCTTTCAGAGCTTCCATTATCAAGCCCAGTTCCCTATTTCTAAGAAGGGTCTCCTTGCTGACTTTTTAATGTTGTGGCTGAAGAGGTGTGTCGTCCCTTCGCTGCCTAAGAAAGCTATTGCCAATAACGTCGCCTATCCAGCCGTTCTATTGGCCTATGGACGACCATTCAGGTTATTACCCGCAATGGTTGCCACCTCCAAATCGGGCTCTGGGCCCTATGCAACAGCCTTATACCAGCAGAGAAGAACAAAGGCAAGGCTGGAAAGGGTAAAGCGGCCAAAGAAGCTGCTGCGGTGAAGCCACCGAACCCTAGGGTAGAGATGCCCTATACATACTTAATAGCGTGGCTGGTCATGCACTGCCCATCGCTGATGAGTGCTGCAGATTATTGCCCGACTGACAAGCCGTTCTCCGTAGAGAAGTACGAGTGCTCTGTCTGGAAGAGTAATTACATGTCTCAAATCCGCAGGACACTCCGTCATCATCAAAACTACGAGATCTTTCGCTGCTTCCCGACTTCCCTGGGGGAGAGTATGGATCTAAGTTTAAAGATATTTTGGGAGCAAACAACTTCACCAACTTATCTTCAGAGGCCTTTTAGTGGTTGCTGAATATTCGCCTCGGACACTTGGTGTACAGGCAAGACACCATGTGCTACATAGATTCGTATATCCCGAGTAGATTCGCTCGTCAATTTGGATATACGCAGCTTTATGTAGAAAATCCAAATAAAGAATTGGCGTACGAAGGGAATCTATACGCAGGGGCATGGTGCTGGTTCCATTTTGTTGCTGGAGGAACCGGAGCAGAATTTATGCTACCCCTGAAATCGCCAGAGCTAAGTATGGTATTAAGCTTCTGCACCTGGTACAGCGTTGCTAATGCTGATGTACCCAATTTCTCTATCAACCGCAGTAGTTGTAAGGAGATAGAGGCCTTCTATTCTAGCTGCAAAGGGGCTAAAAGAGTGAGGGTAAAAGGAAAGGACGAATTCCTTGGTGCGGCAGCCGATCCATCAGACTTGGGCAACTCTGATGGGGATAATGGTAATGATGATGATGGCGATGATGGTGGTGCCCCTCAAGACTTGGTTCCCCGCCCCCGGAGTCCAACGATTAAACGCTGCGGATCTGTAAGAGGCAAACCGGTGAAGAAAAAGCAGAAATTAGCCCCGAGGACCCTCTTAGTCTCTAAAGAGGCAGTGGTCAAGTTTGCTTTAGACTTACTGGCCTCATCTCTGCCTCTGGCGCCGGCAGAGGAGAGTGGACCTGTTGAAGCTCCAGGTGCTACTGAGGTCCCGGCTCCCCCAACCGCAGAATCTGTCGAACACATCGCGACGCAATCTCCGGGTAGCGAAACGGGTGTACTTCTGGAAACAGCGACAGCTCCTCCGTCAAGTCCGACCACTGGACTTGTGTCTCCTGGTAATCTTCTCTCCGATTTTATACTTTTATCTTCTGTTTCTATATCTAATGCAACACTTTTTGCTTGCTTTTCTGAGATGTAGGTAGTTAACCTCATTCGCCGATGCATTCGACTACCGGGGGGAGTCTGAGGAAAAGGTGGATTACTCTGGCACAACTGGCTCGGCGGGTGGTTCGGGTAGCTATGCAAATGAGTTTGACGCAGACTATTTCACGTCGGCCCCATGCTCAGTTCCTTCTTCAGTTCCCCCAATTGATGAACTCGGGAGTGACGACAGGACAGAGGTCATTATCGCGGCTGCAGCCAGAGAAGCTACTTCATCCCCAATTTTGCCGTCTCCAACACCAACAGTCTGCTTCGAAGAGACCCTTCCAGTAGTTGTTGGTGTGCTCTCTGCTCCTCAGCCAGCAATATTAACGCCTTCAACCATTATGGCTGTCGAGACACCTGCGACTCCTCCAACTTCAAGTTTTCTGCCAGCGGGAGATGAAGAAAATCTGAAGTTCTCATTCGAAGCCACTTCTGCCACAGGAGGAGCTTCGGGTGAAAACACTCTATCGTCTACTCCTGCTGGTGGTGCTACTCGAATGATCTGTACCAGTGATACTTCTCCTCGGGTTCCCAGTTCTGCCAAGTCCATTTTGGCTTTAGTGGCCCCGCATGTCATGAATCTGGTACAGGGATGGGCTTCTTCTCCCTCGATTCCAACGGATGCCACTCCTCCCCCAGCGACATCTTCCTTAGCGTTGCCTGCTTTAAACACAGACACTGTAGACCCTCTCGAAGAATTCTTCAACTACAGTGTAAATGACTTTTTGCGGCTACTAAGGAGGTATATCGGAATGATCCTGGACGAAAGAGATTTCTTTAATCTTGGATGTCCAATGTTGTCCAGCTATCTAGATAATATTGAAAGAATTGGGGGACGTGACCGAGCAGCTCCCTACCGGGCCCGCCTTGAAGCTTTGGAAAATCAGGTGAACACACTAAACACGGTTCACCAAGCGGATGTGGAAGCGATCACTGAGATCGAATCAGCGCGGCTTCGGGCAGAGTTGGTGGCTCGTCAAGAGGAACTGAGGCGCCAAGAGGAAGTCTGGTCTCGGAAGTTGGCAAATCTACGAGCCAGTCAGGAGTCAGTTCTGGGGGGCTAGAGATAGTGGACTTTGAGATTGAGGGGAGTCAGGCCGCCATCCTTAGAGCCAGAAAGACTATTGCTAAGGCTCGAGCTATTATGGAAGCCAGCGAGTCTCAGTTAGGGAAATCCGTTAAGAAACGGGAAGAGCTGATTCTTCAACAAGGACAGCTCAAACAAGAAGGCATAATGAGGAGCCGTACTATTGAAGAATCTCATCAGCAGTTGGCCCAGCAACTGGCAATAAATGGTGATGATTTACGCCGGCAGGCTCAATACTCCATGGAAGAGACTCGTCGTGAGTAATTGATGAGACGATAAATAAGTTGAGACTCCTAGGAGATCCATAATTTTCTTTCATTCTATTCTTTTATTCTTTTTGTAATAAGAACTTGTAATAATAATAGAAGAGAGAGCTTTGCTGATTCTTTGAATTCTTTTTTGAATAAAGGTAATCTTTTGATTCTTTTACCTGTTGGCTACAAAATTTGTTTGCACAACAGATAACTTGTGATCAAAATAGTTCATTTGTTTGGGTAAAACAGTCCAAGGCCCATCTGCATAACTTAGACTGCTAATACCGAGATGATTGGGTAAGGATCATCAGATTTTAGCAGAGGTGCCTAATTGCACATACTTAAAGTTTGATTGGAGGCGGTTCAAGGCTCTTATGCGTAACTTGAATTGCACATACCAAGATGATCGGGTCAGGATCATCAGATTTTGGAAGGGGTACTAACTGCACATGCCTTAATTTTAAGCAAAAAGTTCAAGTGCTCATCTGCGTAACTTGAACAAGTGGAGGCGGTTCAAGGCTCTCATGCGTAACTTGAACTACAAATACCAAGATAATCGGGTCAGGATCATCAAATTTTGACAGAGGTGCCTAATTACACGTGCTTAAAGATTGATTGGAGGCGGTTCAAGGTTCTCATGCGTAACTTGAACTGCACATACTAAGATGATCGGGTCAGGATCATCAGATTTCAGCAGGGGTGCCTAACTGCACATGCCTTAGTCTTAAGAAAAAAGTTTAAGTGCTCATCTGCGTAACTTGAACTGGTGGAGGGTTATACTCCTAGGGATCTGAACCAGATGTGACAGTTACTCTGTCATCATTCTGGTTTATTTTAGGCATAGTATTTCTTCAGAAATTTGCCGTTGATCGGCATCATCATCCTATCGCCATTCTGGTTAATTAAGCGATAGGCTCCACTGGAGTATACCGTCTCCACAATAAACGGTCCTTCCAACTTGGGTTCAAATTTACCCTTAGTCTTGTGGGTTAGAATCATTGGCCTTTTAATAGCCAGAACCAAGTTTCCTTACTTAAAGGTCCTTGGTTTAACGCTCTTATTGAACGTTTGCGAGATTCAGGATTGATACAACTCTATTTGTTGTTGAGCCCTGAGACGTTTTTCATTTAACGCCTCTTGTTCTTACAATCTTTGTTGATGACGTTCTTCTGTCGTCATCATTGTGGCTAAAGCCACTCTCAACGATGGTACCTGAATTTCAAGAGGCAAGACAGCCTCACTTCTATAAACCAAAGAGAACAGGGTAACTTTAGTTGGGGTGCGAACAGTGGTGCGATAAGACAAACACTCTCCTAGCTTTTCATCCCAGTCTCGTTTGTTGGAAGAGACAAACTTTCGAAGGAGTTTAATGATTGTCATGTTGAAAGCTTCAGCTAACCCATTTTCTGCGGGGTTATATGGCATCGAAGCAATAACTTTGATTCTGAACTTATCACAGAATCTTGAGAACCCCTGGCTGATGAATTGCGGTCCATTATCATGAATGATCCTTTGGGGGATGCCAAAATGGTAAATGACATGATGCTTAATAAACTTAATCACATCTGTCGTTTTCACCTCTCTCATGGGCACGGCTTCAGCCCATCTTAAAAAATAATCGGTTATTACAAGAATAAACCGATGTCCTCTGGACGACGGGGGAGTTATTGGCCTCACAATATCCATTCCCCATGCCTCAAATGGCCAACTAGCAACGGTATTGTGCAAGTATTCTGGGGGTTGATGAATAAAATTGGCATGTATTTGGCACGCATGGCACCGTTTAGCGTATGCCATTGCTTCTGTAATCATCTTCGGCCAGTAGTATCCCAGCCTTCTTATATGGTCTCCGAGTTTTGGACCGGGCTGATGAGCTCCACATACTCTATCATGTGTTTCTTTTAGCACTTCCTCTGCTTCTGCTTTTGATATGCAGTGTAGCAGGAGACCATCTCTTGACTTTCTATATAAATTCTGAAGTTTATGGTCATAATAAAATCTCAGGGCCTTCCTCCTTATCGAGGTGGCTTCCTTTGGATCTTCTGGCAACATCCCATGTAAGTTATAATCCACAAATGGAAATCGCCAATCACGGAGTTCCAGAGTTAAGCCTGTTTGGCACACCTCTTTGGTTTGGAATACCGTATCTGGGTGGAGAAGTTCTCTGCTACCAATAGTGATGCTTTTAGCCTCACCCGGCGGGATCGCCAATGTTGCAGCTAACGCAGCAAGAGCATCTGCATAGACGTTCTCATTCCGAGATATATGATATATATAAAACAGTTCAAAATACCCTGCTAGCTCAATGACTAGTTGATGATAGGGGATGAGGGCTTTATGTCTGACTTCATACTCACCCGTCATCTGGTTGACGATGAGCTTAGAGTCTCCATATGCCTCTAGATAGTTCTCCCCCAATTGCAGAGCCATTTTTAGGCCGATAATGAGTGCGTTGTATTCCGTCATATTATTCGTGTACGGTTCTATTAATGAGTAATCGTTAGGTAATATATGTTTATGTGGGGATATCAGCACAACCCCTACTCCAGCAGCAGATCGTCTTGCAGCACCACCAAAGAACATCTGCCATGGTTGTTCTTTGCTAACTGTGTTGACTTCTGACGTCTGTTTGGAATTGGACCAGATTGGATGATCTGTTAGGAAATCAGCGATCGCCTGTCCCTTCATGGCTTTTTGAGGGACGAAGTGTATGTCATATGGCGATAGTAGCAATGCCCATTTTGCTAACCGGCCGTTTAAGCATCCCGATTTTGTCATCAGTATTTTCAAGGGATTAACCCGTGATATGACATAAATTGTTTGCCCTGAAAGATAGTGCCGCATTTTCTAAATGGCGAACACTAGGGCCAAACATTCTTTTTCAATTGGGGTATACCGACGCTCGGCTCCGATTATTGTCCTGCTTAAGTAATAAAGGACGTGTTCATGGCCGTGCTCATTATATTGAGCAAGTAATGCTCCTAAAGTATCATCCATGGCCCTTACATATATAAGAAATAGCTGCCTAGGGACCGGTGCCATAAGAACAGGAGGTTTGGTAAGGTATTCTTTGAGATCGTCAAACGCCTGTTGACATGCCTCATCCCATATGAAAGAAACCCCCTTTTTTATGAGTCGGGAGAACGGCTGGCAACGTCCAGATAGGTTAGAAATAAAGCGCCGGATATAGGTGAGCTTTCCTTGTAACCCCCTTAACTCTTTAAGATTGTGGGGAGGCGGCATTTCGTTGATCGCTTTTACTTTCTCAGGATCAAAAAAAATTCCTTTTGAGGTGACTATAAACCCAAGGAATTTTCCGCTGGACACCCCCATAAAAGACTTAGTGGGATTCATCTTCAGATGGTGTTTCGCATAAGATCGAAGACTGTCCTTAAGTCATGCAGATGATCTTCTTGGTTCCTGCTTTTGACCGCTAAGTCATCCACATAGCACTCCACCGTTTTGCGTAGGTGTTCTTTGAATATGACAGTCATCACACGTTGGTAGGTGGCATCAGCGTTCTTCAATCCGAAAGGCATCACCGTATAACAGTATACCCCCAGCGGTGTTCTGAATGCCGTGTGTTTTTCATCATCTGGGTGCATTTTAATCTGGTTATAACCTTAGAAGCCATCCATAAAGGACATCCTCTCATAACTGCAAGTATTTTCAATCATCACATCGGTGATGAGGAGTGAAAATTCATCCTTAGGGCATGCAGCATTCAGATCTCGAAAATCGATGCATATCCGGATTTTGCCGTTCTTCTTACGAACCGGCACTATGTTGCCACCCAATCAGGATGTTGCTCTTCACGGATGAATCCGGATTTTATAAGATTGTTGACCTCGGCAATTATTGCCTCCATCAACTCCGGTCGAAAACGCTTTTGTTGTTGTTTAACTGGTTTGGTGTCTTCTTTAATATGTAACCGGTGCGTGGCAATTTGAGGGTCAAGCCCGGGCATGTCTTCATAACTCCATGCGAATACGTCTCTATACTCCATGACAAGAGATATAAGTTCTTCTTTTTCTAAAGGAGTTAGTGTGTCGCTTATGAAGATGGGCTTCGGATTTTCGTCTGTTCCCATGTTGACCTGTACTAACTTATCATCTGTGGGCAGGTCACGCTGTTCAAAGCGGACATCCCAGAGAGTGTCCATATGCTTAACCCAGGAATCATCTTGAACATCAATTGGTTCCTCATCGCTTTCTGGTGCGGCTAAAACCATATTGGTTGTCAAGGATTGAAACCAGGCACCGGTACTTAGATCTGAGTCATGATCAAGTGGAGATGAGTCCTCATCGGCCGAAGAACTTTCTTCTTATATGGATGGTGATGAGGGAGGAGTAGATACATAGCCCAACCCCTGCGAGTCTTTTGATAATAGTCTGGGCTCTTTCCTCTCGGTCTAAATGAGTGTATGAGATTCTATCGCCCTTTTTCAAAGTTTAACCCCGGTTTCTAGGTAAAATTATAACCCATTTTTTCCATCATTTGCCGGAATTTATGTTCATATAAGTGAAATTGAGGTGATGTTTGTTCATTACTTTCACTGCTTTGTCTTTGTCGAGGTGACGTAATTACTTTGCCGAACATGATCGGCTTTTGGGACCCCTGTCGAGGAGGCACTTCAAAGAAGTGACCTTTTCCCTTAATTATTTTAGACCGAGAGAGGAGGGATGACCTAAGTGGCAAATGATATGCCGCCAAAACTTCAAGTTCGGACAGGCCATCCACTTCAGTGGAAGTACAAGAGGGTTCAGACTAAGTAGCTATAGCAGGCTCGTAGACTAACTTTATATTTCTTTGATAATCCAGTCACTCTCTACTACATCAGCTACATTATTATCAAAATTCAAATTAAAATCTATGTGAGGATTGATTTCATAACCACCCCCATCGTTATCTTCGGGAGATTCGTACTCCGTGTCGGCTTCGTTGCCACTGTCATCGGGCTTTTGAAGCCTGATGCGATTGTCACACGGGACCTCATGGACTAGTTTGTAGAGCCTGGCATCCGTGAAGTAATTCTCTAGTCCCTTGAATGGTTGCCTATCTGCAACTAGTGTCCGGACTTCTCCCTGTTCATCACAGTACTTCATACACTGGTGGAGAGTCGACGGAACTATTATATATGCATGGATCCAAGGTCGCCCCAGCAAGATGTTATAGGACGTATCAGCGTCTATAACGTAGCATGTAACCTCCGTCCTTAAATCTCCAATTTGGCACTGAAGTCAGATTTTGCCAAGAGGACCGCTATTGTTAGCATTGAATCCGTAGATAGTAGTATTTGTAGGCGTCAAACGATGTGGAGATATTCCCAATATTTGCATTAGCCTTCTGGGAATAACGCTTAGTGTAGACCCTGATCGATTTAAATGCATTCCACCTTTGTGGATCCGACATATCCGGTGAAATATAAAGGCCTATTATGATTTATATTTCTTACCTGCATATCCTCCGGAGAGAAGGTAATTTGTGGGACCTGCCTCCTTACTTGATGACATCTGGGGCAAGAGTCCTGTTCCTCATCGGCCGGCTCGACAATCTGAGCTAAGAATGACTCAAAGTATGCCAGGGCCTCTCTTAATGCTTCACAAGTTGATTTTGATAATGTTAACAACTCGTAAAGCGTGACTCGTGCTGAGATATTCGCTAACTGAGCTATTATATCAAATTTGAAGGTAGTCTCCTTGGCCTCTTCATTTCTAACAGGATTCTTCTGGAAATGAAACCCTTTTTGTTTTGTGGGCTTCGCGAGTTCCCCGTATATGTTCTTCAGCTCTACTCTGGTGTAATCCTTGAGATATGGTTTGCCAGACCGAGTATTGGAAGGGCCCACCCCATCTTGATGAGTGGCCATTGTTTCGGACTCTTCTTCAGAATCCGTGAAGGTTCCTGAAGCTATATATTCTTCCTTTATCTCTGCGAAAATGGCATTAACAGTCCGCTTTTTTCTTTGACCCCCTGCGGCCGTCCACTGTTCATCAGGGTGGACCCACATGACTTCCCCTTTTTGAGTTGTTATGGGGACAAGTCCTTCTTGTGCCTTTTTATGCGGGCCATGGTTTTTCTTAACCAACTTCCCCTTTGGTATCGGGGTCATCTCTGCGGGGAACTCATGGGTTCCAACCACTATGGTTGCTATATTGGCAGTGACTTTCTTTTGTTCCTCTTTAAGCGTCTGAACTCCAGCTTCTATTAGTGCTTGGATTCTATTCTTTAGAGGGTAATAGTCCTTAGTAGGGTGTCCAATATTCTGATGGTAGAGGCAATAATTGGGGTCGTTGGTTTTACCAGCGTCCTCCGACTTCCTATTTTCTGGAAGTTTCAACATTTCCTTTCTAAGGAGGAGGTGAAAGAGGGTAGGCGTCTGTTCTGCCTTAAAGGTATAGGTCCTCTCTTACTGGGGCCTATTTTGTCTCGCACCCTTTTGATTTTGGGACTTTGGGTTCGGAGGATTTGTTTTCTGTGGAGTGACTTCTGATACCATCATCGTTTTTCCCTTGTTTTTATTATTATTTTGGGTGTACGGCCTATTATTCCCAGTGTTTCTTGACCCACGAGACTCTTCAACTCGACGGATCAAGTCCTCGGCTTGTTCTCCTTGCTTGAGCAAATCCCTCCATGTCCTAGACTCTACGGCCCCCATTTTTAGGAGCACGTTAGTCTTAAGATTATGTCGACATGTCTCGACTAGAGTTTTCTGAACCATTTTGTGTTTGCAATGCACGGACTTCTCCCGGAACCTTTCTATGAAGTCTTTTACTATTTCTTGTTCCCCTTGTTTAGTTGCAAGGAGGGAATGAACCGTAATTTCGGTATTATCCTCAAAAAAACGTGAGAGAAATAGTTTCTCAACATCAAACGAGGTATTAATAGTACATGGGGGCAGCTGCATAAACCAAGTAAAGGCAGGCCCTCGCAACGTACTTGCGACTACCATGGTCATTACTGGGTCATTGCCTATCAAATGTCCTGCTTGGGATAAGAAATAGTAAATATGTTGACTGGGAGACCCTTTCCCGTCATATGGCTCCAGTTTGAGTGGTTTATATTTCTGAGGGTATGGTACTATATCCCATTCAGGTGAATATAGTCTTGAGACCCCCAATTCTTTCAACTCCTTTTTGTACATTAGCACTTCGAGTTGACTTTGCAATTTCTCAATTTTCTCTTCATGTGGATCATGAAAAGAATATTTGTCCTCGTCCTCATGTGTTGAGTGGGCTTTTTCTTCTTCCTCATTCAGTTTGTTGTATGAGGTTTCTTTTTCCTTTTTAGCGTTATCCTCAACATTCTGAGTGTTTTCGACTACTTTCGAGAGCATCATTTTAAGATCTTCAATTGTCTTTTGTTGCTCCCAAATCATCTTTTCTTGGGCTTCAAATCTTTGATCGATGTCATCCGATTTATCTGCCATATGTGATGCTGATCTTTGTAGCCGAGATGATGCAGAGGAACGAGGTGAAGCTATAGCCGAGTTATCGTTGTCGTCGTCATAAGAACCTTTTGCAAGTTTCTTATAGTTTCGAGGCGGGACAGCTCCTGACTTAAGTCGGGTGTTGTGATGAGGTTCTTCATCACTTGATTCTGAATCATTATACATCTCTACAACCTTCTTCCCCTTTCTGACCATATTGGTTACAATTCTCCATTCTTTTCGGCGAGTAGCTTTCGTTTTCTTAGCAGG
Organism: Dracaena cambodiana; assembly: GCA_036321105.1. Classification (NCBI taxonomy): domain Eukaryota; kingdom Viridiplantae; phylum Streptophyta; class Magnoliopsida; order Asparagales; family Asparagaceae; genus Dracaena; species Dracaena cambodiana. The sequence goes on from JAYEPQ010000015.1 coordinate 25,334,031, forward strand.
GATTTTGTCCGACTCGGTTAATCGATCGAACATCGATACCCTGTTCGTATTGCGGCAACAATTATCTACTACAATGGATACCGCCGTCATAAGTTGCTGGCAATGACAAAAAAATTTGGATTGAAATTATTCTATACTTCTCTTCTTGGTTAAGTACTCCCTGAGGTCGGTGACTTTAGTCATGGAGTTGTGGGACCTACTCATCTACTGGGAGGGTCTAGGGGCCCACTGATGTTTCTTGATATTACTGGAGTCCAGTTCTGGCTCATTAATGTGATGATCAGCCCTGATTTGACATTTGGATTGATCTACGCGGAGCTGAAAAATAGCTTCATGTTTTGGAACGCGGAGTTGAGGAATAGTCTGCGCTTTGCTACGCTAGCCTCACGCTTTATGCTGGCCTTGCGTTCTTGCAAAAGTTTCTCTTCTGGAATTTTAGCCCCACGTGGAAGAAACTTCTTGCACGCTGGCTTACTCTTGCGATTAACGCAAGTTAAAACTTCGCGTTTAACGCGATTTTTGCGATTGACGACAATCTGCCAATCATCTTCGCGATTTACGCAGAGCTGAGGAATCTTGCGTTTCTCGCAAGTACTACTAGCTTTGCGTTTATCGCTTAGCTCAGTATTAGCCTCGCGTGGAGAATCACACGCTGGCTGTGAAATTTTATCCTCGCGTTTATCGCGAGTGTCAAAAACCTTGCGTTTCTCGCAAGTTGTACTGGCTTCGCGTTTATCGCTAAGCCTAGTAACAGCCTCATGTGGAAAATCACACGCTGGCCGTACGGAATTTTTATCCTCGCGTTTATCGCGAGTATCAAAAATCTTGCGTTTTTCGCAAGTTGTACTGGCTTCGCGTTTATCGCTAGGCCCAGTAGTAGCCTCGCGTGGAGAATCACACGCTGGCTTTAAGGAATTTTTATCCTCACATTTATCGCGACTGTCAAAAATCTTGTGTTTCTCGCAAGTAGTACTGGCTTCGCGTTTATCGCTTAGTCTAGTAATAGCCTTGCGTGGAGAATCACACGCTGGCTTTTCCTTATGATTGACGCAAGTTACAGCTTCGCGTTTAATGTGGTACTGTCTGGTCTTGCGATTAACGCGAGCCAGTTTGCAAGGGGTCATATCCTCGCGTTCAATGAAGTTAGCCTCGCGTTCAATGCGGGCTTTGAGGGCCTTCCGCCTAACTCTCCGATTCCTATTTCGGAGTTGGGTTCTGGTCAGTCCAGTTTCCATGCCTTCTTCGACAGTAGAGAGGCCATCTTCTGCTAGGATTTCCTGCCGAAACAATGGCTCTATGGCTGCGGTCTCCAAGGATCCCCGTTCCTCGGTGGATACCTTTTTACCCATTCCTCGGGTATTGGAGCGCCGCGATAATAGTGTCGTGTTTCGTTCCAGTTACCTGATTTAGAGGAGAGATACTCCTCATACTTCTGCTGGTCGATTTCTACGACCAGCATATCTACGTCAGATCCAATCCTATCGATGTCCGATTGCGCCACGATCTCTTCATCAGTGAAAGAGACGTCTCCCACTGTGGTCGCCAGTTTGTTCGCAGCAGAAATTCCTTGCCTTCCTTCCATTGAAATAACTTGATTTACAACGAAAGTGAACAAAAGAAAAAAGATAACAAACGAGAGGATTTATATGTATATCGCTCTCTTTTACAATACGATGTGGGATCTGTGTGGTGATGGGATCTATCAAGTAGCTCCTTTGGACAATCTGACGTCGAAATCTTCTCTTGAAGATGGCGGCCGACTGTAGTTGATCTCCTCTGGTCTTGATTCGTTCAAGGCTCTATGCGTAACTCGAACTGCTCAAAGACTCCAGATGAAGATAATCCAAAAAAAAGAGATCCCTATGGCTTCCTCAAGAGAGTATTTATAGCCTTAGGTTATATGAGAGTTTTTATTTAAATAAAATTTATACTCATCAAGGATTCTAATTAAATATGTTAATTTTGATTTAAATCTCTTGATTTAGAGCTCTGATCGGACTTAATTTGGGTGTTTGGATAAGCCCAAATCATAATCTCAATCAATTTTGAGATTCTGGTTATCTGCTCGCGCGGAGATAATCTCACCAAAACGCGGAGCTAAAGAACGAGAATGCGGAGTTATTGAATAGCTCCACGTTTTACTCAAACACGAGGCTAAAAATAGCCAGACGCAGAGCTGCGGAGTTAGCTTCGCGTTCTGTTGTGGAAAATCCTATTTACTTAGAAATTTTCACTGTGAACACATATATGGTGACCACTACTTTTGTCATGAAAGTATGCATTTTAGTGACAATGAATAATGTTACGGTACGCACTTTATACTGACGATATTTACTTGTCACATATTGTATATAGTGACAATTATCGTTGTCACAAAAGGTAGGCATTCAGTGACAACAAATATCGTCACAGTTTATATTTTTGGTGACAATTAAATATCGTCACTAAAAAAAGATTTTTCGTGACGAGATCATGAATTCGTTACAGATGACATTCGTAACGGAGGTATATGCAACAATTAAAAGTCGTCACGAAAGTCATCACTAAAGAGTTTTAGTGACAACAATAATATATTTGGTGACGACTTTTCTTGTCACGAATTCTCAGTTTTCTTGTAGTGTCGCTAGAATTCTATTTAAAAGGAAACTTTTTTTTTCTCTCTCAAAGCCCTCAAATATAAATTTCTGCAATCATGGCTTTCCAAAGCTCCATCGATAGTCCTATCAAATGCAGCTCTCAGGTTTTATCTTAGTCGACTTTTGTTGATAGCCAGCAGATAGCTGTCGATAGTCAGACTTGTAAAATCACAGTTCTGAACTGTTATTTGAGATACACTTTGATTTTTTAATTCTCTTCCATATAGAACACCTACAAAAAGATTATAATACACTAGAAAAATATTAAAGTGGAGAGTTTGATTAATAAAAAGAATTTATTACTAATTTCTTGTATTAATCACAAAAATTGGATTACGAGTGGACAAAATGAGCTATAATAACTACACTTTTCACTTATAAATCACACCCCCAACCTGAGTTTTGCAGTCCCTAGCAAAATTATCAAATTAAGACTATAAAAAATCATAAAGAAAAAGAAAATAAATCCTAACTAACTTTTATAGGAATCATAATTGCACTTAGCACGTGCAGCAAAACATTAAACCTCTACGTTACCCAAGTAGACGATTGTTGTCTCGTGAGGGTTTCTAGTGATGATATCCACAAACAAAAAGAAATATTGGATAAGTGTAAAATAAAGAAAAAGAAAAATATTATATCCTATTATTACCTATTTATTTTTGCTTTTCATTTCTTTTCCATTATCAAGCTTAATTAAAAATATGCACATGGATGTTTATAACGATATGAACGTCAACAAGTTCACTTATAATCAAATATCCTTATGTATCTATTATGATCATTCAAATGGTATCGTAGATATACTTTTACTTTCATTTATCCTCTCCTCTCCACTCTTGTAATCATGTATATGAGTTTTGTTAAGTTTCAAACTCCAATCAAACTTATAAAAACCTTTTTCATATATATTTATATTTTTTCTTTTCATTTAAAAAAAACACTTGCTATTCATGTGAACATTTATGCTTCCCAAAATACAAATACCCAGTTACTTAACTTATGTTTATAATAAGAGACCAAAAATATCGTTTGTATGAATACACATGCTTACCAAGGCGCACGAATTTAACTACTTAACACTTACTTTCTCTTATTATTATATATATTGTTTTTCAAAGAATATTGCCTTAATACCAGATTCACTTCTATTTTATATTTTATTTTTAATTTTTTATATTTAAGATATGCTTTTCTTTTAAGTTTTTTATTTCTCATCAACTTTTCAAGACTCATTATGTCAGTGTTTAGAGTGCATACTTGATTCAAATTTCAAATATCCATACATTTTATTGTCAAATTTAATTTCACAATTAATAATACATAAGAACTACTATCATATAAATATCAACATTAATATGTCAATCTCATAAATATACTATGTAAAACACCTCTAATCTTACTTCTTACTTCAAAGAAAAGAAATTTTTTTGAAATATTTTTATTTTTTATTTTTTTAATTTTTATTTTCTTATAATTTTATGGTTTTGCCAGTTAGTTGTGATACATATGATATAGTAATGTAAAGTGTATCTATCCACTACCAACTTAAATTATGAGTATAACTATGCAAATAATACACAAAAAAATAATATAAGAGATTAAGGATAAAAAATACCTGGTTTTGTCAGTTCTCCAAAAAATCCACTCCTATAGATAGTCAATATCAACGTGCTGTTGATATTTTTCTTTTGTTGCACTTGCATCTTTGATACCGACGAAACCCTATGCTTCCCTAGCACGTAGACTCAACTTCATTGGCATAAATGGTAGCATCCTCACTAGCCATATGTCTATATACCTTAGTAAATAACCGAAAATGGTGTTTTTGAGATGCTCGGCTTGGATTTGCCGTGTCTCAATGACTTGCAGTCTTTCGTTGAATGCGTTAGTCATTCGCATTATCAACTCATTCAAAGTTTGAGTGTAATCTCTGCTGGTTGGATTGCCTTAACTGCTGATCCTCCTTATCCTTGAACTTGTTCTCCGTGACCAACTGGTGGGGCAACACCTTTTGCTTGCTCTTGTTGTACTTGTTGTTCTTGCTAGGCATATTGAGCACTCATGCTTCTCCTAACCGTAAATGGTTGCATTGGACGAGTGATTGTGTCAATTGATGACCAATCGATTCCATTGCTAATATAGATCTTTATTATCAGAGATGATAGAAGTAGAACTAGTTTTGCCATTCTCAGTTGCAGGATACATTCATTGGTTTGCCCCATGCATTGGACTACTGTGGATTGCATAATGGAGATGACATCGAAGAGGCGCGGTTCCAAGATCATGTTCAATAACACCATGTCCCTTGAATATAATTATGATATTGTGGAGGATAATATGATGCTATATTTGATAAAAAATACTCACCTAAACAAACTCCTTCCTCAAGTAGCTAGCTTTCAAATAGCTTTTATTGAAAACATGATCACTGATATTGGTGCAAAACTCTCTAAATGCTTGGGAGCCTATTGGTATTTTGTTGACTTTGTCATTAAATGATGGTTCTTCATCAGGCACGTCGAGAATAGGGATTGCTCATTGGATTTTCTCTCTTGTAAATCGTTCTTCTTGTAAATGATGGTACCTCCCAGCCCCTTATTATGGAGTAGGCATGTTGGCCTCCCATTCTTGGCTGCAGATTTGCAAAGAATTCACACACTACCTATTTGCAATGTAGCGTGTGCTTATGCAACACATCCTTCTCCAAACTCGCACCTTGTATTAGGGCTCTGAATGAAAGATTTTCATTTATATATGCATAATCGACCTCTTTCTCAAGCTAGAGCTTGAAATTCTCAAACTTCTCCAAGATCTTTTTGTTTACTACCTTGGTAGCTTTTTGTCTCTGAGGAGGAGATGGACTTGAAGAATTTGCTTTTACCTTTTTTGAGATGCTATTTGCTTTATTGGTCCCATTCTGAAAAATAATCACAAAATATATTTTTTAACAAAATATCACTATCTCTTAGAATTATTTATGATTATAGTACATTTTTCTTTATAATTTCTAATTCCTCCCAAAATATATCAGACATTATTTTTAATGCATAAATTTGATATATATTGTTTTATCTAGCAACCCACAAATTTTTTTTGCTAAAAAAGTTGAGATTTTTATTTGTTTATACCCGTAAATTAGCATATTTTATCAATTATTCAGAGAAATTCATCACAATTCATGAAAAATTAGCCAAACTACTCTAAATCTATAAGAAGTTCAATTCCATCTTCGGTCTACTCTAAATAGTTCACGTAAGTTGTATAGCAAGGTTTTTGAGATAAAGATCTACTTTTTCTGAAGAACAACCCATGAAAAATTGGAAAGAAGAATACTTACTTGCTTAGTAATTCTTGAAAATTTGAAGAAAAATGCAGGGTTAGTTATGGTTTTCAAAGGGGACAAAATTCTCCTTGGGTGCTGTAGAAAAGGAGTTAGGATTTCGTTTATGAGAAAATGGAACTCATGGGACTATTTATAACTAGGAGCTACAATCAACGACTGTCTACAGCCACTTCAACAGCCACTCTTGGGCAAGATAAATGTTGTCGGTGACTCGACGGCTGTCATCAGCAGGTTCAACAGTGGCTTCGACAACCGTTCGCTACTAAGAATTGTTGTCAAGACAATTTTTTATAGTTGTTTTAAAAGTGTTAGTTCCTAAATTAAAATAATTTCTAAAAATTAATTGTTAGTTTCTAATTCTAAAATTAGTAAGTAAACTATGGTTAGCAAATATTTTTGTCTTTATAGAAGAATTTTAAACAACAACAACAACTAAGCCTTTTATCCCAAGATTTGGGGTAGGCTACATGAACCAAAAATAGAATCACGCCGGATCGATCACTTTGATACTCTTTCTCCATTCATTTCTATCAAGTAATATCTCCTTATTTAAACATCTAGACTCCATATCTTTGCGTATCATATCCATCCATATTTTCTTCGATCTTCCCTTCATTTTTTAACTTGTCCTATATTGATAAACTCCCATTTTTGAACTGGTGCACTTGTAGGCCTACGTTGTACATGACCAAACCATCGTAAGTGATTTTCTCACATCTTCTCATTGATTGGAGCTACACCTATTTGCTTCATTTCTCACTTTATCTCTCCTAGTGTTGCCGCACATCCAACGGAGCATGCACATCTCCGCTACTATTATCTTCTATGAATGACGTTTCTTTATAGCCCAACATTCCGTGCCGTATAATAAAGTTGGCCTAATAGCAGTCCTATAAAATTTGCCTTTCAATCTTAACGGAATGTTACGGTCGCATAAAACTCCTATTGCCCTCCTCTATTTCAACCAGCCAGTTTGTATCCTATGCTTAAGATCATTATTGATCTCTCCATCATTCTGAATAATAGAACCAAATATCTAAACTGACTGCTCATTTGTATCTGTTGTCTATCTAGTTTTACAGCATTATAGTCTATAGTCCGATGTTTACTAAATTTACACTATATATACTCTGTTTTAGACCTATTCAATTTAAAACCTCTAGATTCTAATGTATAGCTCCATAACTCTAACTTGGCATTTACCCCTTCTCTTGTTTCATCAACTAAGACAATATCATCAGTAAATAGCATACACCAAGGTATCTCATCCTGAATGGTTTTAGTAGGCTCATCCATCACTATAGTAAAAAAGAATGGCTCAATGCAGATCCTTGATGTAATCCAATTGTGATAGAAAAATCACTAGTTAAACCACCACATGTTCAGACATTGGCCACTACTCTATCATACATGTCCTTAATTATGTCGATATACTTGATGGGAACTCTTTGCTTCATCAGTGTCCACCAAAGTATCTCTCGTGGAACTTTATCATAGACTTTCTCTAAGTCAATAAATACCATATGCAAATCTTTATTTCTCTCTCGAAATCACTCTATAAGTTGACAAAGTAGATGAATAGCTTCTGTCGTCGATCGCCCCGGCATAAATCCAAACTGGTTCTCCGATATTTTAACAGTTTCTCGCAATCTATGTTCAATTACCCTTTCTCAAAACTTCATAGTGTGACACATGAGTTTTATTCCCCGATAATTAGAACAACTCTGAATGTCGCCCTTATTCTTATACAGAGGTAGTAGGGTACTCTTCCTCCATTCATTTGGTATTTTCTTAGTTTGCCAAATCTTGTTAAAAAGATCTGTTAGCCACCTCACACCAATCCCTCCTAAATAACTCCATACCTCTATCGGAATCTCATATGGACCAATAGGTTTTCTTGATTTCATCATCTTCAAAGTCTCTTTTACTTCAGTCTTTTTGATTCTGCGCATAAAACTACAATTCATATCCTCACATTGAATAGTAAGATCTCCCAAATCTTAAGTAAAACTAGCATTGTATAATCTATCAAAATAATTTTTTCATCTTTCTTTAATTTCTTCATCTCGAACTAGAACTGTCTGATCCTCATTTTTAATACACTTTATAGTACATAAGTCTTTAGACTTTCTCTCTTTAATACATCTTTAATACACCTTTAATACACTTTATAGAAGAATTTTAAACTGCAAATTAAAAAATGGTATGGAATTTTTGAATTTTTTTGAAAAATTTGAAAACAAAATTGTTGAAAGCATCGTGGGTTGACTGCGATATAAATCGTACACTCCCAAGTACAAGAGATCAAAATGGAGTACAAGAGCAGTAACCCAAAATCATTCTCTCGAGAATCGTTTTGTTATTGTGTGACTCTAAGAATAAATTATGGAACTAAAGAAAAATAAAGATTAGATTTTTATTAACTAAAAACTAAAACTAAATTAATAAGGATATAAATTTATTTTAATTAAAATTGTTGGTCAGATGGATATAACTTCCATATAAGATAATTTACTGGATATATTTATACTTTCTTTATCTCAATTTCATAAATCACGTAGTCTTCCTATAACTTGAAAATAAATCAATGAAGCACAAAATATATAAAGTTGCAAACTTGATACTTTGAATAACTTCTCACAGTTAATCCTATTTAAATTTTGAGTTTATCTAAATATGCAATATGACTAACAAAATTAAACTTCAAAATCTAAGCATACATCATGACTAAAGAGTCTATGGTATATAAAAAACTAAGTAATGAATCTATCGTCAAACAATAAAATATCAAAGACTTAAAATCATATCTTAATCCCTTCAAATATAACGGAGAACCAACGATATCAATTTTACATAAATCAATTAAAATCATTATGCATAGAAAAATACTCTCAGAAAATCTTAATAGGAATTCCATTTATAAGAAACTCTAATTTCTATAAAAAACCTTAAGAAAATCCAATCTGTGGCTACTTCCTTCGAGGTCTATCGACAATAACTCTCGAGTTCTTCATATAGTTGACCACTATTGATAGCTATCAGCTGGCTGTCGATAGCCAGTCCTATAAATTCATAGTTTTGAGTAGATATTTAAGATACATTTTAATACTTTGATTTCCTTACACGTAAAACCTTGCAAAAACAGTAAAAAAATAACATAGTGAGGAATTTGATTAATAAAAATAATTTTTTATTAATTTCTTATATTAATCAATAAAATTAGATTATACTTGCATAAAATAAACTAAAATAATTATATTTTTCAAGCGTAATCATGGGTATCAAAAGTAAGATTAATTTTGTAAGCAATCACCTCAACTTAAAATGCACGTTGTTCTCAATGAATTGATATTTCTATTAAATCTATTAAGATCAAGTAAAAATCAAGAAAAAGTGCTTAGATGTTACCTTGGTGCGCTACTCATGGTGCATCAACTACAAAACAAAAATCGTTAGTACATAATATACAATAATATACAATGTGTCTTCATTACATTGAGATGTCAGAGAATCCACTAAATTGTGAGAATTCTCTATATGCTTTGGGAATTCCAAGTAGTGTTTTAGGCGTTTCCAATTAACCTTAAATGTATGACCATTTTTAGGATTTTTGATATCAATAGCGCCATGCAGACACACAGTTTTAACAATAAATGGCTCAATCCACCATGAATGCAATTTCTCTAAAAATAGATGAAGGCATAAATCATAGAGAAGCACTTTGTCGGATGGATAAAAAACACGACTTGTGATGTGGTGATCATGCCATATTTTAATCTTTTCTTTTAAAATGCGTGAATTGTCATACGCATCACGTCTTAATTCTTCCAATTCATTTATTTATAATTTTCGTAATGGGTCTACAGATTGAGGTCTAAATTAACCAACTTAATTGCCTAATATGCCTTGTGCTCAATTTCCACAGGTATTTAACAAGGTTTTCAATAAACTATTCTATATGGGGACATGCCTGAGGGTGTCTTCCATAAAGTATCATTTAGTATAAATGACCAATCTTTGCAAGACGAATTAACTATTTTCTCTAAATTTTGCTTGATTTTCCTATTGGATAGTTTGACTTATCCATTTGACTGTGGATGTTAAGGTGTAAAAATTTTATGTGTAATGTGATTGTTCATTAAATTCTCAAGGCTTTATTGCAGAAATGAGAACCCCTATTACTTATTACAGTTTCAGGAACTACAAATCTAGACAATATATGTTCCTTGAGAAATCGGATAACAATTTGTTGATCATTATTTTAACATGCAGTAGCCTCCATCCATTTAGATACCTAATCGACCGTTACGAGGATATAAATATATTCGTTAGAAATATGAAACAGTCCTATGAAGTCAATACCCCAACAATCAAAGATTTTAATTGTAAGAATAGGTGTAGAGGCATATCATTCTTCCGGGTTAGTGCTCCTGCTTTATGACATGACTCACAATGTTTAAAATATTCATGTGCATCTCTAAACATAATGGGCTAGTGTAATCCACATTGGAGTATTTTGGCTACCTGTCTTTTTGGACGAAAAATGGCCCCCACATGCTTCTGTATGACATAAGATAATTATGTTATTGATCTCATCATCGGGCATACAGCGGGCGGCTAATGATTTGATCTAAATAATAATTAAATAGGTAAGGGTCGTTAAAAAAGAAACAACGTAACTCATATAGAAATCGTCGTTTTCCTTACGCATTCCAGTGGTTTGGCATTTCTTGTGCAATAAGAAAGTTAATAATATCAGCATATCAGGGAGCTGTTCTGATGGAAAATAGCTGCTCATCAAGAAACGAGTTCCTAATTGGTAGCATGTCAGATGAGAGAGGTGGTTGGCAACCATATTCTCTACTCTATTTTTCTCATTAATTTTGAGATCGAATTCTTGGAGAAGTAGCATTCATTGGATTAATCATGGCTTTGCATCTTTATCTGACAAAAGATATTTAAGCACCGAATGATCAGTAAAAACAACCACATATGAGCTCAAAATATGTGAACAAAATTTATTAAGAGTAAAAACTATAGTTAGAAACTCCTCTGTTGTCATATAATTTGTTTGTATATTATTGAGAGTCTTGCTAGTATAGGAGACCATATAAGGCTTTTTGTCTCTTTGTTGCCCCAATACTGCTCCAATTGCATCGTCACTTGCATCATATATGATTTCAAATAGTAGTGACCAATCTGAAGGTTGCATTATTGGTGTTGTGATTAGTATCTTCTTGAGTGTGTCAAAAACTGTTTGGTATACCTGCATCTATTCGAACTACACATTTTACACAAGAAGGTGAGAAAGAGGTCTAACAATAGTACAAAAATTCTTTATAAATCTTCTGTAAAAGCCTCCATGTCCTAAGAATGAATGTATATCGTTTACGGTTTTTGTATTAGAATTTTTGACATAGACTCAACTTTAGCCTCATCTACTTCTATCTCTTTGGACGAAACTATATGACCTAATACAATACCCTTTATAACCATAAAGCGGCATTTTCCCAATGTCAAAGCAAATGCTTCTATTGGCATCTTTTAAGTACAGCTTCTAGATTAGCCAAAAATGATTCAAAATCATTTCCATATACAGAGAAATCATAATGAATATCTCTACATAATCCTCAACTATATCGCTAAAGATCACCTTTCAAATATATCGGGTGTATTGCATAATCCAAATGGCAATCTTCTAAATACAAATGTGTCAAAGAAACAAGTAAAGGTGGTCTTTTTATGATTCTCTAAAGCAATTTCAATTTGATAATAGTTAGAATAAACATCGAGAAAACAATAAAATTCTTGTCTAGCAACTATCTCAAATACTTGGTCAAGAAGTGGTAACGAAAATTGATTTTTTTGTGTTACTTGGTTTAATTTTTTGTAATAAATACATGTACCAACTTGTAGTTATATGAGTGGGTATCATCTTCCCATCCTCATTTTTAACAACTGTTGCCCCATTTTTTTAGAACAACTTGGGCTGGACTTACTCACTTACTATCGGCAACTAGATAGATAATGCGAGCATGAAGAAAATTTAACACTTCAGTTTTAACCACTTACTTCATGGTAGGGTTAAGCCTTCATTGCATTTGCTTTATTGGCTAGGCTCTAACTTCCAAAGTGATAGGATATGTGCAAATAAGGGGGTCCATACATTTGATATATGTCATATTCCATTCAAGAGCTCCCTTATATTTTTGCAATGTCGAGAGTAGTCACTCTTTTTGATTCTCATCAAGATGCCCCGAGATGACCATCGTGAAGGTTTTCTTAGGTCCCAAAAAATACATATTTGAGATCCTCAAGTAGTGATTTTAGTTCAAGTATTGGTCCTTGGATATCTTATGGTATTAATTTATTTGTACTCTGAGGTGATACTTTACATACTTCTTTTCTTGGAACCCCTATTATATTTGAACATTGAGCATCAGTTACACATTTTATGACATTAACAACGTGTTAGGATTTGAGATATTCAAGGAAACCATCGTCCATTGTTAATACAAGCTCCAAAGGGTCGGAGATGCACAATAATACAATGTTTCCATGTTTATTAATTTCTTCAATGTAATTAATGTCCTATATTCATTGGTATTGATATTTGGTTGTTTGTAGACATTAAAAATATTAAGTTCAAAGGTCATATTACCAAATAATAACTTCACCACACCGTTCCTATAATTAATAATCGCATTAGCCTTGTCTAAAAATGAACATCCAAGGATAATAGGAATGCGAAGATGTGAATTTTTTACAGGTGTGCTATCAATCACTATAAAGTCTACCGAAAAGTAGAAGTTTTCAATATGCACTAAAACATCTTCTACAATACTTTTAGGATACCTTTATGACCTATCAACCAATTATAGTATGACAAGTATAGGTTTAAGTTCTCCTAGACCCAATTGCTTGTAAACCGAATATTGTAAAAGGTTTACACAAGCTCCAAAGTCTAGTAGAGCTTTTTCTATATTGTGTTGACCTATCACACAAAAAATAGTTGGGCATCCAGGATCTTTGTACTTAAGAGGCATTTTATAATGGAATAAAGCACTTATTTGCTTTGTTATAAATGCTTTCTTTTGTACATTGTATCATCTTTTTATTGTAAACAAGTCCTTCAAGAATTTTGCGTATGAGTGGACTTGTTTAATTACTTCCAGTAGAGGGATATTGATCTATACTTGTTTAAAAATTTCTAGATTATCAGCATAAGATACGTTGATATTTTTAGCTTTCAATCATTGGGGAAATACTATAGGTGGTTTGTTATTTGTGGAAGTGGATTCTTTGAAATTGTCATATTTAGGTTTTTGTACTGAATCATTGCCCTATTTCTCCTTAGTATCTCTTTTTGAAATGGACTCATCAAGTAGTTTTCCACTTCGCAAAATAATTATAGTAGACATCTCAAGTATATCGTCATCTCGGGACTACCACAAGGCTTGCCTTCGAGCCTCTCTCCGAGACAGTGCCCAGATTGTTACGCCTTTCGTCCCAAAGCATAGGTTCTTTGTCTTAGGAGGGAGACGAATAACTCTGTCTTGTAGCGAGGCGAGTATCCTCGGTCATTGAACGGAGCGTACATTATTCAGTCTTGTCTTGTGGAGGGATTTAGACGGAGGTGAGGTCTCCGAACGAACGAAAGGAGTCGACGTGCTCTTGTCCTTATGAACATCCTTCCCGAACCGAAGTTGATCGCGTACTTTACTTAACAAAACTCATTGAGAAAACCCGTCTCTCTGAATAGCGTCGATCAGGATACCGTCACTGGTCTTTGATCTGAACAGGGAATACGGAGACTCTGATGAAACATGGAATTCTCTCTCAGCAAGAATGCCTAGACGAACTACGAGCTTATCCCTCAATTGTCGAGTTACCGAAGAGACGGTCAATCGCAGAGGGGGCCCCATCTGACGCCCTATCGTTGCGTTGCACAAGACGGTGCCGTCTCATTCTTCATTCCTTTCTTCGTAGTCAAATCTGATGATACGATTTGGCGATCTTACCTACCAAATCAAAAGCCTGCTAGGTGACTGAAATAGCTCAGATCAGTGAGGACTCACCCACTCACCTACTCGTTATCTATCTAATAGTTTCTTCTATCTACTGAATTCAAAAGGCGACCCACCGCTTGGGCTACAAGAGAAGATACAGTTGTTGTACTACTTGACTGGTAAGATAGTATTTATACTTTTGACCTTATCTGAAATGCTGGCCTCTAGTTGAGATAATAGCTTACCTTTTAATTTTGTTTGCAGAGCATAATTAAGGTGGTTTATCTGAGATCATATATCACTGAAGGCTTTCGCATTCCGACTATTGTTTGTTTGTTGTCATTGAATGAACTGTTGTTGAAATTGGATCATTTGGTCCATTCTCTACTGTATCTGTATAATATTATCCTCAAGATTCCATTTCGGTGGTGGTTGGACATTGAAGGTTGATTAGAAGGTTAGATGTACTGTTGTGGTGAGGGATTAGTGGGCGGCTTATTTTGATGGTTAAACTATTGTTGAGGATTCTGCTTTCATTGAAGATTTTGATGGTTTCTCCAACCATGGTTATAAGTTCGGGAATAAGAATTATTTCCTAGTTGAGAAACAACGTTAAAAACATTAGCTTGTTCTTTTAGTACTTTCTTAAAAGCGGGAAGAGTTGGAGAATCACGAGTTATATGTCCTTGTAACACACAAATGTCTCAAACTTCCATAACTTTTTATATTCACTTAATAGTTTCTATTTTCTTAGTAAGTAAATCTTTAAATTTCATAGTGATCATGATTAATCTTGTAGCTATATCTTTAGTTTCTCTCAATTTAATAAGTCTAACTCTATTCTGAGACTTCTCTACAATTGGTTTGTTTCCAAAATAACCTCAGTTTCTCGGACTAGTGAATTCTTGGCAAGTGAGTCAAGATATTTCTTTGCTTCATCAGCGTCCTTGCTCAAAAATTTGACCATTACACATGCTTTCTATAAAATGTTTAGTTACAGTGTTTAGCTCTTGATAGAAAATCTTGCAGTCCTCCATATTTCAAATCTATAATGTGGGCATGAGAGTAGTAGATCTTTAGATTTATCCCAACACTCGAACAAACATTCATCTTCTTTTTTATAAAAGTTTAGGATTTATTTTCGCATATAATTTGTTCGATGTGAAGGAAAGAATTTCTTTAAGAATTCTTTTTTTGCATCTCATTCCATTTTCCTAATGAATTGGGACATAATGAATGCAGTCATGTTTTTTAGTTTACCATTTAGAGAGAATGGAAATTTCGCCAGTGCTATGCACTGCCTATCCCAAGCTAGGATAAAGGAGGAGGGTTGTGGTAGGCCAGTGACAGCCAACGTAAAATATTGTCACATATTATGAAATGAGCCAAAATATAAATTTCGTTGGGGTGTTCCCTACTGAGCGACGCACTACATCGGAGCCCGGGTGTAGTGAAAAATGTGTGAGGGTTGCTAGGTCGTAGCCCAGAAGCGACGCGCCACGTCGGCGCCCGGATGTGGTGTTAAATATAAGAGGGTTCTCACATCTTAATGAGCGGGTTGGGGTAAAAAATTTAGCTCATAAACATAAATTTTGGTTGGCATCATGAAATATAGGTTCGCTTACAGGTAGATTAGCAGAGTAAGTTGATGCTATGATTAGAAGGAGGGTTAATTATTTGTGCGTGCAGGAGACTAAGTGGGTAGGTGAGAAAGTTAAAGTCATAGAGCCTTGAGGTTATAAACTTTGGTGTACAGGTAGAGATAGAAACCGTAATGGGGTAGATGTGATCATAGATAAGTAATTACTTGGGGATGTAGTGGTGGTTAGGAGGAAGGGTGATAGAATTTTATTAGTTAAACTTATTTTAGATGGAGAGATTTTTAATGTCATTAGCATCTATGCACCACAGTAGGACTTTATGAATCCAATAAATATCAATTTTGGGAGGATCTAGATGAGATAGTACAAGGAATACCCACTAGAGAAAAACTATTTATTGGTGGTGATCTCAATAGCGATGTAGGAACTAGTCGTAATGGGTTTGATAGTGTACATGGAGGATTTGGTTTTGGAGAAAGAAAAGAAGCGGTAACTCAATTCTAGATTTTGCTTTGTCTTATGATTTAATTTTAGTGAATACTTAGTTTAAAAAGAGAGTTTCTTACTTAGTTACTTTTAAAAGTGGATTGAATGCAAGTCAAATAGATTTCTTTTTAACTAGGAGGGTAGATAGAACTAGTTGTATCGATTGTAAGGTAGTACCAGGTGAGAGTGTAGTTACCCAACATAAACTCTTAGTTTTAGATATTCAGATTAGACAGAAACTTAGAAAAATTAAGTATAAATTAAATCCTAAGATTAAGTGGTGGCGATTAGAAGGTAATCAAAAAGTTTTTGTAGATAGAATAGTACAAGAAGCAGATTGGAGGGAACATGATGATCCTAATGTAACATGGAACAAAATGGCTAGCTACATTAAAAGGATAGCTAAAGATATATTCGGTGAGTCGAGGGGCGGTGTTCCACCATGTGAATGAAGAGGTAAAAAATGCCATTAAAATCAAGCGAGACCTTTATAGAGATTTGAAGAAGAATAATAATAATAATGGAATAAGTTGTGAGAATTATAAACTAGCAAAGAAGGAGGCTAAGAAAGCTGTTCGGGATGCAAAAACTAAATTATATAAAAAAGTGTACGAGAAGCTAGATAATAAAGAGGCAGAAAAGGATATATATATAATTGCTCGAATATGAGAGCGAAAGTCTAAAGACTTATGTACTGTAAAGTGTATTAAAGATGAGGATCAGACGGTTCTAGTTCGAGACGAAGAGATTAAAGAAAGATGGAAAAATTATTTTGATAGATTATATAATGGTTGTTTTATTCAATATTTGGGAGATCTTACTATTCAATGTGAGGATATGAATCGTAGTTTCATGCGTGGAATCAAAGAGTCTGAAGTAAAAGAGGTTTTGAAGAGGATGAAATCAAGAAAAGCTGTTGGTTCAGATGAGATTCCTATAGAGGTATGGAGATACCTAGGAGGGATTGGTGTGAGATGGCTAACAGATCTTTTTAACAAGATTTGGCAAACTAAGAAAATGCCAAATGAATGGAGAAAGAGTACCCTAATATCTCTGTGTAAGAATAAGGGCGACATTCAGAGTTGTTCTAACTGTCGGAGAATAAAACTCATGTGTCACACTATGAAGCTTTGGGAAAAGGTAATTGAATATAGATTGCGACAAACTATTAATATATCGAAGAACCAGTTTGGATTTTTGCCGGGGCGATTGATGATAAAAACTATTCATTTACTTCGTCAACTTATAGAGCGATTCCGAGAGAGAAATAGAGATTTGCATATGCTATTTATTGACTTGGAGAAAGCCTATGATAAACTTCCATGAGAGATACTTTGGTGGATACTGATGAAGAAAAGAATTCCTATCAAATATATCGACATAATTAAGGATATGTATGATGGAGTAGTGGCCAATGTCAGAACATGTGGTGGTTTAACTAGTGATTTTTCTATCACAATTGGATTATATCAAGGATCTGCATTGAGCCCATATTTATTTTCTATAGTAATGAATGAGCTTACTAAAACCATTCAGGATGAGATACCTTGGTGTATGCTATTTGCTGATGATATTATCTTAGTTGATGAAACAAGAGAAGGGGTAAATGCCAAGTTAGAGTTATAGAGGTATACATTAGAATCTAGAAGTTTTAAATTGAGTAGGTCTAAAACAGAGTATATGGAGTGTAAATTTAGTAAACGACGGACCATAGACTATAATGCTGTAAAACTAGATAGGCAAGAGATACAAATGAGCAGTATGTCTAGATATTTGGATTCTATTATTCAGAATGATGGAGAGATCGATAATGATGTTAGCCATATGATACAAGTTGGCTGGTTGAAATGGAGGAGGGCAACGAGAGTTTTATGCGACCGTAACATTCCATTAAGATTGAAAGGAAAATTTTATAGGACTGCTATTAGGCCAACTTTATTATATGGCACGGAATGTTGGGCCATAAAGAAACGTCATTCACAAAAGATAAGTGTAGCAGAGATGTGCATGCTCCGTTAGATGTGCGGCAATACCAGGAGAGATAGAGTGAGAAATGAAGATATTAGTGCTAAGCTAGGTGTAGCTCCCATCGATGAGAAGATGCGAGAAAATCGCTTACAATGATTTGGTCATGTGCAACGTAGGCCTACAAGTGCACCAGTTCGAAGAGAGGAGTTTATCGATATAGGACAAGTTAAAAGAATGAAGGGAAGACCGAAGAAAACATGGATGGAGGTGATACGCAAAGATATGGAGTCTAGAGATTTAAATAAGGAGATATTACTTAATAGAAATGAATAGAGAAGGAATATCAAAGTGATCGATCCGGCGTGATTCTTTTTGGTTCATATAGCCTACCCCAAATACTTGGGATAAAAGGCTTAGTTGTTATTGTTGTTGTTGTTGTATTTAGAGAGAATGGAAAGAGTTTAAAGTTTAGTTGCTCTGTAATAATGTTTTGAAGATTAATAGTAGAGTAAACTTCTTCAAATTCTTGAAAATGCAAATATGGGCTCTTCTCATCCATCCTATGGGATTTTGACAAAAGATGAATTACTCTAAATTTAATCTTGAAGTGTCCCATATCCGAAGAAAATACTACAAATGAAGTTGGGTTGTCCTATCAGATTGTAGATAATCGCATAAGGATCTATCATTGTCTCCATAATGACTGTTATTATTGTGTGTATTGCTATCTCCAAATCCGTTATTATTAGCATTATTCATATTGTTGTTATTATTAGTGGTCATGTTTAACAGCGCTCTAAATTGTACACTCCTAAATGCAAATGATCGACAAGTAGTAAAAGGGTAGTAACCTAATATCACTCTCTCAAGGATCGTTTGTTAATTGTGTGACACTATAATAAATTACAGAAGTAAAAAAGATTGGATTTTTATTAACTAAACTAAACTTAAAGATGGAAAATTTATTTATATTAAAATTGTTAGTCAGATTGATGTAACTTCCCCATAAGATAATTTATTGAATATTCATAGTTTTTTTTTTTATCTCAGTTGCATAGATCACATGATCTTTCTAAACCTGGAAAATAATTCAATTAAGCACAAAATATATAAAGTTGTAAACTTGATAATTTGACTAATTTCTGTCATTTAATCATATATTTGAGTTTATCAAAGCATGCAATATGAATAATAAAAATAAACGTTCAAAGTTCAAGCATACACCATGCCTAAAGCGTTTGTGATATAGCAAAAAATTAAGCAATGAATATATTATCAAATTATAAAGCATCAAAAACTCAAAATCATATCTAAATTCTTTCAAAGATAGTAGAGAATAAAAATTATCAATTTCACATAAAATAATTAAAATCCATAAGTATATAAAAATACATACCAGTAAATCTCATAGGGTTTGTTACTCCATCTGATCAACTCAAGAATTTAACCACACATACTCATCATAATTATGAATAAAGAGAAAAATAAATTCTTTTATTGATTTCTATGAATGAATACAAAAACAAAATCTTGAATCTAAAACTCTCTGTAACACATATATATCTCTCTTTTCTTGTTATATCCTATCAAGATCTGAATTACATAGCTATTTATAACTTTTACAAAACCCTACTAGGAATTTTATTTATAACAAAACTCTAAATTCCTCTCAAAAATCTACCGAAAAATAGATTACGCCGTTCCCTTTGATAGGCCTATCGACAGCTACTCTCAGGAAAGCTTTTTAGTTGTTCACTATCGACAGAAAGCTGGTGGCTATCAACTGCCAATCCTGATTGTGCACATTTTTTAACTAATATTTGAGATATGATTCGATACTTCGATTTTCTTGCATATAGAACCCTACAAAAATATTGAAAAAAACTAAAAAAACATAATGGTGAGAAATTTCATTAATAGAAATAATTTTCATTAATTTCTTGTATTAATCAACAAATTGAATTACACTTGCATAAAATAAAATTAAAATATTACACTTTTTAAGTATAATCATACCTCCAACTTGAGTTTTGCTAGTCCCTAATAAATCCTTGTACTAAAGTAAATAAACTAAAAATCTATGAAAATAAATTGCAACTTACTTTCGCAGAAATCATGATTGCATTAGCGCATGCAACAAGTCATTAAACCCATAAGTTACCTTAGTGGACGAGTATTATCTCGTGAGGGCTTCCAGTGAAGTTACCCACAAACATCAAGAAATATTTAAGATTAGGAAATTAATAAAAAGAAAAATAAGGATGAGTGTAAAATAAAGAAAAATAAAAAATGTTAGTATCCTATTAACTATGTATACTATTATATATTTTTTTTGCTTTTCATTTCTTTTCCATATCAAATTCAATTAGAGATACATACACAGATATTCATAAAAATGTCAATCTCAAAAATTACTTATAATTTAATAATTTTATGTATCTATCTTGATTATTTAAATCGTATCGTAGATATACTTTTACTTTCAATTATCCTCTCCTATACACTCTTGTGAGCGTATGAATAAGCCTTGTCAAGTTTCAAACTCCAATCAAATTTATAGGAACCCTTATACACACACACACACACACACACACACACTTGCTTTTCATATGAACATTTATGCTTATCGAGGCACAAATACACAGTTACTCAACTCATGAGTATAATAAAAGTCTATAAGTATCGTTCTGTGAATACGCATGCTTATCAAGGCGCGGACCCAACTACTTAACACTTACTTTCTCTTATTTATTTATTATATATTTTTCATATATATGAAGTTTATTGACTTAAGTACCAGGCTCACTTTGTTTTTTTCAATTATATATATATATATATATATATATATATATATATATATATATATATATACATATATATATATATAAGATAAGTCTCCCTTCTAAGTTTTCCCTTTGTTATCAACTTTCCATGACTTATCAAGTTAGTGTTTAGAGTGCATACTCGATTCTAATTTTAAGTATTTATATATCTTATTATCGGATTTAAAATCTCAATTAAGGTTACATTAAAACTTTTATCATATAAGCATCAAAATTAAGATATCTATCTCATAAATATGCAATGTAAAGTCTAAAATCACTTTTTACTTCTAAGAAAAGAATTTTATTTTTATTTTTTAATTAGATAATACAGTGAAGTATAGTGTATCTATCCCATCCCCCAACTTAACTTATTCGTCAGTGCATCAAAAGATAATCATGAAAGTAATGTAAGAGGTTAAAGTTAGAATACATAGGGTTTTGTCAGTTCTCAAGAAAATTGACTCTCTCAGGTAGTTAGTATCAATTATGCATTTGATGAAAACTTTTTTGTCACTTGCATCTTTGTAACTAGTAGAACTCTGTTGTTACCTAGCTCGTCTCATCGTTTTCATCGTGAGAATGTAGGCGTCCTCACTAGCCATTCATTTGAATACTTTGGTGAGAAGCTGATATTGACATTGTTGACAATGCTTGGTTTGGGCTTGTCGTTCTTCAGGAATGCTCATTTTTGCAGTGAAGGCATTCGTCATCTTTATGATCAACTTGTTTATAATGTGGAGTGTTACTTCAGCTGGTTGGGCTACTGTATCTGTTGCATCTCCTTGTTCTTGGCCTTACTTAACACTTCCTAATCTTGTTCTCCATGAGCGATAGGTGGTCAGCAGCTTGTTGTTTCTTTTGTTGCACCTACGTTCCTATTGAGCGTGTCGAGCACTCATACTTCTTCACATGGTGGTATCCATAAATGGTGGTTTAGAAGGTTCATATGTATCATCTCGTGATGGAGGGACCCGTAATTCATGCAAATCTTTGTAATCAGAGATGGTAAAACCAAGTGACGCTTCTCCAATCTCGGACGTCAGATACACTCATAGGCTTGACCCATGCATTGAACTATCGTAAAGTACATGATGGATGCGACATCAGATGCACGCCTTTCCAAAATCATGTTTAACAATACTATGTCCTCGAATATAATTATGTTGTCATGGAGGATGGTAATATGTTATATTTAATACAAAAGACTCACCAATATATACTCCTTTCTGACATAGCCAACCTTCAAAAGCTCTCATTGAATGCAACATCACTTAAATTTTTGTAGAGCTCTTTGAACCTGTGAGAGTCACTTGGTATCTCATTCATGGTATCTACAAAAGAAGGATGATCTTCAGGCACGTCGGGTATAAGGATTGTCTTTACGGTTTCTTCCCTCGTGAATAGTATCTCCCTGCCCCTGACAATAGAGTATCCATGTTGGTCTCCAACTGTTGATTGCAAGTTAGCATAAAAATCATACACGATCTCATTGCATGCCGGTGCATGTATATGTCATGTGTATGATTCTAACTCTAAAGCTTACATCTACGCTTGAAGGCCAAATTCTCATTTATTTTTGAGTAGTCGACTAAAAAAATGAATAGAGGAAGACTATCCTAATACCTCTATGTAAGAACAAGGTGATATTTGGAGTTATTCTAACTTCATAGAATAAAACTCATGTGTCACACTATGAAGATTTGGGAAAGGGTAATTGAATATAGATTTACGCAAGCTATTAAAATATCAGAGAACCAGTTTGGATTCATAACACAGTGATCGATAACAGAAACTATCTATTTAGTTTATCAACTCAAAGAGCGATTCTGAGAGAGAAACATAGATTTACATATGGTATTTATTGACTTAGAGAAAGACTATAATAAGGTACTACTAAATATGTTTTGGTGGATATTGATAAAAAAAAGAGTCCCAATCAAGTATATTGACATAATTAAGAACATGTATGATTGAGTAATGGACAATGTTAGAACATGTGGTGGTTTATAAGTAATTTTTCTATCACAATTGGATTACATCAATAATCTGTATTAAGCCCATTCTTATTTGTTATAATGATAGATGAGCTTATTAGAGTTATGCAGGATGAGATACCTTGGTGTATGCTATTTGCTGATGATATTATCTTAGTTGATGAGACAAGAGTAGGGATGAATGTCAAACTAGAATTATGGAGGCACACATTAGAATTTAGAGATTTTAGATTGAGTATGTTTAAAATAAAGTATATGGAGTATAATTTAGTAAATAATGGACACAAGACTATAGTGCTATAACACTGGATGTCCAAGAGATATAAATGAGCAATCAGTTTAGGTATTTAGGTTATAGATTATTTAGAATGATAGAGAGATTGATAGTAATATCAACCATATGAGACAAACTAGAGAGTTTTATGTGACCATAACATTCCATTAGGACTGAAATGAAAACTTTATAGGCTACTATTAGGCTAACTTTATTATATGGTATGGAATGCTGGATTATAAAGAAACGTGATTCACAGAAAATAAGTGTAATAGAGAAGTGCATGCTTCGTTGGATATGCAGCAACACTAACAGAGATAGAGTGAGAAATGAAGATATTCGTGTTAAGGCAGGTGTAGTCCCCATCGATGAGAAGATGCTAGAAAATCGCATATATGGTTTGGTCATGTGCAACATATACCTATAAATATACCAGTATGACGAGTCGAGCTTATCAATGTAGGATAAGTTAAAAGAGTAAAGAGAAGACTGAAAAAAATATAGATAGACGTGATACAAAAAAAACTAGGAATAAATGGAGAAGGAATATCAATATAATCGATCCGGTGTGATTCTCTTTTAGTTCATATAGCCTATCCCATGTACTTGGGATAAAAAACTTAGTTGTTGTTACTGTCGTTGTTGTTTTTTCGAATAGTCGACTACATGTTTGTGCCAAAACTTGAAATCATCATACTTCTCCAAAATTTTTTTGTTTTCCTTTATGAGTCTTATTCATTATGGAGAAGATGGGCCAGAGGATTTCACTATTGGCTTTTTAGAAACTGTCTATGTTTTTAGTCCCATTTTGCAAAAATTAACCACAAACATATAACTTAGAATAATTATTATTTCAAAAATCTATATACGAATTTATTACATAATTATTCTATTTATTATTTATATTTTTAAATTTCTTTTGGTTAATTTAAATCTACTTTTCTTCTTCATTTTCCTCCCCTTTTTCCTTTTTAATTTTTTTTATTTAATCACGTAATGACCTATTTTCCAAATCCTCCTTCAAAAATTATCAAACTTCACATTAATGTAGCAATTATGGCATGAATTTGATATATGACAATTATACAAGCAATATATGAAATATGATGCTAAACAATAGAGATTTTTACTTCTTCTACCTTAGTTTTTAGCATATCATGACAATAAATCCATAAAATTCATCAAAAATTCTCATAACTTTGCTAAACTCTACCAAATCTACTATAAAGTAAGGATCTAACTACGTCCATATAAATTGTAGATCTATATTTTGAGACAAAAATCTACTTTTAGAGAGAACAAATCACAGAAAAATCAAAGAGGAAGGAACTTACTTACTTGAAGTTTGATGAAAATTCGAACTAAATTCCATGGGAAGAGTTTTGGTTGTCGAAAATAGGAATTTTGGGCATGAGGTGATGTTGAAAGAAGTTAGGGTTTGGGTTGAGAAGAAAAAGAAACTCAAAGATCAATTTATATTTGTGTCTCTTTGTCGATAGCTGTTGACAGTCATTCTCAGCCAGGCAAAATTTTGCCTTTACACAAGACGATAGCAGCTTCAGTAGCTGCGATCTATTGAGAACTAGATCATGTAAATATTTTTGTTTTATTTTTTATTATTAGTTACTTATTCCCTAAACTAAGATTATTCCTAATTCTAAAATTAATTTTGAACTAAAAGTTAATTCCTAACTCTAAAGTTAGTATCAATAAAAGATTTTTTGTTTTGAAATTTTTTTGAAGAAAAAGAAAAGAAGAAAAAGAAAATTTTGAAAATTATTGAAATCATCATAAGTATCAAAACTAAGTTATCTTAATAAGCTATTCCCCCAACTTAAAATGCACGTTGTCCTCAATGAACTTATATATCTATTTAATTAATCAAGAAAAAATAGAGATTTAAGAGCTCGGTCCAATACTGATAATGTAACAATCTGCAAAACAAAATTATTAGTACATAATATATAGTAATATACATAGTGTCTTTTTTTAGCTTGTATCAATGAGATATCGGATGATCGATTAGATCGTGAGATTTCTCTAAGTGATTTGGAAATTCTAAATAGTGCTTTAATCGTTTCCCATTTACTTTGGCCTTATGACCATTTTTTGGATTTTCAATATGAATTGCATCGTGTGGATACACATTTTTAATTATGAACGGTGTTGTCCACCGTGAATGCAGATTTCTCGAAAATAAATAAAGGTGTGAATCATATAGAAGAACTTTTTTTGAAGGATGAAAAACACATCGTGTGAGACAATAATCATGCCATATTTTAGTTCTTCTTCGAAATGAGTGAATTTTTGTATGCATCATGTATTATCTTTTCCAACTCATTTATTTGTAACTTTCATAATAGGCCAGCTGAATTTAGATCAAGATTTACTGATTTAATTGCTCAATATGCTTTATACTCTATCTCTATAGGCAAATGACAAGATTTTCCATAGATAATCTATATGGAGACATATCTAAGGGTGTTTACTATGCTGTATGGTAAGCCCATAAGGCATCAGTTAGTCAAAATGATAATTCTTTATGAGGATTAACCAATTTCTCAAGTATTTGCTTGATTTTCCTATTAACTAATTGAACTTGTCCATTTGACAGTAGGTGATATGATGTAAAAATCTTGTGCGTGATATGATATTTCTTCATTAAATTTTTAAAGGTTTTATTACAGAAATGTGAGCCTCCATTGCTTATTATCATTGTAAAACTCAAAATCTTAATAATATATGCTTCTTTAAAACTTTAATAACAGTATGGTGATCATTATTTCTACAAGTTTCAGCTACCTATTTAGAGATATAATCGACTGATATAAAGATATAAGCATATCTTCTAGAAATAGGGAACGGTTCTATAAAATCAATGCCCCAACAATCGAATATCTCAATTGTCAGTAGAAGCTTTAGACACATAACATTCTTCCTGATTAACGCTCCTAGTTTCTGACAAGACTCATATTTTTAATAAAATTCATGTGTCTCTAAATATGGTAATAAAAGCCATATTGAAGTATTTTGGCTACTATCTTTTTAAACCAAAAGTGACCCCATGCTTTTGTATGACAGAAAGCAATAATAATACTTTGAATCTCATCATCGGCACACAACGTGTAATAATTTGATCTGAGCAATATTTAAATAAGGGTCATTGAAAAAGAAATGGCTTATCTCATATAAGAATCTTCGTTTGTCTTATGCACTCCAATAATTTTGCATTTGTCTTGTGATAAAAAAAAATTGATAATGTTAGCATACCAGGGAGTTATTGTGATAGAAAATAGCTGCTCATTAGGGAAAGAGTCCCTAATTAATAGCTTATCATTTTCAAAAATTAGTCTACTGAGGTGGTCTGCAACCACGTTCTCTACTCCTTTTTTATCTTTAATTTCAAGGTCAAACTCTTGGAACAATAATATTCATCGAATTAGCCATGGCTTTACATTTTTTTTGATAAAAGATATTTGAGTATCAAATGAACTGTAAAAACTGCATGTGAGCCTAAAATATATGAACGAAATTTATCTAGAGCAAAAACTACAGCTAGCTTCTCTATTGCAATGTAGTTTGTTTGAGCATTGTTGAGAGTCTTGTTAGCATAGTAGTCCACGTAAGGCTTTTTATCCTTTCTTTGCCCCAATACAGTTCCAATTACGTAATCACTTGCATCGCACTTGGTTTCGAATGGAAGTGTCCAATCTGGAGGTTGCATTATTGGCATGATGATGAGCATTTCCTTGAGGATTTTGAAAGTTGTCTGGTATACCTACATCCATTCGAAGTGCACATCTTGCACAAGAAGGTGAGAAAAGGTTCTAGCAATAATACTAAAATCCTTTATAAACTTTCTATAGAAACCTTCATGTCCTAAAAATAAATGTATGTCTTTTACAGTTTTAGGTATTGGTAATTTGTAAATTGACTCAATCTTAATCTTATCTACTTCCAACCTTTTAGATGATACTATGTGACTGAATACAGTTTCTATTGTAACCATAAAGTGATATTTTTTTTCCAATTAGGAGTAGATTTTTCTATTAAAATCTTTCAAGCACAGATCCTAAATTAGTCAAATAAGATTCAAAATTGCATCCAAATATAGAGAAAACATCTATAAATACCTCAAGATAATCTTCCATCATATTGTTGAAAATACTTATCATACATCTTTGAAATGTTGCGGGTGTATTACATAATCCAAATGGCATTCTTCTAAAAGCAAAAGTGCCAAAGGGACAAGTAAAAAATGTCTTTTCTTGGTCTTCTAAAATAATTTCAATTTGATAACATCCAAAATAACCGTCAAGAAAATATTAAAATTCATGCTTAGCAACTCTTTCAAGTACTTACTAAAGAAATGGTAATGAAAAATGATCTTGGCTCCTTGGTTTACTTCCAATAGTCGATACACATACGCCAACTTGTAGCAGTATAAGTAAGTATTATCTCACCATCCTCATTTTTAATTACTGTTACCTCACTCTTTTTTATAACAACTTGGGTTGGACTTTTTCATTTACTATTAACGATTGGATAGATGATGCCAGCATCAAGTGATTTCAACATTTGGTTAACCACTTCATTCATTGCAGGGTTAAACTTTCGTTGCATTTTCCTAGTAGGCTTGCTCCATCTTCCAAAATAATGTGGTGTGTGCAAATAAGAGGGTCCATACTTTTGATGTCCGCTATATTCCATACAAAAGCTTATTTATATTTTCATAATGTTGATAGTAATAACCCTTCCTGATTCTCGTTGACCATCGGAAAAGTTTCCTTAGGTCCAAAAAAATGCATATTTGAAATCTTCAGGCAACGGTTTTAGCTCAAGTATTAGTGCTTAGATATCATATGGTAACAATTTCTTTGTAACTCGAGGTAACTCTTCGTACACTTCCATTATTAGAATCCATCCTATGATATTTGAACATTAAGCATTAGTTAAGTATTTGATTATTTCGGTGATATGTTCGGATTGAAGATATTCAAGGAAGTCTTCATTCATTACTAATGCCATCTCCAAAGGGTCAGACATGTACAATGATATGATATCTCCTTTATTACAGATTTATTCAATGTAATTAACATCTTGCAGCTCATCATTGTCTATACTTGGTTGTTTGCAAATATTAAAAATATTAAGTTCAAGGGTCATCTTTCTAAATGAAAATTTCACCACACCATTCCTGCAATTTATAACTGCATTAGCTATAGCTAAAAATGGATGTCCGAGAAAAACTAGAATATGAAGATGTGAAATTTTTATAGGTATAATATTGATAACTATAAAATCCATAGAGAAATAAAAGTTTTTTATTTGCACCAGAACATCTTTCACAATGCCCTTAGAAAACTTTTTTGACCTATCGGCTAATTAAAATATGACCAGCGTAGTTTTAAATTCTCCTAGACCTAGGTGCTTGTAAAGCAAAAATGGTAAAAGATTCACACTTCTAACTATAGCAAAGCCTTCTCTATATTGTGTTGCCCAATCACACAAGAAATAGTGAGATATCAAGGATCCTTATATTTGAGAAGTATTTCAGAACAAAATAATGCACTCACCTGTTCTATGAGAAATTCTTTCTTTTGAACATTGTGACGTCTTTTATGGTGCAAAGTCATTTAAGAATTTTGCATATGATGGGACTTGCTTAATTGCTTTCAATGGAGGTATATTGATTTGTAGCTGTAAAAAATTTCTAAAATATCAACATAAGATGTATAATATTTTTAGATTTTAATCTTAGAGGATACAGTACAGGTGATTTATAATCATTAGAAGTGAATTCTTTAGAATTATCTTCTTTAGATTGTTGCACTGAATCATCACTCTATTTGTCCTTAGTATTTTCTTTCAAAATAGGTTTATCAAGCACTTTATCAATTTTCAAATTTATCGCAGCAGTTATCATAAGTATATCATTATTAATGGAAGAAGAAATAACATTTATACTTTCGAACTTATCTGAAAAACTGGCCTCTAGTTGAGATGGTAGCTTACTTTTTTTTTGTTTGTAGTGCTGAATTGAGGTGGTTTATCTGTGAGCAAATATCGTTGAAAACCATCACATTCTAACTACCAATGATTTGTTGCGACTGAATGAACTATTGTTGCGCTTGGACGTACAATTGAGATTGATTAGTGGGTTGTTTGTTTTGATTATTGAATTGCTAAGGATTCTACTTCCATTGAAGATTTGAATGATTCCTCTAATCAGGATTATATATTTGTGATTATGAGTTATTTACTGGTTGAGAAGCAGTGTTAAAACCATCATCTTATTTATTTAATAGTTCTTTAAAAGCAGGAAGTGTTGGACATTCACGTGTCATGTGTCCTTACAATTCGCAAATGTCACAAATTTCTAAAACTTTTTCTTTTGCCATAACTATTTCTGTTCACTTTGCAAGTAAATCTTCAAATTTCTTAGTAATGGTAATCAATTGTATAACTATATTTTCGTTTTCTCCTAATTTAAGAAGTCCACCTCTATTATGAGATTTCTCTTTTAGTTCGTGTCTAGCTAAAGTATCCTCAGTTTTTCAGACTTGTGAATTTTCAACAAGTGAATCAAGATAGTTCCATGCTTCCTTAATATTCTTATTTAAGAATTCATCATTGCACATAATCTCTACAAATTACCTAATTATAGTGTTTAACCCTTGATAGAAGGTACTTACAGTCCTCCATATTTCAAAACCATGATGTGGATATGAGATACGCAAATCTTTAAATCTATCCCAAAACTCGAACAATAGTTCATTTTCTTTCTATCGAAAGTTTAGAATTTGTTTTCACATAAAATTTGTTCTATGTGAAGGAAAGAACTTCTATTAAAATTGTCTTTGTATCTCATCTCATCTTCCTAATGAATTAGGATATAAAGAATGTAGCCATGTCTTTACTTTATACTTTAGGAAGAGTGGAACGAGCTTAAATTTAAGTTGCTCTACAGCAATATTTTGAAGATTAATAGTAGAGCAAACTTTTTCAAATTCTTGAAGGTGCAAATATGGGCTCTATAAATCCATCCCATGGAATTTAGACAAAATTTAAACTTATCCACATTTAATCTCGAAGTGCTCCGTATTCAAAGAAAATACAATGCATGAAAGTTGGGCTATCCTATTAGGTTGTAAATAATCTCGTAAAATCCTCTCATTACCTCTATGATAGCTATAATTATCATTTGTAACTCCAAATCTGTTGTTATTATTGTTGTTGTTATACCATTATTATTATTATTAGTACTCATATCGTAAAGTGTTTAATGGATTGGAAGTGGTTGTGAATTTGAGTACGATTGAATTAATCTACCGTTTGAAGTTCTCCTCCAATTGATCATGTAAATATCAGAATCGCAGAAATTAATGACATAGGAACTGTAATCTATACTAAAGTATAACATAATAGTATGATCCTCGATAATGATGCCAAAAACTTGACTACAGTCCAAATTGTACACTCCTAAATTCAAAAGATCGACAAGTAGTATAAAAATAGTAACCCAAGATCGTTCTCTAGAAAATTGTTTGTTGATTGTGTGACACTAGAGTAAATTATGAAACTAAAAAGCTTGGATTTTTATTAACTAAATTAACGTTAAAAATAGAAAATTTACTTATATTAAAATTGTTGATCAAATGGATGTAACTCCCTATAGAATAATTTATTGAATATATTCATGCTTTTTTATCTCAGGTGCATAGATTATGTGGTCTTTCTACAACTGAAAAATAATTCTATTAAGCACAAATATATAAGGCTGAGAACTTGATAATTTGACTAATTTCTCCTAGTTAATTCTATATAAATTTTTAGTTTATTTAAGCATTCAATATGGATAACAAAAATAAAAGTTCAAAGTTTAAGAATACACCGTGCCTAAAGAATTTACGGTATATCAAAAACTAAGTACCGAATATATAGTCAAATTATAAAACATCAATGACTCAAAATCATATTTAAATCCTTTCAAAAATGGCAGAGAATAAAAAAAATATCAATTCCACATAAAACAATTAAAATTCATAAGCATATAAGAATACATACCAATAAATCTCCTAGGGATTCCATCTGATCAACTCAAAAATTTAGCTACTCATACTCATCAATATTATTAACTATTGTTAATTTGTTTTCCTATTATAAAGGCTACAATTTCTTATATCTAAATGCAGGATGAACTAGAAAAGCTTGTTGTGCAACAAATGCAGGAGGGCCAACTACAGATGAGTAATGATGAAATTTTGAGTCGTGCTCAGGGAGAAATCAGGCTATTTCCATGAGAAAAGAGCAGGGAAAAACCTCCAAATAAGAAGATAAGACAATGTAGAAGAGTAACTACAGAGGGCCTTTACTGAAATAAAGGATTCAATGAAGAAACAATTTGTAGAAGTCAAGAATGCAAGAAGAATTGAATTTGAAGAAAAATTAGATAGGTACAAGCTAAGGCTTGAGTTTAGACACAAGATGAAATGAAATTATATATTTGATTTGAAATACAAGCAAGTTTGGTTCACTGTTTCAAAAACATATGGCTTTTTTTTCAATTTTCTGTCACCATCCAAATTTTAATTGTTTGTGACTAATTGGTATTATTCATTATTTGGACAAAAACAATTTACTTTTATGTGTGGCGAACTTATCTAGTATTTGGATAAAAGTCCTAAATATTTGTAAGTACTTAAACATTTTACTTTATATGCATAACAACAACAATAACAACTAACTTAATTATTCCAAATACTTGGAGTAGGCTACATAAACCAGAAGAGAATTACGCTGGATCGATCATGCTGATAATCCTTCCCCATCTTTCTGATTAAGTCATATCTCCTCATTTAAACATCTAGAATTCATATCTTTCGTATCACCTCTATTCATATTTTCTTCGGTCTACCTTTTAACTCTTTTAACTTGTCCTATATTGATAAACTTCTCTCGTCAAACTAGTGCAATTGTAAGTTTATGTTGCACATGACTAAATTATCGTAAGCAAGTTTCTCATATCTTTTCATCGATAGGGCTATACCTATCTTAACACGAATATCTTCATAGCATTCCTCATACCAATGAAGCATGTACACTCTGTTACACTTATCTTTTTTGAATGATGTTTCTTTATAGCCCAACATTCCATGCCATATAATAAAGCTGGATTAATAGCAGTCCTATAGAATTTTCCCTTCAGGCTTCATAGAAGTTACATCGTATAAAACTCCTATTGCACTCCTCTATTTCGACCAGCCAACTTGTATCCTATAGTTGACATTGCTATCAACCTCTCCATCATTCTGAATAATATAACTTAAATATCTAAACTGATTGTTCATTTGTATCTCTTACCTGTCTAGTATTACAACACTATAGTTTAGGGTTTGTCATTTACTAAATTTACACTCAATATACTATGATTTAAACCTACTCTATATGAAACCTCTATATTCTAATGTGTGCCTCCATAACTCTAATTTAGCATTCATCTCTTTTCTTATCTCATAAACTAAGAAAATATCATTAGCAAATAGCACACACCAAGGTATTTCATTCTAAAAAGCTCTAATAAGCTCATCCATCACTATAGCAAATAAGAATGGACTCAATGTAGATTCTCAATGTAATCCAATTGTGATAGAAAAATTACCTATTAGACCACTCCATATTCTAACATTGGTCACTACTCCATCATATATGTCTTTAATTATGTCAATATACTTAATAGGGACTTTTTTCTTGATCAATGTCTACTAAAATACCTCTCGTAGTATTTTATTATAGGTTTTATCTAAGTCAATAAATACCATATGCAAATCTTTATTTCTCTCTAGGAACCGCTCTATAAGTTTATGAAGTAAATGAATTGCTTCTTTTGTCGATTGCCCCGGCATAAATTCAAATTAGTTCTTCGATATTTTAACATTCTACCTCAATGTATATTTAATTACCCTTTTCCAAAGTTTTATAGTATGACATATAAGTTTTATTATATGATAGTTAGAACAACTCTGAATATCATCCTTATTCTTATACGGAGGTAGTACTCTTTCTCCATTCATTTAACATTTTATTAGTTTGCAAAATCCTGTTAAAAATGTCAGTCAGCTACCTCATCCCATCTCTCTTGAGTATCTACATACCTTTATAGGAATCTTATCTGGTGCAACAGTTTTCTTGATTCTATCCTCTTCAAAATATCTTTTACTTTTGATTCTTTAATTCAGCACATAAAGTTATAATTTATATTCACATACTCAATAGTAAGGCTCTCAGATCTTGAGTAAAACTATCATTATATAATTTATCAAAATAATTATTTCATATTTTATTAATCTCTTGTCTCTAAGTAGAAACTTATGATCCTTATCTTTAATGCACTTTACAGTACATAAGTCTCTAAAGTTTCTCTCTCCTATTCGAGTAATTATATATATATATATATATATATATATATATATATATATATATATCATTTTCTATCTCTTTATTATTTAACATCTCGTACACTTGTTTATATTATTTAGTTTTTGCATCTCGAACAGTTTTTTCAGCCTCCTTCTTTGCTAATTTATGCCTCTCAAAGGTTGTTCCATTATTATTATTCTTCAAATCTCTACAAAGATTCTGCTTGATTTTAATAGAATTTTTTACCTCCTCATTCCATTATAATATGTCCTTATATAGTGGAGCACCGCCCATCAACTTATTAAATATATTTTTAACTACCTTCTTAATACAGCTAGCTATTTTGTTTCATATTATATCAATATCATTATTACCCTTCCAATATGCTCTGTCTACTACTCTATCTACAAAACTTTTTGGCTCCCTTCTAACTGCCACCACTTAATTTTAAAATCTAACTTATTCTTAATCTTTCTTAGTCCTTTTCTAATCCAAATATCTAAAACTAAGAGTCAAAGTAGGGTTACTACACTCTTTCTTGGTACTACCTTACAATCGATGCAACTACTTGTATCTACCCTCCTAGTTAAAAAAAAAAAATTTGGCTTGCACTGGATCCACTTCTAAAAGTAAGGAAATCAATTTTACTTTATATGCATATTTATATTATTATTGGTCTTGTTGATTCAATTATTTTGTTGATAAAATTATACATATATGTTGTTAAATTACATGTGATTGTTTTTTATATATGATTGTTATTTGATTATCTGTGATTATATTAAATGGATTGTGATTAGTGTGCATGCTTGTTAAGATATTTGCATTTGTGATATTTGTTGTCCCAAAAGATGTATATTGACTGAAAACAAATTTAATGACAACAATTGTTGTTACTAAACCTCCTTTTTAGTCACAATATCCATTGCAGTAATTCTCTTTTTTAGTGATAACTTTCTTGTGTTGTCACAATAGAAGCGATTTATTGATAACATATATTGTCACTAGAAACTAAATTTATTGATAACAATTGTTGTCACTAAATTTGTTTTCAGTGACAACATATAAAATATACCACTAATATACTTCTTTTGTGACAACAAACTCGTCATAAAATTGGATATTATGTAAAGTACATATATTTCTATGACAATAGTATATGATCACATATTTTATATGGTGGCAATAATTGTTGTCATAAAACGCATAGTTTCATTGTGGTGATAAGTAAATCACATCACTAAAGAAAATATGGTGACAAGTGTTTTCACAAAGGTCAATGGCAGCGGATATCGCCACAATATATATATAGATAAGTAAATCTCGAATCTCGTCACTAAAGAAAGGATTTTTGAGACGAGATCATAAAATTACCACGTGACAGCTGTATGTACAATGACTAACATGAATGTTCGTCACTAAAGAGTTTTAGTGACGACAATCATGTTTTTAGTAATGACTTTTTTGTCACAAAATCCGAACATTACTTTCAATAAAGAAATTTTCCCCACATCCATGGAGAGAATCTTATGTGACGCAAGACGGAAATGAATTTAGGGTTTGTAGTGGAGAATTGAAGAAGAAATTAGTGTTTTTGGATAAATTGGGGATTTTAGATCTTACATCCATGTGAATCCCATAGCCACTTTCTCATGAACCACTCGAAAATTTTTTTGATAAAAATAAATCGCATACTCTCAATTTTCATAAATCATATGTTTATAAAATTATATTTTTACAATAAATATATAAAAGATCTTAATGCAATAAGATAATAACATATATTTTAAAATCTAACTAAATAACTAATCTAATCTAATAAAATCTAATCTTGATCTTATTTGATCTTTATTAATTCTTCCTCACTTGGAAATATTCACTAACAAGAAGAAAGTCACGCAAGTCCGGATGAAAGCGAGTGATCTTCCTAATATTTCGTAAACATTTCTACTGAATTAAGTATAAGAAAATTGAACAGTTTGGTAGCCAAATTTATGCCATTTGACATTCCCATTGTGGTGGCTATAATAGTTATGGAATGTTTAGAGAGAAGTTATAATTTTTTGCTTCTGCATAAAATGAAGAAT
The DNA here is from genome assembly GCA_036321105.1 of Dracaena cambodiana. NCBI lineage: Eukaryota > Viridiplantae > Streptophyta > Magnoliopsida > Asparagales > Asparagaceae > Dracaena > Dracaena cambodiana. The sequence continues at coordinate 25,369,676 of JAYEPQ010000015.1, forward strand.
TTGGAATAAGAGCTGAAGATGCAAGGAAAACACGATTTTCAAATAAGAATTTATGTACTTCATCATGTAACTCTAGTAGAAAAATTGAATCATCAATATCTAATTTTTGACAAATTCAATGTTTGGTCTCAACTGTAACATCATCTAAAATCTCTAATGCGGATGTCAGTATCTGACTCTTAAAAGAACACTAGTAGTCATACTACCAAAATTCTCCACATATTGACTATTTGATGAAAGGACACTGATGAGCAGAGTGTCTATATTCTTCACACTTAGAACACTATTTAAAAAAAAGATTTAGAGCATACTGTGCACAAAGAAATGCAACCGATTCCAAATTGGATGAGATTTATAATTGCTAAGGTATCAATCAGAAAGTTCTCCAACCAATTTTAATTTAGTATAATTATATTCTTACTCTGAAGTCAAAAAAAGTAACGAAAATTGCTCTAGATGGTTTTTTCAATTTTCATAACCATTAAAGTCATTATAATCATGAAAATATTAGACTGCATCATATATAGCACACTTCACTTGTTTGAAATCAACGATAATAACTATCTTTGTAGCTCTAGAATTTTCAAATCAGTATTGATATATTTAGCACAAAACATGAATCGCGTAATAATTATCTCCAAAATTTTAAGCACAAAGTTCAGAAAATACCAAAGAATTGTGATGCCTCAACTCTATCTAGAATCCTTTACAAACTAGGCTTCAACTGGGCTCTAAAATTATGTTCAAACTCTTAGATCTCTTTTTAACGAGTTTGTCTTGCTGTGAACTGATCCCAATTAGATATGATTCCAATGAAAGTGAATCTGGCTTGACTTGGGTCAAATTTAACTTTGGGTTTTAAAAAAACCTTATAAGCCTATCTTCTGTTAAAAAGAGGGGGAAGAGGGGGTGTTTGCGTTCGAAGCCCAAAAAAGGGCAATAACTTGGAGAGAGGAAGAGGGATGCTATTGGGTGGTGAGACGAGGGTGCTTTTAGATGGGCTTGAAGAGGGAGTGGCGGCACTATGTGGTTCAGAGCTAGGGGCAAACATGGAACCCTGTTGGCTTCGGAAGTGTTGGTGTCGAAGAGGGCTGATGGCATGATGAGGATGACTGATCGGAGGACAGAAGTGGAATTGAAGGTGGGGATGGATTGGGAAAACATATTTGCATGCTATCGGTTGGGAAGGAAGAGATGGAAGAAAGAGGGCTAGAGGTGGAATGATTAGAGAGGGTGAAGGGGATTGGTTCAATTTTTTTTCTCTTCTTTCTCTCTTGTTTGTTTTCTATCTGATCCTGTTTTTATTTTTTTTCTTTTTTCACTCCATTTTTACCTCTGGTTTTTCTTCTTGGTTCTTCTTTTTTTTCTTTTTTTTTTCCCCATCAAGCTTGGGCTATGCTCGGGCTAATTGCAAAAGGCTAGGAGGGAGTCTGGGTTGTATTTTATTTTTTAATTTGTTTTTTGGATCTAATTTTTTCTAATCAATAACAAAAATAAATAGGAAGATATAAGAAAAAGATTGTGGATTTGAGTTCTGATACCTGGAGAGATGGAATCTTTGGCTTTAATACCTGCAGATGCAGATTTTTTTTTATCTCTGATACCAATTTAACGAGGACGTAAGTGAATTTAGAGTTTGTGATGGAGAATTGGAGAATAAATTAGTATTTTGGAAAAATTAGGAGTTTGGATCTCACATCCAAACAAATCCCATAAAACGCTCGAATAAAAATTTTGATAAAAGCAAATCATAGTCTTTCAATTTTTGAAACGCCCCTATTTTTCAGCTGCTTCCAAAAACGGAGGATACTACTTAAAATAATAGTAGACAACCCAACAATCACAGAATCTTGAAAAACTGCAACTACTGCTACAATAGATGAATAAATATGTCTAAAACTAGAATTGAATTTATAAAATATGAGGTTGATTACATTAAAGGACACACTGTGTACAACAAAATAATCAAAAGAAGGAATGGTGCAAGACAAAATAAAATATGAATAGTATATACAAGATTATAAAAGTAGATCTATCTCTTACTAACGTTCGGCTTGATCAATGAAATATAGATATTCAACTGGTGCATGTTCTCCCTCTACTTCCTCAATACCTAGGTTCATAACCTAGGGGATTAAACCCAGCAATTAAGATGTAAAGAAAAAATGGTGTGCTATTATAGTACATGAGTAACAATGTATATGGGCATACTCATGTCAGAGTTGGTCTTTAACATATAAATTTGGCATGTATGAAAGCATAAATAAATAAACAAGTATGATAAAATAATTATTTTGTGTTTCTTGATCATGATCCCATTGGTCTCAGTCAATGTTCAAGTTAGTTGTAAAACTGTATTAATAGATAAGATGGGGTTATTCTCCATTGTCGTATAAGTACTGGTACATACCTGGGTTCTAGCCACAATCGCATGGCACTGAATTATGTCATACCACTAACTATTATCAATTAGTTTCCATACTGTATTACAGTATTGGATATACTACACTGTGTATTAATTATCACTCGATGATTCAGTATAATTGGCCACTATAGTAAAATATTTTTGGCCTTAACATTATAATAATCTTTATACGACACAGCTATTATCCAACATATAACTTCTCCCTATCCTCGAGTTCATAATACATGTTGTGCATGACTTATATATATCATGACATGATTTATTTTATATTTTATTTACTCATGTTTCTTTTGGAAAAGGGGTGCATCATGTAATAATATTGCATTATTTTTAAGCCCAAAACTTATGGACTTATTACATTTCTAAGTCCAATCATATATGTATATTTATTTATTTATTTTCACTTTCTTTAATTATTTCCAATTCAAATCTAAACCTAGTTAAAATCAGGGCATATCAATAATCATTTATTTTACAATTCTAGTACGAGTCCAATTCAAAGTAAAGTCCATCATTAATCATTCATTTTTTAATTATAGTCCACGTCCACTACTGCAGCCAATCTTTATTTTCTGTTTTTATTTTTTACTGCAGCACTGCAAGCCAATTTTATTTTCTTTTTTTGTTTTCTTACTAAAGGCCCACTACAGTACTGTAGCCCAAAAAATTCAGCCCATTAAATTTTCTCTTTCTTTTCTCATATTTTTTCTTTTACAAATTTAATATTTCTAACTGAATATATTATCTTGTGGAAAGATAATTAACAGAAATTAATTTCTGTCAAATTGACAAATTTAACAAGAATGGAAGATAATTAATCATTTCAAAAATTTAACATCTCTAATTTGAACCCAAACTTAATTAATTTCAAATAACAAAAGGACCAACATTTTGTCATTTCTACAAAAAAAATCAACATAAAATTCAAAAAATATAATTAAAATAAATTGTCTATTCTATGTGTAAAAGAAGAAAAAAACAGTGTGTGTTACTTACAATTTTTCTTTTTTTTTCTCTTCTCTCTCTCTCTCTCTCTCTCTCTCTCTCTCTCTCTCTCTTCAATTTATTTGGGAAACATTTCCCACTGCTATGCTGTTGTTGTGAGTCAAGAGAGGGTTGGGCTGCAAAGGAATAGAAAAGTAGAGTAAAGAAGTGAAAAGCAAAAAAGTGAGAAGGAATGTGAGGGATTGAGATGTTTGTGTTATTTGCATGAGATGCTCTCACCACCACACCTCAATAATTTTTTTTTTCCTTATTTCTTCTCATGACATATAAACCCCACTTGCCCTGTTAACCAGCCACCTTTCCCTTATTAAATCTTCCCATGACACACTCCCTTATGGGTTAGTTTTAAATAATTTTAAGAAGTTATTAAATTATTATTTAATGATTTCAATCCAGTTCAACGTTTTTGAAATATTACCAAATTAATACAAAATGTAGTGCTCATCAAGAGAAAAACTATAAAATTTTCTGCTTATCATTTTGATATGTTGAATGAGAGAAATAATTTACCGAACTTATTATAAGAATAATTTAATAAAAATAAAATTTGAAAATTTGAAAATATTTTTCAGGCTTGCAAGAAAATTTTTTAAAATCATAAATATTAAAAAATTAATAATTGCAAAGATTTAGTGTCATTTGAAGTTACGGATATAAGGTTACGTCACTGAAGATAATTTCGATATCCAAAAATTAATTTCGGTGGCCTTATTTGGCATGATCGGACTCAAAAAAAGAATATGAGTAGCATGAATTTTGGGATATTACAACCTATCCACCTAACAAAAGAATTTCATGTGCAGAATTCAAAATTAAGGGATGTGACAGTATATACGAGTGTGTATGGATATAAAAATAAATTAAATTAGCATACCTAATCAAGAGAAAAGGTATGCATATTTTATCTTGATATCTTTCTCAAATTTCCAAATATAATCTCTCAGTGATTGTGCAACCCACAAAATAAGGACCAACATTATCACTTTATTCTTCATAACTTTCTCCCGTCGATTGATGATCACTATTATTTAAGGTCTGATCTCAAATCCACCTCGAACAGGTCTACTATTTTCTGTTCTTCACTCAAGCATTTTCTCAACTGTGATACATGAAATATATCATGAACTATTTTCATATCTAGTGGTAATGATAATCTGTAGGCTAGATTTTTAATTCTTTCTGCGATTTCAAATGGCCCGATGTATCTTGGACTAAACTTCGCTTTCTTACCGAATCTTATCACACCTTTTATTAGAGATATCTTAATGAATACCTTATCTCTGACTTCAAAATCCAATAGTTTCCTAAGTTGAGTTGTCCATTTCTTTTGTCTGTCTTGAATCGCCGTCATATGTTCTCTAATAATTTTTACTTGTTCTATTACTTGAGTAATCAATTCCGGTTCCAAAACACTTTAGACTCCAACCTCACACAATAGAGATATGCACTTTTGACCATACAAAGTTTTGAATGGTGTCCTTATGATGCATTTCTAATAACTATTATAAGAAAAATCCACTATGTACAAATAATTTTCCCAAGATCCACAAAATCTAATACACATACCCTAAACATATCTTTGAGTAGTTAGATAGTTTGTTTTGACTAACTGTCTATCTGTGAATGGTAAGCTAAAAATATATTCAAATATGTTCCTAAACTATCCATTATTTCTCTCAATAGTGTGATCTGAATATTTTATCTCTATCTGATATAATCCTGACTAGAACTCTATATAATCTCACCACCTCCTACATAAATCTTCTTGCCAATGTCTCTGTTGACTGACCAATTCTAAATGGAATAAAATGAGCCGATTTGATCAGCCGATCCACAACCACCAAATTGAATTATTGTCTATAGTGCTCCTGGATAAGTATGTCACAAAATCCATCGATATTTGTTCTCAATTCCATTCCGATATTATTAGTGGTTGAAGCAATCCAGCCATTATCTGTTCAGTCTTTACTTGCTGACAAATGGAATATATAGATACATATCTGGCAATCTCTTTCTTCATATCTAGCCACCAGGAATACTTCTTCATATCCTTATATATATTGTTACTTCCCAGATGAATAGAATATGCTGATTTATGGGCTTTTCTAGAACTCTATCTCTTACTTCTCCTTTAGGCAACCATAATATTTTCCTGAATCTTATCGCTCTATCTGAATACATCTTCATTTATGGTCTCTTACCTGCTCTATTTTATTTTTTAACCTTTGACATTTTTCATCTCCAACTTGTGGTTACTTAATTTGTTGTGTCGATGGTGATTCTAATCGTATCTTCATAAGTTGTGTTGTCATTCCTGGTAAAATTACCTCCAGTTCTATTATTTTCATCTCCATTAAAAACTCTTTTTGCTAGTTAATCTCCCTACTACAAGCCTCATACTCAGCGTATCAAGCACTACATTAATCCTCTCTAGGTAATACTTAATTTCCATATCATAGTCTGCTACTAACTCAACCATCATATCTACCTCGTATTCAATTATTTTTTAGTAAAAATATACTTCAAGCTTTTATGATCTGTATATATCTCTACTCTCTGGCCCAGTAAGTAGTGTCTCTAAATCTTCAAAGTATGAACCACTGTTGCTAACTCCAAATTATGAGTCGGATAATTTCTTTTATAAGGTCTCAGTTGTCTTAATGTAAACTCAATCACTGTTCCATTCTGTGTTAACACATATCTCAATCCATATCTTGAAGTATCACTATAAACTTTCATTCCTCCATAATTATTTAGAATTATTAGCACTGATACTGTTGTTAGTCTCTATTTTAATTTTCAAATGTCATGTTACACTCCTCTGTCCAGATATATTACACACTTTTTGTAGTTCGTTTAGTTAAGAGGGTGAAATTTTAGCAAAGTCATGTACAAAACTTCTGTAATATCTAGCTATCCCTAGAAAATACCAAATTCTCATCACTGATTTTGGTACAGGCCATTTCATTATAGCTTCCATCTTCTTAAGATTAGCTGATACACCGTCTTCAAAAACTATATAACCCAAAAAGGCAACTTTATCTAACCAAAATTCATATTTACTCAGTTTTCCATATAATTTTCTCTTTTGCAAAACAATTTTTAAATCCCCAGCATGTTCTTCTCTATTCTTGGAATAGATCAAGATATCATCAATAAATATCACCACAAACTTATTTAGATACTGAGCAAAAACACGATTCATCAAATTTATAAATACCATTGGTGCATTTTTACTCCAAACGATATTACCAAATATTCATAATGACCATGTTTTGTTCTAAATATAGTTTTTGGAATATCTTCCATTCAGATTCTTACTTGATGGAATCTCGAACAAAAATCTATTCTCGAGACTTCCTTCGCTCCCCCAGTTAATCAAACAGATCAATTGTTCTTGGTAATGGATACTTATTCTTAATTCAAACATCTATATTCCACACACAATCTTTGAGTCTCATCCTTCTTTCCTATTAATAATACTGGAGCTCTCAAAGTGAAATACTAGATCTTACAAAATCCAATTTCAACAGCTTACCTACTTGTCTCTTAACTTCTTCTAATTCTACAACTCCCAGTCGATAAAGTGACCTACAAACTGGTTTAGCTCCAGGAATAATATCAATAGTAAATTCTACTTTCCGTACTGGTGGTAGTCCAGGTATCTCTTCAGCAAATATATCTAAGAATTCTGATATTATTGGGATCATTCCTTCTCCTACTTCCATAACTTCTAAGACTCCTTCTTTTGAGGATACCTTAAATTCTGCTGGTTCTAAGTATTGGCTTCCATCAATAAATTCAAACTCTGAACGACTAGGAATCTGAAGTATTACTCTTCTTCTTCTATAACCTACTATCACAGGAAGGTACCCAACTAATCCATGCCTAAAATAATATCATATCCTCCTCAATTGATAACTAGCAAGTTGGTATAAAACTCTCTATAATTAATCACTAAGAGACATAGTTTACATTCTTTATTAGTCATAATACTACCATTCCCAGTCTTAATGTTCCACCCCACGATAAAAATGCATAATCAATAGAATTGCGGGAAACAAATATGATAGAGATAAAATAGTGCGAAGCTCCAGAATCGAATAAAACAATTGTTGATGTATGGCAAAATAAAACCATACCCGCATCGACTCCTCCAGTAGTTTAAGTCTCCTCAGCAATCATTAGTCTAACATGTCCCTATCTCTGTACTGCTCCTCCTTAGGCTCAGGCATAGGCCTGTAGTTGTGTCTCCTAAGGTTTTTTCTGATCCAGTCCTTCAGTTCTCCGAACTGGTGGTTCCGTTGCAACCAGTCTTGGTGCCTTCTAGTAAGGAACTCTGGTTGCTAGTTGTTTCCTTGATTGTACTCTCGAACAATTAGTTACTCTATGATCCACTAACCCGCATATCAGATATAGTCCCAAAACTCTTCTACACTCCTTCCGAACATGCCCCAGCATATTACAGAAACTGCAAACTAACGAACCTCATTTATTCTTGTCGCTTTGTTGGGGGCCTCCAAACCTCTGGCAAGAACATACTACTTGATCAAATGACCTTTTGAATATCATTGATCTCCCTTCCATATTTACTTATTCTAGGCGACATACTGCTTCAAATATTTCTGAGTAGGTCTTATAGTTATTACATGCTAGATGCTCCCTTAGATGACATGTCAATCCTTACTGGAACATGTGCTCGCTCCTCTTCATCAGCTACTAAAGTCTCGGCAAAACGACTGAGTCTCACAAACTCAATGGCATATGCATCCACAATCTGATCTCCTTGTTGCAGCTCCAGGACTTCTTCATCATTTCCCGCTTTGTTGATGCATGGAAAAACCTGGTATGAAATACCTCCATAATTTTTTCTCAAGTTAAAGCTTCCTGGTGCCTTATCTCTTCTACCAACCACCATGTTCTAACCATGTCAGTCAACTGAATACACACCACCTCCACCCAATTTTCCTTCGAGATTCTTATTGCCTTCAAAAGATTCTCCATATCCACAATCCATTGCTTAGCTTCAACAGTCCTTCTGTCCCAGAAAACACCGATGACTGTAGCCTCTAAAAATCTGACACCATCCTAGTCCTATCCAGCTCCTTGGAGTGCAACATCCTTTCTAGTAATATTGTCGTAGTCTGTTGGGTCTATCATACTCCTTGCACTATGTTTCTAAGCTCAGCGGTCTCATCCCTCAGATTTGCATTCGCACTTGCAGATGATTGGATCAACATCATTCTGCGATGGACCATATAGGTGTCAATAAAAGGAATTCCAAAGATAGACAATTCAAAGAAATAGGACATAGGAACGATACTAGATTAACTAGATATCAAAGAAATAAGAAACAATTAGAAAGAATGAGTCATAGACATATTCTTATGTAGTAGTAGTTCTATAATCTTCCATCTAACCTAGGTTCTGATACTGCCTTGTAACCCCACCATTTTTCAGTTGCATTCCAAAATGAAGGATGCTACTTAAAATAATATTAAACAACCCAACAATTACAGAATCCTAGACTAACTGTAACTACTGTCACAACAGATGAATAAATAATAAGTCTAAAACTGAATTGCATTTATAAAATATGAGGTTGATTACATGAAAAGGCACACTATTCTTGATTTATACAATAAAAAAAAATTAAAAGAAGGAACGGTGCCCGACAAAAAAAAGTATGAACAATATATACATATGATAGTAAATTCACCTCTTACTAACATTTGGCTTGATCAACAAAGTATGGATCTTTAACTGATGTAGGTTCTCCCTCTGCTTCCTCAATACCTGAATTCAAAACTCAGAAATTAAACACAGTAAGTAACACTTAAAGAAAGAAAAGGGTGTACTATCATAATACTTGAGTAACAATGTACGTGGGCATGCTCATGTCAGTGTTGGTCATAAACATATAAATTTGGTATGTAAGCATAAATAAATAAATAAATAAATAAATAAGAATGATAAAGTAGTTATTTTGTGTTTCTTGATCATCTATTCTATTGGTCTCACTCAACGTCCAAGTCAGTTATAGAAACTGTATCAATGGATAAGATAGCGATATTTTTCAATGTCGTATAAGTGTCTGAACAAACCTTAGTCTCAGCCTCAATCACATGGCGCTAAACAATGTCATACTGTTAGGTATTATAAATCATCCACCGTACTATATTACAGTAATGGACACACTGCACTAGGTATTAATTATCCCTCAGTAATGCATTATCACTCAGGCTATTGCAATAAAATATTCCTGATCTTAATATTACAAAAATCCTTATATGACACAGCTCTTATCCATCATATAGTTTTTGTTTTGTTCCCAAATTCATAATACATGATGCACATGACTTATAAATATCATGACATAATTTATTTTATATTTTACTTATTTATGGTTTATTTTGGGAAACGGGTGCATCATGTAATAATATTATATTATTTCTAAACCCAAAACTTATGGACTTGTTACATTTCTAAGGCCAATCATATATGTAATTTATTTTTATTTTTTCGCTTTCTTTAATTATTTTCAATTCAAGTCCAAGCCTAATTCAAGTGAATGCCTATCAATAATCATTTATTTTTCAATTCTAGTCGTAGCCTAATACAAGTCAAAATCCATCATTAATCATTCATTTTTCAATTATAGCCCAAGCCACTACTGCTGTAACACCCACATTTTTCATGTCGGATTTTCAAATTTTATAATTTATTAAAAATAATATTTTCTCTTAAAAACATATTTTTATCATATGATACCCACCCCACACCCAAATCAAGTGGTCTAATAAAGTAATTGCGATTGAAAAAACAAGTAGGATTAACTAAATTAGATTGATTCTTATCTAGAAAAATTAAGATAAGAATTTATTTGATTTTCTTTAACTAATTGGATTCTAATTTGACTAGATATTGCATCTGAATATAAACCAATCCAAATCCTAGTTGAGATATAAAATATATTAACCTAATTAATATAAGATTTAACTCTCATCCAATTAATTAAATATAATTTAAATTTGGTTCCTATACCTATTAGGATTCATATTCAAATTTGCTTCTTTATCTTTTAAGATTCCTATTTAAATTTGAGTTTCACAACTTTTGAGATTCCATCTTTAATTAGGATAGTATATCTTATTAGAATTTATATTGAACTTCCCTACTATGAGTAGGAATAGGGCTCTCAATTCCCTATAAATAGGCCCCAAAAAATCTTTTTTTTCCCAAACAAAAAATTAAGAGAAGAAAAACATGGAAGAAAGAAGAAAAATAGTGAAAGAAAGATAAGACGGTTCAACTGAGGGGTGTTTTTTAGAATCTTGAAGATTTCATCGCTCAAGTCAAAAACTTCATTCTAAATCAAGATCAAGGTGAGTTTTATAACTCACTCTAAAGTGAGTCCTCTGACTCACTGAAAACATACTACTGATTATATTTTATCTTAAAGTGAGTCCTCTGACTCACTGTAAACATGCTACTGATTATATTTTATCTTAAAGTGAGCTTTATAACTCAATATAGACATACTACTGATTATATTTTATTTTAAAATGAGTCCTCTGACTCATTGAAAACATACTACTGATTATATTTTATCGTAAAGTGAGTTTTATAACTCACTATAAACATGCTACTAATTATATATTATTTTAAAGTGAGTCCTCTGACTCACTATAAACATACTACTGATTATATTTTACCTTAAAGTGAGTTCTATAACTCACTGTAAACATACTAATGAATATACTTTATTCTCTATATATTCTTTTTGTTTAATTAAAGATTGAATTATGTACATGAAACCCAATGAACACTAAAACAATATATAAGAAAACACCAACCAATATAATATGTATTTAGTGATATATCATTAACTACTATACTGTTATATTTTACTTAATGTTACTGTTACTGAATATTGAATATTGAACCTTAATAATTATCATCAATTCATATACTAACCTGAATTGACTGAAATGACCGATTGATACTGAAATTGATAATTGATACTGAAATTGATATACACCGGTTTTATGGAGAAATTTGAGGATTAATATGATTTGATGGCTGAACGTAACTGCACCACTATTTTTCATTTTTGGCAGGATCGAGATATGCTCCGATCAACTTACTATTTCATTTTTCTGGGGGTACCCAGAGATGCATTCTAACAAGCCAAATTCATATTCTCCTAAATTTCTAAATTTCATAATTAAAAAATATTAACTGAAAGTCTAATTGACAAGACACAGAAAGTGTTAAAATATGAGATTTTATATTGTTTTAATTGTATGATTTTTTATATTACCAAGATATCATTGTTTTATATATTTTATTATATATTATTAGATCAACTTTACTAACGATCCTGGTTATGCATAGCCAAATATAGATTATTACGTACAGGTAGACCCGCCAGAGATAGAACATAACTCAATATATTTTTAGGAGTAGGTGGAACTACAAGATTGATGGTCTTTCTAGTTTATTATTTTTTATTAAAGTTTATGTAAGGAGGAAAAATATTATTGTAACTAAATAAATTATTACTTATTTGTTTCCCATATTTCTACTGTATTGTGACTGTAATATTTATTGATGCTTGTCGAGTTATCATTCGACACCGAATGTTTCAGTTTTCCACACTGCGAAAAGTGGAGAGTTATAAGTGGTATCAAAGCTAGGTTTTCTTAAATCTGTTCAAGTGATTTGAATGGACTTGGATATCATCACAGTCAACAGATTCAAAATTAGTTTAATTTTGTTAAACCATTTTGGATTAAATACAATTATATATATAAATATGATTTTTCCATATAAATTATTTACTTTATTATTATTATCCAAAATAATGTGATTTTACCATATAATGTCTTAAATGTTAAATTAAATATAAGAACAAGGACTAGAGATATCCTTTCTAGTTAAATATTTAGAATTGATCCAATAGTAGTTCTAAAAGAAAAATATTTAGGAGTGATTCCTATACCTATTAAGTAAGGTAAAATCCACTTTTCCATCCTATAGGCCTTAAGTAATTTTGAGTATGAAATTTTTACTTAAGGGGTAGAATATAACACCCAATTTTTTCATGACGGATTTTCAAATTTTACAATTTATTAAAAATAATATTTTGTTTTAAAAATATATTTTGATCATATGACACCTACCCCACACCCAAATCAAGTTGTCTAGTCAAGTAATTGTGAATGAAAAAAACAAGTAGGATTAATTAAATTAGATTGATTATTATCTAGAAAAATTAAGATAAGAATTTATTTGATTTTCTTTAACTAATTAGATTCTAATTTAACTAGATATTAAATCTAAATAGAAACCAATCCAAATCCTAGTTGAGGTATAAAATATATTAGCCTAATTAATATAGGATTCGACTCTCATCCAATTAATTAAATATAATTTAAATTTGGTTCCTATACCGATTAGGATTCATATTCAAATTTGGTTCTATATCTTTTAGGATTTCTATTTAAATTTGGTTTCCATATCTTTTAGGATTTCTATTTAAATTTGGTTTTCATATCTTTTAAGATTCCTATTTAAATTTAGGTTCCACAACTTTTGTGTTTCCATCTTTAATTAAGATAGTAAATCCTATTAGAATTTATATTGGACTTTTCTACTATGAGTTGGAAGAGAGCTCTCAATTCCCTATAAATAGGCCCCAAGAAACCATTTTTCCCAAACAAAAAAAAGTAAGAGAAGCAAAATATGGTAGAAAGAAGATAAATAGAGGAAGAAAGAGAAGAGGTTTCAACCAATGAGAGTTTTTGAGAACCCTAAAGATTTCATCGCTCAGGCCAAAGACTTTATTCTAAATCAAGACCAACGTGAGTTTTATAACTCACTATAGATATAGTACTGATTATATTTTATCTTAAAGTCAGTCCTTTGACTCACTGTAAATATGTTACTGATTATATTTTATCTTAAAGTGAGTTTTATAACTCACTATATATATGTTACTGATTATATTTTATTTTAAAGTGAGTTGTCACACTCACTAAAAACATGTTACTGATTAAATTTTTATCTTAAAGTGAGTTCAATAACTTACTGCAAACTTACTAATGAATATACTTTATTTTCTATATATTCTTTTTATTTAATTAAATATTGAATTATGTACATGAAACCCAATGAACACTGAAACAATACATAAGAAAACACTGACCCATATAATATATATTTAGTGATATATCATTAACTACTATACTGTTGTATTTTACTTAATATTACTAATACTATTATTGAATATTGAATATTGAACCTTAATGATTATTAAAAATTCATATACTGAACTGAATTTACTCAAATGACAGATTGATACTGAAATTGACAATTGATACTAAAATTAACATACGCTGGGTTTATAGGAAAAATTAAGTGTTTATATGATTTGATGGCTGAACATAACTATATCACTATTTCCTATTTTTGGGAGGATTTGGATAGGCTCCGATCAAACCTGACACTATTTATCATTTTTGGGAGGATCGGGATAAACTCCGATCAACTTACTGTTCTATTTTTTCATGGTACACGGGGATGCGTTCAGACCAGACAAGTTAATATTCCCCTATATTTCTAAATACCATAATTAAAAGGCATTAATTGAAAGTCTAATTGATAAGGCACATACAGTGTTAAAATTTAATATTTTATATTGTTTTAATTGTACGATTTTTTCTTATATTATCAAGATATCATTGTTTTATATGTTTTAATTATATATTATTAGATCGCTTTACTGACGATCCTCGTTATGCGTGGCCAGACACAAATTATTACGTACAGATAGACCCGCTAGAAACAGAACAGGACTCAGGAGTAGGCGGAGCTACAAGAGTGACGGTCTTTCTAGTTTATTATTTTTTTTAATTAAAGTTTATGTAAGGAGGAAAAATATTATTGTAATTAAAGAAATTATTGCTTATTTGTTGTCTATATTTCTACTGTGTTGTGACTATAATGTTTGTTGAGGTTTGTTGAGTTATTATTTGACGTTGAACATTTCAGCTTTCCACACTACTATTCCGTAGGGCATCACAATTGCAGTCCATCTTTATTTTTTATTTTTGTTTTTCTACTAAAGGCCTTTTGTAGCACTACAACCCAATTTTATTTTCTGTTTTTGTTTTTTAGAAAAGACCCACTACAACACTACAGGTCATTAAATTCAGGCCATTAAATTTTCTCTTTCTTTTCTCTTCTTTTTTTTTTTTTTGACAAATTTTACATTTCTAACAGAATTTATTATTTTGTGGAAGGATAATTAATCGAAATTAATTTGTTAATTTTTGCCAAATTAACAAATTTAATAGGAAAGGAGGATAATTAATCATTCACATAACTTTAACATCTCTGGTCTGAACCCAAACTTAATTAATTTCATATTAAAAAAAGGACCAACATTTTGTCATTTCCACAACAAATAAAACCAACATAAAAAAAAGAAAATATGATTAAAAGAAATGATCAATTCTATGTGTATAAGAAGAAAAGGGAGTGTGTGTTACTTACAATTTTTCTTTTATTTCTCTTCTCTCTCTCTCTCTTCAATTTATTTGAAAAAATTTCCCACTCTTGTTTTGTTGCTGTTGTGAGTCAAGAGAGGGTTATTTTTAAAAATTTGAATAAATTATTAAATTAAATTATTATTTAACAATTTCAATCATGTTTGATATTTTTCCAAATACTACCAAATTAATATAAAATATAGTACTTACCAAGAGTAAAACTATAAAATTTTTTGTTTATCATTTTGACGTGTGGAATGAGAGAAATAGTTTACTGAAGTTATTAAGAAATAGTTTACTGAAGTTATTATAAGAAATTTAATATTATAAAATTAACAAATTTGAAAATATTTTTTGGGCTTATAAGAAATTTTTTAAAATTATAAATATTAGAAAACTAATAATCGCAAAGACTGAATGTCATTTGGAGTTACGGATTTAAAGTTATGTTCACCGAAATTTATTTTGGTGTCCAAAAATTGATTTTGGTGGCCTTATTTGGCTCGATCGGACTGAAAAAAATACGAGTAACACAAATTTTGAGATTATAATTTTATTAATCATCACCCTCTCTATAAAATTAGAGTTTTACAATCAATTTATTGAAAATCCTAATATAATAAGATAGTAAAAGATCTTTTAAAATTTAACTAAATAACTAATATAATCTAATTAAATCTTAGTTTTATTTGATCTCTATCAGTTTGTTTGTAGATATGTAATATACTTATCTCAATAGTCCCACATTGAATATGAGGCAAAAGATAGAGTAGTTCACAATGATTCTTATGAAACCACAAAGTAATTGTAACAAGCCTTTTTGGAGGAGGAATATGTATTAATTGTAAACTATTTTTACTCATATTATTCCACTAGAGACTTAGTATATTTCTATGCTAATATATTGTCGGTATTCCGCTATCCAATTTCCGGGTGGGTGGCATTACAAGTGGTATCAAAGCCAGATACCAATCAGAAATATATGGAAATAAGTGCTATATAGAACTAAGTGTTATTCGGAACAAAGTGCCACACAAACAGTGAGTACCACCTCTTGAATCTATAAGGAGCCACCTCTAGAATTGATGCGGCTACCTCTAAAATCCCAAATTGTCTGGTAAAGTGTTACCGTATTACTGAGCCCCTCTGATGAAAACATCAAGGCCCTAAAGGTGGAGAATATAATACCCTATCTCAATAATCCCATATCAGATATGAGACAAAAGATAGAGCAGTTTATTATAATTTTTATAAAGCGACAAAGTAATCATAGCTAGCCTTTTCTGGGGAGGAATCCATGAATAATAATAAACTATTTTAACTCTTACTATTCCGCCAGTATGTGAATATATTATTGGTGTTCCACTATCCAATTTTCGGTGGGAGCATTACAAGATAATTCATTAGATGCTCATGAAATTAGTCCTCTGGGTACAAGTAGTCCATACGAAAATAATGGTATTGGAACTAGGCCCTCACCAGTCAAACAAATGCTCTAGTAAAATTGTTGGCCTGATCTTTCAAACGATTGTCCTTGCATATATTCTATCATTAATTTTTACCACCTATTTGCACTTTTCTGGTTTGTGAAGCATGTCGATATTTTGTAGATACTTGATATGGACTTGGGTCCATACAATGAGGAACCATGTCTGTTCTACAGAGAAGGTAAGTAAGCACTTGCCCAAATTTCAATAATCGCTCAGCATTTCATTACTTGGTCCACTCTGAACTTTTTATTGGTATAATTTTCTAGTATTGCTTGCAGTATTTTTTGCAGTCCTTGTGCCGGCAATATGTAACAATGCTAATCCTTGCGCCTTTGTATCGGTTTATTCCATATCATTTATATTAGCACGGGAGTCCAGACACTTATATAGGGTGAATACTTAGTAAATTTAAATTTCGTAGAGCAGAGATCTCATATCTTATATGGGGAGAATTATATATGTTTCCTTCTAATCTTTAATTTCAAATTTCGTAGAACAGAGATCCCATATCATATTTGTAGAATGAGAAAAATTGAAGCAACCACAAGAGACCAGCCTCGCAAGGCCACATTAGCCTCACAGCATGTGAGGCTAGCTAGCCACACAGCTCGGTAGGCTATTTAGCCTCGCGGCCTGCGAGGTTGTTTAGCCTCGCATGGCTCGCGAGGCTACGGTAGCCTGGCAGCCAACGAGGCTCTGGTACATTGCAATTAGGATTTCCATCAGATCTATAACTGATTTGGATGCAGAATCAAAACTGAATACAACAAATCTCTAGACCAAATCTAATTAAAAGGAAAGTCATATATTTAATGAAGATTACAATGGTATTACATCTTTATCTATAAGGAAACACCTATAACAACTTTATGCCTATAAATACCTATACAAGAGACTCCAAAAGGATCTTTTGGCAAGATCTCTCTCGCACAAGACTCTACGGTGTTCCTCTGACCAGCAGCTGAAAGGAAGAGCTGGCTCTAGAAATCTCCACCGTCATCAATATTCAACATTGGATTGTCAACGATCGTCGAAACAAACCTCATAGCTATCATAGATCTCACCACTTCTGTAAAAAAGAGAAATGATCTATAAGTCCTCTTATTTGTTTTCTTTTAGTTATCTTTTTCATTGTAATCGATCAAAATATTGTAATATATTTTTTATGGCAATAGAAAGATAACTGAATTTCACCAAAAATAGACTGGTAGCCACAGTGGGAGAAATTTCCTATACTGAAGAGGAAATGGTGGCCCAATCCAATATTGACAAGATTGAAAAGACAGTAAAGATATTGGTTATTAAAGTTGACCAACAGAAATATGAGAAATACATATCCTTGGACTTTTCTAGTCCAACTAAGAGGTGATCCTCATGGCACAGATACAAAAGGGTCATGAACCTAAAACGTCAAGAATCACTTGAATCAAAAGAAGACTTTATGGCTTTGAATGACAAGGATGCCCTTATCCATCAAGAACCACTTAGATCTTCAACTGCTGATTCATTAGAACAAATGGTATCCCTTCCAACCTTTAGGGAACATGTCACATTCGATATCAAAGGAGAACCAATCACTACACAAAAGTGAACCCAAATCCACAACCAAAATCGGAGAGAATGCCGTAGGGCACTCAGGGCCTATTTTCCAAACAGGACTGAGCAAAAGCACAAAGTTGCATGGCAATCTCAAGAACGAGCAGTGGCTAGAAACAGAACTAAATGCCAGGCTAAGTGTTAACCTAGCATTAACAAAATTAGACGTTAGGCTAAAGTTTAGCCTAGCGTGAACAAAGTTAAACACCAGGCTAAGTTTCAGCCTAGCGTAAACAAGATAAAATGCCATTCTAAAGTTTAGTCTAGTGTGAACAAAGTTAAATGATAGGCTAAGCTTCAGCCTAGCATAAACAAGACAGAACGCCAGGCTAAGTTCCAGCCAGCGTAAACGAGATTGAGCACCAGGCTAAGTTCAATTCCAGCTTAACTAAGACTGAACGCCAACCTAGCATATGCAAAACTGAATATTAGACTAAGTGTCAGCCAGTACGCAAGGCTAATAAAACTAAGAAAGTGTGCAAGACTAAGCCAGAACCAAGCTAGTGTGCGAGCCTAAACCAGTACATGAGACTAATCCAGTGTGCAAGACTAAACCAGTATGCAAGACTAAAGTTAAGTCTCAACCCCGCGTGAGAACTATGGAACGCGAGACTATTGAACAGTACTACACAAAACATGCTAAAGTCAACACTAGACACCAGAGAAATATGTGGCCTGACAAACGTGATCCTCGAAACTTCTCAGAATTACATACATGGACAAATAGGCCTTATACGAAAAATAGGGCCCCCCCACAAAAGATGATCATGTCAACACACCATGAGAAAACTCCAAATTTATGAGAGTACTTAACAAACAAAAGGAAGGCTGTACAACCAAACCAATCATACTATTGCAAGCAATTAATCGCAACAGTCTTGGCTTATTATCTCTATGAAATCTCAAAACCGTCTATGTTTAGCCGACTGTGAGCACTGGAATCTAATATTCTAAAAGAAGACGTCCACAAAGATAGGACTTTGATCCAGATGAAGACCTGTCGGTCATCGCATCAAACATGGTAAATAAAGGGAAGAAGTCAGTCATTGAAGAGTATTCATCTGATACATTGATGGAGAAAGTACACATCACACATGCGTTAGGACGAGCGTAACAGCTCCCCGTGACTATAAAATGTTAGTAGGGAGTTCAGATGAGTAGTATGAAGAAAATAGTGATCACTCGACCATAACAACGTCGCGATCTCATGCCTCCTCTTGATCTGGGTGAAGAATAGCTTATATGGCCAAACAGTCAGCTAAAATAAATCAAAGGATAGAAGCACAAGAGCAATTTATATAAGAACAACAAAAGAGCATTGAAAAGCTCAAAACAGTGCTCGTAAAAGTTATAAAGAATGCATAAAAATACACAGAGGATGGAGCAGGGGGTTCTTCTTCTAACAAAGGCAAGAAATACGAGCATGTATAAAATCCAGACATCGAAAGAGAAGGTGAGGAGGAAGAATACGTCATCGATCCTGTCGGCAAAAAATTCTGGAGTCATCTGTTAAAATAAGCAGATCCGTGAATTTAAGGCTGGAGATCCGCAACTCAGCAGATCCACAAACCTAAAGATCAAGGTTCGCAACTCAGCTACGACAGAACAGGTTCGCTAATCTAAAGTTGAGATTCGCGATGCCACCCAGAGAGGGGTTTAATACAAAGTCACCTGACCCGAACAAAAGAGTTGCCACCTCGGATCGTGGAGCTAACTGCCAAACGAATGCAGCGGCATTACTTCAGTCGTAGGAGTAACCACCTAACGAATATGACGGCACTTCTCGAGTAGTGGGACTAACGGTTGAACAAATGAGACGGGACGTTGCCCTAAAACCCCTATAAAAGGCGGAAGAACAAAAGAGAAGGGATCGATTATCTTCTTCTTGAAATTACCCCTTGTGATCAAGAGTCCAGAGACTTTATTTTTCTGCCAATTGAAAGAGTTTGTACGGAGTGTCAAAGGAGAGCAGGATCGTCCTCCAAAGCTACCTCAGAACCCAGCTTTAAACAAAGGGGAAATCCATTTTTCTCATCTTCTGTAAACGGAAAACTATTGGATTGTAATCCTTTATTAAAAAATCTCAATAGAGTGTCATTTACAATTTTCATGGTGAATAGAAGATTGGCGACTACGTTGGGGACTGCCATCACCTCCGGTGATCTGGTAGTAGCTCAATTAGATAATATTCCAGTTGGTAGCCATGTCAACTCACTCACCTCCGGTGACCTTTTTTTCAGGTTCCAAGAGCCCTACTTCCTTACGGAGGTGCCGTAAAGTCTCCAAGGAGTCAATCTCCAAGGAGACCCCAAGGGTAACAACTCAACCAGGGGAATCAGTGGACCAAATTGGTCCGAAATCTTCTTCTTCACCAACAATGGGCTCTAAGCCAATTTCGGCTAAGACTCCTGATCTCTCAAGCAAAGTGGATCAAAGTACCCACTTCAACAAGGGAAAACGACCGCTACCTACTCTGCAGATCTATGATGCAGAGAAAGAGGTTCCTTTTACTCGTACAATGAGGAGGAACTTAAGAAGAAGCAAAGCTCATGGCCTTCACAGGATCACACAGCAAAAGGAAACCACCAACTCACCACCGCAAAGGTCTACTGTACAAGTGTGGAGGCCAAAATGCGAGGTTACAAAAGATTAAGACGCGGAAGAGTTTACTTGCATTTCCTACAGAAAATGGAGTAAATCCACCAAATTTATCTATGATACAAACACGGAGCCTAGATCCGCATCCCTCATGTTCCAGGGGGAAAACATGATCGTGCAATTGAAGGAGCCCGCGAACCTCAAGTTCACGGAAGATGTGCACCCATCTCAAAGGCTAAAACTATCACCCTCACTGTCCCAGCAAGGGTGAGACCTTCTCCAAGAGCCTTCGATGAAAGAGGGAGGCCGGTCCCAAGATCAACTTTCACAGATGACGCTATTATCAAGAGTTCCAATGCAGGAGATCTTCGGGAACTTTTGAACCGAAAAAGGAAAGAATCTCATGCATCTCACTGCCATTGCGAACGACTGATTAATGCAGTATTATCTCATTGTCATCATTCAACCCATACTGGACCGTCGATGCTCCATCAAAATCCTCATCCCAACCGGCGAAGAGGAGACGGCGAAACAGGCTCGAGTTCTCTGAGTCCGAATACCCCAAAGTGTCATCCAATATAATAAGTGTCGGGGAAAAGAAGAAGAAAAATAAGGCGAAGAAAGTCTTCAAAGGAGTTGCTTCTGATACAGAGCTCTCTTCAGACCCGAAGGACATACTCGATGAAGAGAGAGGGGTTTTCCAAAACACTCGACTCAAAAGTGGGATGGCAATCCCAATGAATTATAGACAAATGGCAGGAGTCTCCTCTAATGAGGAAGACACAACCAAGTCTATTATGGTCGAGTCGCAAACGTCTGATTCATTCCTGAAAGACTCCGCCTCTGCATACATGGCTCAGAACAATACTCCGGAGGAATTCATGCGGAGGATGGATGAACAAGACAAAAATATCCAGTAATAACATAACGCCATCAGCAAACTTAAAGACATGCTGCATGTTCTGTTGGAACTGGAAAAGACTAGGTTGAAGGATACATCTTCGCAGACACCACCCCATGACCCAAAAACTAACAAGGGAAAGAAGGCGGAAGAAGAAGGTCGTGGTCTTCATATTAATGAAGAAGAAGCAGAACATCACGACGATGACAATCGCTCCATGCATCAAGAAGGAAACGCGAATGCTATCTGAATGGAAAGCTTCCAAAATCAACTGAATGCCCTCATGCATAAGAGTGACCTGCAAAAGCTAGGAGTTGTAAGGCCATATCCCATGGAATGGGAAAGCACGTCGCTCCCGAAATGCTACAAGCCATTGAAGCTCAAATCTTTTGATGGTAAAGGGTCGCCAAATCAGCACCTCTACTATTTTAAGTCGCAGATCAGGCATTTAGCCGGAAACGACCCCATCATTATGCGGGTATTTGTTAGTACCTTGATAGGACTGGCATTTGAGTGGTTCCGAAGGCTAGAACCAGGGACCATCAATTCATGAAACGATATGGAAAAAGCCTTCCTGACTAGGTTCTATGAAGACAACATGGAGGTATCAATGCCAACGCTTCTAGATACTAAGCAGAAGAAAGGGGAGTCGGCCCAGGATTTCATCAAAAGGTTCTGGAATGCTTGCATGGAATGCCAGAAAAGACCTTGGTAGAAACCTGTCGACATAATTTATCGACTAAGGTTCTAGCCAGGATGGGAGCAGTGAAGTTCTCAACTTGAAAGGATCTTGCCCTACAAGCTGAGGAGGCTGAGGAAATCGCGCAAAGGCTCGAAGAAGAAGGAGGCAAGGAGAAACATAAGCGAAATAATGATAATAACCATATGTCCAGATCCCGAGGATATAAGGGGAAAGAGACGATGGTGGCTAATACTCCGTAGCCCGCAAAGTCTTCTCCGAAGCTCCCTCCTCAGACACGTATGCCTCAAAAACAATATTCTTTTAAGGATGAGCATATGAAAACCATCTTCAACCTCCTCATGAGTAAGAAGATGCTGAAGCTGCCAGAATCTAAATGCCCGGAAGAAGTAGGGAGAGTTAATGATCCTAATTACTGTGTCTACCATAGGATTATTAACCACCCAATCCAAAATTGTTACATCCTTAAAAATAAGATTCAAGCCTTAGTGGATGCCAATGTCATCAAGCTCCAAGAGCACCAGAAAAAGGTGACTGCGAACATGGTGACTATCCAGTTCGATAAAGCACCCGACTGGATAGAGTCAACAGTTCAAGACGGAGTGCAGCCCATTCCTAGAGGCACGATGTAGATCGTGAATTTTGATCCTCATCAACAGCAAGAGAAAGGATTGTCCCCCTTTGAAACTGATAAGGGGAAGATAATATGGGTGCATTCAGATGTCCTTAATGATGAACAATGGACTTCCAGTTCATCTGGAAGGAGGCAAAAAGGGAAGATCTTTTCTTCCAATGTCGTCTCTGTAATTCCTGAAGACGACGAAGCCATTCTTGCTTTAACAGATTCGGAAAAAGAAATTGGAGATTCTCTGGTGGCTAACGCAATTCCTCCTCCCTCGAGAACCCATTGAGAAAAGATTACTTGAAGAACTATAGCCAGGCTGTAGATTCTCGGCCGTCTCCAGAGAAAGTCAAACAAAAAGAGCTCAAGTTTGATAAAGTTCTAAGGAAGAAGGCAAAAGAGCCTGTGGAAGATTTACATAAATCGTTTCAATTCGACATCTTAACACAGTTAGCCAATATTCCCGCAAAGATAACCTTGTACAAGCTCCTGAAGTTTTCTAAATCTACTAGAGAAGTTTTAAGAGAAGCTTTGCAAGATTCGGAGGTATTCTTGGCACAAATAGCAGAAATAATTGAGAAGGAAGAATTTCTTTGCACAACGTCTCACCAGGTCTCTAGTAAGAACATCCCTTGCATCACTTTCTCTCCGGAAGACATGCAACTTAGAAGCAATAAGTATCACCGCCCTTTGTATTACAAGAGATACATAGGGTTTGCGGAGAACGATCACATTCAAGTTGATCCAGACTCGGCCTTAAGCATCATGCCACGGAGGATGCTACGGTACCTTGAAGTTCCGGTGAACAGATTAGCAGCAACAAACACTATTATCTTCGGATTCAATGCTAATGGTAGTAGACCGTTGGGTAAGATAAAGCTTAAGTGCCAAATCGGTGACCTGAAGATGGAAGTCACGTACTATGTGATAGATGCAGACACGTCGTACAACCTGCTATTGGGGAGACCCTGGATCCATAGCAATCTCATTGTGCTGTCCACATTACATCAATGCATGAAGTACGTGGACGAAAATGGGAACGTAAGAACGCTAGTTGCAAAAAAGCAACCCTTTAAAGGAGTTGAAAACTACTTTACGGATGCGTTGCTGTATCAAGATGCGTTCGATATTTCAGATCAGCCTATTCCAAATGACTCCTATAGCGGCGAAGAAGCTGACACAGAATCAAGATCTGAAGAATTAGAATTCAAGGATGTAATTTGGGACGGTGAGCCCATTGTGATAAGCCTCTAAGGCCTTTATGTAAATAACACCATTCACTCTGATAGTGAATGGGTGATAAATAAAAATTTAGAGTTTGCTTATTCTTCTGGTGTTGATTCTGAGCCCTCAAGTACTAGCACTGATGCATTCAGCGATTGTTTAAATGAGATATGCTCTTTGACTTCCGTCCAAGCACCTATCTGATCATCCTTACACGAATTAAGCGAAGACATCGAAAGTGCTAACAAGGTTATTTTTGAGGTTCCTCCAAGAGACGGAACCCAGAAGGCCATAGTATTTGAAAGGGCAAGTCACATGAGCAAAAAGAAATGCTTAGATTCTGAGAAAGAACAGGAAAATCCTGAGTTCTTCCATTACGATGAAAATTCTTATAGATTAATAAAGAAAATGGGATATGTCTAAACAAAGGCAGGGGGTTGAATTTTGGAAAAGGGAGGAAAACAATCCTCCAACCCTTTGTCCCAGAAGGGAAAATACTAGATTATTACCAGAAAACCGGCAGAGGGTTGGAATATGTCACCACTCTCGAAGGTTCCTCAGGAGAGAGAACAGAGGAAAGGCAGTTCGATCATTCATCAGAATCGTCCTACTGGAATTCAGATGTCAGTATTGGCATGATTTTCCGCGAGGTGTCCACGAATATGGCCTCCGCGACCCAAGAAGACGAAGACCTAGAGGAAGCTCCGCCAACAAAATATGACCCCTGAGCCAAGCATCTTAATGTGAAGTGGGAGATTCAGTTTGAATAACATGAGCCTCCAACTGAAGATAAAGTAATCCAAATAAATATGGGAGATGAAAAGAATCTTAAACCCATATTTATAAGTAAAAACCTGTCCTCGAAAGAGAGAGAAGGATTAATATCTCCCATTCACGAGTACATCGATATTTTCGCCTGGAGTTATGAGGAGATGCCAGGATTAGACCCAAGTGTTGTGGTTCATAAACTGAACATCTGGCCAAATACTAAGCCAGTAAAGCAACAGCAACGAAGATTTTGCCCAGAGATCATGGAGGCTATTGAAGTCGAAATCAAAAAGTTGATTGGGTCAAGCTTTATTCACGAGGAACAACACCCTGATTGGGTCGCGAATATAGTTTCTGTAACCAAAAAGAATGGAAAAATCCAAATTTGCATTGACTTCAGGGATTTGAATGAGGCCTTCCCTAAAGATGAATTCCTGTTACCCATCACAGATGTTATGATATATAATACTTGTGGGTACGAGCGTATGACATTCATGGATGGTTTCTAAGGGTATAATCAAATAAAGATGTACCCTGACGATGAGAAGTATACGTCTTTCAGAACACCACTTGGGGTATACTGCTATACAGTTATGCCCTTCAGCCTGAAGAATGCGGGTGCCACGTATCAACGTGTCATGAACGTGATATTCCAAGAGCATCTCCGAAAGACAGTGGAATGTTACGTAAATGACCTAGCAATTAAGAGCAAGAATAAAGATGATCACTTGAAAGATTTGAAGATGATGTTCGACCTCATGAGGAAACACCAGTTCAAGATGAATCCAACTAAATCTTTTCTAGGGGTCTCCAGTGGTAACTTCCTCGGCTTTGTCGTAACTTTGAAAGGGATTTATCTCGATCCAGACAAGGTTAAGGCTATCCAAGATATGCTACATCCCCGTAACCTCAAAGAGTTAAGGGGACTGCAAGGTAGGCTGGCGTACATTCACAGGTTTATATCAAATTTGTCCAGTAAGTGTTAGCCATTTACCAAGTTAATGAGCAAAGGAGTGTCATTTGTTTGGGATGACACATGCCAAAAGGTTTTTGAAGAAGTCAAACAATACCTGATGAAACCACCAGTGCTCGTAGCCCTAGTCTCTGGAGTACCTTTCCTGCTATATGTAAGGGTTATGGACCACTCTTTGGGAGCCTTCTAAGTGCAGAAGAATGAATTGGCTCATGAACAAGCTATTTATTACCTCAGCAAAATAATGATTGGGACAGAATACCGATATAACCCAGTGGAGAAGGAATGTTTAGTTTTAGTGTTCGCAGTGCAGAAAATGTGACACTATTTAGTTGGACAAACCATCCACGTTATATCGAGAGTTAACCCCCTGAGAATACTAATGAGTAAACCCAGATCGTTGAATTCGAGGCTATCCAATTGGGCTATTTTGCTATCACAGTATGATATGCACTTTGTCCTGCAAAAATCTATTAAAGGACAAGCCGTGGATAACTTCCTAGCCGAACATCCAATCCCGGTGTCCTCGAAGTTATACGAACAAATCCCTGGAGAGTTGGGAGAATGGAGCCAGACTCCAAAAGAAGACAGCTCGCAAGAGTCTCCAGGGGCAAACACAGTCGCAAAAAGTGTATGGCAACTTTTCTTCGATGGTGCCTCCCGAATGGGATCTGAGGGAAGAATGATAGCGGGGGTAGGAGTTGTTTTTGTCTCTCCTCGCAACCACATCATCCCGCAAGCCTACTCATTAACAAGCTCATGTTCCAACAATGTCACAGAGTATAACACCCTGCTAATCGGCTTAAAAATAGCTAAACAACTAGGGGCCAAATATTTGGACGCATATGGAGACTCTCAACTCGTTGTAAATCAAGTGAAAGGGGAATATGACGTAAAACATGAAAACCTTTTGCCATATTACCACGCAAAGATCAAGATAGCCGATGGTTTTGATGGTTTCTATGTCAGCCATGTAAAGCACCACCAAAATAACTATGCAGATTCACTAGCTTCCTTAGCTACTACATTAGCCTTGCCCAAGTATGCTAGAAAGCAAATTACGGTAGGGAGCAGGGAATTGTTTTGTCCAAAGGACGAACTCAAACAGGAAATGAAGGAACCACAGGAAAACGAAGCCGATGTTTTCGAATCAAGTCTAGAACCGAGGGATTGGCACTTCCCTTATAGAGATTATGTCTTTTATGGAATATTACCTGAAGATCCAAAAGAAGCCAGGGTAATCCAAAGAAGGGCTATCCGGTTCTATTATAATGCGGAGCTCCAGACACTATACAAGAAAACTTACGATGGAATTTTACTTCGCTATCTCTCTAACCGCGAAGCTCGAAAAGTACTTGAAGAAACGCATGCTGGCATCTGCGGAGCACACAGCCAGAGCCAAAACTCTGGGATAGAATCCGAAGGATGGGTTATTACTGGCCTAAAATGATGATAGAAGCGGTTAACTATGCCAAGAAGTGTAGGGCCTGCCAAATACATGCAGACTTTATACATCAAGCTCTAGAATATCTCTACCCAATAGCTACGTCATGGTCGTTTGAACAATAGGGCATGGACAATGTTGGGCAAATTTCTCCGCCATCAACAAGAGGACACCGGTTCATTTTAGCTATAACGGATTACTTTTCAAAATGGACTGAGGCCATTTCTCAGACCGAAGTAAAGTCATTAGATGTAGTTAAATTCATCAAACACCATGTGCTTTATTGCTTCAGAGTGCCCAAGAGAATTATTCATGACAATGGGCCTTAGTTTGTGAGCCAAGTACTTTTCAGATTCTGCAACAAGTACAGAATCGAAAATGTAGCTTCATCACCATATTACCCTACAGCCAATGGCCTAGCAGAAACTTTCAATAAGATCATTGTAAAACTTCTCAAAAAGTTTGAGTCATCCAATCAAAGGGACTGGGATGAGAAGCTCGGAGAATGTCTGTGGGTGTATCGCTCCACGGTCCGAACCCCCACTAATGCTAAGCCCTTTTCTTTGGTATATGGGTCAAAAGCGGTCTTGCCTTTAAAAATTCAAATTCCATTGTTGTGAGTCGCGTTAACGACTAGTATGACGCAAGATAAAAGACATCAGCAAAGATTCCAAGAATTAGAAGCCTTGGATGATAAGCACTTGGAAGCTCAACAGAGTATTGAACTATACCAAACGCCAATCTCCAGGACTTTTAACAAAAGGGCCAAACGAAAAACTTTCAAGAAGGGTGATCTGGTTCTGTCAGTCAGAAGACCGATCATAACTAGCAAAAAGCCTAGAGGAAAGTTCTAGTCGAAGTGGGAGGGACCTTTCGCTATTGATACGGTTTATTCCAATGGCGCATATCGGTTGGCAAAACCGAATAGTGATAAGATCATGATGCCAATCAACGGTAAATTTCTGAAGAAATATTATTCTTAGCAAAATTGCAGAACACCAGTTGTAATGTGATCTGGATGGTTCAATGCAAATGCTGAACAAAAGCTTGTCTGTAATCAGAGGTTCATTAACAAAGATTCGTGGTTCCGGAGTAAATATCTTTAAGCCGCGAATCAAAGTTGCCAAGTTAAAAATACCTCTGGCGAATCAAACTTGCCAAGTTAAAAGTACCTCTGGCGAATCAAACTTGCCAATTTAAAAATATGTCCAGCGAATTAAAGTCAACAAAAAGTTCTTTTACTCACAGTAATTTTAGGTGCTTGGAAAATTTTGATTGATTTTGAGATTTTCATGTTAACAGTTACCTCTGGTAATCAACATCAGAATCATCCATCAGATACTCTTAGTTATAGAAAAAGAAAGAGTTTCTTTATTCATTATCAGATCAAAATTACAGAGAATTCTCCAGCATTTCAACAAGAATGAATACTAATCACTGAAATGGAAAGAAAAAAAAAAAGAGTTTGCTACTGTAGCCTTCTCTTTCAGCATGGCTCGGATCAAAAATTTTGCTTCTATAGCCTTCTCTTTCAGCATGGCTCGGATCAAAAAGTTTGCTTCTGTAGCCTCTTCTTCCAAAAGGGCGGATGTGCTTCTGTAGCTTCCTCTCCAAGGATGGCTTAAGGGCACATACTTGTTTCTTCTTTCCGATGATAATCAGGGACCTCCTGGTTGGTTCTCCAGGTGATGATCAAGGATACCAGTGACTTGATTAGTTCAAAATTGGGCATACCAAGTGCACATTCCCAAACGTACAACGTGAGGGGTTGTACAAATTTAAGGCCCTGGTCATTAGCACCCCAACCTTGTGGGATGCTAGGAAAGAAATAAAATAATGCCACAGACCCGAAACCTTTTCTCTCATAAAAAATACATGAGACCTTCCAAGACCCTAGGGGTATTGGAAGCAATTACGAGCTCATCGGGTCTAGATCATTGTTAAGCAGAATGACTACGGTTATCTCCTGCAGCCAAGTCAAATTCTTGTTAGAAGGAAAGAAGAGAAGAAAGCCGATGATATTAATCAGACAAAGAAGTTTACCTTAATTAAGAAAAATGACTACGGTCAGAAGAACTTTTTCGGTGGAACACCCCACTGGATTGATGCAGTCTGGAGGTCTGGTAACATGCCAACTCCTATCCATCGCTTCAGTTGGAGAAGAAGAAAATATGGCTGCACGAATAAATCAACTACAAAAGAAAGGAAGAGAAAATAAGGGAGAAAAATTTTCTCATGTTAGAATGATCTTCCATAGAAGAAGCCATGTGTCTTATATAGACAGTCTAGTAATTATGATCTTCGGTTGGGAAAAGATAAAGCCAAAATCTTTGGTTAAGATTTTCGATTCAGACCTCAACAGAATTTATTACTATTGCACGGAATGTTTAGATCTTGCGACTC
Organism: Dracaena cambodiana; assembly: GCA_036321105.1. Taxonomy (NCBI): domain Eukaryota; kingdom Viridiplantae; phylum Streptophyta; class Magnoliopsida; order Asparagales; family Asparagaceae; genus Dracaena; species Dracaena cambodiana. Next base: position 25,399,380 of record JAYEPQ010000015.1, read on the forward strand.
GAAGATCTCATCATTAATGGAGACGTATAACACTTGGGATTCCACGCTCGACGGCCTCATCCCGAGGCTTGTAGAAGTCTCTACAAATTCTGAAGAGTTTTTGGGTTATCCCGCAAACTTCCAGATAGAAAATCGCGAACTCAAACTCGCAATCCTCGAGAATCAAGATTGCAAATTTAGAGTGGATCTTATTAATCCACGAACCTCCAGATGTAAAGTCGCAAATCTGACAAAGACTCATGAAAGTCATTTGACAGATACACGGATAACAGAGTTTTACGAAGACTCACAAATTTCAGACATAAAATGGCGGGTTTGTTGCAAATCTTCGAAGACAAATGCAAAGTCATACCTAAGAAATACAAAATCATGTCCTCTACATAAGCAAGGAATCATACCATGCACAATAAATGCTAGGAGAACTATTACAAAAAGAAGAAGCAACAGAGAATCACAAAAAGAATAAGCTTTTACAGTTCAATGATTTAAGAGAGCTTTTATTTTCTCCTTAGCATCGTCAATGTCTTGCTGAATGACCATATAAGCTTGAACAGTGGCTTGGCGATGCAATTCCTCATCACTGGTGATGACATTCTATGCTGCAGCAGCCTCTAACATGTCCAATTCAGCTTGTATCGCCTGAAGATCTCTAGTTGTATTGTCCCATTGTCGGGATAAATTAGTGAGATTCCTCATTGACTCGTCACGTTCCTGGTTATCTTAGCCAAGAAAGCTTGAGCTCTGGCGATGACTCTTGGGTCCTGACAATAGCTTGGTCATGGTCCTTGACAATTAAAGCAGCAGCTTCCACCTGAAGGACTAAAGACTGACAGTCTAACTGACCCTTTTCCTAGGAAGCTCTGCAAGCATTGGCCTTCTCCTGGGTTTCCTTCTAGATCCTAAGTTGTTCCTCTTTTACCTTCTGGAAAATGGCTTCAACTACCTTAGACTTGTCGGCACTCCTAGCCTTCGATAAGAACTCGGCATGCTCTTGAAGTCAAGTTATCATAAGCCTAAAAGGAGCAGCTTTCTCTTCCACTCCGATACTAACTATACCAGCCAAGTAAATATGGAGAATATTGGCGAGCGAAACAAAAGAAGCCCCCTTCAGTATCTTGTCAATGTAACGATCAAGAAAGTGGAGGAAAGTTTCCACCGTATCCTTCAATAAATCAACTTCAAAAGCGTTAACCTTTGCATGAGAGAGATCAACGCTGGTTGAGGCAGAAATAGTCTGAACTGTACTCTGCTATACAGAGGTAACAGCACCAGCGTCAAGAGGAGCGGCACCTCTGGTGGCTTCAGTAGAGCTACTGGCTGCGACATCCCAAACCAGAGTGTCGGCCGGAGCAGCTACGACCGAGACTGTTGACATATTAATCTCGGGAGCTATTACCCCCGTAGTATCAACAATAGAAGTGATGACCTCGGTCACCTCATCAGCGTCAGCTTTCACGACTGTATCATCCGGTGGAGTTACCTTCGTGCCCATGCACTCTAAATCTGGAGTCAAAACTGGAGCGAGCGAAAAGGAAAAAGTTGATAGTTGAATGTTACAGTATCATTCAATAATAACAGAATTGTTGAAGAAAAAGATGTGAACCTAAAGGTTGAATACTGGATTCTCCAGGTCTGTACACCTCAAGTCCGAACACTTCTGGCTTGAATACCTCGGCCTGAGCGTCTTCGCTTAAATAGACGTACTTACCATGGTCCGATGTAGGGGTGGAAGAGTGAAGATTGCCACTGCAGACATCATCGTCATCACCCCATTCATGTTGATCTACTGAAGGAGGTGCTACTTTTGGGGGGACCTGATGCGCGAATCTGCCCAATAATTTATACTTCGTCATCTGCAGTAGCTTGATAAACAGGGGCTGCAGAATCCTCTTGTACAGTAGAAGAAGCACCAACTTCAACAGCGACCTAGTGGGTGAGAGTCACAGGATCTTCTTGAGTAGTGGGAGTAGGATCACTATGAAAAACAGGTCCTTGACTCCGACGCCTCTTAAGGGAGCAGAGAGTTAAAAATTAGTCATCCTCATCTTCCTCAGGTTCCTCTGCTAGGGTCTCAGACACCAAACTGGGCACCGCCGTACCGGCTCCAGATGGAGTGTCCTGCATATCAACGTCCTGCGGGTTGGTAGGCAAGTCACTGAGATGCCTTAGTCTCTTCCGCTTATGCAAGAGCTTCTTAGGAGGAGACTGCGGTTGAGGAGAAGTTTTCTTCAAAGTTAGGAGAGGAGAAGCATCAAGAGAGGCAGGCTGAGTTGATAAAGCCAAGGCATTATTATCTCCTCCCCCTATTGAGTCGCCGGTTCCAATTCATCAGAGGCACTTTCTACTCCGAAATCTTCCATCCCCACTACTTTCGTGTTGCCAGCCTTATTTTTTTGGGCATACCAAGCTCTGATCTCTCTCAGACAAGTATGCTTTACAATGAAGTTTTGGGGAACGGAATTAGCATCCGCAAACCACTTGTAGAAACTTAAACTCATATTCGAGGTCGGGGTCTTAAGTGGAAGATCAAATCTAGCCTAGGTTCCACCTGCGACGAAGTGAAACCAAGCTCGGGCTCCTTCAAGAGTATTCCCAACAAAACTTATCTCCCTATTGGGATTACCAATATAGAGTTGATCATACCCGAACTGTCGAGCGAAACGGTTCGGATAGTAAGGCTCTATATAGCAGTGGTTCCCCAAACAAAGAACCAAATTTCCTAGGCGGATGTTTATCAACCACCAGAAGCACCCTAGGGACAGAACTGTAAACTTATCAGCACTAGCAATGTTCGCGAATTCCTCCTCATACCCAGCATTTGGAAAGTATGAAAACATATAAATAGCTCGAAGTTCGCGAAGTGACGGAGGGTCTTACTGATCGCAACCATGTAGCCCCTCTCCATTGCGACCTCTCATAGTGCTGCACTTTAGGAGCATTTAAGTCAATCTACGAATCGGTAGGACTCATCAAAGAGGGGCAATGTAGAACTAGCCAAGCCGAGTGAAACTAGCCAAGCTAGGCCTCCATTGCGATTCTTCTCTCAACCTCCTTTTCAGAAGCTGGAGGAAGGCGAGTGAAACTAGATTACTCTTGGAAAAATGGACAAAAGATATTGCAACCACTTCTTCGGCTTCAAATTGCAGGTGCTGGACATGTGGATGCAAATATGGTAGTGGCAAAGCAGCTCCCAATAAGTATTAAAGACCAAAGGGTCCTGGGTCTTTAGCAGGTGGAGTTCTTCTCCAGCAGAGATGTACTCTTCATATGGAATGTCTCCCATGGACAGTCCCGAAATTTCATACATCTCGTGAAGGGCGAAACACAATTCGCCGCAGGGGCAAAAGATTGTACAAGTATCAGGATTGTACAATTCCAATAAAGCAAAGAAAATAGAATCTGCAAGTAGGGATGCTGTGCTGAACAGCCCTGATAGCATGATACAGCTCCGCATAACGAAGCTAGTCTCTGAAAGTTTTCAAAAAAAAAATCAGTCAAGATTGCCCACTCAACTTTTGAGGAGCAGTGAACCGATCCAGGGGGACGAAAATCTTGAACAGAAAACTCCCCTTGTGCATTGATGAATAGGTGCAAAAAGGTCTGGCAACTATAGGTGTTTCGCCTTTAGGGAAGCTAGCCATGTTTAAACAACCCCGGGAGCAATCCACAAAAGAGTTTCCCAGTAGTACGGGAAAAAGCACCTTGTGAGTTAAATCCTCCCAATAAGCGTCATCCTGCAGCCTATTCATGTGCCAATCCATTCGTCTGGGCACAGAAAGAGACTGGAGGAATAAGAACGGATAGGACCTCTCATTTTGGAGAGAAACCAGTAGCGACTCTTAACTTGACGAAGCCACTTGTAATCTCCATCTTCCAAACTGCTACGAAACGTGGTCCCCGAATAGGAAAACAGGTTTGCTTAGCAAGGATTGATTATCTTCTTCAAAAGACGCATTGGTCATCAGTTCTCGCAATATTGAGCGAGTAGAATGAAGAATTTTATTTTCCCTCTCTTGGCTATCAGATGCTGTACAATGCGGGAGAACTTGCCAAATCTGAACTCTTTCTTCTCGTCATAGCCATCCGAGTATCCGAAGTAATGATCTTTAGGCCAAGGATTCAAAGCATAATCAATTGCAAGAGAGACATTCAGATTCAAGACAAAAAAAAATCTAAGAAAGGGATTGGCATTCGAAAGTTATTATTATTACCTCCAATCAAGGGTTTCTGTCGAACCACCATCGAACTGGAGGTTACTTGAGGGTCTTGATGGCCACTAGCAGGAGCACCGGAGGAGGAAGCCTTCTTCAGTATCTTTTGCAGATTAAGAAAATCCTTCACGAGGAGGATCGAAAGCTAAAGAAGGCTGAAGATGAGAAGTCTTAAGAACCCTAAAGGAAAAACTTGGATTTCAAATTTTTCGAGATAAGAATGACCTCTCTCATGAAATCGAGGTTATATAGCAGATGATTTGATGGTTGAGATCTTTGGATGGATGTGATCTCTGGCCCAAATCTCGTGAGTACCTTTTCATTTAATGCGGCTCAGAGAATGCCTCAATTCTTACGCCGTATAAAGCAACTGCTTTTCGGATTTTCCACAGCCAAGACGGGAGTTCGCGACCCTAATACAGAGTTGTGTTCCATCCAAAAGTGAAAGTTCGCGACCCTAACACAGAGTCGTCTTCTTTTCCAAAGTGAAAGTTCGTGACCCTAACACAGAGTCGTCTTCTTTTCCAAAGTATTCGCGACCCTAACACAGAGTCGTCTTCTTTTCCAAAGTAAAACTTTGCGACCCTAACACAGAGTCATATGCTTCAAGAGTTGAAAATTGTGACGTTAATACAGAGTCACATTTTCCTTCAAAAGCAGCAAATTCATAGCGCTAATATAGAGTCGTGTTCCTTTCATAATGGGAGTTCAAAATATTGAGATAGAGTCGTGCTGCTCTCAATTGAAGCAAGTTCTAATACAGAATTGTACTTTCAGAAATATGAAAAATGGAGATTCTAATACATGATGTTATATCCAAAGTATTCCAAAACTTCTCAAAAAATCATGAGAGTTTTGAAAATTTTGGAGAGGGTTTTGTCGGTGAAAAATTCTGGAGTCATTTGTCAAAATAAGCATATCTGTGAATTTAAGACTGGAGATCCGCAACTTAGTAGATCTGCAAACTTAAAGATCGAGATTCGCGACCCAGCTACAACAAAACAGGTTTGTGAATCTAAAATTGAGATTCTTGATGCCACCCGGGGAGGGGTTTAATACAAAGTCACCCGATCCGAACAAAGGAGTTGCCACCTCGGATCGTGGAGCTAACTGCCAAACGAATGCAGCGGTATTATTTCGGTTGTGGGGGTAACCACCTAACGAATATGACAGCACTTCGCGAGTAGTGGGGCTAACAGTTGAACGAATGAGACGGGACGTTACCCTTGAACCCCTATAAAAGGCGGGAGAACGAAAAAGAAGGGATCGATCATCTTCTTCTTGAAATTACCCCTTGTGATCAAGAGTCCAGAGCCTTTATTTTTCTACCAATTGAAAGAGTTTGTGCGGAGTGTCAACGGAGAGCAGGATCGTCCTCTATAGCTACCTCAGAACCAAGCTTTAAACAAAGGGGAAATCAATTTTCCTCATCTTCTGTAAACGGAAAATCATTAGATTGTAATCCTTTATTGAAAAATCTCAATAGAGTGTCATTTACAATTTTCATGGTGAACAGATCCCCATGCTGAAAAGATAGAAAAGCTCCAAAATCAGATAGAAGTATTAATGCACAGGAAATGATTACAAGAAATAAAGATTACGAGACCCTACACGATAGAGTGGGAGTATGCAGCTTTTCTAGTAAAGTACAAACCCTCGAGCTGGAGTCTATGATGGAAAAGGATCCTTGAACTAACATATGTATTATTTTCTCTCTCAGACCGGCAAATTAATGTGTAATAACCCAGTAATGACCAAAATTTTTGCGAGTATCCTGTGAGGGCTTACTTTCACCTAGTTTATGCAGCTGCCCTTGGGAAACATTGGTGGAAACATGCAGGCACAATCTGCAACTAAAATACTAGTCAAGTGGAAGCTATGAAGTTGAAAAACTGGAAAGAGCTGGTCAAATAAGGTAAACTAGCAGAAAACATTATCCGCCGTTTGGGAGAGCAACGCTCCATAAGGGGTGCTCCAGCAGGAAAGCAATATCCACAGACCTCTCGATAAAAGGAAAGAGAGGCTATGGCGGCAGGAACAACTTCGAAACAGAAGCCTAAGGACCAGAAGGAGAAGGGTGTGTTTAGGCAACGCCCCACACCCACATATGACTTCAAAGATGTTCAAACAATAACACTATTTTATTTGCTCAACAAAAGGGGAATGATCTAGCTCCCACTAATCCAAGACCGGAGGAAGCGGAAAAAGCCAACGACCCCATGTACTGCCTATATCATCAGAACTTGGGGCATGCAACGAAAAATTGTTATACGCTAAAGAGTAAGATCCAAGCATTGATTGAAACTAAAGTAATCCAGCTGAAATCCAAACAAAAGAGAGTTATAGCTAACATGGTCACTCTTACAGTTGGAGTAAATGAATTTCCCAAAGGAGTATCTCTTGTACCTACTAGGAAGATAGTGCTAGTCAACTATGACCAACATAATATGAGAGAGAAAGAACTCTCCCCCATCACCATAAAGAAAGAAAAAATTATGTTGGAACACCCAAATCCGTTGAATGATGAACAGTGGTCTTTGACAAGCAAACAGAAGAAGGATAAAGGAAAAACTTGTCATGTGATTTCTGTAATCATCGACAAAGGCCATGATGAGGCAAATGCGTTTACAGATTCAAAAACTGAAGCATCAGCTTTAGCCACTAATCCCAATGAGGCAGGCCCATCAGGAACCTGATTAGGTAAAAGTTAACTCAAAGACTATTCAAAAGCATGACCTAATGAATCCACAATTGCAAATGAAGAATCATCCTCAAGACAAAAGGAGCTGTGTTTCCAAAAAGGTTCAAAGAAGGATAGTAAGGCAACTGGTACATCTTTCTAATTTGATGTGCTTGCTCTAGCTAACATCCCGGCACGCGTAACACTTTATGAGGAACTGCAATTGTCGAAGACAACCAGGGACTTGTTGAGAGAAGGCTTAGTCGACTCTGATGCTTTTTTGGCCCAAATCACAAAGCCATTTATAGACACAGAGGAATTATGCTCTCGCTGCCTCAAGTGACAAAGCATGTCCCGTGTATTACATTTTCACCAGAGGACATGCAAGTTAAGAACATCAAGCATAACAGAACTTTGTATTATATACGATGTATCGGTTCTCTCAAGGTGGACTGAATTCAGGTGGATCCAGGGTTTGCTCTAAGCGTTATCCCTTGGAGATTAATGCAGTTGCTTGGGATCTCGGTTAATCGATCGATGCCAAGCCTAAAGTACAATTCATTTGCGATAAGGTCATACAAATGCACATAATGAATAATAGGAAGATACAAAAAACAATTTATTCCAACAAAATAACAATTCGACCCAAGGACATGAAATGATCAAAAAATAATAATAATACATATTACGATTTTAAATTTCAAGTCTGGAAAACAAGAACTAAAGTGGATGATATTGTCTAATTTACTGAATAATAAAAATAAAACAAATGATGATTCCTAATAAGAGCCTTACAGTCAAATCACCTACCAATTATTTGCTAACTTCTAAAAATATAATTTCTACTGTGGTGGATCTTCCTCATTAGTAACCTGCAAATTAGTATATGAGCATGCCAAATCAGGATCGCTAGAACGATCAAGCAAGTGGTACAAAAAATAGAATAATAACACACAGGTATGCTATGCATGATATATATACATAATGCACAAAATATTATTAAAATATAAAATATATGAGAGCATCATGAAAAACATATCCTGTAAAAAATGAATTGGATTTAATTATACTTGACTTGTAGATAATAATGATCAATAGGTGGTATATATATGTCATAAATGATATTATAGTAAATATAGAAAAATGAAAATAAACAGTCATATAATATAATATGTCTTATTTGATGTCAATTGTAATTAGTTTGGATCTGTCAGAAGAAAAGATCATATGTTTGAAAAGTGTCATGTACATACCCAGGACAATGACCTCATGACTCCTGGTACTGTCCCAAAATTGTACCGCTAGGTATTAAGAAAAACACGATAGACGAGTTTATGCTCCTAGGCCCAAATCTCTATAACAGGATATAAGGTGATCCGGTAATAACCTTAGAACGTCCTAGATTACGTCCCTAAATTTTACCTGGGCAGCCTAAAAATGTATACCTCTCAAAATATGTGTTCAATATCCTCCTTTTAGTTTTCTCATAATCCCATTATTTTGTTTGATATTATATGTATATAATTGAATCAAGTTAACATGTAAGATATAATATAAAAGTGTCCATATGCGATGGTTTTCATCATGACTTGCCAATTTGTTAAAAACACGATTTCGTGAACTTCTTATGTCCATAAAAAAAACAATCAGTTTATGCAATACGTCAAGTGGGCAAAAGCAATTTCAAAAGAACTTATACTCTTTCAATTTATCTTAATTACTACATAATATACAAAAAAAAAATCTGAATATGAAGACTGTCTATAAGATAAAATAAAAATGTTGACATTTTAATGAAAAATATAAAACAATATAAATGTTACAAGTTTCCATAAAATTGATTAATTATGAATTCTAAATAAATAAGATGTCATCAAGTATGTAACTAACTTTTCATTGGTTGTGTCTGTGTAGCACTAATCTATAATTCAGAAATTGAGCATCCTTTCATAAACTATAATTTGGGTTAAATTTACACTCTATTATTATCTCTTTCTAATTGCCTAAAGAAATTGTTTAAATACTCAAACTTAAAAATAAAATAAAATAAAATAAAATAAAGGGGTTTTTGAATATCGATCCTTTAATACTTAAATAATTGCATATCGATCCCGAAAAACTTCATATTTTGATATTAGTTCCCTAACAATTTAAGTTACTCCGGTCAGTGTTTTAAATATCAGCCGATATACCGGTATACCGGCCGATATATCAGATTTTCTATAGAAATGAGACGGTATGGTGAATTTTTTATCGCATCTCGTTTTCGACCAGCACGGGTCAATATATCGGCCACGTGGCGATATATCAGCCGATATCCGGTATGTTAAATACCGGCCAGTATGAACAAATATCAGTTTTTTATTAACGGATTTGGGTTGCGATTGAAACCTATTTACCCTTTCGACCCAACCCGATAGGTAAAAAAATAAAACCTGCTTCTCTCTCGTTCTCTTCTGAATTCGCGACTCGCAAAACCCTAATTTCTCCTTCTTCTATTCTTCCCCGACTTCCCTCTCCTCGACCGATCGAACGGTTGCAACCCTAAATCCACCAAAAAAACATAAAATACAGCTAAGCGAAACTTCTCTACTTCTCTCCTTCGATTGATTTGCCCTAAAGGAAGTTTGACAGCCCGATTCGCCTTAAAGCAACTTCGCTAGCCACTCGACTTCTCTCTACTCCTCTTGCTTAGCTTCCAGCGGCGCTGACGAGCCCTTTGGTAGTCACTGCCTCATTGGCAAGTCCAGCTCCTCCTCTTGCTTAGCCCCAAATTTCTTTTTTTTTATAAATATTTCCATTTGATTGTCATGTGTATTTGAGGATTTGACTGCTTAAAATTTGAGAGAATTTGGTTGTTTGCACATAATAATTGGGTGGAGTTTCAGCCAGCAAATCAAATTCACTGATTCACTCCAAATCAGTTAATCGATTCACTGATTTGGAGTGAATCAGTGAACTGAATCTAAAATAAAGGTGTTCTTGCATATCGATTCTTTAATACTTAAATAATTGCATATTGATCCTTGAAAACTTCATATTTTGATATTAGTCCCCTAAAAATTTAAGTTACTCTGGTCAGTGTTTTAAATATTGGCCAGTATACCCGTATACCGGCCGGTATATCGGATTTTCTATAGAAATGAGATGGTATGGTGAATATTTTATCGCATCTCATTTTTGATTGGTACAGGCCGATATATCGATCACATGGCGATATATCAGCCGATATCTGGTATGTTAAATACCGACTTGTATGAGAAAATATCAGTTTTTTGTTGACGGATTTGGATTGTGGTTGAAACCCGTTTACCCTTTCGACCCGACCAGATAGAAAAAAATAAAACCCGCTTCTCTCTCATTATCCCCCGAATTCACAACTCGTGAAACCCTAATTTCTCCTTCTCCCATTCTTCCCAAACTTTCCTCTCCTTCTCCTCGACCGGTCGAATAGTCGCAACCCTAAATCCACCAAAAAAAAACATAAAATACAGCTCAGGGAGACTTCTTTACTTCTCTCCTTCGATTGATTTGTCCTAAAGGAAGTTTGGCAGCCTGATTCACCCTAAAGCAACTTCGCCAGCCATCTGACTTCTCTCTACTCCTCTTGCTTAGCTTCCAGCAGTGCCGACGAGCCTCTTGGTAGTCACTGCCTCACTGGTAAGTCCAGCTCCTCCTCTGGCCTAGCCCCAAATTTCTTTTTTTTATAAATATTATCTTTTGATTGTCATGTGTGTTTGAGAATTTGGGTGCTTAAAATTTGAGAGAATTTGATTGTTTGCACACATTGATTGGGTGGAGTTTCAGCCAGTGAATCAAATTCACTGATTCACTCCAAATCAGTTAATCAATTCACTGATTCGGTGTGAATCAGTGAATCAGTGATTTGGCTCACTGATTCACACGGAATCAGTGAATTGATTTACTGATTTGGTGTGAATCAGTGAATCTGATTCACTGGTAGTGGCCAAAACTATAAAAAAAACTGTAGTAAATTCTAAATTTAGTTTAAATATAAGTATGTAATAAATTAAGAGATTGTTTTATTCATTATGGTTCATTCATAGAGATGTATTGTATTTACTTTATTTTAATTTTTGTATAATTGTATTGTATTAGATAACAGTTGAATTAATTAGATAACATTTTACAATCGAATAATGCATATTGTGTTAGCCTTTGACTTAAATAATTAGAGAGCATTTAGCCAGTGAATAATATAATTAATTAATATTTCTTAAAATTTAAGTTTGTGGTTGAAACTTTAGTTTGTTGTTAAATAAATGTTAGTTTCTAAGTAATCTAAATAATCTAATTTTGGTAGTAAAGGCTAGATTAAGCAATAACATTGTGTAAAGGAAAGAAATTTTTTATTTGTATAGGCTTGATTAAGTATATCTTTATTTATATTGAGTACAATAATTATTTTGTGATTTAATCAATTATATTTTATGTCTTTTTTTTATAAATTTTGAGATCAGAAATAGCTCACAAAATGTCCTCTTCTAGTGCTTCTAATGTCCAAGAGAAGTAAGGAGGTAAAGATCCAGGTTGGAATTGGGGAAAAAAGTACCTAATAAACCCAATAAAGTTGAGTGCAATTTCTGTTAGAACGAATATGGGGGAGACATTAGCCGCTTGAAAGAACATCTAGGGTATGTCAGTGGGAATGTCAGAGGCTGTCCCCTGCTCCCAGATGACGTGAAGTAGAAAGCTCTAGCAATGTTAAATAAAGCTAGAGAAGTAAAGGAAGGAAAAGTACCAGAACTTCAAAGTTTATTAAAAGAAGTTCATGTTGGGGAAGAAGAAGATGAGGAGACAAATCGAGAAGAATCATCTTTTCGCAAAACAACAGGTCAATCTTCTCACAAAACAACAGGACTGATGGATCAATTTATTGTTCGATCGGTCGAGGAGGCAGTTGAAGCAGCTCAAAGATAGCCTAACGCATCATCAGCCTATAAAAAAATGCTAGAGACGATGCAGTTTGATACATTGCCATATTTTCTTATAAAGGAGGGCCTGCATTCAATATTACTATGTTGCCATCTTTTATGCAGATGGTCCAAATCATTGGCATGTATGGACCAAACTTACAGACTCCCAATCCGTACGAGCTAAGCGAGACTTGTCTTTAGAGACAGGTTGATGAGACAAATGCAACTCTTGAATCATTCAAACGGAGTTTCCGAACACATGACTGCATTTTAATAACTGATGCATGGTCGGACCAAAAGAGGAGAAGTCTAATGAATATCGTTGTATATTGTCCGGCTGATACAACCTTCTTATTATCACAAGATACTTCTTCTGAGAGGCATAATGGCAGTTATATCTACAAATTTGTGGAGAGGGGAATGAACGAGCTTGGTGTGAAAATGTTGTATAGATTGTGACAGATAATGCTTCGAACAATATGGCTGCAGCAAACACATTAGCTCTGATGCATCCAAATATATTTTGGACATTTTGTGCAGCACATACAGTTAATCTGATGCTTGCGGTATTGGAAAGATTAAACATATCTGAAGTGCAATTATGATGGGGAGATCAGTCTCCGTGTACATATACAGTCACATTAAGTTTCTAGATATTATGAGGAAAGTAATTGGTGGAGAACTAATAAGGTCGTATACAAATAGGTTTGTCACAGCATTTCTCTCTTTGTCCTCAATCAGAGAGAAGAAGAAAGAGTTGCAACATATATTTATTTTTTATGAATGGATGGATTGCAGTCTATCCAAAATAGATGCAGGCAAGAAGGTATTTGTTCAAATTAATAAAAATTGATATTATAAATTTAAATTATAAGTTATTCATATTTTTTTAATACATCTTTTTATGAATATTTAGATTGCAGAAATAATTGCTAGTAATAAATTTTGGAACAACACAAATATTGCGCTAAAAGTATTTACTCCACTGGTGAAAATTTTGTGCAGAGTTGATGGGGACAAGGTCCCTTCAATGAGTTTCTGTATGGTGACCTGAAGACTGCTAAAGAAAAAATAAGAGATGCTCTAGGTGGTGAAGAGAAGAAATATCTTCCAATATGGAAGATAGTTGATAAGAGATGCGAGGAAAAACTTAAGGGTCTTCTATATAGAGCAGGATGTCTCTTGCACTCTATGTATTATTATACAAAGTAGACTAAGATCGATGCTGATGGGAAATTCATGTCAGGCTTCGTTGAGATGATATACAGATTCTATCCAGATAATCATTACAGAGTTGATAAGATTGCATAGTAGCTTCCAATGTATCAAAATCAAAATGGATCATTTAGAATATTTTTTGCAAAGGCGGCAGTAAAGAGAATCATTAATCTAGATATGCATTTCAATTTTATAAATACAAAATTCAATTTACTTTCAATTTAAAAAACTATTTTACTAATAACTATTTCTAAATATTCATTACTAGCTCATTGGTGGTAATTCTACGGGACAGATACTCCCGAATTGAGGATGATGGCAATGAGGATTTTGAGCCTGACAACCAGTTCTTCGGCTTGTGAATGGAACTGGAGCACATTTGAGATGGTACTACGATTTGTCATTTTCTAATAAAATATTTCTTTCTTCAAACAAATATATTCTCAACGAAATTCATGTGATTATCTTTTATTTAGGTGCATACGAAAAAAAAAAATAGGCTAACTTCTAAGAAATTGCATAACTTAGTCTTTATCAAGTTCAATACAAGGCTCAGGAGCAAACTTTCGATTCCAAAAAGATATCCCCTAGTTGCATACAATGAAGAAGAAAATGTCACCGAATGGTTCATGCCTCAAAAACTGAATGGCGATTCTTATGAGACTAGTGATGGTGAGGTCTTCCCTGGAGAGCAATTGACTTTTCGACAGGTGTCGATTGCTATGGGTGCTAATCCAAAGAAAAGGAAGAGTGAAAGAGTTAAGGCACCGAAGTCCAAGAGCAGTAGAACTTCTAAGGAGATAGCATCCTCATCTTCAAAGTCTAAGAAGCAGCCCGCATCAGATGAAGATGATGAGGAAGAAGCATATACATCATCAAATTCGTCATCAGATGATGAGGAGAAAGATATGCTTTCGAAGGAACCAGTGGATTCAGACCCTAGCTAGAAAATATATTATAAACATTGATATTTAAAGTTTTTAACATGTTTCAGATAAACTCATTTAAAGGATAATGTTGTAATTTTGTAAATTATATCACTTTTGTATTGTAAAAACACTTCTTTTTTTTCTTAAAAACTTATTTTTCCTAATTTTATGATTATATGTCGCTTTGTGCATATATGTACGTTCTAAATAATATCTGTAAATTCGTAATTTGGATGCAAATAAGCCAAGATAAGTACCATAAACTTGTTTTATATGTTTTAATATATTCTATATAGCCAATTATATGATTATTGTTTAACCGGTATGACACTGATATGACACTCCGGTATTTTAGGATCATATCACGATATCCCGTTCGGTATCCGGTATGTATTTGGCTGATTAGTATGGGACCGGTATCCGATATTTAGAACACTGACTCTGGTTCAGTCCCTCTGAATCACTTCCTTTAAGAAACTTAACTGTTTTCCTTTTTTACTCGTTATACCCCTAGACTTGGACATACAAAGGTGGGAAATGACAGTTAATTTTCCTCCCTTCTTCTTTCTTTCTCTTCTTCTCTCTTTCCCTCTTTTTCTCCCTCAATGTCTCTTTCTCTCTCAATATTCTCTTCAAATAAGCTGGTGCTTGTCTCTCAATGATGCATCCTTGAAATTATAAGTGGTTATAAGTGGGGTAAGGAAAAGAGGACTCGTTTGCATTGCGACTTGACTAGAAAACCATATTTGGACTTTTGTCTTCATCAATCTCAGCCAAACCCTATTTCCATAAGATTGCTACTTGCTAGCACACCTCACCTTTATTATGAAATTAAAGTAATGTTTGCACTTGACTTAATATTTCCTTTTGATTAATTGTTCTTGAAGCAAGTATCAAAGTTCAACTCTTACGCTTGTGATTGTAATATGAATTATTCTTGTGAGTATAATCATTGTTGTTGATCTTTAATCATTTTCCAAATCCATTAAGTAAAAGAAATATGAATTATGATAAAGAGCATCTCCATTCTCAGTTCTCAGTGATATGAAATCTCAGTCGTTTGAATTGAGAACCCAGTTCACAGTTCTGACTGAGGTCTCAGTACTCAGTTCTGAGAACTGAGGTCTCTCCATATAGTGTTGAGAATTTTGACAAATTGAAACGTTAATGAACAACAAATAATACGTCCCTGCCACATTTTGAAATATAGTTCAAAGCATAAACATGCTCATTAACAATATCAAAACATCTATTGATTAAATCTTGTCATAAACTTTAATGCATAACCAAGCTCATTACATGAACATCCATGTCACATATAGAATTTCAACATACAACTTCCTGTTGCAAACCCATTTCAAAGCATAACAAACGTATTCTCAATGTCAACATAAAGTCTCAACTGACTTCTTTCGGCTGTGATTTGTTTTCTGGTTCTATAGAAACAGATAATAAATCCTAGCGCTTCTTCATCCATGCCACAACCCAAAATAACTAGAAGTAAAAGTATTGATTACAAACAAGCTCAATCAGAGTTAGAAACTCTAAGATATAGTTTTTCAGAAAATAAACAAAAAGAAAAGGAAAATCTTCCTCTTGAAGGACGAACAAAGCATATATTAGATCTACAAAACAAAAATTATGTAAGACTACCTATTCAATCTTCCCATGAATAAAGAAGATGAATATCCAGTAGATAAGATTAACAGAATTGATCTAAAAAGAAAAATCTCAACTTCATATATATATATATATATATATATATATATATATATATATATATATATATATATATATATATATATATATATATATATATATATATATATATATATATATATATATATATATATATATATATATATATATATATATATATATATACCTTTAACAATACGTATTCTTACATATCTTGAGTTTACATTACATGCCTTATTAGACTCTGGAGCAGAAGCTAGTTTAATACAAGATACTTTTATTTCCCAACAGTTTTGGATTCCTTTAGACAAAAAAGGAATGCTAAATAATTTTATGGGACGATAAGTTCCTGTCACCCATAAAACAGAAATTCTTGTTACCATACTAGATATACATGGTATTGATAAAACATATACTTTGAATTTGCTTTATTACCAAAAGACTTTGATAATAACTGTACACTCGGAATGAATAATCTACGACATTATTCACCGTTTAATAAATAATATTTTGAACTAGATGGAGCTCAAGTACCTCGTGTCCCTTTTCTGACACCTTTATTGCCTCATTTCACGCCAGCCCAGCATGGAGAAGTCCACCTACTAGATACCATTTGTACTTATAATATACCTATTAACAATGCATTTGAAAGAACTGTTCATAATCTATTAGAACCCCTTTATAGTGACAATCCATTAAAATTATTTGACAAAGCTCTTTGCTATTGTACACTGGAATTATTAGAACAATATAAGACACAAAGATAAGAGTAAATAGTATAATAGTTTCTCCAGCAGATAAAGAAGAATTTGCTATACAAATAAATAAACTATTAAAATTAAATCTGATTCAAAAAAGTTTTAGTTCTCACTCCTCTCCTGCATTTTTGGTAAGAAACCATGCAAAACAAAAAAGAGGAAAAATAAGAATGGTTATTAATTACAGAAAACTCAATTGTTATACAAAATTTGATGGCTATTTTATCCTATCAGCAGAACAACTAATTAAACAAATACAAGGAGCAAAATACTATAGTAAATTTGATGCCAAGATAGAGTTCTGGCAAATTAAACTTGCAAACAAAAACTTTATTAAATTAAAAGCATTCAGTTGTCCTCAAGGACATTACGATTAGAAAATAATACCTTTTGGTCTTAAAAATGCTCCACAAATCTATCAAAAGTGGATGAATTCCATATTTGGACATTTGCAATTTGTAGCAGTCTACATTGACGATATCTTAGTATTTCCAATTCATTAGAAGAATATAAACAACATTTATTAACAGTTATAAATCTGTTATTAAATAATGGAATCTCTATTGTCTTTGCAGGAGCACTCCTTGGTGTGTTTTCATTGCTGGGCTTTGACAGTCCATTAGGCGGAGCATGGCCCGACTTGTTTGGATTAGGATATATTTTGGGAAGCCAAAGGTTTGTGATTGTGAGAGCCTTTCTCTACAGGTTTGCTGCCAGTTGTTTTGAGATGTTGCTGAGAGGTGGGCTTATAGATGGAAAAACCTTCACAGAGAGAAAGACATCTCCCAAAGGAAATGCTCTATCAAGCCCAATGGCTGTCTTACCTACTTCCACATAAGTAAAATTAGCTACCTCAACTACTACAGAAATGAAGAGTCGCCCATCATTCCCTACAGGACAAACAACACCAGTAAAACCCTTTGTTGCCACAGTAGTAAAGGATTGGTACAACTCTGAACTAAAGTCAAAAAATTAAGAAACATATAATCGGCTAAATCGGTGTTTCAGAGCGCTATAGTCAAATAATTTAAGAGCTACAAACTATTGGTTAACCCAAATAGAACAAACTATAAACCAACAGCAATCTCAAATTCAAGAATTAAGTGACCATCAAGCAAAGACTGAAAGTCTGTTGAGGAGTCTTTGCCAGTGTTCTACAACAACTCGATCAAAAGCCTAAATAGGAGAGAAGAAGAACTTTTTTCAGGAACCACAGAAGATAAGAGGAAATTAAAGGAAAATTTCTCAAATTTGGATACTGCTGATTTGGTGAGTATTCGAATTCCTGATTTTCTGGAAATCCTCAAACTTCATAAAATCCAAAATGAAAGGGTAAAACAGTTAGATGCTGAAATGACTGTTCAGCATATGATAACCCTAAATCAGCAAAATCTCTTTGAAGATAGCCAACTTGTACCTTTCTTCAAAAATCTGGACGCCACTGACATTTCTTCTTATTTCGAAAAGGAAGAATTAATCCTCAATAGGTTCAAAAGACCTAGGCTTCTAGCATGCTTCAATGAAATCCCATGCTACCAGAAACAACTCAGGCTTGGGATTGCTCATGAAGTTTTTGTCAACACAAATCATCCGGAAGAATATAGGGGTTTTATCCCAGAAATTTGCAACAATAAGCTACAGGAATATGCTAATAGATTTCAAACGATTTTTATGTTTAGAATCTAGAGCATATGGGAAGAGAGAAATTATGTTAAACTCTACCCCTCCGTTCAGTTGTGGGAACTACACCGAATGGTTGAACAACCAGTCCATGAATTGGCCAAGTATTCCAAGAAGGACTTTATCTCAACAACTGAACCACTGCTAGCTGCAAAAGAATTTTTCCAGGTAGCATATAACTTAGCAACCTCCAGAACCCATTCTATTCAAGAAGGGAAGACAATCATATTGTTCGATTATCTCTCAACCTTTGAAGATTCGAACGAAAGGATTCAGAAGGTGACTAGGTTTTTTGAGTCACTTAATTTAGGACGAATTGTTCAAGCACCCAAGAAGATTTCATTTTAGAGTAGGAAGATCATATGCACGATGCACAAGAGGAAGATGCAAAGCACGAGATGGACCAGGAACAATTGGCGAATCTGAATATTGGGGAATAAAGTGTGGTGGGTCTAAATCATGACGTAAGCAATGACGTCACAAATTTTCCTTTTTATCAAAAAGGAAGTGGCCTTCCTTCTTATCAAAAAGGAAGTGGCCGACACTCCACAAGGACTCCACTCATTCAAGATAAGGGAACCATCCACTTTAGAGATTCCTTCTTATCTCTACAAAGGCAACCTAACCTATGAACAACTATAAAGAGCCTCTCCCAAGCGACTTGTAAAAACAAAACTTGAAAATCTGTGTACGAAGTTAGTTTTGTAAGTAGTTTTGTAAGATTTCTGCTTGCTTGGTTTGCTATTGCAATTAGGTCAGCAATTTGTTATCAGAGCCTAGTATTCTGAGTCCTTCAATTGTACAAACACTGTAAGTTTCTATTGTGAATTATGAGTAGCTAAGAATAGGAACATGTTGTTATTCTAATTTCAGGCTCTATTTCTATTTGTTCTTTCTTCTTCTCTTTACGTATGGGGTAGGAAATGAACTATTGTTGTGCTCTATCTCTGTGAAGCAATAATATAGGTGTGTGGTTAATAGACCAGGAAGGTCAGAATTATTGCAGCCTTCACCTTACCAGAAAGCCATGGTTAAGAGTATTATGTAGCCGCAATGAATAGGGTCAAAGGGAGAAAGAATTAAGAATGAATAAAAGTAAGCCATAGAATTATGATAACAGCATGTTCTCTATGTAAACATGAATCTACCAAGTGTAGTTTTACCAGAAGAAACCTATACCTATCCCTACAAGCTTAATAGCCATGACCACATCGTATATTTACCCCCAAGTGAGACACTTAACATAAGAAATCAAATAAGAATAAACAATTATATATGTGATCAATTAAAAAGAGTCACAATAGAAGTCAAAAAAATTAAATACAACCTTAGAAAAATATTTGGTGCCAATAAAAATTACAAAACCTAAAAATATAACATTCTCTTCCATATATATGGTAAAATATTCATCTGAAGAAAAAAATAAAAATAGATAGTAAAGAAATTGACTGTGAAGTCTATAAAACCTTTGTTCTTTTACAAAAAAAAAAATTAATAGATGAAATTATTAGTCAAGAAATATATGACTACTATGAGCAGCATACTGCCACTATAAATTATTTCAGATCCCAACCGGATCCTACTTCCCAATTAGAAGATAACTCCTCTAACACATTAGAAGAATATTTCCAAATAAATATGGAATACAGACCTACAAGTAAATCAACATTAATGCTCCCACCATGGCAAAATGCACAACCACCGCTGCCTGTTCCAGATGCAGAAATGAAATATGCTGGTCCGATACCGGTGCAGCTGAGAAAATATTTAGTTTGAGGTCATAATCACAACCAATTACTGTGAAATTTTTATGAGAGTTTAAAAACATAATCCTAAAATAGGATATAAAATTTTAATGTGATTCAGGTTGATTTGGTATAATTCCTACTTAATAAAGTGCACAATTCAAACTCCGAATAGATATGGGTACAACTGAGGAATATATCTACTTGTTAGTCAAAATATCAATAAATTACTGTGAAATTTTTATGAGAATATAAAAACAAACTCCTAAAACATAATATAAAATTTTAAAGCTATCCATAGTGATTTGATATAATTTCTAATCAATTTAGTGCACCGCTTATGCACCAGTCTGATACCGGTGCAGCTAAGAAAATATTTAGTTTGAGGTCATAATCACAACCAATTAATGTAAAATTTTTATGAGAGTTTAAAAACATAATCCTAAAATAGGATATAAAATTCTATTGTGATTCAGGTTGATTTGATACAATTCCTACTTAATAAAGTGCACAATTTAAGCTCCGGACTAATATGGGTACAACTGAGGAATATATCTACTTGTCAGTCAAAATTTCAACTATTTACTATAAAATTTTTATGAGAGTATGAAAACACACTCATAAAATAGAATATAAAAATGCAATGTGATTCATGGTGATTTGGTATATTTTCTACTTAAAAAAGTGCACAACTCAAGTTACGGACAGATATACGCACAACTGAGAAATATATCTATAATCAATATATGTAAATGAATGGAAATAAGTTAAAATAAAGAGGGATAATATAAACACGACATGTATTTCTTGTGATTTTGCATCAGACCACTGTAAATCTCCTTATGCATTCAATTTGGTGTGTTGTTTTAACCAAACATCATTTGGTGTTGCTTTCTCACCTGTTATTGGATTTCTCTGTTTTTATGAGACATGTATTATTACGTTATAATCAAAATATTTGTAGACCAATGAAGATATGATTTATATTATCATAGTATAAATTTTAATTTACTTACAGTTGCTTCTTCAACCTCCACAAATGATTTGGTTCCACATAAATGTTTTGTCTTCAATTTTGCCCTGTTATCTGAATTTTGCTTGCTTATTTTCTAAAATACAGTAATAAAGCATTATTATTACTATTATATTAATTAATAATATTAACAAATATTATAATAAAAAAATATCAGTCATAGCTAAAGTCATGACCTGAAATGAGTTAGAAGAATAATATTGAATTAAAGCATTCCATGCTTTGGTGATATCTCTTTAGGAATGTTTTCCATTCTTTCTTCATCCGTGTCGAATCTTTTATAAGCCAAATGCAAATGACTCTTCCAACACCTATATAGCTGTTGCATTGTAGAGAGTATGAATACATTAAACCAAAGATCATTACATGGATCAACCTTAAACTTTTCCTGTATAGAGATCTTAGTTAGAAATAAAAGTAAATAATTATAACTTCTTGATATTTACGAAATCATTAAAAAAACTTTACTTATGTACCTTCACTTGTTGTAACATTTGTTCACCCACAATATTGACAATGTCTTGCCAATGATTAACGTTTAAGGGAGCATAATTTCGAACCGTTAATCCACAATAATTTACGATATCTCTGGCATTGTCTCCTACTGCTCTCAGAATTCCTCAGGTATATCAATATTTAACTTTTGGCCACCAATTTTTATCTTCTCATCAAGCTTTTAACTTTTATATTTTCCTGTGACTCCTTTATTATTTATAGTATAAGAGGCTACTAAAAGAAATAGCAATATTAGTTTTTTAGATGAAATTAAAATTTGCATATCAATTAATTAAATAAATATGTATACTTGCACTGCTTGGAGATTCTCTATCTACTTGTAGAAGTCAATTCTCTAATTGTGGTTGTATTGATAGAAGTTGGCTGTCTACTTGTCTTTGTGTCATTGATTGTGACGTAGGTTCATTATAAGGACTTTTTCCCTTATCACGCCTAGAATTATTTACATATCCTCCTCTTCCTCTGTTAGACATATTTTATTCTATAATAGAAAAAAATGTGTTAGCTCAACAATTTCTGACAATAAATTAAAAATCATATACAATACATAAACAAATCCTTGAATTTATAACAATTACAACACAAATAAGTATTTAAACAAAGAAATAAACAAAAGTGAAATAAAACAGTGAAATTTCGATAAAAGATAATGATAAAATCTAGAAACATCCTTTATTAATCCGATGAATAACTGTCTGATGAAAAATCATGAATATCATCATCATCTACATTATGTAACACTTCAATATCATCATCACTATCACGAATAAATTCTTGTACATTTGAACTTCTGATATCTTTCTCTATATCAGCAT
This sequence comes from Dracaena cambodiana, assembly GCA_036321105.1. Taxonomy (NCBI): domain Eukaryota; kingdom Viridiplantae; phylum Streptophyta; class Magnoliopsida; order Asparagales; family Asparagaceae; genus Dracaena; species Dracaena cambodiana. The sequence goes on from JAYEPQ010000015.1 coordinate 25,421,600, forward strand.
CAACATATTTAGATTCGATATCATCTCTCATAAGCATTACTGAGATATTATCATTTTTTATGGCTTGGTTGATATTAATGGCACGATCAAATTCCTTTTCTTGATAAGCATCTTCATCTTCTGAAGTATTTACATCTTCAGTGTCCAAACTATTGGTGCTTAGTGGCATATTATAAAAAATCACAAGGTTTTGTTTTGACGACAACAAGTCAATCCTTATTTGCAAGATCTTCAACATAAAAAACTTGTTCTGCTTGACATGCTAATACAAAAGGCTCATTGCTGCTCAAAGACCCATTAATATTCATGGTTGTAAATCCATAATTATCAACCTTATATCCTCTTCCTAGATAGGCTATATCCCACCAATGACACTTGAAAAGAGTGACCTTTTTACCTCCAATATATGATAACTCAATAATATCTTCTAAAACCCCATAATATTCCTTGTCAGGAGATGAATCATCCCCTCTAACAACCATGCCACTATTTTGAATTTTCTTTCCCAAGGAACGATCTCGTGTGTGAAACCAAAAACCATTTACAAGATACATCGAATATCGATGACACAACTTTTGTGGACCAATAGCTAAATTAAAAAGATCATCATTTGCAAGTCCTTCAGAATGAAACTTCGATACCTATTGAATAAAGAAGATAATGAACCATGTTAAACAATCTTTTTAGAACTCTTATACAAAATTGATCTATGTTCAAAAGGATTAAAAAATGAATGCCTATACATTTATAAAACTATGATGGAAACTCTTTAATGTGTGTCTCAGCTCCAGTTCTTGCATTTTTATTTTGCATTTCATTTTTGTGCTCACTGTGAAAGAACATGTAGACAAGTTTAATAATAGTAGTTAGAAATATCAACCTGAATATTTTCTTTTAAAATATTTTATCTTTACTTACGTAATAAATGGCCAAATTTCTTCACAATTTTGGAGTATATACATTTGTGCTTGAATAAGTTCCTCGTTATTAAGATAGTGTGACTTGTACGCTCCTTTCGCAGCACCATTCCTTTCAAAAATAGCTAGCCCCGTCTTATGAGTATGATCATCATCATTTCGTGGTGCTTGATTGAATCTAGGACGAACACTATGAAGATATCTGGAATAAAATGTTAAGTACTCATCCGCAATATATCCTTCTGCTATCGATTCTTCAGGGTGAGCTTTATTGCGAACATATGACTTAAGCATTCGTAGATACCTATAACAAACAAATATAATCAAATAATATTTTATAATATAAAGTTAAATAAACTATTTTAATCTAATTACATAAGCAATGATAATTACCTTTCAATTGGGTACATCCATTGATATTGTACTGGACCAGCAATTTTTGCCTCTCTTGCTAAGTGAACCGGTAAGTGAATCATCACATCTAAGAAAGAAGGCAGAAATATTATCTCAAGTTTGCATAACGTTAATACAATCTAGCTTTCAAGTTGATCTAAATCATCATGTCGTAATGACTTTGAACATAATTTTCTAAAAAAGTTACTCTGCTTAATCAGTGGTTCACAGACATCCTTCGGTAACAATCCACATATAGCAAGTGGTAAAAATCATTGTAGAAGAATATGATGGTCATGACACTTCAAACCAGATATTGCTTTCCCATCAATATTTACACATCGAGATATGTTCGATGAGAATCCATCAGGAACTTTTAAATTTGCTAGAAATTTACAAAAAATTATCTTCTCATTCGATGATAAAGCATAAGAAGGATGAGGTAAACATACTTGACCATTATCATCAATATAAAGATGAAGTTTCTTTCTAATTCCCATATCAATAAGATCATACCGACTCTTTAAAGTATTTTTGGTCTTCCCTTTAATATTCAACATCGTTCCTAAAGTATTATCAGTAATATTTCTTTCAATATGCATTACATCAACTCCGCCAGTGCTATGCACTGCATGTCCCAAGCCAGGATAAAAGAGGAGGGTTGTAGTAGGCCGGTGACAGCCAACGTAAAATATTGTCACATATTATGAAATGAGCCAAAATATAAATTTTATTAGGGCGTTCCCTACTAAGCGACGCGCTACATCGAAGCCCGGATGTAGTGAAAAATGTGTGAGGGTTGCTAGGTCGTCGCTTAGAAGCGACGCGCCACGTCGGCGCCCAGATGTAGTGTTAAATATAAGAGGGTTCCCACATCTTAATGAGCGGATCGGGGTAAAGAGATTAGCTCATAAACATAAACATAAATTTCAGTTGGCATCATAGAATATAGGTTCCCTTATAGGTAGATTGTAGAGTTAATTGATACTATGATTAGAAGGAGGGTTAATATTTTGTGCGTGTAGGAGACTAAGTGGGTAGATAAGAAAGCTAAAGTAATAAAGCCTTGGGGTTATAAACTTTGGTATACGGGTAGAGATAGAAATCGTAATGGGGTAGGTGTGATCATAGATAAACAATTACTTGGGGATGTAGTGGAGTTTAGGAGGAAGGGTAATAGCATTTTATTAGTTAAACTTATTTTAGATGGAGAAATTTTTAGTGTCATTAGCACCTATGCACCACAAGTAGAACTTGATGAATCCAGTACACATCAATTTTGGAAGGATCTAGATGAGATAGTACAAGGAATACCTGCTAGAGAAAAACTATTTATTCTCAATGGGTATGTAGGAACTAGTCGTAATAAGTTTGATAGTATACATGGAGGATTTGGTTTTGGAGAAAGAAATGAAGTAAGTAACTCAATTCTAGATTTTGCTTTGGCTTATGATTTAATTTTAGTGAATACTTGGTTTAAAATGAGAGTTTCTCACTTAGTTACTTTTAAAAGTGGATCGAATGCAAGCCAAATGGATTTCTTTTTAACTAGGAGGGTATATAGAGCTAGTTATATCGATTGTAAGGTAGTGCCAGGTGAGAGTGTAGTTATACAACATAGACTCTTAGTTTTAGATATTCAGATTCGACAAAAACTTAGAAAAACTAAGTGTAAATTAGATCCTAAGATTAAATGATGGCGATTAGAAGGTAATCAAAAAGTTTTTGTAGATAGAGCAGTATAAGAAGTAAATAGGAGGGACCATGATGATCCTAATGTAACATGAAATAAAATAGCTAGCTACATTAAAAGGATAGCTAAAGATATATTCGGTGAATCGAGGGGCGGTGCTCCACTATGTAAGGATACATCATGGTGGAATGAAGAGGTAAAAAATACTATTAAGACTAAGCGAGACCTTTATAGATATTTGAAGAATAATAATAATGGAATAAGTTTTGAGAAGTATAAACTAGCAAAGAAGGAGGCTAAGAAAATTATTCGGGATGCAAAAACTAAATTATATAAATAAATGTACGAGAAGTTAGATAATAAAGAGGCAGAAAAGGATTTATATAGAATTTCTCGAATAAGAGAGAGAAAATCTAAAGACTTATGTACTGTAAAGTATATTAAAGATGAGAATTAGACAGTTCTAGTTCGAGACGAAAAGATTAAAGAAAGATGGAAAAATTATTTTAATAGATTATATAATGGTAGTTTTACTCAAGATTTGGGAGATCTTACTATTCAATGTGAGGATATGAATTGTAGTTTTATACGCATAATCAAAGTACAAAGTAAAGGAGGCTTTGAAGATGATGAAATTAAGAAAAACTGTTGGTCCAGATGAGATTCCTATAGAGGTATGGAGATACTTAGGAGGGATTGGTGTGAGGTGGCTAACAGATCTTTTTAATAAGATTTGGCAAACTAAGAAAATGTGAAATGAATGGAGGAAGAGTACTCTAGTACCTCTGTATAAGAACAAGAGCGACATTCAGAGTTGTTCTAACTATCGGGGAATAAAACTCATGTGTCACACTATGAAGCTTTAGGAAAGGGTAATTGAATATAGATTGCGCCAAACTATTAAAATATCGGAGAACCAGTTTGGATTTATGCCGGGGCAATCGACGACAGAAGCTATTCATTTACTTCATTAACTTTTAGAGCGATTCCGAGAGAGAAATAGAGATTGGCATATGATATTTATTGACTTAAAAAAAGCCTATGGTAAAGTTCCACGAGAGATACTTTGGTGGACACTGATGAAGAAAAGAGTTTCCATCAAGTATATCGACATAATTAAGAACATGTATGATGGAGTAGTGGCCAATGTCAGAATATGTGGTGGTTTAATAAGTGATTTTTCTATCACAATTGGTTTACATAAAGGATCTGCATTGAGCCCATTCTTATTTGCTATAGTAATGGATGAGCTTACTAAAACCATTCAGGATGAGATACCTTGGTGGATACTATTTGCTAATGATATTGTCTTAGTTGATGAAACAAGAGAAGGGGTAAATGCCAAGTTAGAGTTATGGAGGCATACATTAGAATCTAGAGGTTTTAGATTGAGTAGGTCTAAAACAGAGTATATGGAGTGTAAATTTAGTAAACGTCGGACCAAAAACTATAATGCAGTAAAACTGGATTGGTAAGAGATACAAATGAGCAGTCAGTTTAGATATTTGGGTTCTATTATTCAGAATGATGGAGAGATCGATAATGATGTTAACCATAGGATACAAGCTGGCTGGTTGAAATGGAGAATGGAAACGGGAGTTTTATGCGACCGTAACATTCTATTAAGATTGAAAGGAAAATTTTATAGGACTGCTATTAGACCAACTTTATTATATAGCACGAAATGTTGGGCTATAAAGAAACTTCATTCACAGAAGATAAGTGTAGCAGAGATGCGCATGCTCCATTGAATGTGCGGCAACACTATGAGAGATAAAGTGAGAAATGAAGATATTCGTGCTAAGCTAGGTATAGCTCCCATCGATGAGAAGATGCGAGAAAATCGCTTACGATGGTTTGGTCATGTGCAATGTAGGCCTACAAGTGCACTAGTTCGAAGAGGGAAAATTATCAATATAGGACAAGTTAAAATAACGAAAGGAAGACCAAAAAAAATATAGATGGAGGTGATACGCAAAGATATGGAGTCTAAAGGTTTAAATAAGGAGATATTACTTGATAGAAATGAATGGAGAAGGAATATCAAAGTGATCGATCAAGCGTGATTCTTTTTTGGTTCATGTAGCCTACCCCAAATACTTGGGATAAAAGGCTTAGTTGTTGTTGTTGTTGTTGTAGTATACATTACATCAATATTGTAGCGCAATCTGAGATTTTTCCAATAAGCCAAATTAAAAAATATATTTTTCTTCTTCCAATTATATACAATATTTGACTCACTCCGTTTTCTTTTAAGTCATTTTCCAAAAATAATATTTTTGAAAGGGTGTAGTTGATCAAGCACGCCTTCTCTTGTTAACATCTCTGAAGTAACTCTATCCTCCTTTTTTCCATTAAATAATTTTGTATTATTTCTCCACGGATGATTTTGTGGCAAAAAACGACAATGATCCATATAACATAATTTGCTACGAATCGAGAGTGAAGAAATATCTTTGTGACAGTAAGGACAAGCTAGTTTTCCTTTTGTAGACCATCCAGATAAATTAGCATACGTAAGAAAATCATTAATAGTCCACATAATAGCAGTATGTAATTTAAAATTTTGTTGATTGTGTGCATCATATGTATATACTCCATCTTCCCATAGGTCGTTTAACTCCTCAACAAGTGGCTTTAAATAAACATCAATATCATTTTCTGGAGACTCTGGACCTGGAATAAGAAGTGACATCATGAAGTACGAATGCTTCATGCATGACCATGGAGGCAAATTATACGGTATAAGAACCATTGGCCAAATACTATGCAAAGAGCTCATATTACCGTAAGGTTGAAAACCATCACTTGCTAAGCCGAGCCTGACATTCCTCGGATTTGCAGCAAATTCCTTATACTGCTCATCAAATGATTTCCAAGCAATAGAATCCGCTGGATTCCTCATTATGCCATCATCGATACGTTTCTCTTTATGCCATTTCATTTTTTTAGCTATATCTTTGCACATAAATAACCTTTGTAGTCTTGTTTTCAATAGAAAGTAACGAAGTACTTTATGTGGAATTTTTGAACGTTTATTCGAATCTCTCCATCGAGAAAGTCCACAAGTAGGACACGACTGTGTATCAGCATGCTCCCTCCAATATAAGATGCAATCATTCTTACATGCATCTATTTTGATGTAATCGAGACTGTTAGTGGTAAAATTTTCAAAAATTAGTAAAAAGGAAATAACCACACAGAACGCAGAGCTAACCCCGTAGCTCCGTGTTTGGCTATGTTAGCATCGCGTTAGAATAAAATGCGGAGCTAATAAATTTCCAAAATCAGTAAAAAGAAAATAACCACGCAGAGTGCGGAGCTAACCCCGTAGCTCCGCGTTGGCTATGTTAGCCTCGCGTTTGAGTAAAATACTGAGCTAATCCACAGCTCCGCGTTCTGATGAATTTAGCTCCACAATAACTCCGCGTGAGCAGATTTCATTAGAATTCTAAATTGATTATGATTGAGATTTGGGCTTATCCAATACCCAATCAGAATCCAAAATCAAGAGATTTAAATCAAAATTAAGATATTTATTAGAATCCTTGATGAACACATACTTTCTAATTCTAGTCAATTGGAAACTCTCATATTGGCCCAAGACTATAAATACCCTCTTAAGGAAGCATTAGGGGATCTTTTCGAGCTTTTGTGAAGTTCAAGTTACGCGTGAGAGCCTTGAACTTATCAAGACCAGCAGAGAAGATTTAGGTTCGGCCATCTTCTTCATCAAGAAAGAAGATTTCCACGTCAGATCGTCAAAAAGAGCTACTCGATAGATCCCATCGCCATATAGAGCACACTTTTTATTGTAAAAGAGAGAGATAAGTTATAAATTCTCTCGTTTGTTTTTTTTGTTCACTTTCATTGTAATTAAGCTATTTCAATGGAAGGAAGTAAGAATTTTGCTGAGAACAAATTGGAGACCACAGTGGGAGGCATCTCTTTTACTGAAAAAGAGATCGTGGCGCAATCTGACGAGGAAAGAATTGGATCCGAGTTAGTATGCTCATCATGAAGATCGACCAGCAGAAATACGAGAAGTACATCTCCTCTAAATCAGGTAATCTGACTGAAACGCGATGCTATCGCCGCGTGTGCTCTAATATTCATAAATCAGATAATCGAAAATCCAGTGTTAAACAGGGACTCTTGGAGACCGCAGCCATGGAGTCATTGTTTGGGCAGAAAACCCTAACAGAGGAAGGTCTCGTTGCTGCCGGAGAAGGCCCAAAAACTTATCTAATCAAGACTCAACTCTGCAATCAAAATCGTCAAGTAAGGCAGAGAGCCCTCAAAGCCCGCGTTAAACGCGAAGCTAACAAAGTGGCAGAATGCGAGGCTACTACACCTTGCAAACTGGCTTGCGTCAATCACAAGACCAGTCAACATCACGTTAAATGCGAACTTATGCCAACGCGTGATAGAGACTCTCCATGTGAGGCTATTGAATTTTAAAAGAAAACTGAGCCAAGCATAAATCACGAAGCTAGTAAAACTTCCGTTAATCGCAAGCTTTGTTACAATCGCGTTAATCGCGAAGATAAGCTCGTATGTGAATTTTCATGCGAAATTATCAATTTTAAACTTGAGCCAAGCGTTAATCGCGAAACCAAAAATTCTTGCGTTAATCGCAAAGCTAAGCCAGTGTGTGATATTCCATGCGAGGCTGAAATTGAGCTTAGCGTTAATCGCAAAGCCAGTAAATCTTGCGTTAATCACAAGGCTTGCTGCTATCGCGTAAATCACTAAATTAATTGCGTTAATCGCAAAGAGAAATCCGCGTGTGATTTTTCATGCGAGGTTATCAACCTCAAACTTGAGCCAAGCGTTAATCGCGAAGCCAAGGATTGTTGCATAAAACGCAAAGTGGAGCCAGTGTGTGATTTTCCACGCGAGCTAAGCAAAAAGTTGAAGATGAATTTTCTCAGATACGCCAAGCCAGCGTAAAATGCCAGGCTAGCATAAATTGCAAAACTTATGAAACTTGCATTAAACACAAAGATAAAACTTGCGTAAATCGCAAGAATAAGCCAGCATGCGAAAATTCCTCTCCACGCGAGGCTAAGATACTAGAAGTTAAATTTCTGCAAAAATGCCAAACCAGCATAAAACGCCAAGCTAGCGTAAAATGCAAAACTATTGCCCAGCCTCGCGCAAATGATCTAAAATGCGAAGTTACAGTCCATCCTTGCATAAATAGTTCAAAACATGAAGCTAACTACCGGCTCCGTGTGAACCAGCCAAAATATAAAGTTAAAACTGATAATCAGGGTATTGAGCACCAATTCAACACCACCACTTCTAAGAAGCTTCAGCAAGCTCCCGGACTCTCCCGACAACCAAGTGGGCTGATGAGTATCATATATTATATTTTTCCTCTCATAGTTTACCTATTTTTGTATATAAATAAATGCTACTTGGGTATTTTTAGTGTCTTTTGCAGGTAATCCGAATTATACAAGGAGAAGGCATGAAACCAGAGTTGGACTAGGAAATCAAGCGCCGAAAAGTTTCTAAAGTGGGCGAGACTACAACACTAAAGTACTACAGGAAGTATAAGTCAAATACAGTCAAGCAAATAAAGAGTATAAGAGAAGATACTTCTGTAGAAGAAACATCAGTCTAAGTTGTCATATCTGAGCAGCTATTTGGCGGTTTGTACCGCCATATAGCGGCCAAAACGTGGTCTTCTCAGAGGAATTTTCGTCATGGGCTTAAATGTAAATTTTTAGTTTTTGTTATTCTGCTAGAAATAGGGCTTGGTTTCCGAGGCCTATTTATTGGCCGACTCTTGTATTTTGACGATATTCTGGAATTTTTGCATTCGATTTTTCTTATCAATAAAGTTGGGGTTTTTGCTGAAGGTCGACGGCCACAACACCGTGTCCAGAGGTAACCCATTGTTCTTGAGAATTTTTACTTGCTTTCTGCATAGATTTAATTGCTTTCTATTTTAGGGTTTACAGCTTTCTAGATTAGGGTTTATCATTTTATGAATAAAAATTTGATTTTCCATAGTAAAAAACCATGAGTAGCGAATTAGATTAGCTCTAAGATGTAGATGAAGCTAAGATCCACCATGTAATTATTTTCTAATATTTTTCTTCTTAAATAAAATTAATAAAGATATGATTTTTCAAATAAAAGATTAAAATACGAGGACTCGAAGATTAGAACTTTGATAGGTTATACTTGAATTAGGATTCTTGATAATCTATGCTTAGTTAGGGTTTGGGGTCGCTGATTTTATCTTTTCTTTGAATTATCTAAAAGATTTAGTTTATTTTTATAAGAAGTGGCATTTTTGATGAGTTATACTTGCACAATACTTGATAGCTCATGCTTAGAGCACTTTAAATAAAAATTAAACTAAAAAGACCGAATTTTTATGATAGAAGAAAATAATAGAAGTAAGAACATGGTTGGAAATTAGTAGATTCTAGATCCTAGGCTACTTAGATGAATCTGACTTCAACCTAGAACCTTTGGTTAGTCCGTTAGACTGTAGAGAAAGTAAGAAACACAGAAATACCTTAGATCCCTATGAGACGACCTGTACAGCGCTATAACGATACTGTGCGCTTGCAGTAAATATAACACATCAAGTTTTTGGCGCCGTTGCCGGGGATCGACAGTGTTTTTCTTGCTTTTTCTAGCATTTTACGGGTTAACAGTGTGTGTGAGTGTGCAGGAAATAGATATTGCAGATACATGAAGCTTTAAAGGATTGGAAGAGCCTCCGGACCAAGTCGAAAAAAATTACAAGTCAAATTCTATAGTTTAGCCGCTATTCAGCGCTAGAACCGCTATTTAGCGGCCTGGGAGGTACCTTCTGAACCCAATTTTTCTCTGTTTCTGTAGTTTTGTTTCCTGGTTCTGTAAAAAAATTTAAAAAAAAAACAAATTTAGGATCAGTAGAAATCACATTTTTTTATTTGATCATATCTATTCTACCGTTTAATCTCTCCACCACACCCCACTTCTTGCATTAGTTTAGGAAGTTCACGCATACACTCACAGTCGCTGGTTCATGCCACATTGGACCCGTGATCAATTTGGTCGACTTGTGAGATCAGATTTGTTTATGGGAGACAAGATGGACCAGCCGATCCTAATCCTTCAGGATCGATGTTACTCGTTGCGTACATCATTACGATCTTGCATCAAACTTCCACACGTAGCGGTAATCACTACGAATTAAAACCGTAGTATATAAGTATGCTTCCCAAATTCACTGGTTCTGATTCAGAAGATGCATATCTCTTTATCAGTAAATTTCAAGAAGTATGCGTAATGATTAAACTGCAAAATTTATCGGAGGATGCAATTAAGCTCCGCTTCATCCCTTTTGCACTTAAAGATAATGCTAAGAAGTGGTTGTACAGTATGCCTACTGATTCAATCACTACTTGGAATGAATTTGTTATAGTGTTTCTCAAGAAGTATTATCCTACGCACAAGACAGCAAGAATCAGAAATCAAATTAATCAATTCCGTCAAGTGCCAGGAGAACCCTTCTAGAAATACTTAGAACGGTTTAAGGATTTATTAGCTTAGTGCCCCCACCATGCAATAGAAAAGTGACGGTTATGTCAAATCATATACGAAGGACTTGATTACACATCCAAAACTCTTCTTGAATCAATGTGTCAAGGAGAGTTTATGAGGAAAAACGAGGATGAAGCATGGGACTTTCTTGAGGACTTATCATGGAAGACTATGCAGTGGGAGAGTTCCACTGAGAAGCCCAGTATATCAACTTCTACTCATAAGAGTGGGATCCATAGCGTCGACAGCTCTATAGCTGCCGAAGCTAAGATCGCAGCACTTATAAGGAGAATTGAGGCACTGGATACTGCTAGTACTCCATCAGTGGGTCAAATGAATCAAATCCAAAGTCCCACATGCTTTAATTGCGGAACTCCCAATCACGTTATGGAGGAGTGTCCATTGTTAGTAAATCATATGGGTCCCACACTTGAGCAAGCTAACGCTATGTATCAAAGACCCGTTAATAATCCATACGCTCCGACATACAATCCTGGCTGGAGGAGCCATCCAAATCTCTCATGGTGTCAAGGGCAATATCAGGGAGCCCCGAACTCCAACATGCAGCCTCCAGCTACTGGTCAGTTCCCAAGATCAAATATGGGTGCTTATCAACACCCAAATATTTCAAACCATGGGAACAACCAGAATAGACCACCTGCACAAAACCATTCATATCCACAACAGGGGTCTAATAATGATCAAGAAAAGCGTCAATCACTTGAGAAGAATGTTGAAAATCTTCTCAAGTCTCAGTCCAACCTTGACACATACATACAAAATCTTATGAAAGTGTCAACTGATTTCATTCAAAGAACATATCAGCACCTGCTCGTGAACTCTTAATCTATTAAGAATGTAGAGCAGCAGGTTGGACAACTAGCAAATCAAATGAGTGAATGTGGCAAGGGCACTTTTCCAAGTCAACCCATAACAAATCCTAATGCCAGTTCCTCAAATTTGAATCAGTCGCATGTCAACTAAATTAATGCCATTCACACACTTCACTCTGGCAAACTGGTTGACAATCACGTAGCCATGCCACCTGATTCCACTCCTATTGTACGGCAAGCTACACTCCCTGATACCACGATTCCATCATTACCTCATGATTCATCATCATCATCATCATCCCACGTTCTACCCACTAGCACGACAGAAGAATCTGATCCTTCTAATTCTGATCCTCCTATTGACCATATTTATAAGCCAAAGGCTCCATATCCAAATCGATTGAAGAAAAATTCTCCTCAGGTGGAGCACATTCTTGAGTTATTCAAGCAAGTTAAGGTCAATGTTTCTCTTCTTGATGCAATCCAACAAGTACCTGCTTATGCAAAATTCTTAAAGGATTTATGCACAAAGAAGAGAACAACCAATGTTCCAAAGAAAGTCTTCTTAGCTACTAACATATCTAGCATCCTCTCTCAGTCAGCACCTGTAAAGTACAAAGACCTTGGAAGTCCTACTGTCTCTTGCACTATAGGGACTACAGTGATTGAAAGGGCTTTACTAGATTTAGGAGCAAGTGTCAACTTGCTTTCTTATTCAGTATACCAGCAGTTAGGACTGAGAGAGTTGAGACCTACAAGGATTACGTTACAGCTAGCTGATGATCTGTGAAGACACCTATGGGAGAAATTGAGGATGTCTTGATTAAGATTAGGGAGTTTATCTTCCCAGTTGCTTTCATAGTCCTAGAGACTTAACCTATGGTGAATCCACACCATTGTATCCCAGTTATTTTGAGACTTCCATTCTTGGCCACTTCCAATGCTGTTATCAATTGTCAGAGTGGATCGATGAGACTTTCCTTTGAAAATATGACACTTGACTTGAATATATTCAATCTAGGGTGCCAACCAAGTGATCCACATGACGAGCCCCTAGAAGTGAATATGATCCAAGGGTTGTCCAGTGAACACCAAGAGGAGAAATTTTTTGATGAGCTGAATGGTTTAGTTGATGAGAGTGCATTCTTGGAGACGCTCGATGAATCATCTAATTATGTATCTTCCACTCAATGGAAACTTCCACCTGAGCCATTGATGACTGAACCACGAGTTCAGTTACGACCATCTATTGAGTGTCCACCTGAGCTTGAGATAAAGGCCCTTCCGAGTCATCTCAAGTACGCTTTCTTGGGTGAACATGACACACTATCAGTCATTATCTCCGCAGAATTGACTGACGCTCAGGAAGAAAAACTCATATCAGTGTTGAAAGCACATAGGGAAGCTATAGGCTGGAGTATGGCCGATATTAAGGGGATAAGTCCTTCTATAGTGCAGCATAGAATTCATTTGCTAGACAATGCACGACCTACAAGAGATCCTCAGCGTAGGTTGAATCCAGTAATGAAAGAAGCTGTGAGGAAGGATACTCTTAAGTGTCTTGACAATGGGATTATCTATCCTATCTCTGATAGCGCATGGGTAAGCCCAGTTCAAGTAGTGCCTAAGAAATCCGGAATCACTGTAGTCAAGAACGATGCAAATGAACTTATCCCGATGCGTTTGCAGACGGGATAGCGAGTCTGCATTGATTATAGGAAGCTTAATGCTGCAACTAGGAAGGACCATTTCCCCTTACCATTCATTGATCAGAAGTTGGAACGGTTGGCCGGACATGAGTTTTATTGTTTTCTAGATGGATACTCTGGCTACAACCAAATTCCCATCGCTCCGGATGATCAAGAAAAGACCACGTTCACATGTCCATTCGGCACCTTTGCATACAGACGCATGCCCTTTAGGTTATGCAATACACCTGCCACGTTCCAAAGGTGCATGGTAAGTATTTTCTCTAACATGGTTGAACGATTTCTTGAAATTTTCATGGATAATTTTTCTATCTTCGGAGATTCATTCCAAGAGTGTCTGTATCATCTAGAGTTAGTTCTCACGCGTTGTAATGAGAAGCATTTGACACTTTGGGAAAAATGCCATTTTATAGTCAAAAATGGCATAGTGCTAGGGCATGTCATCTCGAAGAATGGCATCGAGGTTGACAAAGCCAAGGTAGACCTCATCAATAATCTGCCACCTCCGCGATCAGTGAAAGATATACAATCCTTCCTTGGTCATGCTGGTTTTTATAGAAGATTCATCAAAAACTTTAGCACAATTGCTAGGCCTTTGACACATTTACTAGCCAAGGAAGTACCATTCAATTTCACGCCTGATTGTCTAAGAGCATTTGAGCAGCTCAGGAAGGCGTTGACCACCACTCCTATTATTCATGCGCCAGACTGGAGCTTACCCTTCGAGCTCATGTGTGATGCATCCGATTACGCTATCGGTGCCGTCCTTGGTCAACGTATTAATAAGCAGCCACATGTGATTTACTATGCAAGTAGGACACTTAATGACGCCCAGTTGAACTACTCTACCACAGAGAAAGAGCTTCTGGCAGTTGCCTTTGCACTTGAGAAGTTTCGTTCTTACTTGATTGGATCACAAATTACAGTATACACTGATCATGCTGCTTTGAAATACTTGTTAACCAAGAAAGATGCAAAAGTAAGGCTTATTCGATGGATCCTCTTGCTACAAGAGTTTGATCTTGAGATATTAGACAAGAAAGATGCGGATAATTCAGTAGCTGATCACTTGTCTCGTCTGCCCAATGCTCCAACTAATTTGTGCCCCATAAACAAATCATTTCCTGACGAGCAACTGTTTGCATTGATGCACGAACCATGGTTTGCTGACATTGTGAACTATCTTGTGACTAAGGAGATTCCGTCCCATTGGTCCAAGCAATATCGATATAGATTCTTGTCCCAAGTAAAAAATTTTTACTGGGATGAAGCATATCTGTTCAAATATTGTCCAGACCAGATCATACGTCGATGCATACCTAACGATGAGATACAAAGTGTCCTCTCTTTTTGTCATGATCTAGCTTGTGGAGGACACTTTGGTCCCAGGAAAACGGCTGAAAAGGTATTGCAAAGTGGTTTCTATTGGCCAACTATTTTCAAAGACGCCGTGGAATATTGCAAAGCATGCACAAGATGCCAATTGGTAGGCAAAATTTCACGGCGCAATATGATGCCTCTGAAACCCATCCTTGAGGTCGAAATCTTTGATGTATGGGGTATAGATTTTATGGGACCGTTACCCAACTCGTTTGGAAACCAATACATAATAGTCGCTGTCGATTATGTTTCCAAATGGGTAGAGGCAATAGTCGCAAAATCGAATGACAATAAAGTCGTTGTCAAATTCTTGAAAGAGAATATCTTTTCTCGATTTGGCGTTCCTCGAGCTATTATTAGTGATAACGGTACCAATTTTACCAACCGGTCATTTGAGGCGCTCATGCGGAAATATTCCATTACCCACAAATTAGCTACACCGTATCATCCGCAAACTAGTGGGCAAGTGGAAGTTTCCAATCGCCAAATCAAACTGATTTTGGAGAACAGTAAATCATAATAGAAAAGATTGGTCTTGTAAACTAGCGGATGCATTATGGGCCTACCGTACCGCTTATAAGACTAATCTAGTCATGTCTCCATATCGTTTGATATTTGGAAAAGCATGTCATTTACCGGTGGAGCTTGAGCATAAGGCTTTATGGGCAATCAAATTTCTAAATTTTGAGCTCGAAAAAGCTGGCGAGCAGCAAAAACTACAACTGAATGAGCTTGATGAGATTAAACGGGATGCATACGAGAGTGCTAAGATTTATAAAGAAAAAAAAAAGTGTTTCATGACAAAGCGATCATTCGCAAGTCATTTACACCTGGACAAAAAGTTCTCTTATATAATTCGAGGCTACATTTATTCCCAGGAAAATTGAGGTCAAGATGGAGTAGACCGTACATAGTACGGACGGTGCACCATCACAGTGCAATTGATCTCGAGGATCTTTAAAATGGTAATTTATTCAAAGTAAACGGCCACCGATTAAAACCATTTTTAGAACCTCGAGTGAGCGATAATGTAGAGGTCGTGACACTTCATGATCCAATCTATGCATAAAGGCATGTAGTTGTTTGTATAATAGCATGTATAGCATGTATATTATGTTACTAACGTGATGCAGGGTTTTTAAAGCAAAATTAGGGAAAGATGAGGAGCTGACTGTAATTTTTCATCCCTATATAAACCCAAGCAGCCCTCATCTTCCCCAAATCATTTCTTCCAAAACTCTAGTTGCCCCCCCTTCCTTCCCCACTTCCTCCTTTGGTTTTTGCTTCTCTCTTTGCAGGCCAGTGCAGGATCGTTAATATTTCTCCGACCAGTGGTGCTTCAAAGGTCCAGCTCATCAGCGTAGATAATCTCCCCGAAGCTCTCGGCCAGCCTTGAACACAAAGCCACCAAATAGCGGTTTTCACCGCCATTCAGCGGTCATTTCATGGATTTTACCCCTGAAACTTCAGGGGAGGTACTCTTCTTCTCTTTTCTGTTTACTGGTTTGATCAGATTTTAAATTTCTAATTACAGTACAATATAATGGGTAGATTTGCTTGTGAGAAGTTTTTCGGTGAGATTTTTGCAGCATTTAGTATTTATTTTGCCGCTATAATTGAAACTTTGGGTTGGAATTACCTCATTTATTCACCTAATGCATTCTACATCCCAGAGTTGGTGGAGGAATTTTATGCGAGTTTTGCGAAATTTGACATTTCGGACGATCGCAAAACCATAAACCTCCATTGGCGCGGCCAATTATATGAAATGCACGCAGCGGCCATCTCGGCTTCTACGGGTATCCTTCTTCACACCGGGAACCACACTCCTGGTAGGATTGAGGATTATTTTACACGGATGGGCCCAAACTGCAAAATAACACGTGATAAAGGGATCAACAGAAAGACACTCTATCGCAATATTCACGCAACTTGCCACTGGGTCAACACTAATGTTATGGGCATTACACATATGTCATCTTTTTACACGTCCACACTTTATGTTGTTAATTGTATTATGCGTCAAGATACTCACTTCTGCTTGTGCACACAGCTACTCGACACGATGATTAATGCTAAAATGCGGTCGAGGACTAGTTTGCCTCTGCCGTGTTTAATTACACAGTTGTGTCATAAGTTTATATCTAGTGCCAAATTTGACGCATACGCACCCTCATGCGTGTTTATTGCTACCGAACATACTTAAGTGACATATAATGCTGCTGTTTCAGAAGATTGGAACAGACATACTGATAACGAGAATATATATGCCACTGACTTGACACAAGAGGAGGAAGATGATGCCTTCTTTGATCAAGACTTGCCAGCTGATCCCACTGATCAAATCAATGTTGTCTGGCAAGGTCTTGGAAAAATTTGGCACCGGTTGAAATAAATTGATAGGGGTGAGTCTTCTACAGCACGAGCACGTCCTGCACCCGGTGAGTCTAGTAGAAGGTAAAGAGGACGGCACCAATGATTTGTGTATGAGGGCATACACAAGTTTAGGTGTAGGGGAGTGTATTAGGAGATTTTTATTTTAATTTTATCTTTATTTTTAGGATTTTTAGGATTTTATTTTTATTTTTTTAGGTTTTTGGGTTTCTTTATTTTACACTTTGGGTAGTTTTTAGGGTGACCAACAAAAAAAAACTAACTAAAAAAAAATTTCATCAATAGATCAAACTAATTACAGATAAAGGAACAAATTTAGATTTGAAATTGGATATGAGAGTAGATTGGACGATACACTTTGAATTTTATGAAAAAAGATTAAAATCCGAAAAATAAATATCGCTAACAGTAGTTTTGAGGCAATTATACATCTATTTTTCACTTCACAATAGTTTATTAGGTTAAGGATAAAGATAATAACGAATGAGTAAGTCTTCTCTCTCTAAACAAAAAAAAGTGAGAATAAAATAATGGGGTGCTCCTGATATTAAGGCAATAGTATCAAGAGTGAAAAAAAAGAGTATGATCCAAGTAATCAGGTATTTTGAGTCTAAGTAAGCGTGAATATCACATGAAAAGTGAAATATTCTTAAAAAGAAAAAAAAGAGTATAAACTGAGTAATCGGGTATGTTGCGCCTAAGCAAGCGTGAATATTCGCATGAAAGATGAAATATTCTTAAAAAGAAAAAAAAAGAAGAAAAAAAAATTTGTTATGAGAGACGAAATGAATCATGAGTTAGAGTTGGAGTCCAAAAATCAAAGTAGACTATCACACATGCACGTAGATGTATAGGAGCCAGTAGATTATCTGTTAGTAGGTATTGAAAGATAAGATTTAAATTTTTGATTAAAATGATAAGTGTATCTGATATGACGCTCGATTTAAAAATTGATAATCTAAATGCGTTCTTGAGTTTGTATATTAGTGAGACCAATTGACGAAAATATAAAAAAAAAAGATTTTTTCTTTCTTTTGTATAAAATTTTTATTTTTCTTGATTTTCGGTTATCCTTATTTTTCATTTCTTTATTCCTTAATCTATCTTCTTCATGAATTTTGTGGGTATATTCACTGCAAACCCTCACGAGACAACACTCGTCCACTAGGGTAACCTAGGGGTTTAAAGGCTTGTTGCACGTGATAAGTGCAATCGCGATTCCTGCGAAAGTGAGTTAGGACTTTTGTTTTTTTTCTTTTTAGGATTAGGTTTTGCTCGAGAACTATCAAAAGATAGGTGTGGGGGTATGATGAGTATCATATATTGTATTTTTCCTCTCATACTTTATCTATTTTTGTATATAAATAAATACTACTCCGGTAATTTTAGTGTCTTTTACAGGTAATCCGAATTATACAAGGAGAAGGCATGAAACCAGAGTTGGACTAGGAAATCAAACGTCGAAAAGTTTCTAAAGTGGGCGAGACTACAACATCAAAGTACTGTAGGAAGTAGAAGTCAAATACAGTCAAGCAAATAAATATTACAAGAGAAGATACTTCTGTAGAAGAAACATCAGCCCAAGTTGTCATATACGAGCCGCTATTTGGCGGTTTTTACCGCCATATAGCGGCTAAAGCGTGGCCTTCTCAGAGGAATTTTCGTCGTGGGCTTAAATATAAATTTTTAGTTTTTGTGATTCTGCTAGAAATAGAGTTTGGTTTCCGAGGCCTATTTATTGGCCGACCCTTGTATTTTGATGATATTCTGGAATTTTTGTATTCGATTTTTCTTATCAATAAAGATGGGGTTTTTGCTGAAGGTCGACGGCTTGCAGTAAATATAACACATCATGGGCCCCACGCCCAAGATTCTTCATCTAAAGTTTTCGATTTCAGAGATTACTTGACAGATAAAAGGGGCATGACTCAAGCTCAGCCACACTCAATATGCCATTGTGAGCAACTCATTACAGTCGTGTCTGCTGTATTGGATAATTACTGTTGTACCAAGAAGAGAACATCTGTATTTAATAGAATAACTAAGTCTCATCGAGATACTCCAAATTGGAGAAAGCATAATCTGAGATACAAAATTAAAGAAAAAGAATTAAATACAGTGACCTCAAATATGATCGGCAAAGGCAACAAGATCATGGAGAAAAAATATGAGTCAGATGCAGGCGATGAAGAACCTCATCATTTAACCCGACTCAAATCAGGCACTATCGCTCCTCGAAATTACAAGAAACTTGCAAAAGGTTCTTATGATAATGACAGTGACAATTCGGCCATAGCTTCCTTACAATCTTGTGCATCCTCCCGACCACTAAAATCACACTCGCACGTGGTGAACAGGTCCGATGACATTGACCAAAGGATAGAAGTCCAAGAGAAGATGATTCGAGGTCAGCAAAAGGCTATTAATTATCTCAAACTAATGCTTCTAAAAGTGATCAAAAATACTTAGAAGATAGTTAAAGATAGAGCGAAAACTTCTTCCTCGGAACTACCACCAAATAAAGACGAGGAGATACCATTTAAAATGAATGAAGACAATAAAGAAGAAAAGGCTTATTCGACGCATGAGGAAGATGACAAATACTCTTTCTGCGATCCTCATGAAGAAAAGATCGAGAAATTGTAAAGCTAACTGGATGCCCTCATGCACAATAAAGAATTGAAAGAATCGGGGGTTTCAAGACCATACTCGCTTGAGTGGGACTTTGCCCCTTATCTAGAAAAATACAAACCTCTCAAATTGGAGTTATATGACGGGAAGGGGTCCCCAAGCTAGGACATATACTATTTCTTGTCACAAGCCGATCATCTGATGGGAAATGACGCTATAATAACCAAGATATTTGCAAGCACCCTGCGAGGGCCTGCCTTTACATGGTTTATACAATTGCCCCCGGGAACCATAAACACTGGGTATGATATCGAGAAACAGTTCTTGGCACGTTTTTTTGAGAATGATACCGAAATATCAGTTCATTCCCTCCTTGCGACGAAACATGGAGAAGAAGAAACAATCAAAACCTTCCTTGAACACTTCAGGGAAAAATCTGTGTATTGCCGACATGGTATGACCCAAGAAACTCTGGTGGAAACCTGTAAGCATAACTTCAGGACTGGCGTGCTGATAAGAATGGGAGCTGTAGAGTCTAAGAATTGGAAAGACTTGTTAAAACAGGGAGAGCAGGCGAAAGATATAATTCGCCGGATTGAGGAATCTCGTGGCACAAGATACTCTACGAATAATAGGCCATATCCACATAATTCTAAAAATAAAGGGAAGGCTGTGATGGCGTCAATTGTAGATCCAAAACCAAGACCTCAGAATCCGAGAGGTACAAGTCAAAATAGGCCCCGACAAGATAGAACTTATGCATTCAAGACTGAGCAGACCAGTACTCTGTTTCATCTCCTCCTCAGAAAGGGCATGCTGAAACTTTCGGAAAATGGAAAACCAGAAGACACTGGTAAAACCAACGACCCTAACTATTGCCTGTGCCATCGGAACGTCAGGCACCCAACTAAGAATTGCTATCCTCTTAAAAACCAAATTCAGGCATTAATAGAAGCCGGAGTTCTCACACTTACAGAGGAATAGAAGAAAGTTTTTGCAACTATAGCAATTTTGGTGGTAGGAACCAATGAGTTTCCTGCCAGAGCGACCCCTGTACCAATAGGGAAGTCAATATCGACACCAAGCACGGGCAACCCGCACTTGCAAGCTGGCCCCTTAGCTACGCTCCGAACCACAGCTGCGATCAAGTCGTCTTCATTGGTTAGCAGCCGGATTGGACTGGGGGTGCCGAAAATATTAACGATGATAAATATCATGTTACTTATGCTACTCTTGCTAGCCATTAGAATGGCTAATTGAGTGCTATAGATAAAAAAAATTGCCCAATGCTGTTAAAACGGCGGGAAGAGGAGATCAATTTCCTCGCCAACCCTATCATAGTGGAGATAAAAGTATGAATCAACCACTCAATGCTGTTAAAGGCAAAGGGGAGAGGAAATCAATTCCTCAACAACTCATCATACTGAGGAAAATAGCATGGATAGCCCAATGCAAACGACGATTAGTAAAGGCACACCAAATCCGTTGATAGCTGGGTGTTTGCTAAAAATCTCATAAACTCTGTCATGTTAAGTTCCTACCTCTGACGGTGAGATGTAGTCCAAGTTACGTAAGAGAGTTTTGAACCATGTCCACCAAACTATTAGGCATGTGCAATTGGGCGCTGCTGTCAAAAATTGATGATCCTGACCCGATCATCTTAGCGTGTGCAATTAAGCATCTCCGCCAAACGTCAAGCATGTGAGATTAGGCACCTCTGTCAAATTTCTTGATTTTAACCTGATCACCAAATTGAAGATCCAAAGTATTTCAAAATTTGCTAAGTTAAAAGCCATTTTGAAAACTTTGGAGGGGGTTCTGTTGGTGGTAAAATTTTCAAAAATCAGTAAAAAGGAAATAACTATGCAGAATGTGGAGCTAACCCCGTAGCTCCGCATTTGGCTATGTTAGCCTCGCGTTTGAGTAAAATGCGAAGCTAATAAATTTTAAAAAATCAGTAAAAAGGAAATAACCACGCAAAATGCAGAGCAAACCCCGTAGCTCCGCATTTGGCTATGTTAACCTTGCGTTTGAGTAAAATACGGAGCTAATCAATAGCTTTACGTTCTAATGGATTTAGCTCTGCGATAACTCTGCGTGAGCAGATTTTATTAGAATTCTAAATTTATTATGATTGAGATTTGGGCTTATCTAATACCCAATCGGAATCCAAAATCAAGATATTTAAATCAAAATTAAGATATTTGATTAGAATCCTTATTGAGCACAACTACTTTCCAATTCTAGTCAATTGGAAACTCTCATATTGGCCCAAGACTATAAATACCCTCTTAAGGAAGCCTTAGGGGATCTTTTTGAGCTTTTGTGAAGTTCAAGTTACGCGTGAGAGCCTTGAACCTATCAAAACTAGCAGAGAAGATCTAGGGTCAGCCATCTTCTTCATCAAGAAAGAAGACTTCCACGTCAGATCGTTAAAAGGAGCTACTCGATAGATCCCATTGCCACATAGAGCCCACTTTTTATTGTAAAAGAGAGAGATAAGTTATAAATCTTCTCGTTTATTTTCTTTTGTTCACTTTCATTGTAATTAAGCTATTTCAATGGAAGGAAGAAAGAATTTTGCTGAGAACAGAGACCTAAATCGCGAATAATATTCCTTGCCACGTAATAAGAATCCGGTATCAATGCATCATTTGGAAGAGCTTCTTTAAAAAGTTTCAACAAATCATCAATTGTTGTATCACTCAAGTTATTAAGACATTTAATGTGTAGTAACTTAACAATAAATGACAACTTCGTCAATTTTTCACAAGTGGAATATAATTTGGCATCAGCATCTTCAAGTAACTGATAGAATTTTTTTGCTTCCTCATTTGGCTCTTGTGGCTCGCTAATGTCACCTTCTTTTTCAACTGATACGTTTTTGTAGCCGAATGTATCATGTATTACTCCTATCATATCATCTTGATCCATATGATTTTCTGCATTCTGATGACTAACATCTATAATATTTGATGAATCAACATGTTCCCCATACTTTTCTCTGTGAAGTACCCATACTTTATAATTGTTCACAATATCTTTCTTAAATAAGTCAAGTCTCACTTCCGTGCGAAATTTATAAAAAGTATTTCTGCATTTGTTACATGAACAACGAACTCTATCTATGACTCCAGGCTGTGAAAAAGCATAATCAAGGAAATCATCGACTCCTTTTATATATTCAATGCTTGCTCTATTGGGAATTTCCATCTATTTCTTGTCTACCATCCTTACCTACATGAGTTGTAACATAACAATGGATAGGTTGTATTAGGAAGAGAAGAATGAATGTTAACAAACATTTGTATATTTTCTTTCATTTTTCTTTTCTCTCTAAGAGAAGAACCGTGCAGGCCCAGGGTCACTTGCTTTTGTAGGTGCGCGAGCCCTCGCACCATGGACGCGGGCGCCTGTGCACAATGGTGCGTGCACGCCCTGGGCAACGTGTGAAAAACAAATAAAATTAATTCCTTTTTTATTACTTTTAACTTAATAATATGATATCTTTCCAATAAGCTATTACTTATATTCAATGTTTCAACAATATTAAAAAATAATCCTAAGATTAAAAAAACCTTCCTTACACTAGATTTTGTTCTTCTCTCTACATGCTCTTATTTGAACAAAATTTCATCATTAGTGTTTAAGGTATTCAGAATGTTTTTTGTTTAATTCATTATTATCTGTATCTAATATAACTTTTATTTTCTATACCATTAGTGCTCGAGAATATTCACTATTCCTTCTACAAGCATTACATTCTAATTATATATACTTACTGATCTCCTTGCAGTCATTAAACCCAATATAGCAAAAGAACTCTAGTAGAGTTTTAAACGGAGATAGAAATTTAGTAGGGTAAATATCTTGTCTGTATTTAGATTCTTGACAAGAAAAACTTAATTTTCAACATACCACATATTAAAAAGTTGCGGGGTTTTCAAGACTCTTAATATTAATTGATTGTTTGATTCTAAATATTATAAAGCTAAAGTTGGATAGACTAAATAATGTAATCAGAAAATATTAAATTTATATTCAAAATTAAAATCTCAATTCTTCTTAGGATACTTTGATATTATTTTTCTTGACTATCAAAATACTCTATTTGCAGAATAATTTGTATTTGTGAAGCAAAAGCCATAAGATTAAAATATGTTGAAAGCTTTCTTTAAAGTTTGAAGTTCTTCCAGTATTATTTTTTAAAGGAAAATTTTCTACACCAAATGTGCAGTTCCTTGAGAACTAGAATGCACAAAACAACAATTTTTTAAGGTAATTCTAAAATTCGTACACTAAGAAAGCAAATATAATTAAGAAGTTTTCTCAATTTCAACATTAGCTTAAAAGTAGTTATATACAGTTATAAGATCACAGATTTGCAAGTCAACAAGCAAACAAACAGGTTAAATATAGTTGTAATTCACATATAAAAAGTCAAAAAAGTTATTTATAGGATGCACACGAAGAATTATGTAATAAAAATTCTATGTTAACAAGTAGATTAAAAAAGACAGCATCCATCTATCAATCATGCAACCAAACTATAGCTTTCGACCTTGTTTTGCAAAATAATGATCTATTATGTTTATGGTAGTTATCTAACGATTCTATATTTTAGATGTTTCTTAAAGAACAAATGATATATAAGCATAGTTGAAATAATCTCTTTCCTCTTATTTTTCAAGAATAGAGTGAATTTATTCTACTATCAAATTATTCAATATATAAGCACAAATACCGATGACATAAAAGAAGACTGCTATGCTTTAAATGTAGTGATCATGCAGCATTGCTTTAAATTCCAGTTTACAATTTCAGTTACAAATTCTAGTTTATAAATTATAGTTTAAAATTCCAGTTACAAATTCCAGTTTACAAATTTTAGTTTAAAATTCTAGTTACAAATTCTAGTCACAAATTCCAGTTTCAAATAAATTCCACTTTTGCAAGTGCATTTGAATCAATGGGCAAGACTTAAAACCCCTACCAATGGTACTACCATAACTAAATGCTCTGAATTTCCTTGTGCTGGTTGTTATTGATGGTCTCGTTATTTGACACGATTGGATTTTCATCTTGCTTAATTAGTTGATATAATAAAAGAGCTAGTGAAATAAGATAATTATCATTATAGTTAATTATTATTTAGATTTTTGTGAAATGAGACAGTGGAGAAGTGTTGGGCACTATTACTTGTTTCTAACATGATTATATATGTGTGTGTGTGTGTGTGTGTATCAACAATACCACCATCTACAGCAATAAAGTCACTCGACTCTCTGCCAGCCTCTCATCATCTAGTTCGGCTTCATTAAGTTCAACAACCTGGTTCTCCTTATAATGACTTCTTTTCAAAGTTGACAAGCCCTTCCAAAATCGAATATAGGAACCAGTGTTGTGACGACAAAACCACATATTTCTTCATTCACATATAGTCATACTATGTGGAAAAGAAAAGAAAAAATAGGTTTATTTAACTCATGACAAAACCTTACCTTTTTAGAAAGAGGAGATGGAGCAAAGCAGCGGGGCTTCTAGAGTTCAGCCGAAACATGGATGGATCGCCGCTTCTGGAGAGCAGTGTAGCAGGGCTTCTGGAGACATGGATGGAGCGGCCGGGCTTCTGGAGTGGCGGGGCTGCAGGTTGTGACCTGGATCGGAGCAGCAGGGATGGAGCAGAGCAACGGCCTTGATCGGAGTGGCAGAGATGCAGCGGAGTGGCGGAGATGCAGTAGAGCAGCGGCCTTGATCGAAGCGGCGGAGATGCGATAGAGTTCCGGCCTTGATCGGAGCGGTAGAGATGCAGCAGAGCAGCGGCCTTGATCGGAGCGGCGGAGATGCAGCAGAGTTCCAACCGAGTTGCCGGCATAGCAGCAAAGTACGGTTTTTCTTCTGGTTGTAGAAGGATGCAGTTCTTCGAGCTGCAATCGTAGTGGCAAAGCAGGCTCTTCTTATGGTTGTGGGCGTAGCGGCAAATCTTGGCGGTGGATGTTCTAGTTGTGGGAGAGTCATGCGCGCGGCGAATCTTCTAGTCGCATGGCGGATCCGCAGGAAAATTCGATCAGGATACATGGGAAGAAAAAAAAATTTGTTGCGGCTTAATTATAGGGCAGTTAATTAGGTTAGGGTTAGACTAGAATTATATTTAACATGATGGAATTTGTTGTAGCTGGTTAATTAGGTTTTATATAATGATGATAACTATATTTGTATTATAATTATAATTGTATTTGTATTTTAATTATAATAGATTGAGGAATAATTTTATCATAGTATCTGGATAGACGGATGAGATTGGGTTTAGGTTAAATATATAAATTGGATTAAAAATTATATTTCTATTTCTATCCTAATTACAATAGATTAAGGAGTTATTTTATCATATATTATCTGGATAGACAGCCGAGATAATGTTAGGTTAATAAATATAATTATTATGTTAAACTTTGTAATTCTATTTGTATTATTGTTATAATAGATCAAGAACTTATTGTATCATAGGATGTAGAAAGACGACCGAGATTAGGTGTAGAAAAAAATAAAAAATTGAAGTCTTATGATTTGCTGCTGGTTAGGTTTTATATAATGATTATAATTAAATTGGTATTATAATTAAATTTGTATTATAATTATAATAGATTGAGTGTTATTTTATCATAGGATCTGGATAGATGGCCAAGATAGGGTTTAGGTTAAATATACAATTATGTTAAGAATTATAATTCTATTTGTATTCCAATTACAATAGATTATGGACTTATTTTATCATATAGTATCTGGATAGACGGCCGAGATAATATTAGGTTAAATATATATACATTAGGTTAAACAATGTAATTTTATTTGCATTATTTTTATAATAGATCAAGGAGTTATTATATCATAGGATATGGATAGATGACCGAGATTAGGTGTAAAAAAATAAATAAAAATTGAAGTCTCAAGTTGTTAATTTTATATAATAAATTAAAAATAAAAATAAATTTTTGTGATTGTATAATCCCTCACAAAAAATTGTACGTGACCATTAAAAATAGTTGTAACTGATTTTCATGTGTTAGCGGCAACTCTTCGTTGTAACTTAAAAATTTGTTTATTAGTTATAATATTTAATTTTCGTCATTGAAAACTCATTTTTAGTAACAAGATTATTTGTTTCTACTAAAACATTTTATATTTTAATGATAATATTTAAATTTCATCACTGAACAATTTGTTTTAGTGACAAGTTCTTAAGTTGTTACAAAAATAATTTATATTTTAGTGATGGTATTTAGTTTTCTTCACTAAACACTTAGTTTTAGTGACTATTATTGTACTTGTCACATAAGAAATTTATATTTTAGTGACGAACTTTAGTTTTCTTACTGAATACTCAGTTTTAGTGATGCGTTTTTTTCATTATCACAAAAGATATTTATGTTTTAGGGACAATTTTTATTGTTGTCACAAAAAAAATTTACTTTTCAGTGACGATTTGTAGCCTTCGTTACTGAAAATTAATTGTAGTGACAATTTTTATTTATTGTCACTGAAATATTTAAGTTTTAGTAACAATTTTTAGTTAGTGTCATTAAAAACTATTTTTTAGTGACAAGTCTTAGTCGTCGTCACTAAAACATGTATATTTTAGTATTGATATTTCATTCTCATCACTGAAAACTATGTTTTTGTGACAAGTCTTTATCAGTTGTCACAATAAATTATGTTTTTGTGACAATTATTTATATCCGTCACTAAAAACATAATATTTGTGACAATATTTAATTTTTGTCAGAAGTACTCAATTTCAGTGACAATTTTAATACTTGTCACTAAGATATCGTCACTGAAAACCCATTTTCTAGTAGTCAATACTCCCTTAAATAGTTTAATGAGTGGTGCTAAATCTAATTTTGCAAATAGAATATTTGGATTTAATATACACCCCGATTTTTTGCATCAGCCTTGATGACAAAAATATAGATAAAGTATGTTCTTTATCAATTAATCTCCGAGGAATAAAACTTTTACTAGGATCTAAAGTCTTGGGAATACAATGGGAACATAGTATGACACTAAATGACACTTCTACATTTTAATTTATTACTGCTAATCAATTTATCAAATTATTTAAAGTTAGAAATGGAAAAACTATCCAACCAAGGTTGGTAGATATTAAACATTTAAAATATGATAATGACATGCAAATATTTATAAAATCCTTAAAACAAAAAATTATTTTACCTGCAGAACAATTTATAGCCTCAGAAATACTATTTCTACAATAGTAATAAATCCTAGAGCTTCTTCATCCATGCCACAACCCAAAATAACTAGAACTAAAAGTATTGATTACAGACAAGCTCAATCGGAGTTAGAAACTCCAAGATATAGTTTTTTAGAAAACAAACAAAAAGAAGAGGAAAATCTTCCTCTTGAAGGACGAACAAAGCATATATTAGATCCACGAAACAAAAATTATGTAAGACTACCTATTCAATCTTCCCATGAATAAAGAAGATGAATATCTAGTAGATATGATTAACACAATTGATCTAAAAAGAAAATCTCAAGTTTATACATATATATATATATATATATATATATATATATATATATATATATATATATATATCAATACGTATTCCTACATATCCTAAGTTTACATTATATGCCTTATTAGACTCTGGAGCAAAAGGTAGTTTAATACAAAATACTTTTATTCCCCAACAGTTTTGGATTCTTTTAGACAAAAAAAGAATGTTAAATGATTTTATGGGACGACAAGTTTCTGTCACCCATAAAATAGAAATTCCTGTTACCATACCAGAAATACATGGTATTGATAACACATATACCTCTGAATTTGCATTATTACCGAAAGACTTTGATAATGACTGTATACTCGGAATGAATAATCTATGATATTATTCGCTATTTAATAAATACTATTTTGAACTAGATGGAGCTCAAGTACCTCGTGTCCCTTTTCCGACACCTTTATTACCTCATTTCATGTCAGCCCAGTGTGGTGAAGTCCACCTACTAGATATCATTGGTACTTATAATATACCTATTAACAATGCGTTTGAAAGAACTGCTCATAATCTATTAGAACCCATTTATAGTGACAATCCGTTAAAATTATTTGATAAACCTCATCGCTATTGTACACTGGAATTATTAGAACAATATAAAGACACAAAGGTAAGAGTAAATAGTATAATAGTTTCTCAGCAGATAAAGAAGAACTCACTATACAAATAAATGAACTATTAAAATTAAATCTGATTCAAAAAAGTTTTAGCTCTCACTCCTCTCCTGCATTTTTGGTAAGAAATCATGCAGAACAAAAAAGAGAAAAAACAAGAATGGTTATAAATTACAAAAAACTCAACAGTTGTACAAAATTTGATAGCATTTTATCACATCAGCATAACAACTAATTAAATAAAAACAAGGAGCAAAATACTATACTGAATTTGACGCCAAGTCAGAGTTCTGCCAAATTAAACTTGCAAACAAAAACTCTATTGAATTAACAGAATTTAGTTGTCCTCAAGAACATTACGAATAGAAAGTAATGCTTTTTGGTTTTAAAAATACTCCACAAATCTATCAAGATTGGATGAATTCTATATTTGGACATTTGTAATTTGTAGCAGCTACATTGACGATATCTTAGTGTTTTCCAATGCATTAGAAGAATATAAACAATATTTATTAATAGTTATAAATCTGTTATTAAATAATGGAATAATACTTAGTCCGAAAAAATAGAATTATGTAAAAAAGAAATAGAATTCCTTGGAAAACAAAAAATTGGTCAGATTGAATTACAACAACATATCTGCACAAAAATTAAAGAATATCCTTCTACCTTCAAAACTCTTAAAGAATTTCAAAGTTCTTTAGGAATTCTCAACTATGGTAGGAAATTCATTCCTAATATTTCTAAAGAGATTAAATATCTTTAAGAAAAGTTAACTATGGAACAAACCAAATATAAACAACATACAGGTGAACAATCAAGAAAATAGAATACTGACAAAATTCCAATAATCTTAACATAAAAGGAAGAAAAAGAAATTGGAAAAAAATAAAATTATTAATAAAGGATCAAAAGACATTATATTTTTCTTATGAAACAGAATTAATAACTCTCCAAACTGATGCTTCAGAACAATTTTGGGCTGGAGTTTTAATAGCTCAACAAAAGAAAATAGTAGCCTATACTTCGGGCAAATTTTCTAAAATACAACTTAAATATGCAACCTATGATAAAGAGTTGCTAGCTATAAAATTAGCTATTAAAACTTTACGCATATATCTGTTGCATAGAAATTTTTTATAGAAACAGATAATAAATTTGTGGCACAAGTTCTTAAGAAACAAAACTATAAACAATCCTGAAGAGAATCTTAGATGCATTCGTTTTGTATTTATCTTGAAATTTTTACTTATAAAGTCAAATATATCTTAGACTATACTAATTTTGTTGTTGATCTTTTGACCAGGCCATGAATGAAGATATCAATGCCAAGATTCAACGGCTTGCAGAACAAATGAAGCATCAGCAGGCAAGGCAGACTATCGCTGCCAAGAAAGGAAAGAAAGCAGTTGACACATCGGCTGAAAAGACCTCCATAGAGGCAAAAACCTCCACAGAGGGAAAGACATCTCCCATAGAAAATGATCTATCAAGCTCAATGGCTGTCTTACCTACTTCCACAGAAGTAAAATTGACTCTCTCAACTACTACAGAAGTGAAGAGTCGCCCATCATGCCCTACAGGACAAAGAAGAACACCAGTAAAATCCTTTACTGCCACAGTAGTAAAAGATTGGTACAACTCTGAACTAAAGTCAAAAAATGAAGAAACGTATAATCGGCTCAATGGGTGTTTCAGAACTCTACAGTCAAATAATTTACGAGTTTCAAACTATTGGTTAACCCAAATAGAACAAACTTTAAACCAACAGCAATCTCAAATTCAAGAATTAAGTGACCAGCAAGCAAAGACTGAAAGTCTATTGAAGAGTCTTTGCCAGTACTCTACAACAACTCGATCAGAAGCCCTAAATAGGAGAGAAGAAGAACTTTTTTCAGGAACCACAGAAGATCAGAAGAAACTAAAGGAAATTTTCTCAAATTTGGATACTGCTGATTTGGTGAGTACTCAAATTCCTGATTTTTTGGAAATTCTCAAACTTCATAAAATCTAGAATGAAAGGGTAAAACAGTTTGATGTTGAAATGACTGTTCAGCATATGATAACCCTAAATCAGCAAAATCTCTTAGAAAATAGCCAACTTGTAGCTTTCTTCAAAAATCTGGAAGCCATTGACATTTCTTCTTATTTCGAAAAGGAAGAATTAATCCTCAATAGGTTCAAAAGACCAGGCTTCTAGCATGCTTACGCTACCAGAAACAACTCAGGCTTGGGATTGTTCATGAAGTCTTTGTCAACACAAATCATCCGGAAGAATATAGGGTTTTATCCCAGAAATTTGCAGCAATAAGCTACAAGAATATGTTAATAGATTCCAAACGATTTTTATGTTTAGAATCTGGAGCATATGGGAAGAGAGAAATTATATTAAACTCTACCCCTCCATTCAGTTGTGGGAACTACACCGAATGGTTGAACAACCAGTCCATGAATTGGACAAGTATTCCAAGAAGGACTTTATCTCAACAATTAAACAACTACTAGCTGCAAAAGAATTTTTCCAGGTAGCATATAACACAGCAACCTCCGGAACCCATTCTATTCAAGAAGGGAAGACAATCATGTTGTTCGATTATCTCTCAGCCTTTGAAGATTCGAACGAAAGGATTCAGAAGGTGACTAGGTTTTCTGAGTCACTTCATTTAGGACGAATTGATTCAAGCGCCCAAAAAGATTTCTTTTTAGAATTGGAAGATCAAATGTAGGAAGCACAAGAGGAAGATGTAGAGCACGAGATGGACCAGGAACAAATGGCGAATCTGAATATTGGGGAATAAAGCGCGGTGGGTCCAAATCATGACGTAAGTAATGACGTCACAAAAGATTCCTTCTTATCAAAAAGGAAGTGGCCTTCCTTCTTATCAAAAAGGAAGTGGCCGAGATTCCTTCTTATCTCTACGAAGGCAACCTAACATATGAACAACTATAAAGAGCCTTTCCCAAGGGACTTGTAAAAAAAACTTGAAAATCTGTGTGCGAAATTAGTTTTGTAAGTAGTTTTGTAAGAGTTCTGCTTGCTTGGTTTGCTATTGCAATTTGGTCAGCAATTTGATATCATAGCCTAGCGTTTTGAGTCCTTCAGTTGTACAAATACTGTAAATTTCTATTCTGAATTATGAGTAACTAAGAGTAGGAACATGTTGTTATTATAATTTCAGATTCTACTTATATTTGTTCTTTCTTCTTCTCTTTACGCATGGAGTTGAAAATGAATCATTACTGTGCTCTATCTCTGTGAAGCAATAATATATATGTGTGGTTAATAGACAAGGAGGGTCAGAATTATTGCAGTTTTCACCTTACCAAAAAGCCACGGTTAAGGGTATTATATAGCCACAAAGAATGGGGTCAAAAGGGAGAAAGAATTAAGAATGAATAAAAGTAAGCCATAGAATTATGATAACAGCATGTTCTCTAAATATGGATCTAGTAAGTGTCGTTTTACCAGAAGAAACCTATACCTATCCCTACGAGCTTAATAACCATAACCACATCGTACATTTACCCCCAAGTGAGACACTTAACATAAGAAATCAAATAGGAATAAACAATTATATATGTGATCAATTAAAAAGACTCATGATAGAAGTCAAAAAATTAAATACAACCTTAGAAAAATATTTGGTACCAATAAAAATTACAAAACCTAAAAATATAACATTCTCTTCCATATATATGGTAAAATATTCATCTGAGAAAAAAAATAAAATAGATAGTAAAGAAATTGACTATGAAGTCTACAAAACCTTTGTTCTTTTACAGAAAAAGGAATTAATAGGTGAAATTACTATTCAAAAAATATATGACTACTATGAGCAGCATGCTACTACTATAAATTATTTCAGATCCCAACAAAATCCTACTTCCCAATTAGAAGATAACTCCTCTAACACACCAAAGACTTATGACACATCAAAAGAATATTTCCATATAAATATGGAATACGGATCTACAAATAAATCAACATTAATGCTCCCAACAGGGCCAGATACACAACCACCACTGCCTATTCCAGATGCAGAAATGAAATCTGCTGATCCGGAACCGGAAGGGCAAGGCGACAATTTTACTAGAAGAGATCATGGATATTTCAATTGGACAAATGAACATACATGTCAAACTAATCAAAGAAATCGATCAAATAAATCGGAGCCTCCTAGCCATATGGGATTAATTTTTAACATAGATTACATACCACATTATTACATACGAACATATATTGGTAATGGGACACAACATATTGTGGGAACCACATTCTTATTACCATCATCAATATCAAATACAGAATTCATACAATATGCTACAAGCTATTGGGAAGGTATAGCTTTACCTTGGCTCACCCAATATGAAACCTTAAATGCAGAACCTATTCGCAGACTAGATATAGATTATACTACAAAAAAGACGCCTTAGTAAGTATACTTAAAATTTTTGTAGTTGATTTAACAGGAGAAATCCTCATAGAAGATCAGAATTATGAAGATAAGCTGCTAAAAATGCTTCTATGTGACATGTATATTAGAAGAATTTGCAACTACATACATAAGATAAATCCTTAAGTTAAAATCTTTGAAAAATAAAATATTCTAGATAAAAGGGTTTTTTTCCAAAATACCTTATCCTTGGAATAATCTCATAAGAGATAAATAAAACTATTTGCGACTAAAAGAATAAAATGGAGATACTCCTGAATCAACACATGCAACAGGCTTTTTAAAGAAAGCATGCATGGATACAGTAAAAAAAGTTTGTGAACAAACAAAAGCAAATAAACATATGAGAAAATAAATTCTTAGATCGAAATTAGGACAATCATGTTGTCCTAAATATGATGAAGATCTGAGTAGAAAATTTGGATGTCCTCCAACATATGATGAATGGAGACCACCAAGAAAACATTTCCACAAGAGAAAACCAAAGTTTAAAATCACTAGAAAGAAATGGAAATCCAAATTTAAAAATAAATACAAAAGAGATACATCATTTACTAAACGAAAATTTATAAAGAAGAAAAAATTTAAGAAGGGTTGCAGATGTTTTAAATGCAATAAAAAAGGACATTTTACAAACAAATGTCCATTAAATATTCAAACTGTAATTACAAATGATTTAGATGAATTTGGCATTAATGTAGGAATAATAAATGATATATTTAGGGATAATTCGATTGTTTATGAAATAGAAAGTATATATTCAGAATTAGACCAGAATTTCTTTCTGATTTGGAATTTCTAAATATCAATTGCTTACTATCAATCAAACATATAATCAAATTAAAATTACACTGTTAACTGTATATGGAATCCTCCCAAAAAGAGAAAGGATAAACTCTACAGGATATTTGTTATATTCTGGAAGAAGGTTAAAATTAAAAAGATATAGAACAGTTAAAATATTTCTAGACTTAATAATTCAAATACCATTTGGATACTATGGAATTATTCATAATATTCCAAAACATGCTAGAAATAACGTATTTATAACATATGGTTTTATAGAACCAATGTCAAAAACTAATGTTAATATATTATTAAAAAGTACCAGTTCAGAAGACAAAGATTATGCAATTGAACAAGGAGAAACAATAGATCTATTAATATTACAATAATATGAAGATTTACCCCTAATTAAAAAAGATATAAGTGAGTTTAATTTTAGCTCACCTATTTCTCAATCCTCTTCTAACCCATCTAAGGGAAAAGAAGCCTATTATGAGTATCGTATTTATATGAATACGATCTCAAAAAATTCTGAAATACAAAATGACAGTATTCAAGATAGTATGAGAGAGCAATTCATCATTACTGATGAATATATTGAAAGGTTAAAAAATGTTATCCCACATACAGATAAACATGAAATATATAAATCTCCATCTTTTAAATCTAAATTTTTTAATCAACACACCTATGTATTTGAAAGAATGCAAGGTAATATTGAGTTAAAAGGCGAAGAAGATTTTACATCAGTAAAATTAATCAATCAACGACAGATTGATAAATTAAGAAAAAAATATCCAAAAATAAAATAACTTCATATTGGACTTATCCAAATAAAAATAACTGAATTATTTAGATATGATATAGATACACCTATAATGATAGTATGTTTAGATGAATGTATCATAAACAATTCCTGAAATAGTTTAATAGGTGGTGCAAAATCTAATCTTGCAAATAAAATATTTGGACTTAATATACATCCCGATTTTTGGATCATGACAAAAATATAGATAAAGTATGTTTTTTTTATCTATTAATCTCCGAGGAAAAGAACTTTTACCAGGATCTAAAGTCTTGGGAATACAATGGGAACATAGTATGACACTAAATGACACTTCTACATTTAAATCTATTACTCCTAATCAATTTATCAAATTATTTGAAATTGAAAATGGAAACACTATCCAACCAAAGTTGGTAGATATTAAACATTTAAAATATGATAATGATATGCAAATATTTATAAAATCCTTAAAACCAAAAATTAACTTATCTGTAGAACAATTTGTAGCCTCAGGAAATATTATTTCTATAATAGTAATAAATCCTAGCGCTTCTTCATCCATGCCACAACCCAAAATAAGTAGAAGTAAAAGTATTGATTACAGACAAGCTTAATCAGAGTTAGAAACTCCAAGATGTAGTTTTTCAGAAAACAAACAAAAAGAAGAGGAAAATCTTCCTCTTGAAGGATGAACAAAGCATATATTAGATCTACAAAACAAAAATTATGTAAGACTACCTATTCAATCTTCCCATGAATTAAGAAGTAGATATGATAAACACAATTGATCTAAACAGAAAATCTCAACTTCATATATATATATATATATATATATATATATATATATATATATATATATATATATATATATATATATAACAATACGTATTCCTACATATCCTGAATTTACATTACATGCCTTATTAGACTCTGGAGCAGAATCTACTTTAATACAAAATACTTTTATTCCCCAACAATTTTGGATTCTTTTAGACAAAAAAGGAATGCTAAATGATTTTATGGGACGACAAGTTCCTGCTCATAAAACAGAAATTGCTGTTACCATACCAGATATACATGGTATTGATAAAACATAAACCTTTGAATTTGCATTATTACCGAAAGACTTTGATAATGATTGTATACTTGGAATGAATAATCTACGACATTATTCGCCGTTTAATAAATACTATTATGAACTAGATGGAGCTCAAGTACCTCGTGTCCCTTTTCCGACACCTTTATTATCTCATTTCATGTCAGCCCAATGTGGTGAAGTCCACCTACTAGATACCATTTGTACTTATAATATACCTATTAACAATGCATTTGAAAGAACTGATTATAATCTATTAGAACCCCTTTATAGTGACAATCCATTAAAATTATTTGATAAAGCTCATCGCTATTGTACACTGGAATTATGAAAACAATATAAAGACACAAAGGTAAGAGTAAATAGTATAATGGTTTCTCAAGGAGATAAAGAAGAATTTGCTATATACATAAATGAACTATTAAAATTAAATCTGATTCAAAAAAGTTTTAGCTCTCACTCCTCTCCTGTATTTTTAGTAAGAAACCATGCAAAACAAAAAAGGTGAAAAGTAAGAATTGTTATTAATTACAGAAAATTAAATAGTTGTACAAAATTTGATGACTATTTTATCCCATCAGCAGAACAACTAATTAAACAAATATAATAAGCAAAATGCTATAGTAAATTTGACGCTAAGTCAGGGTTCTGGCAAATTAAACTTGCAAAAAAAAACTCTATTGAATTAACAACATTCAGTTGTTCTCAAGGACATTAATAGAAAGTAATGACTTTTGGTCTTAAAAATACTCCACAAATCTATCAAAAGTAGATGAATTCTATATTTGGACATTTGCAATTTGTAACGGTCTACATTGACAATATCTTAGTGTTTTTCAATTTATTGGAAGAACATAAACAATATTTATTAATAGTTATAAATATGTTATTAAATAATGGAATCTCTATTGTCTCTGCTGCAGCCTTCTTTGGTGTGTTTTCATTCCTGAGCTTTGACAGTCCATTAGGCGGAGTATGGCCCGACTTGTTTGGATTACGATATATTTTGGGAAGCCAAAGGTTTGTGATTGTGAGAGCCTCTCTATACAGCTTTGCAGCCAGTTGTTTTGAGATGTTGCTGAGAGGGGGGTTTAGAGATGACTTGGATGGAGGCCATCGATGCAATCAATATAATTCCATATTTCTATCGGAATAAACTGGCCAACAGTAATCTCCATGAATTAATTATACTAAACACCAACCCAACTCGGAGGAAGAATCCATCGCAGCCAGATCCACTCAAAAGGGGTTCTCTACCATCAAGCAAGAAGTCACATTAACATCGATCGATCAAAAGCAAGAAACTAAAAGCTTTTCGAACATAACACTGAATTGCGGAACACTGAAACATTAGACTAAGCATACATGTACAGGTGCCCACTGAAAATGAATAGAAATGTCATCGAAAATTATTAAAAAATAAATAAATAAATAAATAAATAAATACAATCGATCAACCAAAACCTATCTTTACTTGTAAATCTACTGAAAAAGCATCACTTCTCTAAATTAAAGATGCAGAGAAACAAACATCCATTTGTCCAGATTCAACATGTAACACAGTTGGGATTCATTTCAATCACAAGTTGCCCATCAGTGCTTACAGAAGTAAACTAATTTCTATAACAAAAGGAAGAAATAAACCATCTCATGCAGCTTCAATAATGTCTCAGAAAAAAAATCAACAGTTCATACTTCGTAGGTACCTAAATGAAAAGATGTAAGAAAATGGGACATAGAAGTGAATTTTAAAAAATATAAATAATTAGTATCGGGACAAAGAATAAAGTTGACACACAGACAATCACATCAAGATCCAATCCTTC
Source organism: Dracaena cambodiana (assembly GCA_036321105.1). NCBI lineage: Eukaryota > Viridiplantae > Streptophyta > Magnoliopsida > Asparagales > Asparagaceae > Dracaena > Dracaena cambodiana. Next base: position 25,459,252 of record JAYEPQ010000015.1, read on the forward strand.
CCCAATAAAGAAGAAGATGAACAAAAACCCACATAAGAAGAAAAGGCACAAGATCCAATCTTTGCGCTACGACGCCCTCCCGATCGCACTCAATCGCTGACATGCTGCCCTTCCGATCACACCTAAGACCGATCGTCCATGGTTGCCCAAGTCCTAGCCATCCAAATGTTGAGAATTTTCACTCTAATGTGTCAATCACACAAAAATAAAATGAATGGAATAAAGCATAGCGGGATTGAACTAACACCTAGGGAATGAGCTACAAGATTGGCAGGCTCTCTCCCTCTGCATTGGACCCATTCAATTTCCATTGGATGAGGAATTAGAGAATTCACTTGTTTTCTTCCTTTCCGATGTTTTAGTTAGTGGCAGTCTTTTACACTTGTCCTAGAAGTCTCTTACCAATGTCCTCATGGAAAAGGAATCGAAGCCTCCGACTAACCACCTCAAATGATCGAATGTAGTAAAGTCCATCGTTACCCAAAAAAAAAAAGCACCACGGGGACCAGAAAACGCATTTCGTTTTCCCCCCTTTAGCGACAGTTCTAAAAGAAAGAAAGAACAAGTAACGGCGAAATCGCTCACCCAAAATCCATCTCTATCTAATCATTTCTAACTTGTACTTACATTATTTTACATATATATAAAAATAAAAAAAAATAAGAACTATGGTTTATTTGGACGGAATAGCTAACAGAGAGACTGAACCAGAGTAAATTAAATGGTTTGAATAACTAATATTAAAATATGAAGTTTTTAGGGATTGATACACAATTATTGAAGAAGTAAAGTATCGATATGCAAAAACTCCTAAAATAAAACCTTACATAATGAATTAAAATGATGAATTAAATTATAAGACATATATTTAGATAATTAACTTAATAGCAATCAAAATTTGTTAATACTATTTTTTTAAAATAAAAATAAAAGGAACAAAAGAAAGGTAAACAACAGAAGGACAAAGACAGTACTTGCATCGAATCGAAAGACTCCACTGGATTTGGATTGGATTTCCTTCTTCTCTTTTTTCTTCTTCTCTATTTTTCCTTTTTCTTTTTTTCACTGTTTTCTTTATTTTTCTTCTTTTCTGTTCAGCCTTGCCGCTGAACAGTGAAGAGTTTCTCTGTTTTTTTTTTTTTTTCTTTTTGAGTACAGTTCAGTTTGTTTATTTTTATTTATATACATTTAGATTAAAATAAAGTTAGATAAGGTAAATTTTAAAACTAATTGAATCCAAACTAATTAAATTTATTATTATCAAGATAAATAGTATTTTAGATAAACATAAATTGCAATATACTTAAAAATAAGATTTGTTAAATAATATTAGATTAACTATGTGGATATACTTTAAAATAAATAAATATATTATAATGTATAGATAAATATAAAGAGATTGTAGGGAGTGAAATAGGGTGTTACAGTAATTAACCCGATAGTTATTGTGATTAATCCTTTTAAAAATCTGTACAGGTTATGTTTTTTTTTTTTTTTTTTTTTTTCCTGAAGAGTGGTTTTGAAATCCAAATGTTAAGCTAACTTCCTAGTCCCTGTACTGACTCGTATGTGGATTCGAGGAGTCCATAAAAAGTTGGCATCGGTTTGTTACTTGGAAAAGGGCACGATAATTAAACCACACATGTTAAAGCCTACGCTGATGCTGCGCCGTTTCCTACAAACTAGTCCGCACCTGATCTACTGTGCTGCTACCGTAGTTTGAGCCTATCGGTTCTCTGGAGTTTCCAGAGGAGCACACCAATTTTCTTCCTGAGCCGATGAGCGCACTAGGTAGTGTATTTCTGCCACTTGAGCCCGGACCGGGCGCAACTGGGCTTACTTGGAAAAATGGTGTTCTATTTAGTAGAAACTCCCTCGGTTCTCTAGAGTTCCTTTTAAGGCGATGGCCCTAAATCTTTCCGCTATTTACATATACCCCCTCAAATATTATTTGCCGTGTTTAAAGGGGAGACCCACAGACGGCAGGCATCTATTCGCCTTTCTTCTCTTCTATCCCTTTCGTCTCCTCGCCGTCGAGCTCCGCGTCGCCTTCACGATCGGAACCTCGCTGCTTCAATCCTTCGCATCTCTCCGATTTCAAGGTTCCAATCTCTATTCTAATCTCTATGTTGATTTTAAAGAATAAAATCGTATCTTTTTTCCATCTCTTTTAATTTCTTGTTCAATCTCCTTTCGATTTTGTCACTGCGATCGACCGGCAACAAAATCTTAATCATGTATGAGTTTATTCATTGTTTGTTTTTTTTTGCTTTGTTCCCTTTTGGATGGATCCTAAGTTCGAACTTGGATAGTTGATTTTGTCTCTATTTTAGTTGGAATCTTGATTTGATTTTTTTATTTTATTTTATTTTATTTTATTTATAATTAGAGAAGACGAGCTAAAATCTTGAGTGCTTGTTGACACAGGTCGAACTTGGACCTTAGCTGTCGTGAAAGGAGCAAACATAATTTAAGCTAAAGGTTTATAGTGATTAATGCTTCAAGTATCTTGTTTGATTTCGTTTCATTACCATGTCATCTGCTTTGCTATGTTCATATATGAATAATACTGATTACTGTGAACTCAAATTAAATTTATTTTATGGCGTGCATGTTACTTTTCTAACAATTGTCAAAAACTATTAAACATGAGCAGCTTCTTGGTAACGACATTACAACAGAAACAGCTCAAAGAGCATGAACGTGAGCTTCCCAGCTTCAAGATAATCCTCTAAACACGTGAAAAGAACTCGTAGATAACAGCAAGAATCATCTCCCAGAGCAACTATAAACAGCCAAATCAAAGTTCCTAGTCTCGATGAAAAATACTCATTAATAGGCAGAAGGACCATCCCAACATAAGAACTCTCTGCTACTTGAAGTTGTAGAAATAGGGCTAGCACAGGTAGCATTCAGTTTAGCATCTATTTTAGCTGTTGCCATTAACAAACATCTAACATGTTCTAGTTGGCTCACTGCAATGAATCTCCTTTAGATCGTAATGGGCTCAAATCTTATTCAAGAAGTATGAAAATGTTCGTAAATGGTATATTTAGTTAGCTAGTTTGTGGAGCTTATAAGGTGTACAAACAGAAGTAACTACTACCATAAGTTTTTATAAAATAACAAAACATTAATATATTGTGTTTGGGAAGAAAATCGGCATGTGTTCGTGCAGAAAGTAAAAAATTGAGAGTGACAAGACATAAAACAATTTTACACATGTTATTCATTGCTAGAGAAGACATATGGTAGTATCCAAATAGAGAATATATATCAAATTTTTAGGAGGAAGAAACATGGATGAACTGGTACAGTTGGGTGATCAAGGACATGTATGCTAGAAAAACGACTAGCATTATCAACATTATATACAAGTATTCTGTTGCTGCATGTGCACGTGCAAAAATGTATTCTGCATAAATTTGCATATATAGCTCAATATGCAGAGAAAATTTGGCATACGATCTCCCATATGAAGAGGGGGAATGGCTGAGGAAAGAAAAGGATGGACTAGAAGTTGGTGTTGATGACATTGCCACTTTTATGTCATCCTGCCATTCTGTCGTCTCCCATCACTTCTTGTAACTACACGCAATGTGATGGTTGACAATAGGAACAGGATGGTTATGTTCATGACCTATTCGTTCCTAATTTAACTTGTTAAATGAGTCCAAGGTGCTTAAAAGTACAATTTTTGGGTATCTCTAATTCAAGTCAAGCTAATTCAGATCTGCCCTTTATTGTCCAAATTTAGTAAAATTCCTTACCAGATCTAGTCTTTATTATCCTCATCAATTCACCCAGCTTTAAAGCATTCATTCACAATGAATACAGTGATAAGAAATGTCAAATATATCCGGGTTGAACTGATCAGTATTCTTGCACAATGACATGAGTCCATCTTGATTGGGCCATGGAGGGGTCTAGGAATAGTAATGTGTTCTTTTTAAAACTAAATTGGTGGAGGTAGAATTGGTTTCCCTAATAGTTCTTGTTGAAGGGAATATGAATATGGAAAATTACGTAAATCAGGAAATTTCAAAGCAGCTTTCAAATTTGTCCAGCATTCCTAATGAACCAAATGTTATTGTTAGTCTTCGGTAGCTGTCGAAACTATTCATCATGTAACATATATCTCTGGTGGTTCTAGTGATGGCATTAAATGAATTGAAAAACACTATTTATTTGATATTTCAGAAGATGATGAGTTTGGAACATAATCTTTACCTTACTCGGACTAAAACTTTCCACGCTCTTTCTTGTGAATATCATTAGTAAACCCAATCTGTCAAAGAAGTTTCTTACTGAATTTTTGCAGGAGATGTGCCAGTGAGACTAGTGAGACTACATGTTTGATTGGCATGTCATATAGGAGAGTAAGAAGTGTTTGTGTAGGCTTCTTCTCATGAATATGATCAAGTATATCGGTACTCAACTGAAACTTTGCAATTGGTTTTGCTAAAAGAATTTTAGAAATATGAAGAATTAGCCTTTCATGAACTTCAACTTTTGGTTTAGACTAGATATCACATATTTCACACAAATGGGAATATCTACCGCTATCTTATGAATGAACTGAAACTTTACAATTGGTTTTGCTAAAAGAATTTTAGAAATATGAAGAATTAGCCTTTCATGAACTTTAGCTTTTGGTTTAGACTATATGTCACATATTTCACAAAAATGGGAATATCTACCGCAATCTTATGAATGATATCATTATCTTCATTCTTCTGGCTTCTTTTATCGTTTGTCTTATTGTGGTCTTGAAGACATATCTGTTGAAGTCTTCTATTGAACCTGGCAAGCCATGGGTCGAGTCTTTGGAACTCATTAATTCGAAATTTAAGTTTTGTTTCTGTTCTTGAGGAAGAGTCATTAGTCATATTTGTTTGAAATAACTGAAGGTGCGTAACACCTCGAAAATAGCTTTGGTGGTGGCTTCTTCACAGTGACATCACTTTTGGTGATGATAATTTGTGGATGATGGTTACTCTGCTGGAGTTCGGCTTGGGTTGTCAAGACGATATATATATATATATTTGAAATAAGAAGAAAATGAAGGATTGGATCTAGGGTTCTGAAAAAGGTAAAATGAGAAATTTTAACTTGAATACGAGATGGAATTTTTAGCTCTCGTGCTTGGAGAGGAATATTTTAGTTATGATACCAATTTGATGTAAGACAAAAATAAGATGAGGATTTGATGGTGGAGATTGAGGAATTTTGGAAGATTTGGGGAAGAACAAATTAAGGTTTGGAGGGATTTCGAAAAAATTGGAAATAAAACAAAATATAAGGATTAACTGAGGCCTTGCACCAAGGTGATTTCTGAACTATTCTCAAAGAATACACGAGAAAATATTTAAGGGTTGATTTAGGAATCTATTTAGGTGATCTCTCAACCAATCGCACGAATCTAGAGTGAAAGCTATAATTGTGTTTAGCAACTCCATGCTAAAACAAAAGGGATTTTGATTCTCAGTATTTCATTTTCTACTTGAAAATTCTATTTACACTGTTTGTTAATGGGAAAAAACCAAAATTTATTAAAATTCTTAACTATAAAATCAAATTTAAAAAAAATCTTCAACAATAAAATCTAAATCAAGTAAAATCCCTAATCAGATCTAACCTTATTATCCAAAGTAAGTAAGATCCGTAATTAGATTTAGTATTTATTATTCAAATTAAATAAATTCCTTTATCAGTAATTTGATGCATGGTGAAAGCCATGTAAGAGTTTATTGGTGGAATTTGGAGGTTTTAGAGGATTTGAGGAAGAACAAATTAGGGTTTTGGAGTAGGATTTAGTGGAAATTGGAAATAAAACAAATGATAAAAATTACTTGAGATCTTATACCAAAGTGATCTCTCACTTACTTTCAACAAATCCACAAGAAGAGATTTAGCGATTGATTTGGGAATTTATCTAGGTAATCTTTCACTGACTCTCAAGAAATCCATGATAAAATACTTAATTATGTTTAGAAAATCACTAGACTAAATCAAAAACATTTTAATTCTCCATATTTCATTCTCTATTTGAAAGTTTTTCTTATAAGCCTTACTTATAGGAAACAACTAAAATCTAGTAAATTTTTTAATAATAAAATCAAATCTTAAAAGATCTTCGACAATAATATATAATTCAACTCTATGAACATTTTCAACGGTAAAACCTTAATCAAATCTAAGAAGATTATCAACAATAGTAACTAAATCAAATAAGATTCTAGTCTTAGTTATCCAAATCAAATAATATTTCTAATAAGAATAGACTTTTATTACCCAAATCAAACAAAATCTCTAATTATAATTGGGTTTCATTATCCAAATCAAATAAAATCCCTTATAAGACTTGGCCTTTGTTATCCTCATTTGTGAGCTCTCTCTCTTTTCATCGCATGATCCTCTTTCTATATATATGTAAATTACACACACGCACACATATATATATGTAATTTACATATATATAGAGAGACATATATACGTATATATGTGAGAAAATAAAATGAATTGATAACTCACATAAAAAATTACCTACATTGCTATACATTTTCACTATCTCCACTATTTTTAAATTTATTTGGGATTATGATCTCAGTCTCCTAGAGATCATTCATATATAATTTCTAAAATTTTAGTTTTAATTTGAACAAGTAGATGCAAAATTAATTTTTTTTTTTTTTTAGTAAATACGTCTTATATCTACTTGATAGAAGGAAAAATGAAGGCTGAAAGCTATAAAATTTGATGTAAATGAACCAAGGAAGTGGAGATTATGATTAATAAATATGAAAATAATAATGGAACTACCCTATTTCAAATCAAGGACACTCCTGGGAGCACAAAGGCTGTTCGGTGATCTCAATAAACTTGATGAGACCTCCTACCAATAAGTTAACTCTTTTAGTCTTTTGTTTTCTTTTTTAAGTTTTTTTTTTTCTTTCTCATCTTTTATCCTCATCAAGAATGTTTTGTGTTGGGGACTCCTTTCATCTTTAAGGGATTTAATTTTTAGGGTTTTTTGGGGTTTTTTGATTTCCTATTCAAATTGGGAGCTTTCTCCTTTAAATTTGTGTTGAATGAGAGATTAGTTTACTTGATTATGTTTAATCAAATGAATTTTCTTTTTTTGGACGAAAGCTAGTAACTTGCTCTTGTTTTTTTTTTTTTTTTTTTTGATAATTTTTCTAAACTTGTTGCTTCTATTTCTTTTCAATAGTGTTTAATAATGTGAATTTTTTCAAGTGTTTCTTGAACGAAAATTAGAAACTCCTTAATTTTTTTTATTTTGTCTCTGAACTTGTGTTGCTTCTTATCTTTTTGTTAGTCTCTCTTTGTGATGAGTGTTGGTTAGTTTCTTTAGTTTTTACTGATTTTGGCAAAATCAAAATGAATCTAATATGAATTGGAACCGAACTAACTTGAGCTTCGGGAGGGCCTCCAGTGGGGCAGCCCATGAAGATTTGCACGAGGACAAGATTCTATTAACTCCTCAAAAGCTTACTCTTTCCCTTCAATGTATGTCGATTCTAGTTGAAATCTAAACCAAATTAGTGATCTAAGCCCAAAAGAAAACAAAATTGCAAGTACCTTGCTGAACTCAAACTGCAGGTGCCTCATGTTAAACTTCATGCTCGACGTTGCCGCTTTAATCCCTTCTTGGATGAAGGAGGAAGCATGCTGATCAAGCATGAAAAAAATTTGTCAGGAAAATCCCAAAGTTGATAATGTGGGCCTAATTTGCTTGAGTTTCCGGAATTGAGAAAGGATCAAAATTCATTAAAGAGTTGAAATTGTAGTAATCGAGAATTGAGGTGAAAATTTTTGAGCTATAAGTGGATGAAGAGAGGACGTTGTGTAGTCATCAAGAGGAGAGGTAATGCAGTGAGGGGTTTCAATTTCTTGATTTCTTTGAGAGAGCCACTATCAAATACTTGATCAAATCGAGTATTTATAATTTTAATTTAAAATTTATTACTAAATATATTGGTACCGTACGGTTTGAATTTTAAAGCCCGAAACTTAATGTCGATTGACTTATTTTGGTTCTATTTTCAAAATTTATTGGGCTAGATTAGCCAATGTAAATTAATACAAAGTAAGTTGATGAATAATTAAATCAGAGAAATGTGACAGAGATTTAAGTAAACAAGAGAACGATTGAGTTTAAATAAAATTTGGCTGAGATGGATCCTGGCCCTATGTCCTCGGGGAAAAGGGTGCCTTGCGACGAGTTACTTTATTGAATCGGAGGACTACAATCCCTCTTGACTCTCACTTTCTCCAGTACAATTTTTTTTTTAATTCTCTCAAGTTGAGAAGAAACGTCACCTTTCCCTTTAGAGAAAGGGGTATTAATAGTTAAGGATCCAGAAGAGACCAACAATTTTATCTAATCTTGAATTTAGCAGTTTTTTATTGTACATAGATTTTTTTTTTTTTTTTTGCAAGATTTGCCTTATATTTGATGATTTGGTAAAAGTTTGACCTGATTCTAGATACTGCATATCTGCTTAGAAGGGTGTTTGAAACCGATCCCCAGTTTCCATAGAATGACATCTATGATCTTGGATTATTGTCGGATTGGGCTTCCTTCAAACTGGGTTTGTCCCTTATTGGGCTTTTTGCACAAGATTATCTAATAATATGTTAAGTTTAGTTTTGCTTATCTAGGTCTGGTATGGTTTTTTCTGTTTATCAAACTTTACTTAAAATTGCTTCTATATACTTGAAGTTTGACTTTTTAATATTACATGTTAGCTTTTATTTATAATATTTAAATATAAACAAGACCATTTCCTCATACCCTACATTTTACAAGTTTGTGATTTTTTGTATCTGTACTTGTGTCCATGCATCATACATCACCACTAATAGTCAATATTGCTCAATTTCTGTCGATGTCTTGTGAATAGCTCTAATATCATAATATGATACATCTTGTGAATAGCTCTAATATCATAATATGATACATCTAATATTCCCATATCTAATACCGTAAACAATTATCCGATACCAATCGCGAGAATTAAAACCTTGCACCTCGTCCTTTTTAGTTGTACCCATGTTTGAAATGCACGTGAGATGAGATTAATGTTATGTAATAAGATAACAACCTTCTTAGTCAAAACTCAATCAATGATCTGTTTCGGAGAAGCACTATAACCTAAAAGGTTTAGAATCAGTAGGATGCTAATAGTAATAGGAAATGCACCTTTATTGTGAATACAAGAAGTAAGGATGGTAATGGATGCGCCCACGGGCCAAATTTTGGACCGTTCTATACAAAATTTTGAATTAAAAATGAAAATTTCATTTATCTAATTCAAAATTTTGTATAGGGAGGTTTAAAATTTGGCCGTGGATGCGTCCATTACCATCCTAATAAAAAGATATAGTCCCAAGATTAGTACTGATATCCATAAAGTGCCTACGTTGATGGTACTTTCTTTCATTGTAAAGGTAAATTGAAGAAGGTGTTACGTACTGAGGGTCATGATGCAAGTGGAGTGAGGTGGAAACTTTAAGGTTAAAGAAGTTTTTAATGCCTATTACAACTACACAAGTTGATCTTGAATCCAACTCAAACATATCTTGATTTAAGCTAAAATGATACGTAAAAATTAACTAACTTGAGGATGCTGCCATTGGACACAAGGATTCAGGACTTGTTCACATTATCCATATTATGATTTTAGGCTTTATGAAAATAGCACTTCAAAACCTACACCAATGATATCACCACAGGCCTGGTAACTAACTTGGCATGATATAGTTATAACTAATAATGATCCAGGCAAGAATCCCAGGATAATATTGGAGTGATGGTTGGGTCAGTAGGATTTCGTTTGGGATTATGCTGAATATGTTACATATCTAACAAGACTGTTTTAACTACCAAGTATTTTGCGAAACAGGAAGCACTTTCTTTATAGAGGGTAACACCAACTCTGATGATCTTAATCATTAATCATGAGGTCAGATTGGGCCCGTTCTCTTATCAGTTCTCTTGATAATTTGATGTGAGAAATAAATATCCTTAGAGAGTGCAAACTCATGCTATCAGGTTGCAGATTACATTAAGTTTCAAGGCCTGTCATCATATTCTTAGATCAATTTCGTATGTAAAGTTCAAGTGACTAAGTTGACCCGAAATGCGTCGAGTAGAAAACCTGAACACACCCTTGTGTTGCACATGTAGTTGAATACATCAGTGGTGGAGATGTATTCATATCTTATATGTTCTCTATACATGAATACTCCGATGCTTGATAGGTCGTACCCGATACTCCTTTTGGCATATCCTAAAATATGCAGTGGACTTATTGAAGACATATCAAATGTATTCTTGGTGGAGTTAATAACAGGATGCATGGAATATGGGTTTCCAATATTTTTCAATTTATAGGTGCATTTTATCTGTATGATTTATTCATTTTCATAAGTCTATTAAGGAGTTTGATTGCTCACGTACACTTGAAGATATTTCCCAGTACCCTGGATGTTGTGTTCTTTCTATCATTTTAACCTTAAATTCTTGCTACAATTAATGATTGTTAACACGTGTGTATGTATACACACCTGATTTTGTTATAGTCATTTTCATGACATCCATTTATAAAATTTTAGAATTTCCCATGTTCAGAGGTTGACTAAGTCACATCTAATTTAATATGTCAATTGGCCTGTAAAATCAATTTGTGACTTCAATCTAGTTACTGTAGTTCCAACCAATATTGAAAATAACACGTTACGAAATCCGTTATGTTGCATTATGACACCTAATAGAAATTCAACATTACTTAACAGTCGAAAATAACTCAATGCACCATAACGGTGCGTTTTTTTATGTTGTTTTACATTATTTTATGTTACTTTATGTTAAATTACATTATGTTACGTTATTTACAATAATTTTTAAATAGTTTTTATATTGATTTTGATTTTTTATTTTGATTGTTAGCGAATTGCTGTAGTTTTTTTTCAATTAACGGCTTGTTATTTACTTATTTGATTGTTTGTGGTATCGTTAATTTGTACATCCTTATTTACTTGTTATAATTTCTTTTCAATTACTGATTTTTTTTATAATTCCTTTCCAATTACTGAAATTTCTTACTTTCTGATTAAATTGATTTATCAGCTAATCTAAAATAAACAATTAAAAATAACATAAATTGAGTATTACAAAATATAAATTATAATATTGATAATAATTGAAAATAAATTTGAAATCTTGTTTTCTTATTTAGATGATGACTGAAATTATGGGTGTGAATGTAATTTAATTTATGAAGATAAATATGAGAATTACTGTGAAATTTGTTAGAAATTTAGAGTTAATACTAGGATATAATTTTTTTATATTTTCTTTTAGAATTTTTAATTTATAAAATTTATTTTCTATAGTTTTATATTTTTTTAATTAAATAAATATAAAATCGTTTAACCTACGTTATGCGCTATATGCTATATAACCTAACAGAGACAAAACGTTACGTTACTGTTATCGTTATTTTAAACATTGGTTCCAACTATGCTAGTTTTGTGTTAGATTCGTATAAGAGTTGAGGTCACCGCCTTTACTGATAATCATCCTTAAGCAGTTCTAAGTTTGCAAATAGTATCACTTAAAATTATATTAAAATGTCTACTTATGTTTAAGATGCCTAAGTTGAGGCTATATCTAAAGCCATGTTCAAAGCTTTGCACATGTCAAAATAGCCTAATTTAGAGAGATTCCTCGAAGTTCCATCTCTCCATGTCTTTTATCTGCCGCTTGTTCTTGTTCCTATTATTCCATTCATTTTCATTTGCATGGAATCCTCGAATTCTGTCTGTTACTTATCCTTCTTTATCCAATAACACAAATTGGATGGCTTCTGAAATTCCACATTGTAAGAATATGATTTGTTGCGTCTCCCCTTGCTTTTTGATAATCTAGTGATGAGTTGTTGGCCTTATTAGCTCAGTATAGTTTTGTCATTGTAGATCACAAAGATGAAATCATAATTTTCTTATCAAGCTTTAGAATGCATGTTATTGCTTGTCCTGTGAGGGCAGAGATAATGTAAGGAAAGTACTGTTGTTGCAAATATTAAGGCTTAATGTTTCCAAATATACAACTCTTGGTTAGCTTGTACATTCTATTTAATAAAACAGTGACTTTAGTAGCTCTTCTAGGAAATATCAACCTGTAATACCTCACTTCTGCCTCAGAATGTAAACAACTTTATGTATTTACTCTTCAAACATGTCCATGCATTTGGCTTATTTACCTTCTTTAGCTATGCATGCCATCAAGTTCTTATATTGCTTGGTAACTGGATCATCAAATTTGGTCTGTGAATAATGTTGAAGTCATAAATTCAAGCATAAGTCACACTTTAAATTGCTTTCTGGTGCATTGGATATTGCCTTTCTGATGATTCGGCCACCTATAATCTGTTTGTGCTTTAAGGCAGTGGCTAACACCAAGTAGAATCAATATCAAGGGATCTCACCACTGTGGATGCATATGTGATTTTCCCTTACATTCTTAACATATGCATTGTCCATCTCAAAGATAATTTAAACTCGTTGGATGTTTCCGAGAAGTATTAAACTTTTATTGGTTATGATCAAGTTTATGCCTTTCAAAGAGCACTACAAGATTAATAGCACTACGAGATTCTTCTTTAATTGCTAAAATGAGTCATTTGTCACTCAAATTCCAAATTGATAGTCTGTACTAAGAATTTATTTGCCAACTTTCAAAGAGCATGTCCATGCTTCTTCAGTTTTGAAATGTATGGCTGGAGTTCCTGTCTATGGCAAAGGTTATGCCCTGAAGTTCACTCTTTTCACTTTCAGAACTGATGCACCGGTAGATTTATTCTTGCAACTTCTGGTTTAAGTTGATGGATTCTATAAGAAAATGGTTACTTACTATACCCAGTATTTAGTGTTAGCCAGATTTTCAACACTTTACCGCATCCAGTGATGCTTGTTTACTTCACCTTTGGTTCAAGTTAGTATTTGGTAGATATGAGTGCATAGAACAGATGCTTTTTCTTCTGCCTAGAAGGACAATTGAGCATAAAGATAGTCGAGTCATATGCTGTAAATCGCTGACATATGGCTCCCAGATTATATTATGTTAGTCTAGGTGGTTCAGTGGCAGAAACAGGCGAGGATTATTAAAAAAACATAAAAGGCTTCTTAGCAAATGGAGAACAGATAATTGAATCTGGTAGATTGTGGAGCGACTACATAACTGTAGTGGGTTGCAGAGAAGTTTGTGTATCTTTAAACAATTATGTGGGGAAACTTTCATCTGATTGCAAGTATTGATAACAGGAGCAAAGAAATATTTGTCTCCACACGCACACACAACGTGCATGCATTGACACATGTGCACGCACATATTGGGAGGCCTTAGAAAATGACTGGTTTAATAGCATGCTTGATTATCGATTGTTGTAAGGTCTTAATCCGTGGGTCAAACATATTTAAATTATATGTTTTCCTCATTAATTTAGATGTTATTGATCACATACATATGGTTGAATTTTTAATTTTGGCACGCTAACGTATAGGTTTCACTTAATAAGATCCAAGTTGAAATCCTTCTGATAGGATCCTAGTCAAACTAAATATATTTATGGATGGTTACCTATGGTATTCAGTGTGGGAAGCTAATTGAGTATGACATGGTTCATGACTTTATTCTTACCTACACATAATTCTTTGTCTTCTCCATGTTTTTCCATTCAGCTTTTGTTGTTTTTTCTTTCTTTTACTTTTTCCATGAAGTACATCAACTCTTTATGGAAATCCTTTTCTTTTGTGCTTTCGCTTCTCATCCAATATCTTGTTTTTGTTTCTCAATTTTATGGTTCAATAGCTACCAGTTCTGGTTGAGTTGAACTGAAAAAAATGTCAGCAAGATTTTGAGAACTGTTGCAACTGGCAATGATTCTGGTAGAATTGCTGTTAGTGTGGTAATAACTCATCTAAAATATATTTGAACAACAGTTTGAAGGAAGGGTGCAAATTGTAAGACCGTCAGTAAGAACATTAATCAGCCTGCGAAATTTCACCTGGTCTCAATAATAATCACCCCTTTCATTGATAAAAGTATTTAAGTCATAAGAAGTTGCTTTTTGTCAGTGCAACTCCATTGAGTCTAAATGACAGAAAACTACACCAACTTTGAACAATTTTTTCAAAAAAATATTATGTTATCTTTACTGTAAAATTTACAAAAGGTCCCAGCAGTTTTCAGAATCTTCTAGTAGAGCACGATGATTCATATTGCTCCATTTTTCAGCTAATCAAACAAGGACATGTCTAAGCTGGCTCATTCACATGTTTAAGCTGCGGAGAAAGCTCAGTTCCCCGTCATGTTTACAGACAGAACAATAATGAGAGCAATTTACTTAAAATGTCAAAATTTGGTAGTTTTCTACATAATGTGTGTAAATTCATACTAGTTTCCTACAATTAGACGTCTCCTGATTATTATAAATATGTCTAACACTTGATTGTTGCTAGTTGTATAATGTTTCTCATATTCCTTTGGCTTGATTATTAACTTATAACAATAGAATTGGTGCATGGTTGCTATTTTTATTTGAGAATTTGTGATCTGAGTTGGAGTCAAAATTCTTTTTCAATTGAAGAATAATAGGATTCCAATGGCACAGAACAGTTGCAGTTTCACTTAAATATTTTCTCTGTTCTCATTTTCACTAAGTTACTAAGACAAATAATGTGGTCAATGGTGTGTGTTTATTGCAGATATGGTGGTTGTTGGTGGGTGGGTGGTGTTTTTTTTTTTGGCCCCAGGGAGGGGGAGTTTTTTTTTGGGGGGGGGTCGGGGGGGGGGGGGGGCGGTGGCGGGATACCCTTTTGTGAACTGTTTAGTTGTCTCAAGTTGGGCACCTTATTTAGCTTGGTTTCTTCTTTATATTTAGCCTTTCCATTGAGAAAGAAAATTGGTTACCGTATTTTTTTTCTTGAGCCTTAGCGCAACGGTAAAGATTGTCGCCATGTGACCTGGAGGTCACGGGTTCGAGTCATGCAAACAGCCTCTTGCAGTAAAAAAGTAAGGTAAGACTGCGTGCAAAAAACCTAAGTGGTCCGACCCTTCCCCGGACCCTGCGCATAGCGTGAGTTTTGTAGCACTGGGCTGTCCTTTTTTTTTTTTTTTTTCTGTTTTACTCTTCATTTCTAGGTGTCAGGAATATGTTCCATCAATGTTTAAGATAACGATAACATAACGTTTTGTCTTTGTTAGGTTATGTCGCATATAGCGTAATGCATAATGTAAGTTATGCAATTTTCTATTTATTTAATTAAAAATAAATATAAAACTATATAAAATAATTTTTATAAATTCAAAAATAAATTTAAAATATAAAAAAACTAATATAAAACCATTTTGTAATACATAATCTATTCTAATTTTATATTAAGTTTTACAATAATTTTCATATTTATCTTCATAAATTATATTAAGTCTCCAGCCGTAATTCCAGTCATCATTTAAACAAGATAACAAGATTTTAATTTTTTATTTCAATTCCAGTTATTAGTATTGTTGTAATTTATATTTTGTAATGATCAATTTATCATATTTATAATTATTGATTTTAGTTTAGTTAAAAATTCAATAAAATCAATAAGTAAGATATTTCAGTAATCGGAGAGAAATTATAACAAGCGAACAAATAAACAATCGCAAATTAACAAGTTAGCAATTCCACAAGCAATCAAACAAGCCAACAACTAATCAAGAAAATTACAACAATTCGCTAATAAACAAAATAATAATCAACAACAATATAGAAATTACTAAAAAAATAATTGTAAATAATGTAATATAACGTAACTTTACGTAATGTTACGCAATATAATGCAAAATAGCATAAAAAACGTACTGTTACGGTGCACTGGGTTATTTTCAGTTGTTACTTAGTTAGGTTACATAACGCAATATAACGGATTTCATATCGTGTTATTTTCAACGTTGTGTTCCATTTGCATTTTGGCTTTATTTGTGCCTTTGATTGAAGCCATTACCATTTCCAAGCATTCATCCATCCTTGGTTCTAGGCTTGTTAGTCTGGTAGGCTTTCAGAGGATGCCCCATGATGCATAAGCTTTACATGGCATGACCTATAATTTAAGTTGCCTGTCCACCAACTGGCTTTCTAAGATTCTTGGTAAGCCCCTTACTGTCCTTTGTTTCTTTGGCCTGGACTTCTGCACAAGTGGAGAGGGATCAGGTGAGGTCTCTGGTCTTTTCTTTGAAGCACTTGCAATTTTTGTCTTCTTGATGATCATGCACCATAACTACTTTGGTATTTATCTTATAGTATAATTCCACTTGATACTACATGTCAGATTTATGCCTGTTTGTGAACATTTTATCAAATCAAATGTATTCACAAATCATATCTAGTCATTGCATCTTCAGTCAGCAAAAAGTGTAGGGTTTCTCATGTCATCTCTCTGTGTGTGTTAAACTGCATAATTTTTTATACAAGGAGCAGATCAGTTGATTCAAAAAAGCTATCAAAATGAATCAACTCACTTTCTTCAGAAAAGGGCATAATGTTATGACAGTTTGGACTTTTAATCAGACCAGAGTATCTAACACAGTATAACTAGAAACCCGATTGTTGGATAATTAATCTAGCAAACTAAATCTGCATACATTTTCTTGACTTAGGTTGAAAAAATTGATTTTCATCTTCTATTATAACTTGATATTGATCTATACAACGTTTGACAGAAATCCTCTTGTATTTAGATGGAAAGTGAGCTTGATGCAGTGGAGGATATTCTTCCCAAAAATGTGAACATAGTGGAAGCCGATAATATGGTGAACCCAGTCAAACCTGCTGCAATGTCCTCTGCTTCTCAAGTCGAAGTCGAGGGGAGTTCTGAAAGTGCAAAGACATCGCTAACTCGAGTGGTTCCAGCGAACGTGACCACTGATTCTTTTGTTTACAGACAGGATGTTGTTAGCTGCAGCAAGTATGATGGTTTGCTTGGGGTTGTTATGGAAGTGGCAGGTGACTCAGATTCAGACAGCAGCATCACAAGCGATAGTGATAGCGAGGATGATGGAGAAGGCAATATTGATGATGCTGGTGGTGATGGTGGTGAAGGCAGTGAGAACAATTACATTGATGGAGGCGATGAAGATGATTCGCTTCCAAACGGTCAGGTCAGAGTAGCATGGACTGATGGTTCCGAGACAACAGAAAATATTAGCGACATCACTGTTGCAGATAGGGGTTTCTTGCATGGGGATATTGTCGCCTCTGCTACTGATCCTACAGGGCAGCTTGGCCTAGTCGTGGATGTTAGCATCACGGTTGACTTACTAAGTGCTAGTGGAGAAGTGATAAAACAGTGTCCCTCTAAAGATCTAAAGCGTATACGTGAGTTTACTGTTGGTGATTATGTGGTCAATGGACCATGGCTCGGGCGAGTGGATGATGTTCTAGATAACGTGACTATCCTGTTTGATGATGGATCAGTCTGCAAAGTTGTGAAGGCTGATCCAATGCGACTCCAGCCGGTTTCTAAGCCTGTAATTGATGATGCTAATTGTCCTTATTACCCTGGGCAACGAATCAGGGCTGTTTCTTCTTCAGTTTTCAAAAGCTCGAGGTGGATTTCTGGCTTATGGAAAGCTAATCGTTTAGAAGGTACTGTCATTAAAGTTCAGACAGCATCTGTTGTTGTATACTGGATCGCTTCTGCTTACTTTGGTATTGGAACGAACTCGTCTACTGTTCCGTCTGAAGAACAGAATCCGAAGGACTTGACTCTGTTAGATTGTTTCTCATATGCAAATTGGCAATTGG
Organism: Dracaena cambodiana; assembly: GCA_036321105.1. Taxonomy (NCBI): domain Eukaryota; kingdom Viridiplantae; phylum Streptophyta; class Magnoliopsida; order Asparagales; family Asparagaceae; genus Dracaena; species Dracaena cambodiana. The sequence goes on from JAYEPQ010000015.1 coordinate 25,477,128, forward strand.
GTGACTGGTGTCTCCTTCCTTCTTCTGACAATGATGATGGGAATTTGAACAGCAGAAACATTCAGGAGTCGCTTGAGGGTTCTCATAACAAGCCTTCTGATAACTGTTCAGTTGTTGGTGAGGAACGTACTGATTTCTGTATAAAGTCTTGTTCAGGAAGTTCTAGACAGGATTTGCATGATACTGATATAGTTAGCAAACGACACCAACCGCTAGAGCAACCTAACACTATGGTGGATGTTCTTGATAAAACTGAACCTGATCCTTATGATATACAATTACCTTCTGGAGCTACTAGTAATGGTTGTGATGGAAATGCTGCATCCATTAGAATAGTAAAACCATGTGAAAGTAACATGCCTGAGGCAAAAGGTATTACGCGAGTTGGTGGCTTGAGTAATAGTTCATCATCAGTTTCAAAGGAGATGGCATATGAAAACTGGCCTTCCTACCGCAGAAAGCTTCGTAAAGTCTTGTTTAAAAGAGACAAAAGGAGTCGTAGAAGGGATGAGACTTTTGAAAGAGCTCTCTTCATTATGAAAACAGTATCAAGGGTTGATGTGGCTTGGCAAGACGGAACAAGAGAATATGGACTGGAGTCGACATCTCTAATTCCCATTCAGACCCCAAATGATCATGAATTCTTTCCTGAACAGTACGTGGTGGAGAAGGCATCAGATGAAGGCACTGATTCTTCTGAAATGAAGCGTGTTGGGATTGTAAGAAGTTTAAATGCAAAGGAGAAAACTGTGTGCGTGAGGTGGTTTAAACACATTGCTAGGCCAGAAGATGCTCGGGAGTTTGATTGTGAGGAAGTAGTCAGTGCATATGAACTTGAAGAGCATCCAGATTATGATTATTGTTATGGAGATGTGGTTGTGCGGCTGTCACCGGTTTCAGATCCTGCTAAGACAACCAATTTGGGAAGTCCTGTATTAAGCCACCAGAAGCAGTCTGACATGACGAATTCAGAAGTTGGTGCAAGTGAGAAGCAGTCAAAAAATAGTCATGGAGAGAAACTAGAGGACAGAGCTTCTGAGGATTTCACATGTTTATCGTGGGTGGGAAATATTACTGGCCTTCAAGATGGTGACATTGAAGTTACGTGGGCCGATGGAATGGTGTCAAAGGTTAATCCATCCTCACTCTGCTTCTACTCATTTATTCCAATTTGATGTTAGTTTTTATGTTTTCTTCTGTCATCAGGTTGGCCCTCAAGCGATTTATGTTGTCGGTCGAGACGATGATGGTGACTCATTCGGAGGGGGGAGTGAAGTTAGTGACGATGCTGCTAGCTGGGAAACTGTTGATGAAAATGACATGAATACTCTTTTAAATATTGAAAAGGTTCATTCTAAACGTTTGATAAATTCATAATATTTTAATCTATAATTGATATTTTTCTAAAGTTAATCTGTTGATGATGGTCAGGAAGTTGATCTAAGAAATGTTGCGGATAATGATCCTGATGTAACAAATAGCATTCCAAAACCTCCAGAAGAAGGTAATCTTGGGCAAAATGGACCACTTTCAATGCCTCTTGTGGCTCTTGGCTATGTTACGAGATTTGCAACAGGATTGTTTTCCCTTGGTCGTAAACAATCTGATTCCAAATATTTAGATGAAAATGGAACTGAATCACTGGACACTAGAGAGGTTTCGGATAAAGAAACATCCAGTGAAGAACATGACCATGTAAAACCAGATGTGTTGGATGGTCATGTGGCAGAGACGGAAGATGCTGAAAGCTCAGTACCTGTTGGAATGGATATTGACAGTGCAGGAGCTGAAAATTATTATACCTTTAGACACTTTGATATAACGCAGAATCCTTCTGATCATTATTTCCTTCATAGCAGTGCCCAGGTATCATGAGACTATTTAGTTCTTGCATATTTCTGTGCTTCTAAATTTACTTTAACTTGGCTTTTCCTCATTATTACAGCTATTGCAAGGAATGATTTTGTTTTCAGCATTTTCTTGGATTGAATAAAGTCTCTTAACATGTTGATGCATTCTTATTATTTCCTAACATGCACTAAATGTACAATTAACTCCAGAGTACTGGGGGAAAGAAATGGGTCAAAAAGGTTCAGCAGGAATGGGGCATCCTTGAAAAGAATCTGCCTGGTAATTGATTGCATCACCCAATGAAATATTTAAAAAGAAATTACGTGCAATGAACTCCAGTTGCATTGAACTGTTAATTTTTTTTTTTAATTTTTTTATTGTTGATTGCAGATGCCATATTTGTTAGAGTTTTTGAGGATCGGATGGATCTTTTAAGGGCTGTGATAATTGGAGCTTCTGGGACACCTTATCAAGATGGCCTCTTCTTCTTTGACTTTTACCTACCGCCAGAGTATCCTCAAGTTCCACCGGTAATTTAACAGCTTGTCTTCTCAATTTCAGAGTCTGTGTTAACCATATCTTATATCCCATTCTATGCACTGCTTAATGCTAGCTAAATGGTCACCTCAACACCCAATTGCAAGGCTAACCTTCTTTTGAAATGTCTATTGTTTCCAATTAATAACTTGTCTTGCAGTCGGCATATTATCATTCTGGTGGTTTGCGTGTAAATCCTAATCTCTATGTGGATGGAAAAGTATGCCTCAGCCTCTTGAATACATGGACCGGTAAAGGAAATGAAGTTTGGGATCCATCTTCTTCTAGCATCCTTCAAGTCTTGGTCTCGCTTCAGGGTTTGGTTCTTAATTCTAAACCATATTTCAATGAAGCTGGGTACGAGAAGCAGGTTGGGACTATTGAAGGAGAGAAAAATTCCTTGCCATATAATGAAAACACATACTTGCTCAATTTGAAATCTATGATGTATCTTCTCCGAAGACCTCCTATGGTAAAAGAAACTTTCTTGTTAACTTGTTATTTATCTTCATTCTGCAGTCCATAAATGAATTATATTTGTGATTCCTAAATTTGTTAAATTGCCTTTCTATTTGAAATATGATTCATTAAGACTGTTGATTCTTCATGCTGTTATAGTTCTGTTGATATTGCCACTTCTCCCTTTCTATTTGAAATAATATGATTCATTAAGCCTGTTGTTTCTTCATGCTGTTATAGTTCTGTTGATATTGCCACTTCTCCCATTTGATATTACCTTTCTCTTTTAAAATAATATGATTCATAGATGCTGTTGTATCTTCATGCTGCTATAGTTCTGTTGATATATTTTTTGCTGTTTAGTGTTAATAATAAGTTTCTTTTGCATTCATGCATTTTTATACACGCACATTATATAGTAACTGACTTGGATCCTTTAGGAAGGATTTGACGTCATATCCTTCCGATTGGATTTCAATGTTGATCCACTAAGTTAAAGTTGATCTCTCTACCACTTAAAGTGTCCTAATATAAAAGTTAAATTCTTTAATTTTTTTTCTCTCCATGAATCAAATAGGCACAAAATGAATGGCTGAAAGTACTACTTTTCAGATATCACATCTTAGGACATATAAATTCTTGGTCCAACCATTTAGTTATGATTCACTTAGAAATGCTTACCCACCAGTTTTTATTAGGTTTTAAATATTCTGCGTTGTTAAACTAATCAACCCACGAGTTAAGCTGTGTATTTTGTGCCTATAGGATGCGAGGTCAGAAGAAAATTAAAATTTTTGATTTTTGGTTTATAGCCCCTTCAAATAATATAGATCAACTTAGAGCGGTTTGGATTATCCATAAGAATGTCCCTAAATTGAATGGAAAGGATATGGGTCTCAAATCCTTCCGAAAGGAGTCAAGTCTCTCTCTCCCTACACACACACACACACACATATATAGGGATTACTGTAGGTGAGCCATCAGCTCAGGAAAAGTTACGTGAGCTAGTGGCAAAACAATAATGATCCAATGATTTTTTTCAATTTTTTTTAACAATTACTATCTCTACATCCTTAACTTCTTTTGGATTAAATTTCATAAATTTTGTCAATTACCCTTTCATCAAGTGCATATAAAATGTTTTATTCATTGAAAACCGTTAATTTTGTGTTAACTTGATGGATGACCAAATCAAAACTAAAACCCAAGAAATTGGGTATGAGTGGATTTTAAGGGGTCGAGATTATAACCCTAAAGAATTTTTTAGAAAAAAGATCATTATAGATAGTGGAAATGAACTGTAGCTCAGGTAACTTGCGTGAGCTGTCAGCTCATTTCCATTTTTCTCATATATATATATATATATATATACACACACACACAGACACACACACAATATCCTTTATCTGATGTCATACAAAACAGTTATAATACTGTGAGCCTAATCTTATATTATATTATTGTAATTAATCTTAATTTGTGTTAGTTTTTGTTCAAAGAAGACCCTCATCCCTGGATATTATGAGATAATTGCAAGCGTAGATTATTCTGATGCATTTTTATTTTTGTCATTTTCTAATTTTATTGTTGTTGCCGTTGTTGTGCTTGCTCCACTGCATGCTTATTTCTGTACTGTATGGACATGTAAGTCACCTCCCTGCATATTTCTTTTGAACGAAAGAATTAGAGAACCTGCATAGTGAAGAAAATCCTGCAAAACAATTTGTGTTGTCAATTTTATTTGTAGTTGATCTCAGCCATTGCTTGAAATTGCAACATTCTACCAGATGAATTTCCAATTCTCCAACTTTCATTGTTCTCATGAAATTCTCTACTTCAATTGTGGATGTAGCACTTTGAAGGCTTCGTAAAGGACCATTTTCTACGGCGAGGCTATTACATCCTAAAAGCCTGTGAGACTTATATGGGGGAATGTATGATTGGGTCACTGACAAGGGATGCTTGCATGACTGAGAAGAGCAAGGAACATCAATGTTCTGTTGGTTTTAAGCTGATGCTGGCTAAAACTTTGCCAAGATTGATCTCAGCACTCAAGGAAGTAGGAGTCGATTGTGACCAGTTTGATCATTTACAGAAATTATAGTACCTGCTTAAAATTTGACTTCTGCTACCTTGCTTGTTTCCATGGGGATTGTATCTGCCGGACTGAGTATCTATTTGAAGTGCAAGGCCAACAGCTCCTGATTTTCTTGCGGTAGTGGAAGCCCTTGGGAACTAATTGATGAATGGATGTATTGTTGACTATCCTCTCATCTCCAAAATCATTGAGCATTGGACTGTGACTTATTAGTTGATTCTCTAACTGCAGGTTTTTCATAAATTTAGAACGGAGGACCTCTGCAGTTTGAATGGAAAGTTGCACATGTGATACTTGGTCAAAGACCGAAGGGTACAAGACTTGAGGACGTGAATGATGCATTGTATTTTCTGTGAACATTGCTTGCATTGGGTGGAGAGGAAGCAACTGCTATTTGTTTAATTTTTCATAATATTAGTTCATGTAAATTTAGGGAATTTATATTATTTTTTTTGGCTGATTTTGACTGCCTCCCGACAATTTATCCTTTTTGAGTCTCTGTTTTGCATATGATATTTCCAAAAGCTACTCTATTTTCTGAATCTAAACATTACCTTCAATATCTAGTGTAGCTGTCCATACATTCTTTATCTGTGGTGTATTGATTATTTCTGAACACAATCTTTGATTGTTTTATCTGTAATCATTTGGAGGCAAACTTTAGTTATCCTTGTTGTGAAATTGTTTTGATTGCAACTGGTTAGTTTTAGATTTATTTTTTTTCTTTTCATTTTCTTTCCCGTGACACTGGTTCAGGATGTTGCCAGCTTATGCACAATGTAGTCAAGTGTGTTTCAAGGCTTTATTTGGTTTGAATTGGTTTGAAAGAAAATGAAGTAAAAGAAATAGAAATGGAAAGAAAAGGAAAGGAAGAGGAAATGAAATTCTTCTTGTGGCTTGATATGGAGAAAAATTAAAGAAGAAAATTTGAGGATAAAAAATAAAAAATAAAACATAAATAAAAATGTTTGCTTCAGATTTCATCAACTTTCGTAGTATGGTTTATAAGAAAGAAATATCAAGCGGTATTTTTTTTTTTCTCATTTTCTTTAGATTAGGAGAGAGAGAGAGAGAGAGAGAGTAAATTTTATACTTTATTGTCTCTTATTTTCTTCCAAGTTATGATTTTTTTATTTCCTTCTCTGATATAACCACCAGCACTACCAGCTAGTTTCTAATATTTTTTCTTTTCTCTTTCCTTAAATTGTACAGTTATTTTTCTTTCTGTTTTTTTTTTTTTTCCCTTCTGGCTAGCTTAATGCTTTTTTTGTTCTCTGTTTAGGAACATGTTCCCATTGCTTAAATTTCCACAGATACGCTATTGTACAATCTTGATGTTGGAGATTCAATATATATATATATATATATATATATATATATATATATATATATATATATATATATATATATATATATATCTTTCACAATCAATGAAGGAAACTATTTCAAGGATCTCTATTACAACAACATAACTGAAGGAAATTGTATCAGGGATCCGTAATTAATAGGAGGACTTGAGTGCCTGTAGTGCTGCGCTCTACCAGGAATTAATTTCATTGTAAAATGCATAAAGAAAATGTCTCCAATTATTAGAAATTTTTCCTTCCCAGAATGAATACACGTAGGAAGTTTACTGATTCATGTACTCGAAATCAGGAGCAAACTAACTCTTTTTTATTTTCATCTGATTTAGCCACCAGCAGCATCAGCAAGGTTGCTTAACCTCAGGTTCAGTCCCTATACAAATACTTATAATAATCACGATTTTGAGACAGTGAGAATTCTTCAGATTTGTTAAAACTAGTTCCCAGTTGCAGACATGAGGTGCTAAGCTGGAGGGTATCCTCATTCTGCACATTTATTGACCAGTGATCGTCCGACGAAAATGATTCAATGGAATGCATGCAATTTCTGAAATTACAGAAGATAATTATTGTGCACAAACCTGGATATATACACGCCACTGACTTAGTTTAAGAATTTTAGCATGGCCAACTTTTTTAAGGAAACATGTCTAAGGAACTCCCTCCCTCTGATTGTTCGTCGTCACTATCAAAATTAGAAGGTGAAGAGCATATTGCTGACATCAAGGCTAAAATCTACTTAGTTTCTTAGATTTTGTAGTTCCACTTCATAAACTGTTGGGTTTTGGATCGTTAATTGTGAGTTGGAAACAAAATCCATAACCATAGTTGGTTCTGTTAGACATAGTCATTCCGAATATGTTGCAGATAATTCAGTTGCTGATCCTATCTAATTGTTGCCGTACTTATCTCATTCAGTTGCTGATCCTATCTAATTGTTGCCGCAGTTATTTCCTTTTGATTTGTTTTCATGTACATTCTGTTAGTGTTCTGTTACCAGATACTTCAACATTTGAATATTTGTATCTATCCAGAAAACAATTTAAACTTTCTGTACTCATCTATATATATTAACACATACGAGTAGCTGGCACTCAATTGAGATTAAGCCAGACTTCATTTGTTCATCTCTTTTCTAACTTGGTATCAGAGCAATCAATTGCTCACGCAAACCGATCCTATATGGCCCCACCCAATTCTTCTTTTGTTATCCCAAATATTACCCCTTTGGTGTTTGTCAAACTAGATGGAACCAATTATTTGAATTGGAATACCCAATTCATTCCTGTGCTTAGAAGCCACGACTTACTAAGCATCGTTGATGGATCAGAAACCTGTCCCTCTCAACATCTTCTTGATTCCACTGGGAAATCTATTTTTGATCTCAATCCAGCCTACCTGGTTTGGCAGAAGAAAGATCAATTTGTGTTGGCCTGGTTAAATGCCACCCTCAGTGAGAAGATTCTCTCCACAGTTTATGGATTGACAACATCCAAAATGGTCTGGGATGCTTTGGCAAGCAGATTTGCTCCTCAGTCCAGATCCCGTATATCCCATCTCAAGAGACAGCTTCAAACATTGCAGCAGGGCACTAAAACTTGTTCTGAGTATCTGGCTCTTGCCAAAACTTGGTCTGACCAGCTAACAACAGCAGGTAAATCTATTGATGAGGAAGACTTGATCTTCTATGTCATTGGAGGTCTTAATCCCACTTATAATCCTTTCATCACGTCACTCACCTTTGCTACCCAAGATAAATCAATTTCCTTTGATGATTTCCAAACTGAGCTCCTCAATTTTGAGCACTTACTTGAATCTCAAAATAAAACCCTTCCCAGTGATGGCACTCAGTTTGCCTTCTCCACCAACAAAACAAAGTTTAACCATGCCAAGAAATCCAAATACCCCACCTAGCAAAGCAAGCCTTTCAACAATCCTCGACCTCCAACCAATTCCAATACCAGCCACTCCTCCTCTAAGCCATCATCCAACAGCCCCTTCACCTCCACTAAATTCCCACCATGCCAAATCTGTGGCAAAAATAACCACCAGGCTCTGGACTGCTACCACCGGATGGACTTCAATTATCAAGGACGACACCCACCAGCTCAGCTAGCAGCCATGGCAGCCCACACTCATGGTCCACAAGAAGTTGAACAGCCTTGGTATCTCGACAGTGGTGCCAACAACCATATAACTTCTGAATTGAACAACTTGATCCTGCAACAACAGCCTTACCAGGGCAATGATCAAGTCACAGTGGGCAATGGAAGCGGCCTGCTCATCACCAATACTGGTTCTTCTATACTCCTTAATTCCAAACACAAATTTCTCTTACACAATATCCTACATTGCCCCAATGCATCTACTAATCTTTTATCCATCCAGAAATTTTGCACTGACAATAATTGTTACTTTGTTTTCACATCCTCTCATTTCTTTGTGAAGGACCTACAGACCAAGGAAATTCTTCTTCAAGGGCAGAGTGAAGCTGGATTGTATCCCATGTATCTCAAGCAGCTGAAACTCAACCAATTAAATCCTAAAGCTGCTCACATTTCCTCTTTTACTGCATTTCACGGTGTCAAAGCTCCACTCAACATTTGGCATTCCAGACTTGCGCATGCCTCTGAGTCCACAGTTACTAGGGTCATTCGGGAAGCCTCACTTCCTATTTCTGGTCCTATAAAACTGAACAATATATGTGAGTCATGTCAAGTTGCTAAGAGTCATAAACTTCCCTTTCCCGAGTCCAATAACAGATCCAAATGTCCTCTTGAGCTCATACACTCAGATGTTTGGATCTCTCCTATTGCTTCTGTCAGTGGATGTAAATTCTATGTTATATTCATTGATGATTTTTCTAGATTTACCTGGTTGTTTCCTGTGAGATTTAAATCTGATGTATTCTCCTGCTTTCTTAAGTTTAAACAATTGGTAGAAAATCAATTCTCTGGGAAAATCAAACAACTAATGACTGACAATGGTGGGAAATATCTCTCTAACAATTTCCAACAATTTCTCTCTACCAATGGCATCTTACATAAGCTCACTTGTCCTCATACTTCTGAGCAAAATGGAATTTCCGAGAGAAAATATAGACACATCACTGACATAGGCTTATCTCTCTTAGCTCAGTCCCACCTTCCATCATGTTACTGGGTTGATGCCTTTCTCACTGCCATATATGTCATCAACAGACTTCCTACCCCTGCCCTCAATAATCAGTCACTATTCTTCACATTATTTAACAAATCACTAGATTACACATTCCTAAAAACATTTGGATGTGCTTGTTACCTTTTGCTCCGCCCTTATCAACCTAACAAACTATCTTTTCGAAGCATCAAGTGTGTCTTTCTTGGGTATAGCTCAAATTAGAAGGGGTATCGATGCTTAGATCTTCACTCTCAGAAAGTCTATATCTCCAGACATGTTATCTTTAATGAATTGAGTTTCCCTGCTTCAGCTACAAGAGCGCCAACTGCCACTTCCTCATCCTTGCAAGATGTTTTTCTCTCCTCTGTCAGTGCCTTGCCATCAGGTTCTCCTTCTAATCCCTTGTCTCCTACTTTAGTTTCTTCTTCTCCTACACCCACTGTCACAACACCTTCTCTTGAGTCCTCACCCTCACTTGCCTCACCTGACTCACACAATGCTTCCACCTCAGATACACAAACTGACTTCTCTCTCATTGCCATCCATAATGATCTCTCCTCTGATACACTATCTATTTCCTCCCCACCAAATTCCCAACCTTCTTCCACCCCTCTCTCCACCATACATCCTCCTGCCTCCTCCTCCACTCAAATCATAACACGATCAATGACCAACTCTTCCAAACCTAAACACTTTCCGGACTACCACCTATACTACTCCACCAAATATCCTCTCCAAGCCCTCTCTACCACCACCTTACCTTCGGAACCCCACACCTATAAGGAAGCAGTGAAGAACCAGCATTGGCTTGATGCTATGCAAGCTGAATATAATGCCCTTCTAGCCAACAAAACATGGACCTTGTGTCCACGACCTTGCCTTAAGAAAGTGGTCAGGAATAAGTGGGTGTTTAAGCTCAAACAAAAATTAGATGGGAGTATTGATCGTTACAAGGCCAAATTAGTTGCTAAAGGGTTTGACCAAATTGATGGAGTGGATTTTATTAAGACTTTTAGCCCTGTTATTAAACCAGCTACCATTCGATTAGTACTTGCATTAGCTGTTCATTATGACTAGTTTAACAAACAACTTGACATATCTAATGCTTTCTTACATGGTTGTCTTGAAGAAGAAGTTTATATGGAACAAGCTAAAGGGTTTGAGGACTCTCATCTCCCTGATCATGTATGCAGATTACATAAGTCCATCTATGGACTCAAACAAGCTCCTAGGGCTTGGTTTTTGAGAATGTCACAGGCCTTACTTGCTCTCGGGTTCAATAGCTCCACAGTGGATACATCTCTCTTCACCTTTCACTTGAACAATATCTCTGTGTATGTACTTATTTATGTTGATGATATAATAATTGCAAGTAATTCCTCTTCCTCCATTGATCACCTCATTTCTCATCTTGGTAATGAGTTTGCTGTCAAAGACCTTGGCCCTCTTTCCTATTTTCTAGGAATTCAGGTCACCAAGACATCAGAAGGTCTTCATCTTAGCCAAGGGAAGTATGCCACTGATTTGTTGCATCGCACAAGGATGGCTGGTGCTAAACCAGCTCCTACACCTTGCACCTCAGGTCCCAAACTTTCAAAATTTTCTGGAGATCCTCTCAATGATCCTACTGAATACAGAACCCTGGTGGGAACTTTACAGTATCTTACACTTACCAGACCTGACTTCTCCTTCAGTGTGAACCAACTTTGCCAGTTTTTACATTGCCCAACTACTGATCGTCTTATAGCAGCTAAGAGGGTGTTGTGGTATCTCAAGGGCACTTTATAGTTTGGTCTCACCTTTAGCAAGGGCTCATTGCAACTTAATGGGTTTTGTGACTCAGATTGGGTAGGTTCTCCTGATGACAGGAAGTCCACCTCAGGCTACTGTATCTCCCTCAGCCCCTGCCCCATCTCTTGGTCAGCCAAAAAAGCAACATGTTGTAGCAAGATCAAGCACAGAAGCCGAATACTGGTCTATGGCATTCACAGTAGCTGAACTCTATTGGCTCCGCATGCTCCTTCAAGAGCTGAAGATCCCACTCCTCAATGTTCTATGTCTCTGGGTCGAAAATCTAGGTGCTTTGGCATTGTCTTCTAACCCCGTTTTTCATGCCCGTACCAAACATATTGAGGTACATTATCACTTTATCAGAGAAAAGATATTTAACAAAGACATCCAAGCTGGCTATATATCCACAGCTGCTCAACCTTCAGACATTTTCACAAAAGGTCTCACTTCAGCTAGATTTCTACTTCTCCGTGACAAGTTGATGGTTCGAGATCTTCCCATCCACTTGAAGGGGATGTTAGATATAGTCATTTCGAATATGTTGCAGATAATTCAGTTGCTGATCCTATCTAATTGTTGCCGCAGTTATCTCATTCAGTTGCTGATCCTATCTAATTGTTGCCGCAGTTATCTTCTTTTGATTTGTTTTCATGTACATTCTGTTAGTGTTCTGTTACCAGATACTTCAACATTTGAATATTTGTATCTATCCAGAAGACAATTTAAACTTTCTGTACTCATCTATATATAGTAACACATACGAGTAGCTGGCACTCAATTTTGATTAAGCCCGACTTCATTTGTTCATCTCTTTTCTAACTGGTTCAACACTCAAAGCTGGACTGGATAGTTATGGACAGTTCCAAACTTCTTGGACCGACCCTTGAACAGGAATAAGATGGCTGAATAGAATTTATGTGGAATTGGGTATAGTTGGATTAGTTTGTGGTTATTATATATAATAACCACAAAGAAACTCAAAAAAGAGATCAAATTTTGTTCATAAGAGTTTCTACAATGTTTGGGTTGCGAAATTGCAATTTTTATTCTCGTAATAGTGATTCTCCTACCGTACAATGACTGTGGCTCACATTGGATCCTTGGAAAAAGCGAAACAAGTAAGATTATAAACATGGACCCATCTTGTTTCGTATATATAAATGTTTATAATGATGTGTTTCTGTCCTAATTATGTTTGATATATATTGGTTATACGACAATGGTGGCCATGAGTGTCATATATTTGTTCATTTATTATAGTTTATATAACAGCATTTTCATATCTTGAAAGTTAAATAGTTATATTATACTCTTAATTCTTTTCCATTTGATATTTTATTTGAAATTTTCATTGAGAAATGAGAAAGTTACGCGGTGATCAAAATCCCAATTTTTTTTAACCGATTTCTATAGAGGTTGAAGATGACTTTAAAAGAGGAGTTTCTAAAGGAGCACACCACTTTTCCTAGTGAACCTGCACGTTGGAAAGTGGGCTCACTAGGAAAAATGGTGTGCTCCTTTTGAAACTCCCCTTTTAAAGGGGTTCGTAGGCTAGTGGGTGCGATTTGTGCGACCTACTAACCCAAGGGAGTTTCTAGTGGGGCACACCATTTTTCCTAGTGAGCCCAGTTTTTCTAGTGAGCCCACTATCTCTTTTCAAAGGAAAGGATTTTTCCTAGTGAGTACACTGTAATTCCATAAATATTCTCACTTTATTTCTCTTCTTCTTCCTCTTTCTCTTCTTCTTCTCTAAACCCAACTCCCTCCAACCCTAAACTCTTCTCTCCTCCTACCCCCACCATAGGAAAAATGGTGTGCCCTCTAGAAACTCCCGTTTGGATCCGTCCACACCATATAACCCTAGAAACCTACAGCAAAAATTCGTTTCCCTCAAATTCTTGGAAGAAAAGAAAAAAGAAAAAAAAATAGTTTCAAGTGGATTTGGGGAATCTAATGGCATACGACCCAACTCACCATTTCCAATCCGTCCATTCATCAAGATAATTTTTTTTTTAAAAAAAAATCAATCTTTGCAACAAATTTCCTCGATTTTGCTTCTAGTGTTTTTTTTTTTTTTTAAATTTTTGTAACAAGCAATAAAGTTCTAATCTTGGATGAAATTTCAGGGAGGAATTGACAAAGAAGTGTCTTAAAAAGGGGATGGAGTTGGTTCCGGCCATTGCGGATGCCTTCTTTAGCTTGCCGGCGAGTGAGGATCCAGATGGCCCTCTTGTTCATCTTCTTAGGCCTACCACTAGGTTGCCCAGAAAAGAAGCATGTAAACTGTTTGTGATATTACTTAAGTGAACATTTTTCATATTTTTTAGTTATTTTTAATGGATATATCGTATATTAGAGTTTGTGACCTCATCAGATGGGGCCTGAGGTCCGTTTCTTTTCAAAGTTTTGGTTGCTAATAATTTGAGTGAGAATTTATTAGAAAATTGCTTCCTTCGTTCTTTCACTTGTTTGATTGTAACTGTTTTTGGGATAAAATATCATAAATCTCAACTTTGGGTAATAATTTTTTACCATAGTTTGGGAATACTCTTGATCGATGATACAGAAGAGTAAATTACATGATTTTTTATGTACCATCTAATTAGAAGGCTTGTGTCCGGACTGTTAGTGAAGGGGTTAAGGCTGATATTAGTAAAGTCTGTTGTTGTTGCAGAATCTTACGAAAGAACAAATATTGATGAACCAGGCTCAGAAGAAGAAATAGAGTGCAACCAATTAGTGGAGGACAAGTTGAATTAACACTCCTCAAAAGTTTCAAAACTTGGAGACATTAGAGTTAATTATTTTTTATTTTTGGATGTAATTTGAAAGGACTGTACTCTAAAGCAATATATTTTTAGATGGTTGTTCGAAAACTGTTCTATGCAAACGATACTTTGTATATATTTTTTTTATGTAATGTTGTTTCTACTTATGGGCTAATTTGTTCATGATTGTCATTATGTGAATTTACAATATTGTTTGAATTTGAGTTTCGTATTTATGTGTTATTGATAAAATCTCTAGTTTGAAAGATATAAACTTTGTGTACAAATTTGAGAGATGAATGAATTCTTTGTGTTTTTTGCATAGTTAGTTCTTGTATGCAATTATATTTTGATTTCTTCATCTAATAGGTTTTTATAACAAAAGAGACTTCAAGAAGCTGCATGGGGTTTTGTTTAATACTCTTGCAAAAATTAAAACCGTATAACATGTAATGAATACGTTATAGACTTTTTTTGATAGACTTTTTTTGATAAACTTTATGATAGATTTCTTTTGTATTTGCTTTGTTATGGATATTATTCTGAATTTTTGTGTTTTATGTTGTTCGAGTACTATATTTGCATAATAGTTAGTTCTTGTATGCAATTATATTTTGATTTCTTCATCTAATAGGTTTTTATAACAAAAGAGACTTCAAGAAGCGGCATGGGGTTTTGTTTAATACTCTTGCAAAAATTAAAACCGTATAACATGTAATGAATACGTTATAGACTTTTTTTGATAGACTTTTTTTGATAAACTTTATGATAGATTTCTTTTGTATTTGCTTTGTTATGGATATTATTATGAATTTTTGTGTTTTATGTTGTTCGAGTACTATATTTGCATAATATGTATCTAATATTTTTTTCTAGTTTTAGACTAATATGAATTTTTAAAATATTATATTGTTGATTCTATTGTCCCCTTTTACTTTTTTGGCTTCCAATTGGTTTCTCCAGTGATGATTAGGTTGCTAATGTTAGATAATTAACCTATCATTATGTGTTTCATCTAATTTATTTTTGAATTGGAATGAAATAGTGGCTGCAAATTGTAGTATGTTGGTGGATAACACGTCCAAAATATATCACAGGTTTTCTTCAAAGTTTCTTATAGATAACTATTTAATGTATAGTGAAGGAAAAAAAATTTGAGTCAGGAATTTAATTAGATTCGTAATAGTTGCACAAGAAAATTATTTATTTGGGAAATAAAATAAAGTAAAATGGAATTTGCAAATTTGAGTCAGGAATTTAATTAGATTCGTAATAGTTGCACAAGAAAATGTATTTATTTAGGAAAATAAAATAAATTAAAAAGGGATTGTTGATTTTATTGTCCCCTTTTACTTTTTTGGCTTCCAATTGGTTTCTCCAGTTATGATTAGGTTACTAATGTTAGATGATTAACCTATCATTATGTATTTCATCTAATTTATTTTTGAATTGGATGAAATATTTGCTGCAAATTGCAGTCTGTTGGTGGATAACACGTCCAAAATATGTCACAGATTTTTTTCAAAGTTTCTTATAGATAACTATTTAATGTGGAATGCGAAGGAAGAAAATTTGAGTCAGGAATTTAATTAGATTCGTAATAGTTGCACAAGGAAATGTATTTATTTGGAAAAATAAAATAAAGTAAAAAGGGATTTGCAAATTTGAGTCAGGAATTTAATTAGATTCGTAATAGTTGCACAAGAAAATATTTTTATTTGGGAAAATAAAATAAAGTAAAAAGGGATTTGTTGTTGCTGGAGATCGAACCCAAAAAATTTCGTCCGAACTAGAAGTCCGGACAGGTTCATTTTTTTTTATCAATCTGCACTGTTTATAGGATTTTTGAGTAAGTAAAGGTCTAATAAAATCAATTTTTGAATTTAATTTGTGAAATAATTTAATATAAGATTTGATGGAATAGTTGTGGGTTTTAGTTTTTTTTTTTTTTGGGTAACTGATATGTATTTTGAGAAGAGAAGGAGAAGAGAGATTGAAAAATAGAATATTTTAGTCTAAAAAATTCAATGGCAAGCTTGTAATATGAATGGAGTTTTTATGTGGGCTCACTGGAAAAATGGTGTGCCCCTCTAGAAACTCCCCTAACCCAACCAAGAAACTTGGGCATGCAGGCAGGTGGGCACAGAGAAAATCCGACAGGGAACGACAGTTGGGTGGGTAGGCTCAGGCAGTTGATGCGAGCCCAATCCACAATGGCTAGAGAGCGGTGCGGTGCGCACCCGACCTACCCCCGGCGAGAGTTTCCAACGGAGCACACCATTTTTCCTAGTGAGCCTACTTTATAGTGTTATTTTGGAAGTCCGAACAGTTATAAAGTGGACTCACTAGGAAAAATAGTGTGCTCCTTTAGAAACTCCCCATTCCCTCCGACCCGTAACTGAAGCGGGCGGGCGGGCGGGGTAGATGCGTTGCGCACTCAACCCACACCCAATAAAGTGGGCAAGCGGGCAGGAGTAGTGCGCATTCAACCTGGCAAGACTGAAATCTCCTTCCTTGTTTTCTATGGGTTGTCAGTAGGTCCAGTGCTTAATCACTTGGGCTTGATTTAAATGCTTTTATATAATTTTGGGCCAAATAAATTATATTTTTAATTGGACATCACATATTGTGCATTAAACTGAATTCGTTTTAATGATTATTTCTAGAAATGACCAAAAAAAAAAAAAAAAAATTTGGTGCATTTTTTTCTAGAAATAAATTTAATTTAACATTCAAAATTTTATGACTATTAATAGTCATAGTGCCGGCGAGAAAAATTATAACGAAATATTAAAATGCAGATTAAGAACCACAATATGCATTTCTTAAGATTAAACACCGATTAAGATACTGTGATCTGCATTTTTGAGATCAAACATAGATCAAGGGGCATGATTTGCATTTTCAAGGTCAAGCACGGATCAGGATGCCATGATTTGCATTTCTAAAGTCACACAAATCATGATTTGCATTTCAAGACTAAAAGCAAATCAAAGGACATGATCCACAATTTGAAGGTCAAATACGGATAATGAGCCATGATTTCATATTTTCAAGACAAAATGCAAATCAGAGACTATGATCCACATTTTCAAATAATCAAATGCGGATTTTAGATCATGATCCGCATTTCAGTTAAAAAACTCAAACCATCCCACTTTCCCAAGTTTTAGTAAGAGACGTCAATACTCATTAAAAAGGTCTTAATTAGTCAGTTATACTAGAATTAAGATCTTGTAATCCCTATAAATAATCAAGAAATGGATTGAGAAAGGGGATGGATCATCTATCACTGAGCTCCTATGTTAAAAATCTAATAACGAGAGTTCTAAAAGATTTCAACTCTTTCTTCCAGAGCCACACAAGACTGAGAGTTCTAAAAGATTTCAACTCTTTCTTCCATAGCCACACAAGACTATTCTAGAGCTAGAAAGCTGAATTCTTCAAGAGTATGGTGATTGGACTGTCAACAAAAAATATAATCATCACTCACTGCTACACGGAGCCCTCGACATTCAATAAAAAGGGATTACTTCCTTTTCTTCTATAATAAGAAATTATTCTTGTAGTTTTTTAAGGTTTTATACAAGGAACAACATTTTTTCCCAACATATAATCATTTAAAAGTCGATCATAATTTTTTCCTAACATATAATCATTTAAAATTCAATCATAATTTTGATTATTATGGATGAGTTTTGTGATCAACAACAACAACAATTAAGCCTTTTATCCCAAGTACTTGGGGTAGGGTATATGAACCAAAAGAGAATGGATGAGTTTTATGATGAATAAGTATAAATAACATTACTAATATTATTGTTAGGATTTTGATCCTATATATATGGCAAATCGTGCCAAAATTTATGAAGATCTAGTCCAAGCACTTGAGTATAAACCAAATTTAAGATTGATAAGACTAATATGATGGGTACATTGGATACGCTGATTTGATAAGCTATAGCGAAAATCATAAGAAGGTATCACTATGAAAGTATAGAGCTCAAAATGACCTTCGCAATGATACAAATAAACAAAAACAAATTTTAGACATAAAGTTATAATCGCTCAAAATTGGTAAGAATTGATTAAGGTTGTACAACAATATCAATTTCAAGCCATATTTTGAAGGTGATACTGCTAGAACTGAAAAATTTATAGAGGAAGACATTATAAAGTTTCGAGTTCTCTTTTCAATAGTTCGGATTTCAAGATCAAAATTTACAGTTATTTTACTTAAGCATTGTTGAAGTGACTGTCGATAGCCCACACTGAAACCTCATAGTAAAGGGCCATTGAAGGGGCTTTTGAAGCAGCTTTGGGCAATGATAAAGGTTGTTGAAGGGGTTTTGGATAGCAAAATACAACACACATAGGGGGAAGGAGTTATAAGCGGATTTCTTATGAGATTTAAGTTGGAATGTGATTTCTTTTATATCTTTGGATTAAGTTTTAACTGATTTAAAAGAGAGTTAAAGGCTTTATTTGGAGATTGTAAATCATATTTATATGTCGTCATCTTCGACAAAGTGAGCATGGAAAAAAGTAGTGAAAAGAGAAGAAGAGGAAAAGAAAAGAGGAGAAGAAAAAGAGAGAAAAGATACTTTCTCAAGAAGAAGAAAGAGGAGATTTTTTTTATTTTAGAAGAAGAATGAGTTTTGGTTCGTGGTTTGTGGAGATCAACTTCCATCAACATTTCCAACTACAGACGAGTGCTTATTTTATGGTTGTAGTCATTTTTTATAATTCTTTTATAATTTAATATTTTTCGATCAACATCTTGGATAGTGAGTCATTGCTAAGTTTGAAATAACTTGAGTGTAGAACTTTGACATGACTGTTTAACAGATGAGTTAGATCTAAAACTATTAGTTAATTATGATTGTCTAGCGGCTGTAGTCAAATCACTATAATTTACTTGAAATCTCCGTAGTTTTTTCCGTTGTAATGCAATTCTTCTGTGGTTTTTTTCGTTTGGATTTTCCACATTAAAAATCTCCATATTAATCTGTGTGATGATTTGAATTTATAATGTGTTTTGATTGATTAATTTTTTAATAAATGATGCTTAAATTGACACCCGTCGAATAATACATACCTCTACAGCACCATAACATGCTTTTTTCAATTGATATTGAAGTGGGTGATAGAGATCAAGAGACAAGTTTATCTAGATTAGAGATAGTTTTTGGATATTATTGGATAATTTAGTTAGAATTTTGAAAGATTTATTTTTATCTTGTTTTTCTAGGATTTACTATTTATTGATTTGAAACTCTAATTTTAATAACAGAAATAATATTTTGAAATTAAGAGCATATGATTTATTCTTTCCAAATCTTTCCCATGAGTGATTTATGAGAGAGTAACATATAATTCACCCGAATATGATATCATTTAAAATTCTAATTTCTTCCCAAATTCTCCACTACAAACCCTAATATCCTTCCGTTATGTATCAAATTGGTATCAAAACTCAAATTTACCATTATTTTCTCCAATCTTCTTCATTTTTTTAATTTTATTTTAGTTTTAAAAAAAGATAAAAAAAAAAAGAAAAATTAGTGAAAAAAGAGAGGAAGAAAAAAAATAAAAAAAGAAAGAAAGAAAGAAGAAGATCTGAGAAAAAGAGAAAAAACTAACAGATCTACGAAAAAGAAAAAAAAATAGTTTCATCCCTTCCCCTTTCTCATTCAATCAACCTGAAATCTAACTCCCCACTCCATCGTTCCTCCACATCGTGAACCCTACTGCAAGACCCTCTTCTTCCAACATCAACAACCCCAAAATTTTAGTCACTTTGCTATCTCTTTTACGATTGAACAACCACCTTGAAACCCACTTCCTCCTTCACGAGAGATGCGAGAAGGCGAACCATGAGTCATGGATCCCTCTTCGGAATCTAGCACCATCGACCTTAGATTCCACAACACCATCCATTGTAGCCATCTTCGACCCTCACCTACTCCCTCCAACTTTGCCCTCGCCTACAACAACCTCTCCCACCTCCCCTTCAGGTCGCTGACCACTGCACAATTCTTCCCCTTCATCTCTGACAAGACCATCATTTCTTTCACAACTCCCACCATCGGTGCCTACAATTGAAGAGGGTTTGAGACCTCAACTACAATTTGGGTTTAATCCACATAGGTTTTGGGCTCAGGATTAGAGGCCTAACCTGAGAGCAATTCAAGTCCAATTGGATAGATTTAAAACCATAGCACTGTAGATCTGACCTGTAAAGCTTTTTGAGACCCGTTAAGAGTTGGACATGATTTTGAAACCGTTTGAAGCTCGATTCACATCCTGTTCAAGCCCAGATTGTACAATAATTATTTTGAGATAATTCTCGAGCTATTTAGTGGGATTTCTACTCCAAATTTTGCACAAGATTTCAAACACCCTTCAAGGAGTTCATATTCAAGTGTAATCTACTCTACAAAAGTGAGGTAACTTCTAATTGCATGGTTTATTCAGTCAGTAATATTTGGTATTTTGTTCATGTCATTTGCATAGATCTGAAAGTATTTATTGTTATATATAATTTGTCATGAGATTTTATCTGTATATTGCATTTTATTACATTAATAGAAATTGCATTTCCCTGCATATAGCAACTTCCAACCATTAAGGGTCCTGTTTTGATCATATAGTAACACATTTAGTTTTGGTGCTAGAATTTTGCATTATCACTATGTGCTTGATTGCAACTGTATATAGAATAGCTATTGCATGCTTCGTTGAAAAAAGTATTTTAGAATAGTCATGAATCTTACTAAAGTTTTTAACAAATTAAACAAAATTATAGATACTAACCAAAAACTTCAAACTGGCCTATACGTAATCAATACATGTCTACATAATTTGAAAACACAAGTTGATGGATGAAAACCCACCCGAAATAATAAAAGAAATAAAGGTAGGATAGAAAGATATAATAATACTAGAAGATGTAACAATTTTATGTATGAACAACCACAAGTAGATGTCCCTTCTTTAGATAGCACTTATGACACCCCCCCCCCCCCCAAAGTGTTTTTATGATTGATTAACGGACATGTAGCATATTTTTTATTGGTATAGGATGTTAGAAGCCCGATTAGTCCATTTCGCTAAGCTAAAACTATAAGGGTTAGTAAAAATATACTGATGTCTGTTGAGAGACGGTTACTAAGAGAGCATCATGATCCAATTAAAACATGGTTCAAAATTAAAGAAAAACTTTGAAAGAAATACCTTTCTTCAACTTTTAAAGATTGCCTTCTTAATCAACTATCTAATTTAGAACAGGAAACATAAGTGGATATGAATATATACTTAAATTTGATTGGCACCTAGTGCAATATGATGTTCAAGATGATAGTCATCTAACTCTTCCACCACCCAAAAAAAATGTGTTGACTCTTTCTCCACCTAAGAATCCCGCTATAAATAAAAAAATGGTTTAATAATCTCAGCACATGATCATAAATTACTCCATTTTGTATATAAAACATATAAGCCTATCGAGTTTAGATCCATATTCCCTATAAACACTAGTTGTCTAATCACATGTAGATTCACTTGCATCCCTCTTACATTATTTGCATGCAAATCTTCATAGACATATTGTATTTAGTAATGGTGCTTACATGTCCATTGTAGATACACATGATAGAGTGCCAGCATTTCCAGTTAGATTGTATTGATTAGGGTTCGACATATGAGGTTCCCTTTTGGGACATAGAGATTTTACACACTCGGAGGTACGAACTCTTTTAGGTTCTTGCCAGAGTTTATTATGATTCTTTCAAAGTCAGACATTTCACCAACCCTTTATTGTTATTAGTTCACATGTGCCTTGGTATTATACTCCAATTGATCCTTAAGCTCCTATTCTATCCACGACATTCTTTGCAGCAAAATTTTTTTTGCTCCCTCTGCTTCTTCTACATCCAGGCTTTCCACTACCATGGAAATGCAAAATAATTGATACTTGGTTCCGAATCTTCTTAATTTACATATATTTGGTTCAGTGTAAAGGTATACCAGATATTAGGAAGTTTGCTAGAGATCAAGTTATCTAGATTAGGAATTTAGTTATTGGATAATTTTGTTAGAATTTTAAAAGAATTGTTTTTATCTTATTTAACTAGGATTTGTTATTTATTAATTGTAAACTCTGATTTTAATTAGAGAGAATGATGATATTTTAAATTAAAAACATTTGATTTGTTTCTTTCAATTTCTTTTCCATAAATAATTTGTGAGAGATAAAGATGTGAGATTCAAACTCTAATTTATCCCTGAAATCCTAATTTATTTTCCAATTTTCCACTATAAATCTTAATTCCCTTCCCTCTTGCTATAGCAAGTCTATTCTAGTTTGATTAAGGTCAAATAATAGACCATCATTGTTGGAAGGAAATAATTATTCCTATTGAAAAGCTAAAATGAGATCGTTTATAGTGCCCTCAGGTATGCAGGTATCATCATCTAGTAATGGTTGGGAACCCCAAATAAGTGAAGATAAGAAATTAAACTTTGAAGGGATGGAATGCCCAATGAACAAGTAGGAGTGACCACTGGATGATTTCGGTTCGGTTTTTGCCAATTTTGGCATAACTGAGCTGAATCGATTAGAAATGGGAACCGAAACCAAACCAAACTAACTCGGTTTGGTTATAACCGAATTTTGAATAAAAAATATTTAAAAATTATTATTTTAATTGTTTCAGTAAGCATATCTCTTCAAGGTATTTAGTTTTTGTTAGATTTATTATTTATAATAGATAAGTATGTATGTGTATTTATATATGTATAAATGTTTATGGATAAATATATAATTTTTAAATATTTCGGTCGGTTCAGTTTCAGTTTTCAAAGCTAAAAATCGAAACTGACCAAATTATTTTGGCTTGGTTCAGTTTTGCATATTTAGATCGGTTTCAGTCAGTTATTTTGGTTCTAACTGAATTCTGGTCACCCCTATGAACAAGAACTAACTCAGTAAAACTTTAAAGCCCTATATGTGATTTCAATAGGCTGAATGCAACTGACTTTAGGAGAATAAGTACTTGTGAGAATGCGAAAGAAGCATGAAACATATTAAAAAGACACATGAGGTAACAACTATTAGATCATTATCCAACATTGGCCTATATGTGAAATAATCATGTATTGTAAACTATCTAATATGATTGGACCCAATTAAAAGTGATCTATTTAAGTTGGGTTTTAATGTATCTAATAGGGTGTGGGACTTTTATGTGTAGAAACCTAATGGGTAATTTCTGATTTTATGATGGGCTAAATTAGAAATACCAATAGACAGATTTGTCTATAAAAAGTCGGTTATGGTCCCCAGATCAAATATCAGTTTGATTTTTTCTGTTTCCCATCGACAGAGAGAAACTAGAAAGAAAAGTTAAAAGGGTTCTCTTAGAAAAATATGTAGATTTGGAAGACCAATCGCACGGCTCTACAACGTAATTATTTGTTATGGATTCAAATACTATTCCACATATTTTATATATAATTTTTTGGTGATTTGACATAAAGATCTATTATGTAATTTCCGTATGGCATCTAACAATTGGTATCAGAGCCACTTTATGTTGAATCATCAAAAAAAAAGTTTCGAATTACTGTTAAAAAAATTTGGGTTACTGTTCAAAAAAAAAATTCGGATTACTGTTAAAAAAAGGTTTTAGATTACTGTTCAAAAAAAATTAAGTGGGCTTGGGCCTATTTGTTGAAATATGTGTATTTAATTTTTTTCAAGGCTATTAAGATTTTATTTTGGATTTGGGTTTGTTTTAAAAATATGTATACATATTTTTTTTACATTAAAGAATTTTCTCTTAAGGTCAATTTTTTGACAATTTTAAGGATCGATTCGGTATAATTTTAATTTCAAATATTTGTATTTTGGATATATATTTTGAGATAGATTGATTGAAGCAACATGTCACCAAAGTGACTTCTCTTGTTGAAATTGATTTTATCATGAAATATAAAAAGTTGTGTGCATGTAACTTAGCCCAAAAGAAGGTTAATATTTAATAGAATTGCATGTGTACTTGTGGTAATAAATGCATGGTGATTATTTGGTTTACATGTGAATAATGAATCAGCCCAAAGGAAGATTTATTGTTTGATATATTATTTATCATCAGTATTTGATTACTACACTAAGATATCACTCAGAAATTAATACTGTTGTCCAAAGATAAAATATTAATGGAATCCCGATATCTTGAGATGGGGTTTACATTTATTTAAAATTATTATTATTATTTGGTTAATGAACTAATTTGAGCTTGTTATTTTTGTTCATTGTTTTCTGGATTCAGCTTTACAAAATCCTGCTAATATTAGTGCCAATATCAATTCAATTCCTATGCTAAATGCTCTAACTTCAAGTCATGGCAAGAGACTCTTTTGATTGTTCTTGGAGTCATGGATCTCAATCTTGCGTTAAGCTCTCCTCCTCCTGCACCTCTCACTGTTGAAAGTTCCTCTGAACAAAAGAGGGACATTGAGAGGTGGGAGAAATCAAATTGCATGTGTCTAATGATATGAAGAAAGCCATTCTAGAAGCATTCAGAGGCACAATATCTGAAAAGATTACTGCGTATAAGGAGTTCTTAGCGGATATTGAAAAGAGGTTTGTGAAGAACGAAAAGGCTGAAATTGGTATGCTCTTGACAAATCTTATTTCAATGAGGTATAAAGGCAAAGGCAATATTAGGGAGTACATCATGGAGATGTCTCATCTGGCTTCAAAACTGAAAGCACTTAAGTTTGAACTCTCTGAGGAGTTACTAGTGCATCTGGTTCTGATGTCCTTCCCCACTTAGCTCAACTAGTTTAAGGTGAGTTACAAATGTCAAAAAGAGACTTGGTCTCTGAATGAGCTTATCTCACACTGTGTTCAAGAGGAGATAGGCTGAAGCTGAAAAAGATAGAGAGTGCTTATTTAGCCTCAACCTCTAAGGACAAGGAAAAATAAAAGAGGAAAAAGGATAAGGAAGCTGCAGATACAGTACCTCAGAAGAAACAACAAAAGAATTTGATTCAATCGGAAGGTATTGATTGTTTCTTCTGTGGAGTTGACGGGTATACAAAGAAGCATTGCAGTAACTATCACACTTGGCGTGCTAATAAAGGCATGCTTATTAATTTGATTTGTTCTGAGGTTAATTTAATTTTGGTACCTGTACACACATGGTGGATAGATTCTGGTGCAACTAGTCACATCAGTGTGTCTATGCAGAGTTGTCTGAGTTGTCAAAAACCAATTGATGTTGAAAGATACATATATGTGGGTGATGGCAAGAAGGTTCAAGTTGAGGCAATTGGAAAGTTTAGATTATTGTTAAAAACTAGGTTTTATTTGGATCTTGATGAGACATTTGTTGTACCATCTTTTAGACGGAATTTGATTTCTATTTCTACTTTAGACAAATTTTGTTTTTCTTGTTCATTTGGAAATGGAAAATTTAGTTGGTTTCATGATTCAAATTTGGTTGGATCCAGTTCTTTATCAAGTTACGGTAATCTATATTCAATTAACACAATAGCTTCATTTAATGAATCTCTGCATTTAAGTACTCGAGGAGTAAAGAGAAAATTAACCAATGAGAATTCGGCTGCGTTATGGCACAAGAGATTATGTCACATCTCCAGACGGAGAATTGAGAGACTTGTATCAGATGAAATTCTTAATCCCTTAGATTTCACAGACTTTGATATTTGTGTTAACTGCATAAAGGAAAAACAAACCAAGAAAAAGAGATTTGAAACCAACAGGACTCTGGACGTCTTAGAACTTATTCATACGGATATTTGTGGGTCATTTCCTACTGTTGCATGGAATGGTCAACTATACTTTATCTCGTTTATAGACGATTTCTCTAGATATGACTATCTATATTTCATTCATGAAAAGGTACAATCACTGGAAGTGTTCAAAAATTATAAGGCTGAAGTTGATAACCAACTCAGCAAAAAGATCAAAAGCGTTAGGTCTGACCGTGGTGGTGAATACTATGGCAGATATGACGGTTCAGGTGAATAACATCTAGGACCTTTTGCTAAATTCCTAGATGAATGCAGTACCGTCCCACAGTACACTATGCCGGGTTCGCCCACTATGAATGGTTTGCTGAAAGATTAAACTGAACGCTTAAGGACATGGTGAGGAGTATGATTAGTCATTCTACGTTGCCTAAATCACTCTGGGGAGAAACACTTAAGACTGCAGTATATATCCTTAACAGAATTCCAACTAAAGCGACTGCAAAAACCCTTTATGAGCTATAGACAGGCAAGAAGCCTAGTCTTAAGCAGTTACATGTTTGGGAATGTCCAGCTGAGACAAGGCCTTATAGGCTAAATGAAAGCAAACTAGACTCAAGAACAGTTATGTAACAACCTAATTTCGTCATAACTTACATTCTTGATATCAGATTAATCCCAAAATGAATGTGTTGTGTTTGTCTTATTTTTCTATATTTTTGTGATTTTCTTAAAATTTTTAAGATAGTCACTTAAAATAATATTATTTTAATCACCGGTGGGTCTTACACATATTTTTACTAGTCTCCCTTCTTTTGACTTGTAAAGATGAAATTTGATTTTATTTAGATTAGTTTAATTTAAAATTAAAGCTTTAAATAAGTTTAATAACCTATTATTATTATTAGTCATTTGTCCTATTCCTATTTTGTTTTTATTCACCCATACCTCCTTCACCATACTTGTCCTTTGGTCAAGAATGACAAACCATCATGTTACCCCATATCTCTCCTTTATTTATATATTTTTCTTCCCCTCCTTTCATTTGTTTTCTCTCCTTTATTTTCATTAATCTCTTCCTTTTATTTTTTTCTACTCCAACTCAAGAGAAGAAGAAGAAAAGAGAAGAAGAAGAAAAGAGGAGAAAAAGAATAAAAAGAGAAGTTCTTTAGCCTTAAGATAGATTTACCTTCCTTAACCTATCAAGGCAAGTAAAATCACATCCACTCTCATGCTTTATTTCTCTAATTGTTTATGGTTAACTTAGAATCTTGATTTGTTTAATTTTAGAAATGTGATATCTTTATACAAAATTCTCTATAATTATTTTAAATATAAAAATATGATTCTTACACTCTACTCTATGTTTATGTATTAAATTTATGATTTTATTTAAGGTCTCCTATGCTTAAACTATAAGTTACAAATTAAACTATATGTTTTGTTTTGAAATTACAAAGAAACCACCTTTATGAATGTTCATCATATTGGATATAAATTTGAAGTTTCCTACATAAGTTCTTATTATATAATGCAATGATTTTTAAATCATTTTCCACTTGCCATTAGAACATAGGTATATATATATATATGTATGTAATCATAATCATGTTTTAAAAAGAAGATTTCAAATAAATAAGTTTCTACATTAAATTGTTAAAATATTTCTTTCATACGAGATATTATGTTAGGTCATAATTCTTTCTATGCTAATCCATGTTTAAATATATACATATATATATATATACATGTCTAAGATTTAACAAATTTGCTATTTTCCATACTATGAAATCGTACTAGAATTTAGAAAATCAATATGTTGTTAAACTAATTGTTATAAAAGTGTTAAGCATATTTAATTCATATCCTTACAAATTTAGTACCCACTTGCCTAATGTGTTTATATGCATAATTGTATTGCGTGGTTTACATACATGATCATTATTTGCATAACACATTTTAATATTCTATGACTATCATGCTTGCCTTAACATATACGTACTAGTAACTTGTACAACATACATGAAATTATATATGTGTTTATATGCATAATTGTATATGCATGATTCACATATATGATCATCCTAGGTATCTTTACATCTTAAAACTCACATATGTATTTATATGTATACTTGTATTTATGTGTAGTTTACATAAATGATCATTTTCATAACATTCATTCTAACATTCTATACTCCATCATACTTACATTAACACATACATACTAGTTACTTGTACAACATATACGAAGTTATGCCGGATTTTCCTTATTAGTACATACACGTCTTGATAGTGCCATGGATTTTGACTTGCCTGTCAACTTGATTTTGACATTCCATCATATTTACTTCGACATATACATACTAATTACTTGTACAAGATACATGAAAATATTCCGAATTTTCCTTGTTAGTATATACACATGTCTTGATGGTGCCATGGATCCTAACTTGCCTGTTACCTTGATTTTGACATGGACCATATCTTGCTTGTTACTAGACATGTATATGTATAAATCTTGACATGATTAGTATCATATTCCGGATTGATTTGCATGTAATATAACTTGAAATTTTGGGTTATGGGAGAACTAAAGGGTGGACAAATATTGTATCGTGAAAGGTTTAGGATAGGTTGCGCAACCGAAATAGGGGCCCATCCGCGGGGGCGCCCGGATGGTACTGAGCCATCATCTCTTGTTTAGTCCATGTTGATGGGACGACCGATTACTCAGTAATCGGTATCTGCTTGAGTGCTTAGCGGCACGGCTGGTTCAGCGCCAGCATCTTGGCCGGGTTCCGGGTATGCACGGGTACTTTCACGATACGAGTCATTTCTTCACCAGTTAGTTCAAAATATAAAATAAAATATGATATTAACCTAGACTTGATATGTATTAGTCTCCGTACTTGATATCGATCACATACGATATGAGTCATTTCTTCACCACTTAGTTCAAAATATAAAATAAAATATGATATTAACCTAGACTTGATATGTATTAGTCTCCGTACTTGATATCGATCACATACGATACAAATCTATTTCTTCACCAATTAGTTCACCATGCATGTGCATATGCTTTTTACATCGATTCATAATTTACTTGTTAGTACATATTTCATACTCCCTACCATACAAGTCTATTTATTCACCATTAGTCTCCATACTTGATAGCATGTACATTCTTTCTTGATATCATTACTTGATCATTTAATATTTTCCACACATGCGCATAGTTTCATATCCACACCCATATCTTACCTATTTGTTTATATTACACGCTCCGTACTTCTTATTATTTTACTTGCCGGGTTTGACCCTGAGCTCCCCCACACGCTCAGGTACTGAAGATATGAGCGAGGATCCGCCACTGCATGATCCGTACTTTCTAGAGCAGACCGAGCAGCAATAGATTTATAGGCCTCCGCTTTTGTATTTTTGGTTTGGTATGTATCACCCCTTTGGGACTTTATTTCTAACTTTTGTATCAGTATTGTACTTGTTGCTGCTTATCTTAGACATATATATCTTCTTTTTTATATGGCAGTAGACTAACTTCCAAGATCCTGGTTGATGACTAGTATTCAGCTCAATTCATTTTTTTCTTTTACATACTTATAGGCCTCGTGCACGTCGACTTATACGTGCCCGCCGGTAACGCACTCCGTTTTCTTGTCCCTCCGGAAAATGGGGCGTTACAAGTTAGTTGCTACTTCGTTGGATACTTTGAAAGATCCAGGGGGTACAAGTTTTATGATCTCACGACTAGGTCGATTTTCGTGATGAAAAATGCCCGGTTCTTTGAGGATGTCGAGTTTGAGGGAGGAGATACAGGCATGGACTTTGTCTCTGAAGAGGAATGTATTGATATTCCTATAGGTGTTATTGTCATTGATTAGGATTCCATTCCTGACCTTATTCAAGATACAATAGATCAAGACAATGTCGAACAACCTCCCGTTCAAGAAATTATTCAAGAAGAACAAACTTTGGCACCTCAAGAATCTATGCCATTAGGGAGATCCATTTGAGAGAGGAGAAGTGCATTACTAGATGATTACATTGTATTTCTCAAAAAACATGAGGTAGACGTTGGAGTGATGGAAGATGACCCGATTAACTTCCGTCAAGCCATCGACAGTTCTAACTCTCAAAAGTGGATAGATACTATGAATGAGGAGATAAAATCCATGAAGGACAATGACGTATGGGATCTTATCTCATTGCCAGAAGGAGCAAAACCTATTGGTTGCAAATGGATATTTAAGACCAAAAGGGATTCGAAAGGCGATGTGAAAATTTATAAACCTTGTCTTGTCGCAAAAGGCTTTACGCAGAAAAAAGGCATCGACTATAAAGAGATATTTTCTCCATTTTCTTCAAAACACTCTTTCAAGATTATAATGGTATTGGTGGCACATTTCAATCTTGAGTTAAATCAGATGGATGTCAAAACAACATTTCTCGATGGTGACATTGACAAGACGATATATATGTTCCAGCCAGAAAACTTTGTATCGGGAGATTCAAAGCATATGGTTTGCAAACTTAAAAAATCCATCTATAGGCTCAAGCAAGCTTCTCAACAATGGTATTTCAAGTTTCATCAAGTGATCATCTCATTTAGTTTTGAGATGAATTTGGTCGATGACTGTATATACCATAAGTTCTGTGGGAGTAGACATATTTTCTTAGTATTATATGTTGATGACATCTTGCTTGCTAGCAACGATATAGGCATATTGCACGAAACCAAGAGATTTCTAGCTAAGCATTTTGAGATGAAGGATCTTGGTGACACCTCTTTTGTATTAGGGATTCATATACACCGAGATCGCTCTCGATGTATTCTTGGATTATCACAAAAGAACTATATCGAAAAGGTTCTCAAAAGATATAGCATGCAAGATTGTAAATCAGGTGATACCCTTGTGGCTAAGGGAGACAAGTTTAGTCTCAATCAGTGTCCTAAGAATGATTTTGAGGAAAAGAAAATGCAGAAGATTCCCTATGCCTCAACAGTGGGGAGTCTGATGTATGCTCATGTTTGTACGCGTCCAGATATCGCGTACGTTACAGGGATGCTGGACAGATATTTAAGCAATTCAGGAGTAGACCATTGGAAAGCAGCCAAAAGGGTTTTGCGATACTTACAGAGAACAAAGGATTACATGCTCATAAATTGGAGGTTAGATCAGATTGAGATCATTGGGTATACTGACTCTGATTTTGCTGAATGCTAAGATAGTATGAAATCCACATCGGGTTGCATCTATTTTCTAGCTGGAGGAGCTGTCTCTTGGAAGAGTGCTAAACAGTCTCTTATTATCTCTTCTACTATGACAGCTGAGTTTATAGCGTGTTATGAGGCATCCAATTACGGAATATGGCTGCAAAATTTTATCACGGGGCTGCGTATAGTGGACTCTATTGATATGCCACTCAAGTTATTTTGTGACAATAAGTCAGCAGTTCTATATTCCAAGAACTACAGGAGCTCGACGAAGTCGAATCATATAGACATCAAGTTCAGAGTGGTTGTGAAAGAAAGAGTTCAAAGCGGACAGTTGTCTATAGAGCACATAGGAACAAACTCTATGATTGAGGATCCGCTTACTAAAGGACTGCCACCCAAAGTGTTTCATGAGTATACTATTTGTATGGGTGTCGTGTCTATTGATGATATTCAGTTTTAGTGGGAATTTGTATTATCAGATGCTCTTATGATATAAACATATTTCAGTTATTTCAGTTTATGGTATTAAGGTTACTTTCTGCAGAAATAAGGTTTTGTTTTATTCACACTCTGAATTATTATGTTGTTTGATCTCAATAAGGTTTAAGGGTAAACCAATTGGAAATAAGCATGTTAAGATCACATTACATGAAATTTCCATACTACACATCTAAATCATGATCCATGTCATTCAGTTGTATTGATATATATATGACCATTGATGGGTTGAGTTATGATTACTGTAACAAAAACCGCTTTGATCCTATATTAGTATGATTGATGGACCGGATTGGTTATAGATACATTTCAGAAATAACAGTAAAGTTGAGCTTATTCGGTAATTATGCAAAACATGATTATAAGGTTACATATATGGTTCAAGTGGGAGATTGTTCGATCATTATCCAACATTGGCCCATATGTAAAATAATCATGTAGTAAACTGTCTAATATGGTTGGACCCAATTAAAAGTAATCTAATTAAGTTGGATTTTAATGTATCTAATAGGGTGTGGGATTTTTATTTGTAGAAACCTAATGGGTAATTACTAATTTTATGATGGGCTAAATTAGAAATATCAATAGACAGATTTGTCTATAAAAAGGCGGTTATGGTCCCCAGATCAAACGTCACTTTGATTCTTTTCTGTTTTCCATCGACAAAGAGAAACTAGAGAGAAAAGTTAAAAGGGTTCTCTTAGGAAAACGTGTAGATCTGGAAGGCCAATCGTACGGCTCTACAACGTGATTATTTATTATGGATTCATGTACGCTTCCATATATTTTATATATAATTTCTTGGTGATTTGATATAAAAATCTATTATGTAATTTTCGTATGGTATCTAACATATTAAAAAGACACATGAGGTAACAACGACTGTCAAAGTGTCTAAAATTCGAAAGTTGAGAAAAGACTTCAAGGACCTAACTATGAAAGATGATTAGTCCTTTGATAACTTCTATGGTAAAACTAACACATTTTTAATCTGGAAGAGAATATGTCAGACTTTAAAGTTGTGATAAAATTTCTTAGATATCTTCTTGAAAAACTTCAATTAAAAGTCATTACTATAAAAAAAAAAGTAAGAATATATATACACTAAAATTGGATGAATTGGTAGGAAGTCTACAAACTTATGAGAGAAATCACCATATAAAAAGAAGTCTAAGGGTCTTGCGTTGAATACCAAAATTGAAAGTATTAATATAGACACTGATTCTAAAATTGATCATAAAATAGCTATAAAATTTATAAGACGCTATAAGAAAGACTTCTTAAAAAAAAGTTGGCTAATGATTCAACCACTTCTAATGCGAAAAGTTCGTTCTTATAAACAAAACTCAAGATAATAATGTAGAAATTAAAGGTGACAAAAAGAGCCCAAATGAGATGCCAACTGGAGCATAGTGCTATGAACGATCTAGGTATAGCCATTATGCATATGAGCGTGCCAACCAAAAAAAAGCAAAATGAGTAAAACTATGCAGGTTACATGTAATGATTCAGACGATTCTAATGATGAGGGATCTGATGATGATTCAAAAATATTATTGCTTTTACATCTTCAATTGGCTTTGCTAATTATTTTTGTGAGCTAGTTTCAGAATACATAGATATTAAGAATGAAGCTTACGAATCAAACAATAATGAAGATCTTTAAGAAGCATTTAATAAACTAATTGAAGTATAGCTTATCTTAAAAAAATAAAATGTAAAATTAACTAAGAAGATGAAAGAGCTAATGAAGGATTGAAGAGCTTGAGGTGTAGAAGTTGAATTCTATATCCATGATCATATTTCTGGAGGAAGACAAGAAAAAGCTGATAAACAATAGAGATTCAGTTATAAAGAGAAATAAAGATTTTCTTGATTCCAAGTTAAAAATCAGTGTAAGTACTCTAAAGTCAGATTTGGATAAAGCTAATTTCTCTCTTCAATGTATGATTGTAGGGAAGTCTAAATTTGATGAAATCCTTGGAGTACAAATGGTGAGAAACAAGCATGAAGGATTTGGATTTGCCAAACATGTGCCAATACTAATATCAACTCCAAGTACACTGAAGGCTGCTCCAACTAGGTCGTTTTGTAAACACCACTTATGTTGAAAAGGTAAAAAGGTAAAAACTTATCAAAGAAATGCAACCACAAAGGGCAAGACGATTGTGCCACCTCAGAAGGGAATCAAACTTTTAAAGTAAGAGCATCAACACCAAGGCAGTCAATTATCAGGTATGATTACAATCCAAAAATGCATATACAATTTGTACCTACATATCACCACTATGGTAGATCAAGATTCATTAGACCATATAGTTATGATCTTAAAAATCTATTTGTGCCTAAATCTAGTCAAAATGGAAAAGAATTTATAATTTGGATCGAAAATCAAAATTACAACCTCTTTACAGTCACAAATCAACTCACTTTAGGAGTACAATAGGAGTTTGCATAAATAAGTAATCACAAAGAACCATACAACCTAGGATATAGATTTCATATATGCTTCTTTTTTCCCTGTAGCTGTAAGTATAACACCGTAATATTTTATTGTCTACTTGTGTCAAGGATGTTATATTATGTTATGGTCAATATTGTTGTAAGACTAATTCATATTTGTATATAGACAACTTCAATACTTGACAAGTAAAGTAACTGAGTTTATTGTGTATATTCAATTTCAAGTATAATCATACTTATTACTCTCATATGATACAAATTGATAAAAAAAAATTAATAGAGAATATTTTTTTCCCTAGTGGTGAGAAAGGACTACTAATATTGAAAGTGAAATGTTCTAAAATTCATAATTGTTCTCATGAGAGTGAAAGTCACATCACAAAAATAAATAGTATAAACATCATTGCAGTTGAGATGAGGAGCTGAACAACTTCGTGAAATATGACATATATTGTTATGATTTGTTTGTCACATTTTATTTTGAAAATTTTTAACATATGAGATTTGAGCATAATTTAAAGTTTCTTCACACTTGTGTGTCAATGTACATATTTAATGGTGATTACTTGATGTTTGATTGCTATGTATTAACTATATATTTGACTCCCTTGTGTATTCTAATATGGATATTTATATTTTTATATGTTCGTTAATTTCTGACAAAAAGGGAGAATAATATATATTGAAATATTTTGAGTTTTAAGGAAGGATATATATGCAGGGGGGCAATATAGATTTCATGATGCACTTATATTGAATATGTGCATGTCCTTATTATTTTTGATATATTTCAAGTATATATGCACTTGATCTTGTTCTTATTGTTTTTGGTGTGCAAGATATCTGGAGTCATCGCTGAATCGAGAGTTTCGTTATGAAATTACCAAGAAAATATTGTTAGGATTTTTTATTCTACATATGTGGAAAATTGTGTCAAAATTCATGAAAATTTAGTCCAAGTACTGAATCCTAAACTAAACTCAAGATTGATAAAGACTAATACAATAGGTATGTCGGATATGCTGATTTGACAAATCTGTAGCAAATATCCTAGGAAGGTGTTTCTACAAAAGTAGAGCTCTGTACGACCTTCGTAAGGATACCAGGATTAGGTAAATTGGAGTGAGGTCATAAGAGTTATGATAAGCAATAGTAAGAATTAATGAAGGTTGTGCAACAACATCACAACGTTGATTCTAGATACTTAAATGAGGAGATACTACTTGATAGAAATGAATGGAGAAGGATTATCAACATGATTGATCCGGCATGATTTTCTTTTGGTTCATGTAGCCTACCCCAAGTACTTGGGATAAAAGGCTTACTTCTTGTTGTTACTGTTGTTTGTGTAGCAACATCACCTTCAAGCCAAATTTTGAAAGTAATATGGGAACAACTAAAAAATTTTGCAGCGGAAAAAGTCGTAGAGGTTTAAATTCTCTTTCCAACAGTGCCTGAATCATCCAGATTAGACATAGGATCAAAAGTTACAACTATTTTACCAAAATACTAGTGAAGGTACTATCAATAACTCCACACTGGGACCTGATACTAAATGGCTATTGAAGGAGCTATTGAAGTGGTGATTAACATCATATTTTGCATTTTTTCTCCCATATTTTATCTATTTTTTTATATAAATAATTTCTATTCAGATATATTTAGTGTGTTTTTATAGGTAACAAAGGATTTGTAAGGAAGAGAAGAAGAAAAAGCAAATTTCTCAATTAGCAAAGAAAGTCAATTAAGATGAAGATAAAAACTCAAGTGCAGCAGTAGCAATTTCAAGAGCATTTTTGGCCAAGATAAAGTTTGAACTGGAAAACTTTATGTTGGAAAAATTTGTAGAGCTCAGAATTATCTTCGAAATGAGTCCAAGAACAGATCAATCCGATTTCTTATGCAAAAGTTATGGCTATTTTACTTAAACATTGCAAAATGAAAAATCTGATCCAACGGGATACGGGTGAGATGAACTTAAGCCCTTCAATTTGTATTGCAGTATGCTATTTATGTGCTTGTTACTTGTCTATATTACCTGTTTAATACATGTTATACTTTTAGACTCGATTTCCATGCTATTGTGATATGAGTTTTAGCCATGATATATATCTTGTTTATTATTTATGAGCAGTTAATTGAATAATTGCATTGTAAGAAGGGGGAATGAATGGTGAATGAAATACGTATTGTGGGATTTCTTATCATGTTAGGATGCATCTACCGATGCATGCACTATCATCATTATTTCTGAGTGCTTAACAGTATGTCCGATCTATGAGGAGATTAATGAGTTGTGGACATGATTCTAGGTATGCACAGGATATTCGAAATAGTTAGCAGTACATCATCCAATTTATGTAGAGACTGAATCTAGTGGCCATAGTACCACGTATTGTTATACTCCCAACCAAGGTATTATTATACTCCCAACCAACCATCTTCCTTAGTTAATATACTTCGTATTGAGCACAACAATCCATAGGGCTCCGAATAATGACAGTAGTTTGATACGGGATGCATTGGTTCTATCAGGTTAGATATCCTAATTCAACACTATCAATAACCAAATTATCTTATTTTAGTTTATCTTGAATTTTATAAACCAAAATGAAATTCTATCTTTATATCTTGATTTTTCTATTTTCTAGATTTATTATGATTTTCTTGAATTTTTCTGGGGAACTCCGAAAATGGCGAGAAAACTCAGTACCTAATTTACTGATTCTACATTCAATGGTTTGTATTTTTCATTATTTATCAAAAGTTTATTCTATAAACTACACCATGATTGTCTCACTCTTCTTTACTTCCTATATTTTTCTGGGCTTTTCCGAGAATATAAAAAATCGCAGACTCAAAAAACAAATTTTAATTCTTTTTTTCTCCAACCATCTTCCACTAGTTTCTATTTTTGGCTTTTCCTTATGGATAGTTAATTAGATGAAGAATATCTTAGAAATGAGGTTAACCTAGAAAATGGGTTAGTTAAGATTATAATTATATTAGGATTAGTAAGGGGACTTAGTTTTGTGACTATTTATATATTACCTACAGTTATATCTATACTCCTCTCGCCCACCCTCTCCCACACTCTTATCTCAATCCTCTCTATTCTCTCTTAAGACTGTAGCAAGAGTAGCAGGGCAGTAGCAACTAAAGCAATATTTGGAGTAAGGACCAACGTGGGTAACATGCAATCTTTTTTTTTTCCTTTTCTTCTTTGGTAGTAATTTGAGCATCTGCACTAAGTTTTTTCCTATTTAGACCATAGAAATAGGATCTGGGAGTGGTGACTAAATAATAGAGTAAAATTAATGGTCATTCAAGATACTAGACAGCCAAGTAGCAGTCTTGACTGCTATATAGTTGTCCATTATTGTCAGATGTTCATAAATTGTATTCTTAGGACTTGTTTTGTCATTTAGGATAGGTTTTTGTGCTAATTTGTTTAATAATTGCTGCATATTAATGAATTTGAGAATAGTTGAAAATTATATATCTTTTGCTACTAACTTTGGTTCCTAAAACTAAGATTTTATACTATAATTTTGTTGGGGTTATATACAAATGGTTTAAGGGGTTGATTCTCGACTTATGATGTATTATGAGATTTAGATAATAGGCTCAGCATTATCAAGAATAGGGGATTGCCAACTAATAGTCCCATTGGCTCTAATGATTTTAAAATTGATTCCGAGATATTAATTTGAGAGTTGGATATCAAAGTAGTTTTACATATGTTTATTTCATGCTCAAACTAGTTAAATTGAGATATGAGTTCTTGAAAATAAAATCGATATCGAAACTATATTGAAACTATACTGGGAATAATAGTTAAGAATTCATGTTTGTATATACAGAACTTTTGGGAATTTATAGTATGAAATTGATACATGTGAGTTGTCTAATGATTATGGAAATTATTAATGGAAATAACTCTAGATCAAGTTCTATTTAAGTGACATGAATGCGACATTAGAGCATGCATAGAATACATCATGAATCTATATATGTGACATTTATGGTTCTAACTATTAATGGAAATAACACTAAGTGGGTTCATATTTCTGATAATTGACTTAGAATTTGCATAATATAGAATTCTTGGTAATATAATCAAAATAGTCAATATGCGTAATCTGTAAAATGAACATAGTTGGATCTTGCATTATGTCATAATACAAACCATTGACATCTACCTGCATGAAAACATGCCTATTACATGGTAAGTTTGAATAATGAATAATACATGACACCTAATATAATGTGATACATCACATGATTAATCAAAAGTACGATTTATAGTGAACATGATTTTATAAATGAGATATTATGATGTGGAGGAGCTTCACTACAATGTGTGTATATTCGCCATAAAATTGTAAATGATTCTCTATTGAGTTATTTCAATAAAGGATTACAATTTCAACGGTTTCCCGTTTACATAATATGAGGAAAAATCAAATTTATCTTTGTTTAAAATAGGGTTCTGAGGTAACTGTGGAGGACGATCTTGCTCTTCGTTGACACTCCGCACAAACTCTTCCAATTGGCAAAAAGGCTCTGGACTTCTGATCACAAAGGGTAATTTTTTTAGAAGAAGATGATCGATCCCTTCTCTTTCTATTTTCCTGCTTTTTATAGGGGTTTTAGGGCAACGTCCCCATTTCATTCGTTCGACCGTTAGCCCCACTACTCGAGAAGTGTCGTCATATTCGTTAGGTAGTTACCTCCATGATCGAAATAATGCCGCTACATTCATTTGGTAGTTGGCTCCACAATCCGAGGTGACAACTTCTCTTGTTCGGGTTAGGTGACTTTGTATTAAATCCTTCCCCAGAAGGTATGGATAGCATCGCGAATCTCAACTTTAGATTCGCGGATCTGTTCTATTGTAGCGGGGTCGCGAACCTCGAATTTTAGGTTCGCGGATCTGTTGAGTTATGGATTTCAAACCCTAAATTCACGGATCTGCATTGTTTTTTAGAGATGACTCAAAAAGTTTTTGCCACAAAACCCCCTCCAAAATTTTCAAAACTCTCATGATCCTCTGAGGTGTTTTGGAATACTTTCGATATAACATTCTCCTTTGATGTGATGTAAGATTCTGTATTAGAATCTCCATCTTCTATATTTCCGAGAGTGCAATTCTATATTAGAACTTTTAATTGAAGGCAGTATGATCCTGCCTCAATGTCTTGAACTCCCATTTTGAAAGTAATACGACTCTGTATTAGCATTGTGAACTTGCTGCTTTTGAAGGAAAATGCGACTCTGTGTTAGTGCCACAATTTTCAACTCTTGAAAGAAAATACGACTCTGTATTAGAGTCGC
Organism: Dracaena cambodiana; assembly: GCA_036321105.1. Classification (NCBI taxonomy): domain Eukaryota; kingdom Viridiplantae; phylum Streptophyta; class Magnoliopsida; order Asparagales; family Asparagaceae; genus Dracaena; species Dracaena cambodiana. The sequence goes on from JAYEPQ010000015.1 coordinate 25,516,473, forward strand.
AAATTTTCATTTGAAGGGAAAACGACTCTGTATTAGGGTTGCGAACTTTCCTTTTGGTTGGAGAAAACGACTCTGTATTAGGGTCGCGAACTTTCCTTTTGGTTGGATATAACGACTCTGTATTAGGATTGCGAACTTTCATTTTGGTTGGAAAAAATGACTCTGTATTAGAGTCGCGAAATTTTCTTTTGGTTGCAGAAAATCCGGAAGGCGGTTACTTTATACGGCGTAGGAATTGAGACGTTCTCTGAGCCGCATTAAATGAAAAGGTACTCACAAGATTCGGGTTAGAGATCACGTCCATCTGAAGATCTCGACCGTCAAATCATCTGTTGTATAATCTCGGTCTCATGAAATAGGGCATTTCTAACTTCTTTCTGAGAAATTTGAACTCCAGGCTCATCTTCAAGGTATTCAAGGCTTTCAAGGCTTTTCATCTTCGGCCTCCATTAACCTCCAATTTTTCTCGTGAAAGATTTCTTGAGTCTGCAAAAGATGTTGAAGAAAGCTTCTTCATCTGATACTTCTGCAAGTGGTCATCGGGACTCTCGAACCACTTCTAGTTCCATAGTGGTTCGGTAGGAATCCTTGCTTGGAAGTAAGACAATTCTTTTTATGGAAAGTCTTCTTTTTTTTTTCTTTCTTTTGTTTTGATCTCAAAATCTTTTTTGCAGTTGATTACGCTTTAAACCCCTGGCCGAAAGACCATTATTTTGGTATTTCTGGCTGCTATGACGGGAAGAGGGAGTTTATATTCAGCCAAAGTTTTCCAAGTTGCACCACCTCTGGTGGCCAAGAAAGGGAAAGTAAAATTTTCAATCCTACTCGCCCGATATTGCGAGAACTGATGACCACTGCTCCTTTCGAAGGGGACAACCGAACTTTGTTGAACAAACCTGCCTTCCTATTTGGTGATCACCCCTCGGCACCTGACGATGGTCTGGATGATGGAAATTACAAATGGCTTCGCCAAGTTAACGGTCGTAACTTGTTTCTTCCAAACATGGAGAGATCTTACCTGTTTCTATTCTTTCAATCTCTTTCCATTCCTAGACAAATGGATTGGTATTTAAATAAACCGCAAGATGGTGTCTTGCTATGAGTATTCAATTCACAAGGTGCTTTCCCTCGTTGTACTGGGAAGCATTTTGCGGATTGTCTCTACGGTCTTTCAAACAGGATTTTCGTATAGGTGAAACACCTATAGTTGTCCAGACTTTCCTGCACCAGTTCATCAATGCACAAGGAAAATTTCCAGTTCAAGACTCCTGTCCTCCTAGATGGGTTCACTGTTCTTCGAAAGGGGAGTGGGCAATTTTGACTGATTTCTTTCTGAGAGCTTTTAGAGATCAGCTCTAGCATGCAAACCTTTACTGCGCCATTAGGGCGGTTCAGCATGATATTCTTGCTAGTCGATTCTATTTCTTTTCTTTGTTGGAATTATATAATCCTGCTACTTGTACAGTCTTCTCTCCCCGCGGCGAATTGAGTTTCGCCCTGCATGAGATGCATGAAATCTCAGGGCTACCTATGGGAGACATCCCATATGAAGAGTATGTCCCTACAAGGGAAGAGCTTCATTCATTGAAGACTCAAGACCTATGGTATATGATACTTATTGGGAATTACTTTGCCACTATCATATTTATACTCATATGTCTGGCACTCGCAATGTAAAGCAAAAGAAGTGGCTGCAATATCTTCTTTCAAATTTTTCAAAGAATAAACCCAATTTTACATGTCTCCCTCTAGTTTCTGAAAACGAGGTCGAGAGAAGGATCCTAACTTCGGGATATATGCTTATGTTGTCGAATCTAACAAGGATGTCTTCAAAGCAGGAACATCCTTTGAAAACTTTCACTATCAAGCTCTTCAAACTTTATCTGACCCAGCTTTTATGAAAAATTATTTGATGCTTTGGTTTAAAAAATGTGTGATTCCTTCACAGGATATCATACCCATCGGAGCGATATTCCCGGCCATCTTGCTCGTGTTTGGTCGGCGGATCAGCTTATTGCCCGCAATGGTGTGCAGTATCCAAAGCGGATTGAGAAAGCTGGTAGATAAGTTTTGTAATGTCAAGAAGGAGCAAAACAGTAGAGGGGAGTTGATTTCTAAGACTCCCAATTCGCGCATAGAGTTTCCTTATACTTATTTGATGGCATAGTTGGTCTTGCACTGCCCCACCCTAATGAGTCTTGCTGATTCGCAGGTTGATTTGAGTGCTCTCAAAGTACAACATTATGATATATTACATTGGAAAGGGGGCTATATGGCTGCAATTCGCAAGACTCTTCGCTATCACGCGAACTTTGAGTTGTTCAAATGTTTCCCTTACCAAATGCTGGATATGGGGAGGAATTTGCGGACGTTGCTGGTATTGACAAATTTATTGTTTTGTCCCTAGGATGTTTCTGGTGGTTAATAAATATCCGTCCAGAACATCTGGTTCTCCGTTTGGGGAACCACTGTTATATAGAGCCATATTATCTGAATCGCTTTGCTCGACAGTTCGGGTATGATCAGCTCTATGTTGGCAATCCCAACAAGGAATTAAGTTTTGCCGAAAATTTGCTCGAAGGAGCTCGAGCAAATTTCCACTTCATTGCGGGTGGTACTCAAGCCAGATTTGATTTTCCATTCAAGACTCTGAACTCGATATGAGTTTCGGTTTCTGCAAATGGTATGCGGATGCTAACTCCGCCCCTCAGAATTTCAACACCAATCTTACTTGTTTGAAAGATATTAAAGCATGGTATGCTCAGAAAAGGAGACTGGCAGTAGGAAGGTGGCTGGAATGGAAGACTTCGGAGCAGATTGTGGTTCGGAAGACTTGGAACCAACAGTTCAATAGGGGGAGGAAGGTGATAGTGCGGTGATCCCATCTGCCCAACCTGTTTCCCTCAATGTTTCTCCACTCCTGACGCCGAAGGAAACTTCTCCTCAGCCAAAATCTCCTCCAAAAAAGTTTTTGTACAAACGGAAGAGATTGAGGCGTCTCAATGATTTGCCTACCACTCTGCAGGACAGACCATCTGAAGCTGGTTCAGCTATGGAAACAGTTGCAGAGGAACTAGGGGAAGATGAAGATGATTCGGCTCTAATTCTTCGTTCTTCAAAGAAACGTCGAAGTCAAGGGCTTGTCTTCCGCAATGACTCTGCATTGGTGACTGCACCTACTTCTTCTGCTCTTCCTGCGCAAGAAGATTATGTATCCCCCGCTCGCCATGCTATTGTTAGCGATGAAGTGGCTGCACTGCTTGCTGCTACACAAGAAGAGTCTGCATCTCTCAATCACCAGACTGTTAATGGAGATGAAGTAGCTGCCCCTTCTTCTACTGCACAAGTGGATTCTGCGACTCTCACTCATCAAACTGTTGATGACGAGGTGGAGATAATTGAGGAAGTTTGCGGATCAGATTCCTCCAAAGTAGCATCTCTTCCAACAGATCATGATGATTGGGGAGATGATGATAATGTCATTAGTAAAGATCTTGGTTCTAGTACTCCTCCGTCAGATCACAGCAAATATGTCTACTTGAGTGAAGACGTTCGAGCCGAGGTGTATGGACCTGGAGAATCCAGTATTTTTCCTTCAGGTTCACCTTTATACTTTATCCATCTTGTCTTTTTGAAATTCTGCCATTATTTAACGATACTGTAATATTCAATCGTCAACTTCTTCCTTTTTAACAGCTCTTGCTTCAACTCCATCTTCGGAGCATATGGCTGTAGACGATACTCCGCAGGATAGCATCATCGCAGAAGTCCTTACTGAAGCAGCCTGTGGGGTGATTGAGACCACTGTTTCCGCGGCTAATATTTCCGAAGTAGTGATTCCTCCAATGGAAACTGCCACCCATACCGTTCCGACTAGGGTTGCTGCAATCATTGTTTCTGCTGAGTGTGTGGAAGTTGCTGTTTCTAGTATTGGTGTTACTGCTTCTCTGCAACAAAGTACAGTTCAGGATACACCAGATCCAGTTGTTGCTGATTCTTTCCATGCGGATGTTGATGCTTTTGAAATCAACCTGTTGAAGGATATAGTGGAAACCTTTCTCCACTTTCTGGATCGTTATATTGATAATATACTGAAAAGGCCTTCTTTTGCTTCTCCTACCAATATTCTTCATCTTTACTTGACTGGTATAGTCAGCATTGGTGGGGAGAAAAAAACTGCTCCTTATAGGCTTATGATAGTTCAACTTCAAGGCTACGCTGAGTCTTTGTCAAGATCGCGGAGTGCTGATAAATCTAAAGTAGTTGAAACTACCTTTCAGAAGCTGATGGAGGTGAAACTTGGGCTCCAGAAGGAGCTCAAAGAGAAAATTGATGCTTGCAGGGCTTCCTTCGAGAAGAGCCAATCGAACAATCAATATCTAACTTTCCAAGTAGAGACTACTGCCTCAGTTGTCAAGAATCATGACCAGGCCATTATCAGGACCCAGGAGTCCATCGCTAAACCTCAGGCTTTCTTAGCTAAGATTATAAAGAACACGATGAGTCAATGAAGAATCTTACGAGCTTATCTAGACAATGGGATAATGCAATAAAAGATCTTCAAGCGATGCAAGCCGAACTAGAGGCACTGGAGGCCGCTTCAGTACAAAATACCATTGCTAGTGAAGAGGAATTGTGTCGCCAAGCCACTGTTCAAGCTTATGAGATTATCCAGAAGGAAATCAGTGATGCTGAAGAGAAGATAAAGGCCCTCTTAAATCATTGAACTATATAAGAAAATCTTTTTTTTTGTTCGAGTTTTTGTAATCTCTCTTTCAATTCCTTTAACTTTTACTTTCATGACATGGTTTATCCTTCGTATAGTAAACATGATTTTGCACTTCAGAATTGCTACTTTGCGTTTGTTTTCAGAGACTTGTGTCAAACTTGCTATCTTGTGTTTTAAAGTCCGCGAATTTGCGTAGGATCCATAGTATCTGTATATCAGGCATGTTTTCATATCTCAAGACCGTGACTTTATATTAGCAAGATTCTTTCCTTTGTCAAATGTACGCGACCTTCGTGAGCTTTCGTCAAGTTCGTGTCTTTTCATGCTGAAGTTCGCAAGATAAATAATAAAAAAAATCTTCTTTAAGAATTTGCAGTGGTTTCCGCAAGTCATGACATAACCCTTTATCTTATTAACCAGTGCGAAATCCCAAGCGTCATTCACTCTTATTAATGGTAAGATCATTCGGTTGCGAAATCTAAGCGTCCCATGCAATAGTAATAAATTCTGTTGGGAATCGAATTGAGAATCCCAACCGAAAATTTGGTCTTATCTTCTCCCAACCGAAGATCATAACCATAGGACCGTCTATATAAGACGCATGACCTCTTCCATGAAGGATCATTCTGACGTGAGAAAAGTTTCTTCTCCCTTGTCTTCTCCTCCTTTCTTTTGTAGTTGATTTAGCCGTGCAGCTATATTTTCTTCTTTTCCAACCGAAGAGATGGATGGGAATTGGCATGTTACAAGACCTCCAAACTGTTTCAATCCAGAGGGGTATCCCAGCGAAAAGGTTCTTATGAGCGTAGTCATTTTCCTTAATTAAGGTAAAATTCTTCTTCTAATCAATATCATCCTCCCTCTTCTTCCTTTTTTTTAAACAAGAGTTTGAATTGGCTATAGGAGATAACCGTAGTCATTCTCCTCAACAATGGCCCAGACCCGATGGGCTCGTAATTGGTTCCAATACCTCTAGAGTATTGGAAGGTCTCATGTATTTTCCATGAGAGAAAAAATTTCGGGTCTGTGACATTGTCTTATTTCTTGCCTAGCATCCCACAAGGTTGGGGTGCTAAATGGCTAAGGCGGCACTCAATTTCAGCAATCTCTCACATTGTATGTTTCGGAACATGCATTTGGTATGCCAAGGTTTTGTACTAATCAAGTCATTAGTGACGTTGATCGTGACTGAGCAAACCAACTTGGAGGCCCTAACCGTTGGCAGGAAAAGGCTGAAGAGCAAACTTTTTACCTTTACGCCGTTCTTGGAGGGGAGGCTACAAAAGCAAATTCGCCATTCTGGAAGAGGAGGCTATATGAGCAAACTTTTTGATTTAAGCCACGCTGGAAGAGAAGGCTACAGAAGCAAATTCGCTATCCTAGAAGATGAGGCTACAGGAGCAGACTTTTTGCCTTTAAGTCGTCCTTGGAAAAGGACGCTACAGAAGCAAACTTTTACTTTTTCTTATATCAGTTATTTGTATTCATCCTTATTGATTGTATAGTGCTAGGGAACTCTCTGTAATTTTGATTTGATAATAAATAAAGAGGTTCATTTTTTTTGCATAACCGGAAGTGATTGATGAATTGATTATCAGAAGTAACTATTAACTTGATAATCTTTAAATCGACCAAAATTTTCCAACCACTCAAAATTGCTACGAATGAGAGAACTTCTCGAATCAGGAATCAGGATAGAAGTAATCATTATCTTCCCTGATCAGGCTGAAACTCGCACTGTTTAGTGACTTCTAGTATAACGGTTTTTGATTCGCTAGAGGTATATTATTTTTTTTTTACTTGGCAAGTTTGGAAGAGAGAAATTTTGATTCACCAGAGGTGTTTTTTTAACTTGGCAAATTTGGAAGAAAGGAAATTTGATTCGCCAGAGGTATTTTTTTTTTAACTTGGCAAATTTGGAAGAAAGGAATTTTGATTCGCCAGAGATATTTTTTTAACTTGGCAAATTTGGAAGAAAAGAATTTTGACTCACCAGAGGTGTTTTTTTTAACTTGACAAATTTGGGGGACAGAAATTTTGATTCGCCAGAGGTATTTTTTAACTTGGCAAATTTGGAAGAAAGGAATTTTGATTCGCCAGAGATTTTTTTTTTTAGCTTGGCAAACTTGGAAGAAATTAATTTTGATTCACCAGAGGTATTTTTTTAACTTGGCAAATTTGGAAGAAAGAAATTTTGATTTGCCAGAGATATTTTTTAACTTGGTAAGTTTGGAAGAGAGAAATTTTGATTCGCTAGAGGTATTTTTTAACTTGGCAAATTTGGAAGAAAAGAATTTTGATTCGCTAGAGGTATTTTTTTTAACTTGGCAAATTTGGAAAAAAGGAATTTTGATTCGCTAGAGGTATTTTTTTTAACTTGGCAAATTTGGAAGGAAGGAATTTTTATTCGCTAGAGGTATTTTTTAACTTGACAAATTTGGAAGAAAGGAATTTTGATTCGCCAGAGGTATTTTTTTTAACTTGGCAAATTTGGAAGAAAGGAATTTTGATTCACCAGAGGTAATTTTTAACTTAGCAAATTTGGAAGAAAGAAATTTTTATTCGCGACTCAAAAATATTTAGCCTAGAACTGCGAATCTTTGTTAATGAACCCCGATTATAGATAAGCTTTTATTCGCCATTTCTATTGAACTACTCAGATTACATTACAACTGGTGTTTCGCAGTTTTACTGAGAATAATATTTTTTCAAAAACTTGTCGTTAATTGGCATCATGATCATATTGCCATTCGGTTTTGCCAACCAGTATGCACCATTAGAGTAAACCATATCAATAACAAAAGGGCCCTCCCATTTTAGCTGGAACTTTGCTTTAAACTTTTGGCTAGTTATGATCGGTCTTCTTACTAAAAGGACCAGATCGCCCTTTTTGAAAGTTTTTCGTTTGGCCTTTTTGTTAAAAGTCCTGGAGATTCGTGCCAGGTATAGTTCAATACTCTGTTGAGCTTCCAACCTCTTATCATCTAAGGCTTCTAATTCTTGGAGCTTTTACTGATGCCATTCTTCTTGCGTCATCCTAGTCGTTAGTGCGACTCGCAATGATAGAATCTGAATTTCCAGAGGTAAGACCGCTTCTGATCCGTACACTAAAGAAAAGGGTGTGGCGTTGGTAGGGGTTCGGACGGTAGTGCGATATGCCCACAAACGTTCTCCGAGCTTCTCATCCCAGTCCCTTTGATTGGATGACACAAACTTTTTGAGGAGTTTTACAATGGTCCTGTTGAAAGTTTCTGCTAGACCATTTGCTGCAGAGTAATATGGCGATGAAGCTACGTCTTCGATCCTGTATTTGTTGCAAAATCTTGAAAAATATTTGGCTCAGGAACTGAGGCCCGTTGTCATGAATGATTCTCTTGAGAAATCCAAAGCGATAGAGCACATGGTGCTTAATGAACTTGATCACATCCGATGATTTTACCTCGGTTAGGGAAATGACTTCAGTCCATTTCAAAAAGTAATCTGTTATAGCTAGAATGAACCGATGCCCTCTTGTTGATGGCGGAGAAATCGGCCCTACAATATCCATTCCCCAGTGCTCAAACGGCCACGACGTAGCCGTTGGGTGGAGATATTTTGGAGCTTGATGTATAAAGTCTGCATGTATTTGGTAAGTTTTACACTTCTTGGCGTAGTTAACTGCTTCTGTCCTCATCTTAGGTCAGTAATAACCCATTCTTCGGATTCTATCCCAGAGTTTCGGCCCTGATTGGTGTGCTCCGCAAATGCCAGCATGAGCTCTTTCAAGTACTTTCCGAGCTTCTCGATTAGAGAGACAGCGAAGTAAGATTCCGTCATAAGATTTCCTGTACAACGTCTGGAGCTCTGCATTATAATAGAACCGAATAGCCCTTCTTTGGATTGCTCTGGCTTCTTTTGGATCTTCGGGTAATATGCCGTAAAGGATGTAATCTATATAAGGGAATCGCCAATCTATTGGTTCTAGATTTGACTCGAAAACACCAGTCTCGTCTTCCTATTGCTTCCTCAATTCCTCTTTGAATTCGTTCTTTGGACAGAATAATTCTCTGTTTCCTACCATAATTTGCTTTTTAGCATGTTTGGGCAAGGCCAACGTGGCAACTAAGGAAGCCAGTGAATCTGCATAGCTATTCCGATGGTGCTTTACATGGCTGACACAGAAACCATCGAAACCATCGGCTATCTTAATTACTGCACGATAATACGACAAAAGGTCTTCATGTTTGACCTCATATTCCCCTTTAACTTGGTTTACGACAAGTTGAGAATTCCTATATGCTTCCAAATATTTGACCCCAATTATTTAGCTATCTTTAAGCTGATTAGGAGGGCTTTATACTCCGCAACATTGTTGGATCACGGGTTTGTTAATGAGTAAGCTCGAGGAATGATGTGGTTGTAAGGAGAGATGAAAATAACTCCTACCCCACTGTCATTTTTCTCTCGGATCCCATTCGAGAGGCGCCATCGAAGAAAAGTTGCTATACACCTTTCGCGACAATATTTGCCTCTGGAAACTCTTGCGAGTTGTCTTCTTTTAGAATCGGGCTCCATTCACCCAACTCTCTAGGAATTTCTTCACACAACTTCGAGGATGCCGGGATTGAGTGTTCGGCTAGGAATTCAGCTACGGCCTGTCCCTTAATAGATTTTTGCGGGACAAAATGCATATCATATTGTGATAACAAAATAGCCCAATTGGATAGCTTCGAATTCAACGATCCGAGTTTAGTCATTAGTATTCTCAGGGGGTTAACTCTCGATATAACGTGAATGGTTTGTCCAACTAAATAGTGTTGTATTTTCTACACTGCAAATACTAAAGCTAAACATTCCTTCTCCACTGGGTTATATCGGTATTCCGCCCTGATCATCATTCTGCTGAGATAATAAATAGCTTGTTCGTGACCCGACTCAATTTTCTGCACTAACAAGGTGATGCAAATAATGGCTTGACTACAAAGGAGCCAGTTCAAGTTCCAACTGGGCCGGTTACAAGAGTACAAGGAAAGAAGTTCAAAAATGCACTTAATGAGCTGATTCAAGAGGTTTGGGCTCAAGCAAATTCGTTGAGGCCCATTGAGAATGGTTCACGAATTCAACAAAGATGCATCAATATGATTCAACTAGTAGAAGAATCTGGTCAAAATTGATTGTTTCGTTTTGTTTTATGTCTAGAACTTTCCTTGTATTGAACAACAAATTAAGGAGTTGATTATTTCCTTTTATTTTGTTTCTATTTCTTAAACTTTTCTTGTATTAATCAGCCAAATTAAGGGACTGATTGTTTCCTTTTGTTTTGTTTCTATTTCTTGAACTTTCCTTTGTAGGAAACTTTCCTTGTATTTTTTTAGCCTATAAAAGGCGTCTAATTGAATAGAAGAGAGACAGTTTACAGATAATTGGTGAGTTTATTCTCTTTGGTTCTTTGAAGGACTATTCGAACTTATCGGAATTCTTCCGTGGCGTTTATCATCGACTTATCAAACGGCTTTCCACTACCGTTTGTGGCGTCTTCCTTATACCAAGATTCTTATTTCGCATTAAACAACGGGTTGAGGTCAATTATACCGAGATTCTTGTTTTTGTTGAAGCAACGGGTCGAGGTCTCCATCCAAACTTGATCGAGAACGTTCTTGGATTTTCTCTTTTTCTTATACGGGTCTCATTATTCTTGACGGGATTCACATCATTTGGTATCATAGCCAAGAATTTCTCGTCTCAAGTTTACCTATCCCATTTAAATTTAGTTTCCTTTTCTTATCTAGCCGAATTTCTTTCTTCTACCCCATTCAAAATCTTGTTCTGTTATTAACGAAAGAAAGAATCTGAAAAAAAAAATCTGAAAAAAAAGATCCGAAAAAAATATCCAAAAAAAAGATCCGAAAAAAAAAGGTCAAAAAAAAGGGAGTAAAAAGATTCTCTTTCGTTTGTTTCCAATAAGCCCGAAAATCTCCTCACCCCAAAGACCAAATTTTTTTTTTTTGGAAATTTTGCTGAATTGTGCTTTGAAAATCTAATCTCTCATATCTCTTGTTTTCTTATCTTTTAAACCTGAATTCCCTTGGTGAGTTCTTCACGAATTGTTACTGGAATTTTGAATATTGTTCGAATAGTTTTAAAAAAACTGAAAGAGGATTATCGAGTGGAAAAATGCAAGAGTGGTGAGCATATTAGAGGGTAAAAGCCGATTATACTGAGTAAAACACGAGTGGAATAGAGTGAATCATTCTTTGAGTGAAAACACGTGAGGGAGTGTGTGAGATCCTTTCCTTTTTTTTTTATTTTCTAACTTTGATATGCAGCAATCATGTCTCACAACAGTGAAAAGAGCATCACCGAAGGTGCTACAGGGATGACTGATCCAAAGTTGCTCATGGAAGCCATGATGAGTGAGATGAGGCGTGTGATGAGGTTAGAATTGGAGCAGGTACATGAGTGGATTGATCGGATGGAGAATACACGTTTGGAGCAGCTACAAAACACTCATAAGGTGCATAAGAGGGAAAGAGTTCAATATCGGGGAGTGAGAGATGAAGATGGAGAGTATTATGGGGCGGGTTTTGATGAAGAAGAAGATCGGGGTTCAGTTATTGGTAATAGGAGATATGGAGGGCGGTTTAAAGAAGATAGGAATCAAAAAGATAACAACTTGGGTAGTATTAAGATAAAGATTCCAGTGTTTCAATGAAGAAACGACCCCGAGGCTTATCTTGAGTGGGAGAAAAAGGTAGAGTTAGTGTTCGATTGACACAATTACTCTGAGATGAAGAAGGTAAAACTTGCTGCCATTGAGTTTTCTGACTATACTATTGTGTGGTGGGATCAATTAGTATTGAACAGGCGGCGAAATAGGGAACGACCGGTTGAGACGTGAGAAGAGATGAAAATAGTGATGAGAAAGCGGTTTGTGCCCAGCCATTGCCACCGGGAGTTGTACAATAAATTGCAAACGCTTCGACAAGGTAACCGGAGTGTGGAGGATTATCATCAAGAGATGGAAATTGCTATGATCCGGGCTAATATCGAAGAAGACCGAGGCTACTATGGCTTGATTCTTGAATGGCTTGAATCAAGAAATTCATGACAGGGTGGAGATGCAGCATTATGTGGAATTAGAGGATATGGTGCACATGGCCATCAAGGTGGAGTAACAACTCAAGAGGATATGGTACACGTGCATCCCATAATTCAGCTTTTTCCCTATGGAAACTGAGTCATTTGAAGAAAGAGGAGAAACCAGCTGCAAAACATAAATTCAAGCCAAAACAAGAGACAACCAATTATGGCACTCAAGGTAAATCTGACCCTTCCACTTCTCGAAATCGTGACATTAAGTGTTTTAAATGTCAAGGCAGGGGTCACATAGCAAGTCAATACCCGAACAAAAGAGTCATGATAATAAGGGGTAATGGAGAGATCGAAACCGATGACTAGTCCGATACCGACTCTATGCCACTATTGGAGGACGTAGATGAAGAAGAATATGCAGTTCAAGGTGAATTGTTGGTGTCAAGAAGACTTCTAAGCTTGCAAGCAAAAGAAATTGAAAAAGTGCAGCGGGAGAATATCTTTCATACTAGGTGCTACATCAAAGAAAAGGTATGTAGTATGATTACTGATGGAGGAAGTTGTACTAATATTGCAAGCATAATCTTGGTGGAGAATTAGGACTGCCCACATTGAAACATTCTAGGCCATACAAGTTACAATAGCTGAATGATAGTGGTGAGGTAAAGGTAAATAAGCAGGTTTTGGTTTCATTCCGCATCGGAAAATATGAAGATGAAGTTTTGTGTGATGTAGTTCCGATGCAAACTGGACATTTGCTATTAGGCCGACCGTGGCAATTCGATCAGAAAGTTAAATATGATGACTTCACCAATAAATACTCATTCGTGCTCAACCAAAAACCCATCACTCTTGTGCCAATGACACCAAAACAAGTTTATGAAGATCAAGTGAGGTTGCATAAAGAGAGTGATAAAAAAAAGAGAGTGATCAAAAGAAAGAGAGTGAGCAAAAGAAAAAGAGTGAAAATCAGAGAGTGGCCGAGCAAAATGAGAGAGAAAAAGAAAATCAAAACTCAGCCATTGAGAGAAAATCAGAGAGAAAACAAAAGAATTTCTATGAAAAAGTGAGTGAGATTAAGTGAGCAATGTTTTCAAATCAGCCGATGATTGTACTTTTGTACAAAGAGGCATTTTTAAATACTAACGAACTTGATTCTGCTTTGCCCAGTTCAGTTGTTTCTCTTTTGAAGGAATTTGAGGATGTCTTTCCCGAGAAAACACCACATGGATTACCACCAATTCGAGGGATTGAACATCAAATTGATTTTGTTCCCGGTGCGACAATTCCAAACTGACCAGTTTATAGGAGCAATCCCGAGGAGACAAAGGAGCTTCAACGGCAGGTAAGTAAGTTGTTAGAGAAGGGGTATGTGAGGGAGAGAATGAGTCCGTGCGCTGTTCCGGTTTTACTTGTACATAAGAAGGATGGGACGTGGAGAATGTGCGTTGATTACCGAGCTATCAACAATATAACGGTAAAGTATCGTCATCCTATTCCTCGCTTAGATGACATGTTAGATAAGTTGCATGGTTCTTGTGTGTTCTCTAAGACTGATTTAAAAAGTGGTTATCATCAGATTAGAATGAAAGAAGGAGATGAATGGAAAATTGCCTTTAAAACAAAATATGGCTTGTATGAATAGTTAGTTATGCCTTTTGGGTTGACTAATGCACCAAGCACTTTTATGAGACTTATGAATCATGTTTTGCGAGCATTTATAGGCAGGTTTGTTGTTGTCTATTTTGTTGATATACTCATTTATAGCAAAAACTTGGATGATCATGTCGTACATTTGAAATCAGTTTTAGATATGCTTAGGAAAGAAAAGTTATTTGCTAACCTGAAAAAATATACTTTTTGCACCGATAAGCTTGTATTTTTGGGATTTGTTGTTAGTGCACAGGGTATACAGGTTGATGAAGAGAAGGTACGTGCAATCCGAGAGTGACCGAGTCCCACAAGTGTAAGCAATGTTCGTAGTTTTCATGGACTTGCTAGTTTTTACCGGCGGTTTGTGAAGGACTTTAGTAGTATAGCCGCACTATTTACCGAAGTGATTAAGAAGAACGTCGGATTTAGATGGGGAGAAGAACAAGAGATGGCGTTTCAGCTAATCAAAGAGATGCTAACCAACGCCCCCTTATTGTCTTTACCTAACTTTTCTAAAACGTTTGAGATTGAATGTGATGCTTCAGGTATTGACATAGGCGCAGTTCTTATGCAGGAGGGATGACCAATTGCTTACTTCAGCGAGAAATTAAGCGAGGCAACCTTAAATTACCCGACTTATGACAAGGAGTTGTATGCATTGGTTCGAGCTTTGGAGACATGGCAGCACTACCTATGGCCCAAAGAGTTCGTGATTCACACTGATCATGAGTACTTGAAACACTTGAAGGGCCAACACAAGCTAAATAAAAGGCATGCTCGTTGGGTAGAGTTCATTGAGATATTTCCATATGTCATCAGGTATAAGCAAGGTAATGAGAATATGGTCGCCGATGCACTTTCTCACAGGTATGCATTACTCTCTGCACTTGATGCAAAATTGCTTGGTTTTGAACACATTAAAAGTTTATATATTGATGACCATGAATTTTGTGAAAAGTATCGGGCTTGTGAGAAAAACGCTTGTGGTAAGTTCTTTAGACATGATGGGTTCTTATTTCGAGAAAATAAATTATGTGTGTCTAACTGTTCGTTGAGGGATTTGTTAGTGCAGGAATCCCATGGAGGGAGATTAATGGGACATTTTGGGATTGCTAAGACCTTAGTTATTTTGCAGGAACACTTCTATTGACCACACATGAAACGAGATATTGAGCGAATTTGTGGTAGATGTGTCACATGTAGGCAAGTTAAATCCAGAGTGCAGCTCAACGGTTTGTATACTCCTTTACCCATTCCTAGTGAGCCTTGAATTGATATTTCAATGGACTTTGTATTAGAATTATCTAGGACTAAACGTGGAAGAGATTCGATTTTTGTGGTTGTGGATAGATTTTCTAATATGGCACACTTTATTTCATGTTTCAAAACGGATGATGCTTCGCATGTTGCTGATTTGTTCTTTAGGTAGATTGTGAGATTGCATGGCATGCCTAGAACCATTGTTTCGGATAGAGATGCTAAGTTCTTGAGCTAATTTTGGAAGACTTTATGGTGTAAGATAGTTACCAAGCTTTTATTTTCTACTACTTGTCACCCACAAACTGATGGTCAAATCGAAGTAGTAAATAGGACTTTGTCTACTTTATTGAGGGTAATAATTAAAAAGAACATCAAAATATGGGAAGAGTGTTTACCACATGTTGAGTTTGCTTATAATAGATCTATTCATTCTGCTACTAAATTCTCACCGTTTGAAATTATTTATGGGTTTAATCCTTTGACTCCATTGGATTTATCTCCATTACCTGTTTCTGAGCGTGTTAATTTTGATGGAAAGAAAAATGCTAATTTTGTTAAGCAGATACATGAGAAGGCAAGGCTCAATATTGAGAGAAGAACGGAGCAGTATGCAAAACAAGCCAACAAGGGGCGTCACAAGCTTGTTTTTAAACTCGGAGATTGGGTTGGTTGCATATGAGAACAGAGAGATTTCCGGCGCAAAATCATTCCAAAATACTTCCAAGAGGGGATGGTCCTTTCCAAGTTCTAGAGTGCATCAATGACAACGCTTACAAGCTAGATTTGCCCGGTGAGTATAATATTAGTACTACTTTCAATGTTACTGATTTGAGTCATTTTGATGTAGGTGATAATTTGAGGGCAAATTCTTTTCAAGAGGAGGGGAATGATGCAAATAATGGCTTGACTACAAAGGAGTCAGTTCAAGTTCCAACTAGGCCGGTTACAAGAGTACAAGGAAAGAAGTTCAAAGATGCACTTAATGGGCTGATTCAAGAGGTTTGGGGTCAAGCAAATTCGTGGAGACCCATTGAGAATGGTTCACAAGTTCAACAAAGATGCATCAATATGATTCAACTAGTAGAAGAATCTAATCAAAATTGATTATTTCCTTTTGTTTTATTTCTAGAACTTTCCTTATATTGATCAGCAAATTAAGGGGCTGATTATTTCCTTTTATTTTGTTTCTATTTCTTAAACTTTTCTTGTATTACTCAGCCAAATTAAGGGGCTGATTGTTTCCTTTTGTTTTCTTTCTATTTCTTGAACTTTCCTTTGTAGGAAACTTTCCTTGTATTTTTTTAACCTATAAAAAGGCGTCTAATGGAATAGAAGGGAGACAGTTTACAGATAATTGATGAGTTTATTCTCTTTGGCTCTTTGAAGGACTATTCGAACTTATTGGAATTCTTCCGTAGCGTTCATCATCGACTTATTAAACGACTTTCCACTACCGTTTGTGGCGTCTTTCTTATACCAAGGTTCTTGCTTCGCATTAAACAACGGGTTGAGGTCAATTATACCGAGATTCTTATTTTTGTTGAAGCAACGGGTCGAGGTCTCCCATCCAAACCTGATCGGGAACGTTCTTGGATTTTCTCCTTTTTTTCTACGGGTCTCGTTATTCTTGACGGGGTTCGCATCACAAGGCTCCTAAGGAGTGGTCCATTGCCCTCACATATAGCAGGAACGGTATTCTCGAGACTAGAGCTACGAACACTGGTGGTTTCGTAAGGTATTGTTTGACTTCTTCGAAAGTCTTTTGGCATGCGTCATCCCAAACAAATGACACTCTTTTCCTCATTAACCTGGTAAAGGGTTGATATTTACTGGACAAATTTGATATGAATCTGCAGATGTACGCCAACCTACCTTGCAGTCCCCTTAATTCTTTGAGGTTGTGGGGAGGTGGCATATCTTGGATTGCCTTAATCTTGTCCGGGTCGAGATAAATTCCTTCGGAAGTTACCACGAAGCCGAGAAACATTCCACTAGAGACTCCCAGAAAAGATTTAGTCGGGTTCATCTTGAGCTAGTATTTCCTCATGAGGTCAAACACTGTCTTCAAATCTTGTAGGTGATCACTCTTATTCTTGTTTTTAATTGCTAGATCATTTATGTAACATTCCACTGTCTTTCGTAGATGCTCTTGGAATATTACATTCATAGCACGTTGATAAGTGGCACCTGCATTCTTTAGGCCGAAGGGCATGATCGTATAGCAGTATACTCCGAGCGGTGTTCTAAAGGACGTATGTTTCTCATCATCAAGGTACATCTTTATTTGATTATTCCCTGAGAACCCATCCATGAATGTCATACGTTCGTACCTACAAGTATTATCTATCATAACATCTGTAACGGGTAACAGAAATTCGTCCTTAGGGCAAGCCTCATTCAAATCCCTGAAATCAATACAAATCCAGATTTTTTTTGTTCTTCTTGGTTATAGGAACTATATTCGTGACCTAATCAGGGTGTTGTTCCTCGCGAATAAAGCCTGACTTGATCAACTTTTTGATTTCAACTTCAATAGCTTCTATGATCTCTGGACGGAATCTTCGTTGCTATTGCTTTACTGGCTTAGCATTTGGTCAGATATTCAGTTTGTGAACCGCGACACTTGGGTCTAATATTGGCATCTCCTCATAATTCCAAGCAAAAATGTCGATGTACTCACGAATGAGGGATATCAATTCCTCTCTCTTCCAAGGATAGATTCTCAATTATAAATATGGTTTAGAATTCTTTTCATCACCCATATTTATTTGGATTACTTTATCTTAGGTTGGAGGCTCACGCTATTCAAACTGAATTTTCCACTTCGCGTTAAGGTGCTTGGCCCGGGAGTCACTTTTATCGGCGAAGCTTCACCTAGGTCTTCGCTTTCTTGGATCGCGGAGGCCATGTTTGCGAACACTTTGCGGAAGATCATGCCGACACTAATATCTGAATTCCAGCAGGACGATTCTGACGAATGGTCAAATTGCCCTTCTTCAGTTCTCTCACCTGAGGAACCTTCGGGAGTGGTAACATATTCCAACCCCCTGCCGGTCTTCTGATAATAATCTGGCATTTTTCCCTCTGGGACAAAGGGTCAGAGTTCTCCTTCCCATTTTGAAGTTCAACCCCCTGTCTTTGGCTAGGTTATACCCCATTTTCTTCATTAGTTTATGAGAATTTTCATCGTAGTGGAAAAATTCAGGATTTCCCTGTTCTTCTACAAAATCTAAGCATTTCTTTTTGCTTTTGTTACTTGCCTTTCCGAATATTATGGATTTCTGAGTTCCGTCCTTGGGAGGAACCTCAAAAACAGTTTTGTTGGCATTTTCATCGTCATCACTCAGTTCGTGAAAGGACGATCTGATAGGTGCTTGGAAAGAAGCTAGAGAGCATATTTTATCTAAACAATCGTTGAACGCGTCAGTGCTAGTGCTTGAGAGTTCAGAATCAATACCAGAAGAATAATCCAACTCTAAACTTTCATTTATCACCCATTCACAATCAGAGTGAACTGTGTTATTTACATCAAGGCCTTCAAGGTTTATCACAATAGGCTCACTGTCCCAAATTACATCCTCAGATTCCGAATCTTTGGATCCTAATTCTGTATCAGCTTCATCACCACTATCAGAGGTGTCTGGAGCAGGCTGATCTGAGGCATCGAATGCATCTTGATATAACAAGTGCGTTAGTAAAGTAGTTTTTAACTCTTTTAAAAGGCTGCTTTTCCGTGACCAGCATTTTTACGTTCCCGTCTTTATCCGCATATTTCATACATTGATGTAGTGTGGACGGCACAATGAGGTTGTTATGGATCCATGGTCTCCCCAGTAGCAGGATGTAAGATGTGTCAGTATCTATCACATGGCACGTGGCTTTCGTGTTCAGGTCGCCGATTTAGCACTTAAGCTTTATCTTGCCCAATGGCCTACTACCATTGACATTGAATCCAAAGATGGTAGTACTGGTTGCTACTAATCTATTCATCGGGACTCCAAGGTACCATAGCATCCTCCATGGCATGATGCTTAGGGCTGAGTCTGGATCAACTTGAATGCGAGCGATCTCCGCTGACCCTATGTATCCTTTGTAATACAAAGGGCGTTGATGCTTATTGTTTCTAATTTGCATGTCTTCCGGAGAGAAAGTGATGCAAGAGATATTTCTACCAGAGGTCTGGTGATATGTCGCGCAAAAAGATTCTTCTTTCTCAACCATTTCTGGTATCTGCACTAGGAATACCTTTGAATCTTGCAGAGCTTCTCTCAAAACTTCTCTAACTGATTTAGAAAGCTTCGGGAGCTCATACAAGGTTATTCTTGTGGGAATATTAGCTAACTGCGCTAAGATGTCGAATTGAAACGACTTCTGTAAATGTTTCGCAGGCTCTTTCCCTTTTTTCTTCAGAGCTTTGTCAAATTTAAACTCTTTTTGTTTGATCTTCTCTGGAAGTGGCCGGAATTCTGTGGCCTGCCCATAATTCTTCAAGTAGTCTTTTCCCGAACGGTTTCCAGAGGGAGGTAGATTCGCATCAGCTGTTCGCCATAAAATTGTAAATGATTCTCTATTGAGCTATTTCAATAAAGAATTACAATTTCAATGATTTTCCGTTTATAGAAGATAAGGAAAAATTCTAATTCCTCTTTGTTTAAAGCTGGATTCTGAGGTAGCTGTGGAGGACCATCCTGCTCTCCGTTGATACTTCGTACAAACTCTTTCAATTGGCAGAAAGGCTCTGGACTTCTGATCACCAAGGGTAATTTTAGAAGAAGATGATCGATCCTTTCTCTTTCTGTCTTCCCGTTTTGTATAGGGTTTTAGGGCAACGTTTTCGTTCCATTCGTTCGACCATTAGCCCCACTACTCGAGGAGTATCGTCACACTCGTCAGGTAGTTACTCCCACGATCGAAATAATGCTGCTACATTTGTTCGGTAGTTAGCTCCACGATCTGAGGTGGCAACTTCCCTCGTTCGGATCGGGTGACTTTGTATTAAATCTCCCCCCGGAAGCTATGGATAGCATCGCAAATCTCAACTTTAGATTCGCGCATCTGTTCTGTCGTAGCTGGGTTGCAAACCTCGAATTTTAGGTTCGCGGATCTGCTGAGTTGCGGATCTCAAACCCTCAATTCGCAGATCTGCTTTGTTTTCGACAGATGTCTCCAGAATTTTTCGCTGACAAAACCCCCTCCAAATTTTTCAAAACTCTCACGATTCTCTGAGGTGTTTTGGAATACTTTGGATATAACAGTTTCCTTTGATGTAGGATTCTGTATTAGAATCTCCATATTCTATATTTTCAAGAGTGCAATTCTGTATTAGAACTTTCAATTGAGGGCAGCATGATTCTGTCTCAATGTCTTGAACTCCCATTTTGAAAGGAATACGACTCTGTATTAGCACCGTGAACTTGCTGCTTTTGAAGGAAAATACGACTATGTGTTAGTGCCACAATTTTCAACTTTTGAAGGAAGATAAGACTCTGTATTAGGGTCGCGAATTTTTATTTTTTTGAAAGGAACACGACTCTGTATTAGGGTCGCGATTTTTCATTTTTGAAAGGAACACGACTCTGTATTAGGATCACGAAGTTTCATTTTTGAAGGAGAAAACGACTCTGTATTAGGGTTGCGAACTTCTCTTTTGGTTGCGGAAAATCCGGAAGGCGGTTGCTTTATACGGCGTAGGAATTGAGACCTTCTCTGAGCCATATTAAATAAAAAGGTACTCACGAGATTCGGGCCAGAGATCACATCCATCCGAAGATTTCGACCGTCAAATCACCAGCTATATAACCTCGATTTCACGAGATAGGTCATCCCTATCTTCTTTCTGAGAAATTTGAACTCCAGGTTTTCTTCAAGGTTTTCAAGACTTTTAATCTTCGGCTTCCATTAATCTCTGATTTTTCTTGTGAAAAATTTCTTTAATCTGCAAAGATGGCGAAGAAAGCTTCCTCATCTGATGCTTCTGTCAGTGGCCATCGAGACCTTCAAGCAACTTCTAGTTTGATAGTGGTTCGGTAGGAATCCTTAATTGGAAGTAATTTTCTTAACACACTCGAAAGGCAGTCCTTTTTTTAATTTTTTTCTTGAATCTAAATGTTTCTTTCGCAGTTGACTACGCCTTGAATCCTTGGCCAAAGGATCATTATTTTGGATATTCGGGTGGGTATGATGGGAAGGAGTTCAGGCTTGGCCAAGTTTTCCCGTATTGCACCGCATCCGATAGCCAGGAAAGGGAAAACAAAATTCTCAATCCTACTCGCTCAATATTGCCAGAGCTGATGACCACTGCTCCTTTTGAAGGAGACAATCGATTTTTGTTGAATAAACCTGCCTTTTTGTTTGGTTATCACGTTTTGGTGCCTGACAGTGGTTTGGATGATGGAGACTACAAGTGGCTTCGCCAGGTTGAAGGCCGCAACTTGTTTCTCCCCAACATGGAGAGGTCCTACCCATTCCTATTTCTCCAATCCTTTTCTGTATCCAGACGAACAGACTGGCATTTAAACAGGCTGCAAGACGGCGTCTTATTGGGAGGATTTAACGTGCAAGCTGCCTTCTCTCATTCCACTGGGAAACACTTTCGTGGGTTGTTCCTGAGGTCCTTTAAACAAGACTTTCCTATAGGTGAAACACCCATAGTCACTCAGATCTTCTTGCATCGATTTGTCAACGCATAAGGAGAGTTTCCAGTTCAAGACTCTTGTCCCCCCGGATGGGTACACTGCTCTTCAAAAGGAGAGTGGGCAATTCTGACTGATTTCTTTTTGAACGCTTTCGGAGATCAGCTTCAGCATGCGAAGCTGTATCGTGCTATCAGGGCGGTTCAGCATGGTATTCCTGCTAGCAGGTTTTATTTCTTTGCTTTATTGGAGCTGTACAACCCTGATACTTGTACAGTTTTTTTCCCTCGCGGCGAATTGGGTTTCGCTCTTCACGAAATGTACGAGATTTCAGGATTATCGATGGGAGACATCCCATACAAGGAGTATGTCCCCATTGGGGAAGAACTTCATTTGTTGAAGACTCAGAATCCTCTGGTCTATGATACATATTGGGAATTGCTCTGTCATTACCTGCACCCACATGTCCAGTACTCGCATTGTGAAGCAGAAGAAGTGGTTGCAATACCTTTTACCCAATTTTTCAAAGAATAAGCTTGATTCCACTCGCCTTCCTCCAATTTCTAAAAAGGAGGTTGAGAGGACAATTGCAAGTTTCGAGACAGATACTTACATCGCCGAATCTGACGAGGACGTCTTTAAGGCTGGAACGTCCTTTGAAAGTTTTCACTACCAGGCCCTCCAGCATTTATCTGATCCAGCCTTCTTGGTAGGCTACTTGATGGTATGGTTGAAGAAATGCATTATTCCTTCGCAGGAAAGCATACCCGTTAGGGTCGTATACCCAGCCGTCTTGCTCGCATTCAGTAGACGGCTCAGTCTACTGTCCGCGATGGTGTGCAGTGTTCAAAGCGGTTTAAGGAGATTGACCGACAAGTTTTGCAACGTCAAGAAGGAGCAGAGCAAGAAAGGAGACTCAATCATTAAGACTCCTAAGCCACGTATAGAACTTTCCTATACTTATTTGATGGCCTGACTAGTCTACACTGCTGATTCGCAGATCGACTTAAATGCTCCCAAAGTGCAGCACTATGAGAGGTCGCAGTGGAAAGGGAGCTATATGGCCGCAATCCGCAAGACCCTCCGTTACCACACGAATTTTGAATTATTCAAATATTTTCCATATTTTCCAAATGCTAGGTATGTGGAGAAATTCGCAGATATTGCTGGTGCTGACAAGCTCACAGTTCTATCTCCGGGGTGCTTCTGGTGGTTAATAAACATCCGCCCAGGACACTTGGTTCTCCGTTTAGGGAACCATTGCTACATAGAAGCTTACTACCCGAGTCGTTTTGCTCGATAGTTCGGGTATGATCAACTCTATGTTGGTAATCCCAACAAGGAAATAAGTTTCGTTGTGAATTCTCTTGAAGGGGCTCGAGCTTGGTTCCATTTTGTTGCAGGCGGTACCTAGGCTAAATTTGATCTCCCAATGAAGACTCCGAACTCGTATATGAGTTTCGGTTTCTGTAAATGGTTCGTAGATGCTAACTCCGCCCCTCAGAACTTCAATATAAACTTTACTTGTTTGAGGGAGATCAGAGCCTGGTATGCTCAGAAGCAAAAGGCCGGCAGCACGAAAGTGGCAAGAATGGAGGATTTCGGAGCAGAAGGTGCTTCTGATGAGTTAGAACCAGCGATTTAACGGGGGGAGGAGGATAATAGTGCATTGGTCTTATCGACCCAGCCTATCTCCCTTGACGTTTCTCCACTTCCAACTTTGAAAGAGACTTCTCCTCAACCGTAATCTCCTCCCAAGAAGCTTTTGCATAAGCGGAAGAGATTAAAGCGTCTTAGTGATTTGCCTATCAATTTGCAGGACACTTCATCTGGAACCGGTACTGTGACACCCAGTTTGGGTTTTGAGGCCCTCACGGAGGAACCAGAGGAAGACGAGGACGACTCATATTTAACTCTCCGTTCCCTTAAGAGGCGCCGGAGTCAGGGACCCGTTTTTCGCAGCGATCATGCTCCTGCTCCTGCTATTCAAGAGGATTCTGCGATTCTCACTCACTAGGCCATTGTTGATGATGAGGTGGTTGCTCCACCTATTGTACAAGAGAGTTCTGCGGCCATTACTCCTCTTGCTGCTATTGATGACGATGAAGTGCAGATAATTGGAGAAGTCCACGCACCGGGCTCTCCAAAGGTAGCACCTCCTTCAAAAGATCATGATAATTGGGGAGATGACAATGATGTCAGCAGTAAATATCTTGGTTCTAGTACCCCTCCGTCAGACCACGGCAAATATGTCGACTTGAGTGAAGACGTTCGAGTCGAAGTGTACGGACCCGAGGTGTACGGACCTGGAGAATCCATTATTCATCCTTCAGGTTCACCTTTATACTTTATCCATCTTTTTTATTCTGCTGTTATTTAACGATACTGTAACATTCAGTCATCAACTTCTTCCTTTTTAACAGCTCTTGCTTCGGCTCCATCTTCGGAGCACATGACTGTAGACGATACTCTGCAGGATAGTACCATCGCGGAAGTCCTAGCTGAAGCAGCCTGTGGGGTGATTGAGACCACTGTTTCCACGGCCAATACCTTCGAAGTGGCGGTTCCTCCAATGGAAACTGCCACCCATACTATTCCAACCAGGATTGCCGCAACCATTGCTTTTGCTGAGTATGTAGCAGTTGCTGCTTCTAGTAATGGTGCTATTGCGTCTCTGTAGTAGAATACAGTTCAAGATGCACCAGCTCCTGTTGCTGCTGGTTCTTCCCATGCAGAGGTTGATCTTTTGAAATCAACCTATTGCAGGATATAGTGGAAACCTTTCTTCACTTTCTAGATCGTTGCATTGAGAACATACTGAAAGGGGCTTCCTTTGCTTCTCTTGCCAATATCCTTTATCTTTACCTGACTGGTATAGTCAGCATTGGTGGGGAGGAAAAAGCTGCTTCTTATAGGCTTATGATAGTTCAACTTCAAGACTGTGTTGAGTCTTTGTCAAGATCGCGGAGTGCTTACAAATCTAAAGTAATTGAAGCTAACCTTTCAGAAGCTGATGGAGGAGCAATTTGGGTTGCAGATGGAGCTCAAAGAGAAAATTGATGCTTACAGGGCTTCCTTTGAAAAGAGCCAATCTCTAGCCTTCCAAGTAGAGACTGCTGCGTCGATTGTCAAGGATTGTGATCAGGCCATAATCAGGACCCAGGAGTCCATCGCTAAGGCTCAAGCCTTTTTAGCTAAGATTACTAACGAATGTGATGAGTCAATGAAGAATCTTATGAGCTTGTCCAGACAACGGGATAATGCGATAAAAGGTCTTCAAGTGGGGCAAGCCAAACTAGAAGCACTGGAGGCTACTTCAGCATAGAGTGCCATAGCTAGTGAAGAGGAACTGCGTCGCCAAGCCACTGTTCAAGCCTATGAGATCATCCAGCAGGAAATCAGTGACGTTGAAGAGAAGATAAAGGCCCTCTTAAATCATTGAATTGTATAAGAGAATCCCCTTTTTTTTTGCCCAAGTCTTTGTAGTTTCTTCTCACAATTGCTCTAGCTCTTACTCATCATGACATGTTTTATCTTTTGTATAATAAACATGATTTTGCACTTCAAAATTGCTACTTTACGTTTGGCGTCAGAGACTTGTGTCAAACTTGTTATCTTGTGTTTTAAAGTCTGCGAATTTGCGTAGAATCCATAGTATCTGTATATCAGGCATGTTTTTACATTTCAGAACCGCGACTTTATATTAGCAGGATTCTTTCCTTCGTACGCGACCTTCATGAGATTTCATCAAGCTCGCATCTTTTCATCCTGAAATTCGCGAGATAAAGATTCTTCTATAAGAATTTGCAGTGGTTTCTGTGAATCATGACATAACCTGTTATCTGATTAACCAGTGTAGAATTCCAAGCATCATACGCTTTTATTAATGGTGAGATCCTTCGGTTGCGAAATCTAAGCGTCCTATGCAACAGTAATAAGTTCTGTTGGGATTCGAATTGAGAATCCTAACCGAAGATTTGGTCTCATCTTTTCCCAACCAAAAATCATAACCATAAGACTGTTTATATAAGATGCATGACCTCTTCCATGAAGGATCATTCTGACATGAGAAAAGTTTCTTCTCCCTTGTCTTCTCTTCCTTTCTTTTGTAGTTGATTTATTTGTGCAGCCGTATTTTCTTCTTCTCCAACTGAAGCGATGGATGGGAATTGGTATGTTACAAGGCCTTCAGACTGCATCAATCCAGAGGGATACTCTACCGAAAAGGTTCTTATGACCGTAGTCATTTTCCTTAATTAAGATAAACTTCTTTTTCTGATCAATATTATCCTCTCTTTTCTTTTCTTTTTAACAAGAGTTTGAATTGGCTGCAGGAGATAACCGTAGTCATATTCTTTAACAATGATTCAGACCCGATGGGCTCGTAATTGCTTCTAATACCTCTTAGGTATTGAAAGATCTCATGTATTTTCCATGAGAGAAAAGATTTCGAGTCTGTGGCATTATCTTATTTCTTTCCTCGCATCCCGCAAGGTTGGGGTGCTAAATGGCTAGGGCGGCACTCAATTTCAGCAATCCCTCACATTATATGTTTGGGAACATGCATTTGGTATGCCTAGTTTTGCATTAATTGGTGACGTTGATCATGACTGAGCAAACCAACTTGGAGGCGCTAACCGTTGGCAGGAAAAGACTGCAAGAGCAACCTTTTTACCTTTAAGCCGTCCTTGGAGGGGAGGCTACAAAAGCAAATTCGCCATTCTGGAAGAGGAGGCTACAGGAGCAAACTTTTTGATCTAAGCCACGCTGAAAGAGGAGGCTACAGAAGTAAGTTCGCTATCCTAGAAGAAGAGTCTACAGGAGCAGACTTTTTGCCTTTAAGCCGTCCTTGGAAGAGGATGCTACAAAAGCAAACTTTCACTTTTTCTCATATCAGTGATTTGTATTCATTCTTGTTGATTGTATAGTACTAGGGAACTCTCTGTAATTTTGATCTGATAATGAATAAAGAGGTTCTTTCTTTCTGCATAACCAAAAGAGATTGATGAATAATTTTGATATTGATTATCAGAGATAACTGTTAACTTGATAATTTTTGAATCACCCAAAATTTTCCAACCACTCAAAGTTGCTGTGAATGAAAGAACTTCTTCTTAACTTCGCTGATCATGTTGAAGCTCGTACTGTTTAGTGACTTCCAGTACCACGACATTTGATTCGCTAGAGGTATATTTTTTTTTAACTTGGCTAGTTTGGAAAAAAGAAATTTTGATTTGCCAGAGGTATATTTTTTTAACTTGGCAAAATCGGGGGAAAGAAATTTTGATTCGCTAGAGGTATTCTTTAACTTGGCAAGTTTGGAAGAGAGAAATTTTGATTCGCCAGAGGCATATTTTTTTTTAACTTGGCAAATTTGGGGGAAAGGAATTTTGATTCGCCAGAGATATTTTTTAACTTGGCAAGTTTGGAAGAGAGAAATTTTGATTCGCTAGAGGTATTCTTTAACTTAGCAAGTTTGAAAAAGAGAAATTTTGATTTGCCAGAGATATTCTTTAACTTGGCAAGTTCGGAAAAGAGAAATTTTGATTCGCTAGAGGTATTCATTAACTTGGCAAGTTTGGAAGAGAGAAATTTTGATTTGCGATTCAAAAATATTTAGTCTGGAACTGCGAATCTTTGTCAATGAATCCCTAATTACATACAGACTTTTATTCATTATTTGCATTGAACTACCCAAATTACATTATAACTGTGTTCCGCAGTCTTACTAAGAATAATATTTCTTCAAAAATTTGTCGTTAATTGACATCATGATCTTATCACCATTCGGTTTTGCCAACCGATATGCGCCATTAGAGTAAACCGTATCAATGACAAAAGACCCTCCCACTTTGACTGGAATTTTTCTTTAGGCTTTTGGCTAGTTATGATCGGTCTTCTTACTGAAAGGACCAGATCACTCTTTTTGAAAGTTCTTCGTTAGGCCTTTTTGTTAAAAGTCCTGGATATTCACGCCTGATATAGTTCAATACTCTGTTGAGCTTCCAACCGCTTATCATCCAAGGCTTCTAATTCCTGGAGCCTTTACTGATGCCATTTTTCTTGCGTCATCCTAGTCGTTAATGCGACTCGCAATGATGGAATCTGAATTTCTAAAGGTAAGACCGCTTCTGACCCATACACCAAAGAAAAGGGCGTGGCGTTGGTGGGGGCTCGGACTATGGTGCGATACGCCCACAGACATTCTCCGAGCTTCTCATCCCAGTCCCTTTAATTGGATGACAGAAACTTTTTGAGGAGTTTTACAATGGTCTTGTTGAAAGCTTCCACTATACCATTGGCTATAGGATAATATGGCGAGGAAGCTACAACTTCGATCATGTATTTGTTGCAGAATCTAGAAAATACTTTGCTCACGAATTGAGTACCGTTGTCGTGAACAATTCTCTTGGGCACTTCGAAGCGATAAAGCACATGGCGCTTAATGAACTTGATCACATCTGATGACTTTACCTCAGTTAGGCAAAATAGCTTCAGTCTATTTCAAAAAGTAATCCGTTATAGCTAAAATGAACCGGTGCCCTCTCGTTGATAGCGGAGAAATCGACCCGACAATAGCCATTCCCCATTGCTCAAACGGCCATCATGTAGCCGTTGGGTAAAGATATTCTGGAACTTGATGTATAAAATCTGCATGTATCTGGCAGGCTTTACATTTCTTAGCATAATTTACCGCTTCTGTCATCATCTTAGGCCAGTAATAACCCATTCTTCGGATTCTATCCCAGAGTTTCGGCCATGTCTGGTGTGCTCCGCAAATGCCAACATGAGCTTTTTCGAATACTTTCCGAGCTTCTCGGTTAGAGAGATAGCGAAGTGAGATTCCGTCATAAGATTTCCTTACAATATCTGGAGCTCCGCATTATAGTAGAACCGGATAGCCCTTCTTTGGATTGCCCTGGCTTCTTTTGGGTCTTCGGGTAATATGCTGTAAAGAACATAATCTATATAAGGGAATCACCAATCCCTAGGTTCTAGACTTGACTCGAAAACACCAGTCTCGTCTTCCTGTTGCTCCCTCAATTTCTCTTTGAGTTCGTCCTTTGGACAGAATAATTCTCTGCTCCCTACCATAATTTACTTTTCAGCATGTTTGGGCAAGGCCAATGTAGCAGCTAAGAAAGCCAGTGAATCTGCATAGCTATTCCGATGGCGCTTTACGTGGCTGATATAGAAACCATCGAAACCATCGGTTGTCTTAATTACTGCACAATAATATGGCAAAAGGTCTTCATGTTTGACCTCATATTCTCCTTTAACTTGGTTTACGACAAGTTGAGAATCTCCGTATACTTCCAAGTATGTGACCTCCAATTGTTTAGCTATCTTTAAACTGATTAGGAGGGCATTATACTCTGCAACATTATTGGAGCACGGGCTTGTTAACAAGTAAGCTCGAGGAATGATGTGGTTGTAAGGAGAGACGAAAACAACTCCTACCCCCGCTGTCATTTTTCCTTCAGTTCCCATTCAGGAGGTGCCGTCGAAGAAAATTTGCCATATACCTTTCGCTACCATATTTGCCTCCAGAGACTCTTGCGAGTTGTCTTCTTTTAGAGTCGGGCTCCATTCACTCAACACTCCAGGAATTTGTTCGTATAACTTCGAGGATGCCGGGATTTGGTGTTCGGCTAGGAAATCAGCTACGGCCTGTCCCTTAATAGATTTTTGCGAGTCAAAATGCATATCATATTGTAATAACAAAATAGCCCAATTGGATAGCCTCGAATTTAACGATCCAGGTTTAGTCATTAGTATTCTCAGGGGGTTAACTCTCGATATAACGTGAATGGTTTGTCCAACTAAGTAGTGCTGCAATTTCTGTACCGCAAACACTAAACCTAAACATTCCTTCTCTACTGGGTTATATCGGTATTCCACCCCGATCATCATTCTGCTAAGATAATAAATACCTTGTTCATGACCCGACTCATTCTTCTGTACTAACAAGGCTCCCAAAGAGTGGTCCATAGCTCTCACATATAGTAGGAAAGGTATTTCCAAAACTGGGGTTATGAGCACTGGTGGTTTCATGAGGTATTGTTTGACTTCCTCGAAAGCCTTTTGGCATGCGTCATCCTAAACAAATGACACTCCTTTCCTCATTAACTTGGTAAAGAGCTGACATTTACCAGACAATTTGATATGAATCTGTGAATCTACGCCAGCCTTCCTTACAATCCCCTTAATTCTTTGAGGTTGCGGGGAGGTGGCATATCTTGGATAGCCTTAATCTTGTTCGGATCGAGATAAATTCCTTTGGAAGTTACGATGAAGCCGAGAAACTTTCCATTGGAGAGCCCCAGAAAAGAATTAGTCTGGCTCATCTTGAACTGATGTTTCCTCATGAGGTCAAACACCGTCTTCAAATCTTACAGGTGATCACCCTTATTCTTGCTTTTAATTGATAGGTCATCTACGTAACATTCCACTGTCTTCAGGAGATGCTCTTGGAATATTACATTCATAGCACATTGATACGTGGCACCTGCATTCTTCAGGCCAAAGGGCATGACCATATAACAGTATACGCCGAGCAGTGTTCTGAAAGACGTATGTTTCTCATCATCAGGGTATATCTTTATCTGATTATACCCTGAGAACCCATCCATGAATGTCATACGTTCATACCCACAAGTATTATCTATCATAACATCTATAATGGGTAACTGAAATTTGTCCTTAGTGCACGCCTCATTCAAATCTCTAAAATCAATATAAATCCAAATTTTTCCGTTCTTCTTGATTACAGGAGCTATATTCACGACCCAATCAAGGTGCTGTCCTCGCGAATAAAGCCTGACTCAATCAACTTTTTTATTTCAAATTCAATGGCTTCCATGATCTCTTGGCGGAATCTTCGTTGCTGTTGCTTTACTAGCTTAACATTTGGTTGGATGTTTAGTTTGTGAACCGCGACACTTGGGTCTAATCCTGGCATCTCCTCATAACTCCAGGCGAAAATGTCGATGTACTCGCGAATGAGGGATATTAATTCCTCCTTCTCCTCTGAGGATAAGTTCTCACTTATAAATATGGGTTTAGGATTCTTTTTATCCCCCATATTTACTTGGATTACTTTATCTTCGGTTGGAGGTTCGCGCTGTTCAAACTGAATTTTCCACTGCGCATTAAGATGTTTGGCCCAGGGGTCATCTTTTTCTGGTAGGATTTCATCTAAGTCTTCGCTTTCTTGGATTGCGAAGGCCATGTTCGCGGACACCTCATGGAAGATCATGCCGACACTAACATCTGAATCCCAGCAGGACAATTCTGACGAATGATCGAATTGCCTTTCTTCAGTTTTCTCACCTGAGGAACCCTCGGGAGTGGTGATATACTCCAACCCTTTGCCGGTCTTCTGATAATAATCTGGTATTTTCCCCTCTGGGACAAAGGGTCGGAGAATTATTCTTCTTCCCTTTCCAAAGTTCAACCCCCTGCTTTTGGCCAGGTTATACCCCATTTTCTTTATTAGTCTATGAGAATTTTCATCGTAATAGAAGAACTCGGGATTTTCCTGTTCTTCTTCAAAATCTAAGCATTTCCTTTTGCTTTTGTGACTTGCCCTTCCGAGTATTATGGACTTCTGAGTTCCGTCCTTAGGAGGAACTTCAAAAATAGCCTTGTTGGCACTTTCATCGTCATAACTCCATTCATGAAAGGACGATCGGATAGGTGTTTGGAAAGAAGCCAAAGAGCATATTTTATCTAAACAATCGTTGAACGCATCCGTACTAGTACTTGAAGGTTCAGAATCAACACTAGAAGAATAAGAAAATTCTAAACTTTCATTTATCACCCATTCACCATCAGAGTGAATGGTGTTATTTACATCAAGGCTTATCACAATGGACTCACCGTCCCAAATTACATCGTCGGATTCCGAATCTTCGAATCCTGATTTTGTGTCGGCTTCTTCACCGCTATCAGAGTCATTTGGAGCAGGCTGATCTGAAACATCGAACGCATTTTGATATAACAACGCGTCAGTAAAGTAGTTTTCGACTCCTTTAAAGGGTTGCTTTTTCGCGACCAGCGTTTTTACGTTCCCGTCTTTTCCCGCATATTTCATGCATTGATGTGACGTGGATGGCACAATGAGGTTATTATGGATCTAGGGCCTCCCCAGTAGCAGATTGTAAGACGTGTCAGCGTCTATCACATAGCACGTGACTTCCGTCTTCAGGTCGCCGATTTGGCACTTAAGCTTTATCTTGCCCAATGGTCTACTACCATTGGCATTGAATACAAAGATAGTGGTACTGGTTGCTACTAACCTATTCATCGAAACTCCAAGATACCGTAGCATCCTCCGTGGCAAGATGCTTAAGGTTGAGCCTGGATCAACTTGAATGCGATCGATCTCCGCCGATCCTATGTACCATTTGTAATACAAAGGGCGGTGATACTTATTGCTTCTAACTTGCATGTCTTCCGGGAGAAAGTGATGCAAGGGATGTTTTTACCAGAGGTCTGGTGACACGTCACGCAAAGAGATTCTTCCTTCTCGACCGTTTCTGGTATTTGTGCCAGGAATACCTCTGAATCTTGCAGAGCCTCTCTCAATACTTCTCTAGTTGATTTAGAAAGCTTCAGGAGCTCATACAAGGCTATTCTTGTGGGAATATTAGCTAACCGCGTTAAGATGTCGAATTGAAACGACTTCTGTAAATCTTCCGTAGGCTCTTTCCCTCTATTCTTCAGAGTTTTGTCAAACTTAAGCTCTTTTTGTTTGATCTTCTCTGGAAGTGGCCGAGATTCTGCGGTCTGCCTATAATTCTTCAAGTAATCTTTTTCCGAACGGATCCCAGAGGGAGGTAGATCCGCGTTAGCCACCAGAGAGTCTCCGATTTCTTTTTCTGAATCTGTTAGAGTAGGAATGCTCTTGTTATCTTCGAAAATTATGAAGACAACATTAGAAGTTAGAATCTTCTCTTTTCACTTTCTTCTAGATGAATTGGAAGTCCATTGTTTATCATTAAGGAGATCTGGATGTACCCACATTATCTCCCCTCTATCAGTTTCAAAGGGGGATAATCCTTTCTCCTGTCATTGATGCGAATCGAAATTCATGACCCACATCATGCCTCTAAGAATGGGTTACACTCCATCTTGAACTGTTGACTCTATCCAGTCAGGCGCTTTACCGAACCTGAAAGTCACCATGTTTGCGGGCACCTTTTTCTGGTGCTCCTGGAGCTTGATGATCTTAGCGTCCACTAATGCTTGAATTTTATACTTGAGAATGTAACAGTTCTGAGTAGGGTGATTAATAATCCTATGGTAGACACAGTAATTAGGATCATTAACTCTCCCTATTTCCTCCGGACGTTTGGACTCGGGCAGCTTCAGCATTTTCTTAGTCATGAGGAGGTTGAAGATGGTTTTCGTATGCTTGTGCTTGGAAGAATAATGTTTTTGAGGCACACATGACTGAGGAGGGAGCTTCGGAGAAGACTTTGCGGGCTGCGGAGAATTAGCCACCATTGTTTCCTTCCCTTTATATCCTCGGAACCGAGGCCTATGGTTGTTGTCATTATTTCACCTCTGTTTCTTTTCGCCTCCTTCTTCAAGCCTTAGCGCTATTTCCTCAGTCTTTTCAGCTTGTAGGGCGAGATCCTTTCAAGTCAATGATTTCACTGTTCCCATCCTGGCTAGAACCTTAGTCGAGAGCTTGTGTTGACAGGTTTCCACTAAGGTCTTCTCAGGCATCCCGTGTGGGCATCTGAGAGAATCATTCCGGAACCTTTTGATAAAGTCCCAGGCTGACTCCCCCTTCTTTTATTTAGTGGCCAGAAGCGCTAGCATTGACACTTCCATATCGTCTTCATAAAACCTAGTCAGGAAGGTTTTTTCCATATCGTTCCATGAATTGATGGTTCCCGATTCCAGCATTCGGAACCATTCAAAGGCTAGTCCTGTCAAAGTACTAACAAATGCCCACGTAATGATGGGGTCGTTTCTGGCTAAATACCCGATTTGCGACTTGAAATAGTGAAAGTGCTGATTCGGCGACCCTTTACCATCGAAGGATTTGAGCTCAATGGCTTGTAGCTTTCTGGGAACGGCATGCTTTTCCATTCCACCGGATATGGTCTTACAATACCCAACTCTTGCAAATCACTTTTATGCATGAGGGCATTCAGTTGATTTTGGAAATTCTCCATCCAGACAGCATTCGCGTTTCCTTTCTGATGCGTGGAATGATTGTCATCATCCTCATGATGTTCTTCTTTTTCATTATTGTAAAGAGTATGACCTTTTTCTTCTGTCCTCTTTCCCTTGTCAGTTTTTGGGTCATGGGGTGGCATCTGCGAAGATGCATTCTTCAACCTTGTCTTTTCCAATTCTAGCAGAACATGTAGCATGTCTTTAATTTTGCTGATAGCGTTCTGCTGCTATTGGATACTCTTATCTTGTTCATCCATCCTCCGCATGAATTCCTCCGGGATACTGTTCTGGGCCATATACGCAGAGGCGGAGTCTTCCAGGAGCGAATTGGACGTTTGCGACTCGGCCATAACAGATTTGGTTGTGTCTTCCTTGTCAGAGAATACTCCAGCCATTTGTCTATAATTCATCGGGATTGTCATCCCACTTTTGAGTCGAGTGTTTTGAAAAACTCCTCGCTCTTTATTAAGCATGTTCTTCAGACCTGAAGAGTGCTCTGAGTCAGAAGCACCTCCCTCAGAGACCTTCTTCGTCTTCCTTTTCTTCTTCTTTTTCCCGACACTTATCATATTGGATGACACTTCAGGGTATTCAGGCTCATAAAATTTGAGTTTTTTTCGTCGTCTTCTTTTTGTCGGTTGTGATGGAGACATTGATGATGCTGATAGTCGATAGAACACCGACTGCCTAGTATGGGTTGAACAATGACAGTGTGATAGCACTGCATTGATCAGCCGTTCGCAATGGCAGTGAGATGTGTGGGATTCTTCCCTCTTTCTATTTAGGAGCTCCCGAATATCCCTTGCATTAGAACTCTTGGCGATGGCGTCATCTCTGAAAGATAGCCTTGGGACTGGAATCTCTCTTTCGTCGAAAGCTTTGGGAGCAAGTCTCACCCTAGCTGGAACAATGGGTGAGGTAGTCTCAGCCTTTAAGATAGGATCTCCACGAGCCTAAGGTTCGCGCGCTCCTTCAATTGTGCGATCATGCTTTCCTCCCGAAACTCGAGGGACGCGAATGTAGATTCTTTGTTTGTAGTCATAGATGACTTTGGTGGATTTATTCCGTTTCCTATAGGAAATGCCAGTAAATCCTTCCGCATCTTGACCTTTTGTAACCTCGCATTTTGGCCTCCATATTTGTACAGTAGGCCTTCACGATGATGAGTTGGTGGTTTCCTTTTGCTACGTGGTCCTGCGAAGGGCACAAGTTTTGATTCTTTTTAGGTTCCTTTTCATTGAACGAGTGAGAGGAACCTCCTTCCCAGTGTCATAGTCATGCGGAGTAGGTAGTGGTCATTTCCTCTTGTTGAAGTGGGAACCTTGATCCACTTTGCTAGAGAGATCAGGAGTCTTAGCCGAAACTGGCTTAGAGCCCAATGTTGGTGAAGAAAAGGATTTCGGACCAGTTTGGTCTACTGAATCCTCCGGTTGAGTTTTTATCCTTGAAGTCTCCTCGGAGATTGATCTTTTGGAGACCTTACGGCACCCCGTAAGGAAGTAGGGCTCTTGGAGCCAAAAGAAAGGATTTCTTCATACTTTTCTTGGTCAACCTGGATGGTGAGCGAGTTGACCAGGCTGCCAACTGGAATGTTATCGGATTGAGCTATCACCAGATCACCGGAGGTGATGGTAGTCCCCAGTGGAGTCGCCAATGTTCTGTTTGCCATAAAATAATAAATGATTCTCTATTGAGCTATTTCAATAAAGAATTATAATTTCAACAGTTTTCTGTTTACAGAAGATGGGAAAAAATTCAAATTCCTCTTTATTTAAAACTGGGTTCTGAGGTAGCTGTGGAGGACGATCCTGCTCTCTATTGACACTCCGCACAAGCTCTTTCAATTGGCAGAAAGACTCTGGACTTCTAATCACCAAGGGTAATTTTAGAAAGAAGGTGATCGATCCTTTCTCTTTCTGTCTTCCGCTTTTTATAGGGGTTTTAAGGCAACATTCCCATTCCGTTCGTTCGACCGTTAGCCCCACTACTCGAGAAGTGCTGTCATACTCGTCAGGTAGTTACTCCCACGATCGAAGTAATGTTGCTACATTTGTTTGGCAATTAACTCCACGATCTGAGGTGGCAACTTCTCTTGTTCGGGTCGGGTGACTTTGTATTAAAGCTCCCCCCGGAAGCTATGGATAGCATCGCGAATCTCAACTTTAAATTTGCGGATCTGTTCTGTCGTAACTGGGTCGCGAATCTCGAACTTTAGGTTTGTGGATCTGCTGAGTTGCAGATCTCAAACCCTAAATTCGCGGATCTGCTTTATTTTCGACAGATGACTTCAGAATTTTTCGCCGACATCAGCCACTAGAGAGTCTCCGATTTCTCCTTCTGAATCTGTTAGAGTAGAAATGCTCTTATCATCTTCGAAAATTATGGAGACGACATTAGAAATAAGAATCTTCCCTTTTTGCTTCCTTCTAGATGAATTGGAAGTCTAATATTCATCATTAAGAAGATCTGGATGCACCCACATTATCTACCCTCTATCAGTTTCGAAGGGGATAATCCTTTCTTTTGCTGTTGATGCGGATCAAAACTCACGATCTGCATTGTACCTCTATGAATGGGTTGCACTCCATCTTGAACTATTGACTCTATCCAGTCAGGTGTTTTACCGAACTTGAAAGTCACCATGTTTGCGGTCACCTTTTTCTGGTGCTCATGGAGCTTGATGACCTTGGTGTCCACTAAGGCTTGAATTTTATCCTTGAGAATGTAACAGTTCTGAGTAGGGTGGTTAATAATCCTATGGTAGACACAATAATTAGAATCATTAATTCTCCCTGTTTCTTTAGGACGTTTGGACTCTGGCAGCTTCAGTATCTTCTTAGTCATGAGGAGGTTGAAGATGGTTTTCGTATACTTGTCTTTGAAAGAATATTGCTTTTGAGGCACACGCACTGAGGGGGATTTTGGAGAAGACTTTGTGGGTTGCGGAGTATCAGCCACCATTGTCTCCTTCCCCTTATATCCTCGGGATCGAGGCCTATAATTGTTGTCGTTATTTCGCATCTGTTTCTCCTCGCCTCCTTCTTCAAGCCTTTGCGCTATTTCTTCAGCCTCTTCAGCTTGTAGAGCGAGATCCTTCCAGGTCGAGGATTTCACAGCTCCCATACTGGTTAAAACCTTAGTCGAGAGATTATGTCGACAGGTTTCTACCAATATCTTCTCTGGCATCCCATGTGGACATCTGAGAGAATAATTCCGGAACCTTTTAATAAAGTCCTGGGCTGACTCCTCATTCTTCTGTTTAGTGGCCAGAAGCGCCGTCATTGACACTTCCATGTCGTCTTTATAAAACCTGGTCAGGAAGGCTTTTTCCATGTCGTTCCATGAATTGATGGTTCCCGGTTCTAGTTTTCGAAACCATTCAAATGGTAGTCCTGTCAAAGTACTAATGAATACTCGCGTCATGATGGAGGTGTTGATTCGACGACCCTTTACCATAGAATGATTTGAGCTTCAATGGCTTGTAGCTTTTTGGGAACGGCATGCTTTCCCATTCTACGGGGTATGACCTTATAACACCCAACTCTTACAAATCACTCTTATGCATGAGGGCATTCAGTTGATTTTGGAAACTCTCCATCCAGATGGCATTCGCGTTCCCTTCCTGATATGTGGAGCGATTATCATCATCCTCATAATGCTCTTCTTCTTCTTCATTCATGCAAAGAGTATGGCCTTCTTCTTTCCCGCTCTTTCCCTTGTCAGTTTTTGAGTCATGGGTGACGTCTCTGAAGATGCATTCTTCAATCTTGTCTTTTTCAATTCCAACAAAACATGCAGCATGTCTTTAATCCGCTGATAGCATTCTGCTATTGTTGGATACTCTTGTCTTGTTCGTCCATCCTCCGCATGAATTCCTCTGGGGTACTGTTCTGGGCCATGTACGCGGAGGCTGAGTCTTCCAGGAACGAATTGGACGTTTGCGACTCGGCCATAACAGATTTGGTTGTGTCTTCCTCATCGGAGGAGACTCCAGCATTTATCTATAATTCATCAGAATTACCACTCCGCTTTTGAGTCAAGTGTTTTGGAAAACTCCTCACTCTTCATTGAGCATGTTCTTTAGGCTTGAAGAGTGCTCTGAGTCGGAAGCATCTCCCTCGAAGACCTTCTTCGTCTTCTTTTTCTTCTTCTTTTTCCCAAAACTTATCATGTTAGATGATACTTCAGGATATTCGGGCTCATAAAATTCGAGCCTGTTTCGTTGTCTCCTTTTTGACGGTTGAGATGAGGATGTTGATGATATTGATAGTCAATGGAACACCGACTGCCTAGCATGGGTTGAAAATGACAGTGTAATAGCACTGCACTGATTAGCCGTTCACAATGGCAGTGAGATGCATGTCGGCGAAAAATTCTGGAAAAATAAAGCAGATCCACGAATTCAGAGACAGAAACCCGCAACTCATCGGATCCGCGAATCTAAGAAACTGAGGTCCGCGATCCAGACGACAGAACAGGTTCGCGAATCTAAACTTGAGATTCGCGACACTACCCATAGCTTTCGGGTAGGGGTTTAATACAAAGTCACCCGACCCGAACAGAAGAATTATCACCTCGGATCGTGGGAATAACTGCCAAACGGATGCAGCGGCGTTACTTCGATCATGGGAACAACCGCCTAACGAATATAGCGGCACTTCTTGAGTAGTGGGAGCTAACGGTCGAGCAAAATATGGCGAGACGTTACTCCAAGCCCCCTATAAAAGGCGGGAGAGCAAAAACAGAAAGGACGCTACAGAGACACTCTACACTCTAGAGACACACTCTTCAGACGAACGTCTTCTCCCAGAAATTACCCCTTGTGATCAAGAGTAAAGAGCCCTTTTTTCTTTCCTTTAGCCAACT
Organism: Dracaena cambodiana; assembly: GCA_036321105.1. NCBI lineage: Eukaryota > Viridiplantae > Streptophyta > Magnoliopsida > Asparagales > Asparagaceae > Dracaena > Dracaena cambodiana. The sequence goes on from JAYEPQ010000015.1 coordinate 25,554,879, forward strand.
GAGAGAGATTGTACGGAGTGTCAACGGAGAGCAGGATCGTCCTCCATAGCTACCTAGAAACCTAGCCTTAAACAAAGAGGAAGTCCATCTTCCTCATTTTCTGTAAATGGAAAACCGTTATATTGTAATCTTTTATTGAAAGATTGTCAATAAAGAGAAACTCAATTTTTTATGGCGAACAGAAAATTGGCGACTCCGCTAGGGACTACCATCACCTCTGGTGACCTGGTGGTAGCTCAATCCGACAACATTCCGGTTGGTAGTATGGTCGACTCGCTCACCGTTCACGTCGACCAGGAAAGGTATGAAGAATTTCTTTCTTCAGGCTCCAAGAGCCCTACTTCTCGAAGGGAATACCATAAAATCTCCAAGGGGTCAATCCTCAAGGAGACGGCAATAGCCCCGTTAAGAGAGTCAAACGGATCAAGTTAGTCCGAAATCCTCTTCCCTAACGTCGGGCTCTCTGCCAGTTTCGGCAAAGACTCTTGATCTCTCAAGCAAAGTGGACCAAAGTCCCCGCTTTAACAAGGGGAAGCGACCACTACCCGCTCCTTGAAGCTGTCATGCGGAGAAGAAGGTTCTTCTTACTCGTACAACGAGAAGAAACCTGAGGAGAAGCAAAGCTCGTGCCCTTCACAGGATCGCGCAATAAAAGGAAACCGCCAACTCATCCCGGCAGAAACTTACCATGCAAATATGGAAGCCAAAGGGCGAGGTTGGTCGAGATGCGGAAGGATTTACTCACGTTTCCTACAGGAAACGGAGTAGGTCCGTCAAAGTTGTCCATAATCAATGCGGAGCATATATTCGCGGGTGAAAATCTAATCACGTGATTGAAGAAACTCGCGAACCTCAAATTCGCGGAAAATGCATGCCTATCCGCGAGGCTGAGGCTGTACCATTCCTGAAGTTGTCTCTCATAAATGAAGTCATCACAAGGGACTCCAGTGCAAGAGATCTTAGGAAACTTCTAAACAGAAGAAGAGAAGAATCCTATGTATCTCACTGCCATTGTGAACGACTGATCAATACAGTACTGTCTCACTGTCATTGTTCAGCCCATGCCCGATCCTCGGTGTTTCATCGATTATCGGCTCCGTCAACATCTTCATCCCAATTAGCGAAGAGGAGACGACGCGGGCTTGAGTTTTCTGAGCCGGAATATCCTGCGGTGTCATCCAACATGATAAGCGTTGGAAAAAAGAAGAAGAAAAAGAAGGCGAAGAAAGTCTCCGAAGAAAAAGGTTCTGACCCAGAGCTCTCTTCGAATTTGAAACACCCATCCAATGAAGAGCGAGGAGTTTTTCGGAACACTCGACTCAAAAGTGGGGCAGCGATCCCCATGAATTATAGACAGATGGCGGGAATCTCTTTTGATGAAGAAGATATAGCCAAATCTGTCATGGCTGAATCGCAGACATTTGACTCACTCCTAGAAGACTCCGCCTCTGCATATATGACTCAGAACAATATCCCAGAAAAGTTCATGTGGAGAATGGATGAACAAGATAAGCATATCCAGCAACAGCAGAACGCTATCAGCGAGCTTAAAGATATGCTACATGTCCTGATGGAATTGGAGAAAGCTAAACTAGAGAATACAGGAAAAAAGACTGAAGAAGAAGGTCACGGCCCTTGCAATAATGGAGAAGAAGAAGAACATCATAAAGATGATGACAAATACTTTCTGGATGGAGAGCTTTCAGAACCAACTGAATGCTCTCGTGCATAAGGGCGACCTACAAGAACGGGGTGTGGTAAGGCCATATCCCATGGAGTGGGAAACAGTGTCGTTCTCATAAAGCTAAAAACCATTGAAGCTCAAATCTTTTGATGGTAGAGGATCGCCAAACCAACATCTCTATTATTTTAAGTTGCAGATTGAGCATTTATCCGGAAATGACCCTATTATTACGAGAGTATTCGTTAGTACCTTAACCGGGCTAGCTTTTGAATAGTTCTGGAGACTAGAACCGGGAACCATCAATTCATGGAGCGACATGGAGAAAGTCTTTCTCACCAGATTCTATGAAGATGATATGGAGGTGTCAATGCCAGTGCTTCTAGCCACTAAACAGAAGAAAGAAGAGTCAGCCCGGGACTTCATCAAAAGATTCTGAAACGATTCTCTCAGATGTCCGCATGGGATGCCAGAAAAGACCTTGGTAGAAACCTTTCGACATAATTTATCGGCTAAGGTTCTAGCCAGAATGGGGGCAGTAAAGTCCTCAACTTGGAAGGATCTCGCCCTGCAAACTGAAGAAGCTGAAGAAATTACACAAAGACTTGAAGAAGAAGGAGGCGAGGAGAAACCGAAGCGAAGTGGTGATAACAACTATAAGTCCTGACCCCGAGGATACAAGGGAAAGGAGACGCGAATGCTGCAAAAGCAATACTCCTTTAAGGATGAGCACATGAAGACTATCTTCAACCTCCTCATGAGTAAGAAGATGCTGAAACTACCGGAGTCTAAACGTCCAGATGAAGAATGAAAAGTTAATGATCCTAACTACTGTGTCTACCATAAGATCATTAACCACCCTACCCAAAACTGGTATATCCTTAAGGATAAAATTCAAGTCTTAGTAGATGCTAATGTCATCAAGCTCCAAGAGCACCAGAAGAAGGTGACCGCGAACATGGTGACTATCAAGTTCGGTAAGGCGCCCAACTGGATAGAGTCAACAATTCAAGATGAAGTACAACCCATCCCTAAAGGCATGATGCAGGTCGTCAATTTTGATCCACACCAACAGCAGAAGAAGGGACTGTTCCCCTTTGAAACTGATAGGGGCAGATACTGTGGGTGCATCCAGATCTCCTAAGTGATGAACAATGGACTTCCAGTTCATTTGGGAAGAAGCGAAGAGGGAAAACCTTTACCTCCAATGTCGTCTTCGTGATTCCCAAAAATGACGGAGTCATTCCTGCTTTGACCGAGTCGGAAGAAGAAATCGAAAATTCTTTGGTAGCCGATACAGATCCTCCTCCTGCGGGGACCCGTTCAGGAAAAAATTACTTGAAGAACTACGGCCAAACAACAGATTCTCAACCACCGCCAGAGAAAGTCAAACAAAAAGAGCTTAAGTTTGATAAAGTTCTGAAGAAAAAGGGAAAAGAGCTTGCGGAAGACTCGCGAAAGTCATTCCAATTCGACATCCTAACACAGTTGGCCAATATCCCTGCAAGGATAACCTTCTACGAGCTCCTGAAACTCTCTAAATCTACTAGAGAAGTTTTAAGAGAAGCTCTGCAAGATTCAGAAGTATTCTTGGCACAAATGCTAGAGACGATTGAAGAAGGAGAGTCTCTTTGTGCGACATATCACCAGGTCTCTGGTAAAAACATCCCTTGCGTCACTTTCTCTCTGGAAGACATGCAAGTCAGGAGTAATAAGCATTACTGCCCTTTGTATTACAAGGGATACATAGGGTCTACGGAGATTGATCGTATTCAAGTTGATCCAGGCTCGGCCTTGAGTATCATGCCGCGAAGGATGCTACGATATTTTGGAGTACCGATGAATAGATTAGCCGCAACCAACACTACTATCTTCGGGTTCAATGCTAACGGCAGTAGACCTCTGGGTAAAATAAAGCTCAAGTGTCAAATCGGCGACCTGAAGACGGAAGTCACGTGTTACGTGATAGATGCGGACACATCATACAATCTGTTATTGGGGAGACCCTGGATCCATAGCCATCTCATTGTGCCCTCCACGTTACACCAATGCATGAAGTATGTCGACAAAGACGCGAATGTGAAGATGCTCGTTGCGGAAAAACAACCCTTCAAAGGAGTTGAAAACTACTTTACTGACGCGTTGTTGTATCAAGATGCGTTTGGTATTATAGATCAGCCCATTCCAAATGACTCTGATAGCGGCGAAGAGGCTGATACAGAATCAGGATCCGAAGATTCGAAATCCGAGAATGTAATTTGGGATGGTGAGCCCATTGTGATAAGCCTCGAAGGCCTTGATGTAAATAACGCCGTTCACTCTGATGGTGAATGGATGATAAATGAAAATCTGAAATTCGCTTATTCTTCTGGTGTTGATTCTGAGCCCTCAAGCACTAGCACAGATGCATTCAGCGACTGTGTAAATGAGATATATTCTATGACTTCCTTCCAAGCACATATCCGATCATTCTTATACGAATTAAGTGATGACGTTGAAAGTGCTAACCAAATTATTTTTGAGGTCCCTCCCAAAAACGGAACCCAAAAAGCTATAGTATTTGGAAGAGCAAGTCACAAGAATAAAGAGAAATGCTTAGACTCTGAGGAAGAACAGGGAAAACCCGAGTTCTTCCATTATGATGAAAATTTCAATAGAATAATAAAGAAAATGGGATACAATCTAGCTGAAGGAAGGGGGTTGAACTTCGGAAAAGGAAGGAGGACAATCCTTCAACCTTTTGCCCCAGAAGGAAAAATGCCAGACTATTACTAGAAAACCGGCAGGGGGTTGGGGTGCGCGACCACTCCCGAGACCTCCTCAAGCGAAAAAACTGACGAAGAACAGTACGATCATTCGTCGGAATCATCATGCTGGGATTCAGATGTCAGTACAGGTGTGATTTTCTGCGAAGTATCTACGAACATGGTTTCCGCGATCCAAGAAGACGAAGACTTGAAGGAAACCTCACCAGTAAGAGACGATCCTTGGGACAAGTATCTTAATATGAAGTGGGAGATCCAGTTTGAACAGCAGGAGTCCCCGACCGAAGATAAAGTGATGTAAATCAATATGGGAGATGAAAAGAATCCTAAACCCATATTTATAAGTGAGAACCGATCCTCGGAAGAAAGGGAGGAATTGATATCCCTCGTTCGCGAATACATTGATATATTCGTTTGGAGTTATGAGGAAATGCCAGGGTTGGATCCAAATGTGGCGGTTTACAAATTGAAGATCCGACCAAAGGCTAAACCAGTAAAACAGCAACAACAAAGATTCCGCCCAGAGATCATGGAAGCTATAGAAGCTTAAATCAAAAAGTTGATCGCATCAGGCTTTATTCGCGAGGAACAGCACCCTGATTGGGTCACGAATATAGTTCCCGTGACCAAGAAAAACGGAAAAATCCGAGTCTGTATAGACTTTAGAGATTTGAATGAAGCTTGCCCTAAAGACGAATTCCCATTACTCATCACGGATATTAAGATAGATAATACTTGTGGGTATGAGCGCATGACGTTCATGGATCGATTCTTGGGGTATAATCAAATAAAGATGTACCCTGATGATGAGAAGCATACGTCATTTAGGACACCACTCGGGGTATACTGCTATACAGTCATACCCTTTGGCTTAAAGAGCGCAGGTGCTACGTATCAATGCGCTATGAATGCAATATTCCAAGAGCACCTCTGGAAAACAGTGGAGTGCTACAAAGATGACCTAGCGATTAAGAGCAGAAACAAAGACGATCACTTGAAAGATTTGAAGACAGTGTTCGACCTCATGAGGAAGCACCAGCTCAAGATGAATCCAACTAAGTCTTTCCTGAGGGTTTCTAGTGGAAAATTCCTCGATTTTGTCATAACGTCGAAAGGTATACATCTTGATCCAGATAAAGTCAAAGCTATCCAAGACATGTCACCTCCCCGTAACCTCAAAGAGTTAAGAGGATTGCAAGGCAGGCTGGCGTACATCCGCAGGTTTATATCAAATTTATCTGGTAAATGTCAGCCTTTCACTAGATTGATGAGGAAAGGAGTGTCGTTCATCTGGGATGACGCATGCCAAAAGTCTTTTGAAGAAATCAAACAATATCTCATGAAGCCACTAGTGCTTGTATCCCCAATTTTGGGAAAGCCTTTCTTGTTATATGTAAGGGGTATGGACCGTTCATTGGGCGTTTTGCTAGAGCAGAAGAATGAGTCAGGTCATGAACAAGCTATTTACTACCTCAGCAGAATGATGATCGGGACGGAATACCGGTATAATCCTGTGGAAAAAGAATGTCTAGCATTGGTATTCGCAATACAGAAAATGCGACACTACTTAGCTAGACAAACTATCCACGTTGTATCGAGAGTTAACCCCCTGAGAATATTAATGACTAAACCCAGGTCATTAAATTCAAGACTATCCAATTGGGCTATTTTGCTATCACAATATGATATGCACTTTGTCCCGCAAAAATCCATCAAAGGACAGGCCGTGGCCGACTTCTTGGCCGAACATCCAATCCCGGCATCCTCGAAGTTATACGAACAAATTCCGGGAGAGTTAGAAGAAGGGGACTTGATTCCAGAAAAGGATGATTCGAGAAGGTCTTCCGAAGCAAATACAGTCTCGAAAGGTGTATGGCAGCTTTTATTTGATGGTGCCTCCCGAATGGGATCCAAAGGAAAGACAACAGCGGGGGTAGGAGTTGTTCTCGTCTCTCCCCGCAACCACATCATTCCTCAAGCTTACTCGTTAACAAGTTCGTACTCCAACAACGTCGCGGAATACAACGCCCTCCTAATCGGCTTAAGAATAGCCAAACAACTGGGGGTCGAATATTTGGAGGCATATGGAGACTCTCAACTCGTTGTGAATCAAATAAAAGGGGAGTACGAGATCAAACATGAAGACCTCCTGCCGTATTATCGCGCAGTGATCAAGATCGCTGATAGTTTCAATGGTTTCTATATCAGCCACGTAAAGCATCACCTAAATAGCTATGCAGATTCGCTAGCTTCCTTGGCTGCTACATTAGCCTTGCCCAAGCATGCTAAAAGGCAAATTATGGTAAGCATCAAGGAGTTGTTCTGTTCAAAGGATGAGCAAAAAGAAGAAATGAAGAAGCCACAGGAAGACGAAGCTGACGCTTGCGCATCAAGCCTAGAACCAAGGGATTGACGTTTTCCTTATATAGACTATATCCTTTACGGGATATTACCCGAAGGTTCAAGAGAAGCCAAAGCCATTCAGAGAAGGGCTATCCATTTTTACTACAACGCAGAACTCAGACATTATATAGAAAATCCTACGATGGAATTTTGCTTCGCTGTCTCTCCAACCGCAAAGCTCAAAAGGTACTCGAAGAAGCTCATGCTGGCATCTGCGGAGCACATCAGCCAGGACTGAAACTTTGGAATAGAATCCTAAGGATGGGTTATTATTGGCCTAAGATGATGATAAAAGCAGTCAACTATGCCAAGAAGTGTAGGGCCTACCAAATACATGCAGACTTTATACATCAAGCTCCAGAATACCTCCACCCGACGGCTACGTCATGGCCATTTGAGCAATGGGGTATGGATATCATAGGGCCAATTTCTCCGCCATCAACGAGAGGACACCGGTTCATTTTGGCCATAACTGATTAGTTTTCAAAATGGACTGAGGCCATCTCCCTGACCGAAGTAAAATCGTCAGATGTTATCAAATTCATCAAGCACCATGTGCTTTATCGTTTCGGGGTGCCTAGAAGAATAATTCATGACAACGGACCTCAGTTCGTAAGCCAAGTGTATTCCAAATTCTGCAACAAGTACAGGATCGAGAATGTGGCTTCATCGCCATATTACCCTGCAGCTAATGGTCTAGCAGAAGCCTTCAATAAGACTATTGTAAAACTTCTTAAAAAATTTGTGTCATCCAATCAACGGGATTGGGACGAAAAACTAGGAGAATGCCTATGGGCATACCGTACTACAGTCCGAACTCCTACCAATGCCACGCCCTTCTCCTTGGTATACGGATCAGAAGCGGTCCTGCCTTTGGAAATCCAAATCCCATCGTTGCGAGTCGCGTTAACAATTAGGATGACGGAAGAAGAAAAGCATCAATAAAAGCTCCAAGAGTTAGAAGCCTTGGATGACAAGCGTTTGGAAGCTCAACAGAATATCGAGCTATACCAGGCGCAGATCTCCAGAACCTTTAACAAAAAGGCTAAACGAAAAACTTTTAAGAAGGGTAATCTGGTCCTGTCAGTTAGAAGACCGATCATAACAAGCCAGAAGTCTAGGAGAAAGTTCCAGCCAAAGTGGGAGGGACCCTTTGTTATTGATACGGTCTACTCCAACGGTGCGTATTGGTTGACAAAACCTAATGGTGACAAGGTCCTGATGCCAATCAACGGCAAGTTCCTGAAGAAGTATTATTCTTAGCAAAATTACAGAATACCAGTTATAATACGACCTGGGTAGTTCTATGCGAATTATGAACAAAAGTTTCTCTGTAATTAGAAGTTCATCAATCGAAATTTTTGGTTCCGGACTAAAGGCCTTCAGTTTGCGAACCAAATTCTATCAAATTTGCCAAGTTAAATATTATCTCTGGCGAACCAGATTTTCCTTCTATCAAATTGGCCAAGTTAAATATTATCTCTGGCGAGCCAGATTTTCTTTCTATCAAATTTGCCAAGTTAAATATTACCTCTGGCGAGCCAGATTTTCTTTCTATTAAATTTGCCAAGTTAAATATTACCTATGGCGACCAGATTTTCTTTCTATAAAATTTGCCAAGTTAAATATTACCTCTGCCGAACCAGATTTTCCCTTTTATCAAATTTGCTAAGTTAAATAATACCTCTGAAAATCAAATTCGTCAACAAGAAGTTCTTTCATCCACAGTAATTTCGGGTACTTAGAAAAATTTTGATTCATTATGAGATTATCAAGTTAACAGATACCTCTGATAATCAATATCAGAATTATTCTTCAGATACTCTTAGTTACGTAAAAAGAAAGAAACTTATTCATTCATCATCAGAGCAAAATTACAGAGAATTCTCTAAGTGCTATACAGCCAATAAGAGTAGATACAATCACCGATAAAAAAAAAAGAAAACTTGCTTCTGTAACCGTCTCTTTCGGCATGGTTCAGATCAAAAAGTTTGCTTCTGCATGCTCTTCTTCTGGAAGGACAGATTTGCTTCTGTAACCGCCTCTTTCGGCATGGTTCAGATCAAAAAGTTTGCTCCACAGCCTCCACTTCCAATTTGCTCTTGTAGCCTCCTTTTTCAAGGATGGCTTAAGAGGCATAATCTTTTTTCTTCTTTCCGACAACAATCAGAGACCTCCTGGTTGGTTCCCCCAGTGATGATACCAGTGTCTTAATTAGCTCAAAACTGGGCATACTAAATGCAAACCCCAGCTGTACAACTGACGGGTTGCGCAAATTCAAGGTCTTGGTCATTAGTACCCCAACCTGCTGGGATACTAGGAAAGAAGAAAAATAATACTCCAGACCCGAAATCTTTTCTCTCATGAAAGATACATGAGACCTTCCAAGCCCCTTGAGGCATTGGAAGCAATTACGAGCCCATCGGGTTTGAGCCATTGTTAAGGAGAATGACTACGGTTATTTCCTGCAGCCGAAACAAATCCTTGTTAAAAGGGAAGAAACAGAAGGAAGAGGAGGATATGAATCAGAAAAAGAGGTTTATCTTAATTAAGGAAAATGACTACGGTCAAAAGAACCTTTTCGGTGAGACACCCCGCTGGATCGATGCAGTCTGGAAGTCTTGTGACATGCCAACCCTTACCCATCACTTCGGTTGAAGAAGAAGAAAATATGGCTGCGCTGGTAGATTGACTACAAAAGAAAGGAAAAGAAGAGAGTCGCGAAGAAAATTCTCACGGCTGAATGATCTTCCATTGAAGAAGTCAGGTGTCTTATATAGACAAGTTTGGTGACTATGATCTCCAGTTTGGAAGAGATAAAGCCGAAATTCTCGGTCAAGATTTTCAGTTCAGATCTCAATAAAATTTATTACTGTTACATGGGACGCTTAGATATCGCAACCCGGAGATCTCATCATTAATAGAGGTATGCAACGCTTGGAATTCCACACCCAAACGGCTGCATCCCATAACCCGTAGAAGTCTCTACAAATTCTGAAAAATCTACGGTCTATTCCGCGAACTTCCAGACGAAGCATCACGGACTAGAATACCGGAACTCGGGTCGTGGATTAGATATGGATTGTGTAAATCCGCGAACCCCTAAAATTCACGTGACTTAAAAAAGTCACGTAACAGATATACAGATACCAGAGTTTTACGGTGGTTCGCAAACTTCAGACAAAAGATGGCAAGTTCGTTACAAATCTTTGAAGAATAACTGCAAAATCATACCTTGGAAGGCCAAAATGAGGTTCTCCATAAACAACAAGGGAACTATTACAAAAACAAAAAGGAACCTAAAACAGTGTACACAAGAGTTTTACAATTCAATGGTTCAAAAGGGCCTTTATTTTCTCCTCGGTATCGTCAATGTCTTGTTGAAGGGTTTCATAAGCTTGAACAGCGGCCTGACGACGTAATTCCTCGTCACTGGCGATAACATTCTGCACTGCAGCAGCCTCCAGTGTAGCCAATTCAGCCTGTATCGCCTGGAGATCTCTGGTTGTATTGTCCTGCTGGCGCGATAAGTTGACGAGGTTCCTCATTGATTCATCGCGCTCCTTGGTTATTTTGGCCAAGAAAGCTCGAGTCTTGGCGATGGTCGCTTGAGCCTTAGTAATAGCTTGGTCATGGCCCTTGACAATTGAAGCAGCGGCTTCCACTTGGAGAACCAGAGACTCGCGGTCTGATTGACACTTTTCTAAAGAGGCCTTGCAAACAGTTGCCTTCTCCTGAGTCTCCTTCTGAGATTTAAATTGTTCCTCTTTCAGCTTCTGGAAAATGATTTCAACTGTCTCAGATTTATCAGCACTTCTGGCTTTCGACAGAGATTCAGCATGCCTTTGAAGCTGAGTTATCATAAACCTAAAAGGAGCGGCTCTATCCTCTCCACCAATGCTAACAATACCAGTTAGATAAATGTTGAGAACATTGGCGAGTGAAACAAAAGAAATCCCCTTCAGTATTTTATCAATACAGCGGTCCAAGAAGTGAAAGAAAGTCTCCACTGTGTCCTTCAGCAAATCAGTCTCAAGCATGTCAATCTCTGTATGAGAAGGAGTAATAGTGGATGAGACAGAAGCGGGTTGATCCGCAACCAAGCTAGTACCAGGAGGAATGACACCCCTGGAGATTTTCGCGGAGCTACCAATCACAGTCTCCTGAACTACAGCATCAGTTGGAGTAGCTGTGGTCAAAACCTTAGACATAGCAGTTTCGGGAATCACTGCTTCTGAAGTATCAACCGCAGAGGTAGTAATTTTGGTCGCTTCACCAGTTTCAGCTCCCGCGATGGTATTGTCTAGGGAAGTCACCTTCGCGCCCATGCACTCTAAGTCCGGAGTCAAAACTGGAGCTAGCAAAAAGAAGAAAATTGACAGTATCATTTGATAAAATAGCATAATTGCTGAAGAAAGAAGATAAAGATCCAAAGGTTGGACGCTGGATTCTCCAAGTCCGTACACCTCAGGACCAAACACTTCAAACCCGTATACTTCGGTTCGAACCTCCTCGCTCAAAAAGACCTATTTACCATGATCTGAAGAAGGAGTAGAAGAGCGAAAACTGTCACTACTGGCGTCATCATTATCGCCCCATTCATCTTGATCTTCAGAGGGAGGTGCTGCTTTTGGGGGATCTGATGCGCGAGTCTCCCCAATGATTTGCACTTCATCATCTGCAGTGCCCTGAGCAACAAGAACTACAGAATCCTCTTGTAAGGCCGAAGAAGCACTAACTTCAACGTCGGCCTAGCCAATAGGAGGAATAGAATCCTTTTGAGTAATGGGAGCAGGGTCATTGCAAAGAATAGGTCCTTGGTTCTAACGCCTCTTGAGGGAGCGGAGAGTTAAGGAGGAGTCATCTTCATCCTCCTTGGATTCTTTAGCGAGGGATTCAGCAATTAGAGTAGGTATTGCAGTTCCTATCCCAGACAGGGTGCTCTGCGAATCAGTTCCCTGTGGAATGGTAGGCAAGTCGCTAAGACGCCTTAGTCTCTTCCGCTTATGTGAAAATTTCTTGGGAGAAGACTGCGATGGAGGAGAAGTCTTCCTCGACGTCGGATCAGGAGAAGCATCAAGGGAGGCAGCCTGAACCGGTGCATCAGTGTCCTCTTCCCTTTGTTCTGATTCATTAGATGCGCTATCCCCCTGAAGTCCTCCATCCCTGCCACTTTCATGTTGCCGGCCTTCTTTTTCTGGGTATACCAGGATCTGATCTCCCGCAGACTGGTATGGTGTATGTTAAAATTCTGAGGAGTAGAGTTAGCATCCGCAAACCACTTACAGAAGCAGAAGCTCATACTCGAGTTCGGGGTCTTGAGCGGAAGATTAAATTTGGCTTGAGTTCCACCTGCGATGAAGTGAAACCAAGCTCGAGCTCCCTCAAGAACATTCCCAACAAAGCTTAATTCTCTATTGGGATTACCAACGTAAAGCTGATCATACCCAAACTGTCAGGCAAAGCAACTCGGGTAGTAAGATTCTATATAGCAAAGGTTCCCCAAACAAAGGACCAGATGTTCTGGGCGGATATTCATCAACCACTAGAAACACCCCAGAGATAGGGAGTGAATTTATCAGCACTAGCAGTATCTGTGAATTCTTCCCCGTACCCAGCATTCGGGAAGTATGAGAAATATCTAAACAACTCAAAAGTTGAGAAATGACGAAGGGTTTTGCGGATCGCGGCCACGTAGCCTCCTTTCCATTGCGACCTCTCATAGTGCTGCACTTTGAGAGCACTTAAGTCAATCTGCGAGTCTGCAGGACTCATCAAAGTAGGGCAATATAGAACTAGCCCAGCCATCAAATAAGTATAAGGGAGTTCTATAAGCGAATTAGGAGTCTTGATGACAGGGTCTCCTTTCTTCCTCTGCTCCTTCACATTGCAGAATGTATAAGATATTCTTCTCAATCCATTTTGGATACTGCATACCATAGCGGGTAACAAACTGAGTCGCCTACCCAATGCCAATAGAACGGCTGGATATACGGCCCCAATGGGTATGTTTTCCTGCGAAGGAATAACACATTTTTTCAGCCAAACAAGCAAATAATCCACCTAGAAGGCAGGGTCAGATAAGGGTTGAAGGGCCTGATAATGAAAACTCTCAAAGGACGTCCCAGCTTTGAAAACGTCCTCGTCAGCTTCGGCAACATAAGCATATGTCCCGAAACTTGCAATCTTCTCTCAAGCTCCTTTACAGAAACTGGAGAAAGGCGAATGAAGTTCGGATTACTCCTAGAAAAATTAGGCAGAAGATATTGCAGCCACTTTTTTGGCTTCAAGCTACGGGTGCCCGATGTGTGGGTGCAGATATGATAATGGCAGAGCAATTTCCAGTAAGTATCATAAGCCAAAGGGTCATAAGTTTTCAGCAAATGGAGTTCTTCTCCAGTAGGGACGTACTCTTCATATGGGACGTCTCCCATAGGCAAGCCCGAGACCTCATGCATCTCGTGTAGGGCGAAACCCAACTCGCCTCGAGGGCAAAATATTGTACAAGTATCAGGATTATACAATTCCAATAAAGCAAAGAAATGGAATCTGCTGGTGGTAATGCCGTGCTGAACAGCCCTGATGGCGCGATACAGTCCCGCATGATGAAACTGATCCCTAAATGATCGCAGAAAGAAGTCAGTCAAGACCGCCCACTCTCCTTTCGAAGAACAGTGAACCCATCCAGGGAGACGAAAGTCCTGAACAGGAAACTCTCCTTATGCATTGGTAAAATGGTGCAGAAAAGTCTGCGCAATTATAGGAACCTCGCCTCTGGGGAGATCATGTTTAAGCAATCCCGACAGCAACCCACGAAAGCTCTTCCCAGTACCACGAGGAAAAGCACCTTGAGCATTGAAGCCCCCCCAGCAAGATGCCGTCTTGTGGCCTGTTTATGTGCCAATCCATTCGCCTGGGCACAGAAAGGGACTGAAAGAATAAGAATGGATAAGATCTCTCCATATTGGGGAGAAACAAGTGGCGACCTTCAACTTGGCGAAGCCACTTGTAATCATCATCTTCCAAACCACTGTCGGGCACTGAAATATGGTCCCCAAACAAAAAGACAGGTTTGAGGAACGGAGACCGATTATCTCCTTCGAAAGATACATTGGTCATCAGCTCTCGCAATGTTGAGCGAGAAGGGTGGAGAATCTTATCTTCTCTCTCTTGGTTATCTGAGGCTGTACAATGGGAAAAGATATGACCAAATCTAAACTCTTTCTTCCCATCATAGCCGTCAGAATATCCGAAATAATGATCCTTTAGCCAAGGATTCGAGGCATAATCAACTGTAAAAGACATCCAGATTCAAGATAAAAAAAAAGTAAGAAAGGGACTGCCTTTCGAATTTTTTTTTACCTCCAATCAAGGGTGCCTACTGAACCACTATCGGACTAGATGTTGCTTGAGGATCTTGACAACTACTGGCAGCGGCATTGGAAGAAGAAGCTTTCTTCGGCATCTTTTGCAGAGGGAGAAAATCCTTCGCACAGAGAATCAGAAGCTATAGGAGATTGAAGACGAGAAGTCTGAGGAGTCTAAACGAAAAACTCAGATTTCAAATTTCTTGAGATAAGGGCAACCTTTCTCGTAAAGTGGAGGTTATATAGCCGATGATTTGACGACCGAGATCTCTGGACAGACGTGATATCCGGCTCGAATCTCATGAATACCTTTACATTTAATGTGGCTCGGAGAACGTCTCAATTCTGATGCCGTAGAAAAACAACCGCCTGCCAGCCTTCCCGCAAAAGTTCGCGACCCTAATACAGAGTCGGTTTCTCCTCAAAAAGCGAAGTTCGCGACCCTAATACAGAGCCGCTTTCTTCTCAAAAGTGAAGGTTCGCGACCTTAATGACAGAGTCGCGCCCCTTCCGAAAACAATTTGCGACCCTAATACAGAGTCGTTTTCTATTCAAAAATGAAGGCTTGCGCCCCTAATACAGAGACGTGTTCCTTCCGAAGCGAGAGTTTACGACCCTAATACAGAGTCATTTTCTACTAAAAAATGAAGGTTCGCGCCCCTAATACAGAGACATGTTCCTTCCGAAACAAGAGTTCGCGACCCTAATACAGAGTCGTCTTCCACTCAAAGATAAAGAGTCGCGCCCCTAATACAGAGACGTGTCCCTTCAAAAGTAAGAAGCAGTGTGGCGCTAATACAGAATCATAGACTTCAAGCAAACGCAATGGAGGTTCTAATACAGAATAGTATATCCAAAGTATTCCGAAACTCCTCAAAGAATAATGAGAGCTTTGGAAACTTTGAAGGGGGTTTTGTCGGCGAAAAATTCTGGAAAAGCAAAGCAGATCCACGAATTTAGAGACAGAAGCCCGATCCGCGAATCTAAGAAACTGAAGTCCGCGAATCTAAGAAACTGAGGTCCGCGATCCAGACGACAGAACAGGTTCGCGAATCTAAAACTGAGATTCGCGACACTACCCATAACTTTCGGGTAGGGGTTTAATACAAAGTCACCCGACCCGAACAGAAAAATTGCCACCTCGGATCGTGGGAATAACTGCCAAATGGATGCAGCGGCGTTACTTCGATTATGGGAACAACCGCCTAACGAATATGGCGGCACTTCTCGAGTAATGGGAGCTAACGGTCGAGCAAAATATGGAGGGACGTTACTCCAAACCCCCTATAAAAGGCGGGAGAGCGAAAGACAGAAGGGACGCTACAGAGACACTCTACACTCTAGAGACACACTCTTCAGACGAACGTCTTCTCCCAGAAATTACCCCTTGTGATCAAGAGTAAAGAGTCATTTTTCCTTTCCTTTAGCCAACTAAGAGAGATTGTACGGAGTGTTAACGGAGAGCATGATCGTCCTCCATAGCTACCTAGAAACCCGGCCTTAAACAAAGAGGAAGTCCATCTTCCTCATCTTCTGTAAATGGAAAACCGTTAGTTTGTAATCTTTTATTGAAAGATTGTCAGTAAAGAGAAACTCAATTTTTTATGGCGAACAATGCATGGGATTCTTCTCTCTTTCTGTTTAGAAGTTTCCGAAAATCTCTTGCATTGGAACTCTTGGCGACGGCGTCATCTTTGAAAGATAGCCTTGGGACCGGAGTTCCTGTTTCGTCGAAGGCTTTCGGAGCAAGTCTCACCCTAGCTGGAACAGTGGGTGGGATAGTTTTATCCTTTGAGATAGGCTCCTTGCTAATCGTACGCTCTCCGCGAGTCTGAAGTTTGCGCGCTCCTTATATTGCGCGATCATGCTTTCTCCCTGAAACTCAAGAGACGTGAATGTAGATTCCGCATTTGTAATCATAGATAACCTTGGTGGATTTACTCTGTTTCCTCTGTAATCTTGATTCTCTGTAATCTCGCATTTTGGCCTCCATACTTGTACAGTAGGCCTTCGCGATAATGAGTTGGCAGTTTTCTATTACTGCGTGATCCTGCGAAAGGCACGAGCTTTGCTTCTTCTTACGTTCATTCTCATTGTACGAGTGAGAGGAACCTCTTTTCCCGCGTCATAGTCCTGCGGAGTAGGTAATGGTCGTTTCCCCTTAATGAAGTGGGGACTTTGATCCACTTTACTAGAGAGATCAGGAGTATTAGCCAAAACTGGCTCAGAGCCCAATGTTAGTGAAGAGGAGGATTTCGGACCAGTTTAGTCTACTGAATCCTCCTCCTGAGTTATTGCCCTTGAAATCTCCTTGAAAATTGATCCTTTGGAGACCTTACGGCACCCCTGTAAGGACTCTTAGAGCCGGAAGAAAAAAAAATTTCATACTTTTCTTGGTCAACCTGAATGGTGAGCGAGTTGACCAGACTGTCAACTGGGATGTTGTCGGATTGAGCTACTACCAGATCACCGGAGGTGATGACATTCCCCAGCAGAGTTGCCAATCTTCTGTTAGCCATAAAATTGTAAATGATTCTCTATTGAGCAATTTTAAGAAAGGACTACAATTTCAACGGTTTTCCGTTTACAGAAGGTGAGGAAAAATCAAATTCCTCTTTGTTTAAAACTGGGTTCTAAGGTAGCTGTAGAGAACGATCTTTCTCTCCGTTGATACTCCGCACAAACTCTTTCAATTGGCAAAAAGGCTCTGGACTTCTGATCACAAAGGGTAATTTTTTTAGAAGAAGATGATCGATCCCTTCTCTTTCTATTTTCCCGCTTTTTATAGGCTTTTAGAGCAACGTCCCAGTTTCATTCGTTCGACCGTTAGCCCCATTACTCGAGAAGTGGCGTCATATTCGTTAGGTAGTTACCCCCCGATCGAAAAAATGTCGCTACATTCGTTTGGCAGTTGGCTCCATAATCTGAGATGACAACTTCTCTTGTTCGGGTCGGGTGACTTTGTATTAAACCCCTCTCCGGAAGCTATAGATAGCATCGCAAATCTCAACTTTAGATTCGCGGATCTGTTCTGTTGTAGCTGGGTTGCGAATCTCGAACTTTAGATTCGTGGATCTGCTGAGCTGCGGATCTCAAACCCTAAATTCGCAGATCTGCTTTGTTTTTGACGAATGACTCCAGAATTGTTCACCGACAGTGTATACATGGATAAGACATGATTACTTTCTGTTGAGACAAAGTTTACCTTATTTACATAAATGGGATGTCCATACAATGTCTGGCATGAAATCTATATTATTTTCTTAAAAAGCATGTACATACTATATTCAGTACGAAATGTATACTATTATCCTTAGGATATTCACGTTGTGTTCAGTACAAAACCAATATTATTCCCCTATTTGAAATATCAATACTATTCAGTGTGGAATCTATACTATTTCTCTAGTTGGGATGTTTATATTGTATTCAGTACAAAATCTATTACTATAAGAAAACTAGATTTTCGTTACAAAAAATTCGTAACAATTACAAAAATTATCACTAAAAGAGAGTATTTTGTGACAACAAATAAAGCTTATCACGAAAAATGAGTTTTTGGTGACGATGATAAATACTTGTCATAAAATTCTAATTTTTAGTGACAACGTATTCAATCTCATCACTAAATATCTGTTTTTGGTAACGATAAATATTTGTTATCATAAAAAAGTACTGTAGTGACAAGTTTTTCATGATGAAAGTAAAAAATGTCATTAAACGAGAATATTTATAACAAGTAAACCTTGTCACTAAAATTTGTGACAAAAAAAATTATTCATCATGTAATACAAATTTTTAGTGACAATGTATTAAAATTTGTAACTAAATATCTGTTTTTAGTAAGGTAAACTTTTAGTTGTCACAAATTTATAATTTAGTGGTGAATTTTTTGAGAAAAATTATAACTAAAAGATGGTATCTTGCGACAACAAATAAATCTTGTCACTAAAAATTAAAATTTATTTTGACAAAGATAAATACGACCACATATTAAAACTTGTCACTAAATATCAGTTTTTTTTTTTTAGCGACTCGAGAATACAATTTAGATTTTAATATCTCTGACAAGAATTTATTACTAATTTTTTTTTTGTAACGGATAATATTCACAGGTAAATTACTTTTTTATTCTACAATTAATTACTGTATATTATTTTTAGATTTATTTTCTGAATGACTCTCCCTCTCCCTCCTTATACGCGTGATCTCTCTCCGGTCTTATCACTGCCTCTTTTTTTTTCCCCCAAAATCGACCCTTATCCGACTAGACTCTGCCCTGCGTGCGCCTGCCCCAACACCCCACCGCATACTCTGTTCACCCCACCGCATACTCTGTTCAGGCTTCGAGCGACGCCCCTAACCCCCTATTTCCTTCCTCTGTTCTTCCTCCTCCCTCAAAAATCCCAAGCCCTCAAAATCCCCAAAATCCCCAAAATCGTTCTCGCCCCAGACTCTCCCTACCTCCTCTATCGAACCATAAGCCCCCACAAGCACGTCGCTTCCGCTCTCAAGTACTCCCCCGAAAGTGCCGTCCTCGCCTCCGCCTCCGCCGACAAACCCTCCGCCACCACTCCAGCTCCTCCCTCACCCCTTATCTGATGTCGTCGCCCATTCGGAGGGTGTCTTCGAGCTCTCCTTCTCCTCTAACGCCCGCTTCCTCTGCTCTGCCTCCGACGACCGGACCCTTCGCATATGGGACATCGCAGCCTCTACCCCCATCAAAACCCTAGCTAGCCACACCAACTTCGTCTTCTGATGCTTCTTGAACCCCCCCAGTCCAACATGATCGCCTCCAGCTCCTTCGACGAGACCGTCCGCTTCTGGGATGTCAAGTCCGGCAAGTGCCTTCGGATCCTGCCTATCCACTCCGACCTAGTTGTGGGGGTGGATTTCAACCGGGACAGATCGCTCATCGTTTCCAGCAGCTTCAATGGGCTATGTAGGGTTACGGACGAAACATTGCATCCAGAATTTGATGACGAAGAGAGCCCTCCGGTGTCGTTCCCCCGCCCAATGGGCAGAATGTTCTCACGGCTTCTCTCGATGGGACATTGGTAAGTTTTCGATGCTTCTTGCTTCTTTTTTTTTCTTTTTGGGTTAGTGAAATTTTGTACAAGGATGAATCTTTATATACCGTTTCTTTTGGAATGGTAACAAATGGAACCAATATTTCTTTACAATTCAATTAGAGACAGTTTCTTGAAAAGAAATGATCTTTTGAAGAAACTATATTTAGATGCCTTTACAATTGATTAATAATTACAGAAAGAGGAATTCAAAAACAAGTGACATTTAGGCAATTTCAATGTGTAATTCAGTGTCGATGGGAGCAAAATGAGGCCGATTCGGAGGGCCGTACAAAGAAATACGGTGATGAAGTGGTCAAGGTTAGAGGATGTTATGTCAAAGACCCAAGTCTTGTGACGGGAACTTCTAAAGGGGCACAACTTTTTTCCTAGTGAGCCCAGATTTCCTAGTGAGCCCAGTTAAAATTTAGAAGGAGATAAAATTTCTTAGTGAGCCCAATTTAATTCCCAAAATACCCTTACTTCATATTCCCTCTCCTCTCTTCCTCTCCACTCTCAAACCCAGATCCCTCTCCGCTCTTCTCCTTCCAACCCGCCCCCACACCCCTCGCCCCCACCCCCTCCGCCCCCACCCAGCTCTGCCCGACCCAAACCCTCCGCCCGTCCCCACATCCTCCACCCCTACCCCCTCCGCCCCCACCCGGCTCCGCCCGACCCACACCCTCCGCCCGCCCCCACATCCTCCGCCCCTACCCTCTTCGCCCTCACCCGCCTCCGCCCGGCCCCCCCACCCTCCGCCATCCCCCACACGCTCTGCCCCCACCCGCCGCTACCACACCTCCACCCTCCGCCTCCAGTGTCCGCTGCCACATCCCAATCCTCAGCTACCTGATTTCTTCTCGGTCTCAGATTTTTGAGCTCTACTGTAAGTCTCCTTTAATTTAAATTTAATTTTTTTTTATTTTGTTTATTCTTATTTGCTCTGTACCCTGAAAACTAAAAACTTCTTGTTTGGTTTGATAATAATTTACATTCGGGAAATTCTAAACGAATACATTTTTTTGTTAATTTTGTTTATTTAATATTTAGATTATAATTATGAAGAAAGTATAATATTGTAATCGTAGTTGTAAAATTTGCGAAACAAGTAGTTATTTTCTAATTATAGATGTTAATATTAAAATTTATTAATTAATTTAGAAGTTGAAAATAAATAGATAAAATATTATATTTGTAGCAAATTATACTTTATTACTACTTATTTGCTCATAGAAAATTTATTGTTTTGATAAAAAGTATCTATAAATGAAATATCTTTGTGTTACATAGATGGATCCGGCAGAATCTTCTCGCGTTCGACCAACGGCCTCGTTAAGGAGGAAGAAAGCAGCATCTCGACCACAAATCCAACGCCCGATACGAGAGAGAGAAATCGAAGTTACCGTAGATACTAAATTAAATGAAGAAACTCCTAATTGCGAAGATTAAAGCCGTGCTAACTGGTTGCACTCAGTTAGAAGAACCACCAGAAGAGCAAGTAGAGGAATAAAGACAAGATCAGTCCACCAGAAGCAGACGTCAACTCTCGAGGAAGACAAGGAGACAGTGATTAGATTATATTAATTGTGTATTGATATGGATGATGTAAGGAACTTCAAGTGGCCAGTATAATTGTTTTTTTCAAACATTTCGAAGAATTTGTAGAATATATGGTTTTTGTTTGTAATGAACCCTATTGGTCGCTTTTTGTTTGATGAATATATACACTACGTTTGTATCATTATATCATTATATCGGTGTATCAGGAGTATCATTGTATTTGTATATCTAGAGTATCATTGTATCGGTGTATCAGTGTATCATTGTATCGATGTATCGATATATCAGTGTATCAGTGTATCGATGTATCAGTGTATCATTATATTGGTGTATCGGTGTAGTAGTGTGTCATTGTATCAGCGTATCGATGATTCAATTTATCCATATATCATTGTATCGGCGTATCAGTGTATCGGTTTATCGATGTATCAGTGTATCATTGTATCAGTGTAGCAGTGTATCATTGTATCGGCGTATCGATGATTTAGTTTATCCATATATCATTGTATCGGTGTATTAGTGTATCATTATGTCGGTGTATCAGTGTGTCGGTGAATCATTGTATCTTTTTCCTTCCTTCACTATATTTTGTATTAATATATAATTAGTCATTAATATAAGTTCTTAAAGTGACGTAATATTTGTGTGTCTGGAGTATCATTGTATCGCTGTATTATTGTGTATCAGTGTATCATTGTATCGGTAAATTATTGTATCAGTGTATCATTGTGTCGGTATATCAGTGTGTCGGTGTATCATTGTATCTTTTTGCTTCCTTTCCTATATTTCGATAATAATGTATAATTAGTTATTAATATAAGTCATAAAAGTCACGTTAAATTGGGTAAACTAATAATATATTATTTTATTACATTAATAGAGTGAGTGAGGCAGCGGCGGAGATATTAGATTGGGTCAAGCCCTATTCGGACTGTCAGTCCGAACGTGGGGGCTCCGTTCGGACTGTAAGTCCGAACGGAGCTGGTCCGTTCGGACTGTAAGTCCGAACAGATCTGGTTCGTTCGGACTTTAAGTCCGAACGGACTAAAAAAAATTCTGCGCGAGAGGGAAGAAGGGCAATATGGAAAAAAAAATTTTGAGGGCAAATTTGATATTTATACTGAACTTTAACTGGGCTCACTAGGAAAAAACTTGTGCCCATTTAGAAGTTCCCTCTTGTGACATAGAGAAAATTGCATAATGCTTGAACTATGCCCTGAGGTGATGTGTGCATCACGATGGTGAGACTCGTTCCCTATCCGCTCAGCTATATTAAAGTCTCTAACATCTTTAATTGATGATCTTGAAGGTATTAATTGATGCTTTGAGCAACTAACAATGTTTTAAGCAAGTCAAGAAAGCCATCTAAATGAAAATAATTTATTCTTAGTGAATTACCCTGAATTTTCTAGCAATAAAATAGCTCTTGGTTTACTTGAACATCAAGTGTGAATATGTTCTTTCTTTGATAACATGCACTTGGTTTCTTTTAATTTATTCTTGCATGTTTCATCACCTGAGATATATACCTTCTTATAAGAAGAAAATTTAATTTAATCTTTCTGACTTTCCAAGTAAGTGATGTTTCTTTCTTTCTTTATTATTTTTTGTACAGGTCCAAGGACATTTTAAACTGTCATGCAGTGGTGTGATGACGTTTGACCTTTTGCATTATCCCTACTCTGAGTTTGAACTTATGGCTGAGGAACTTCTAATGAACGACTCAATCATCAAGGTGGCCTTTGCAACATCCGTTTTATTGTATGAATGTGCCCTTACATGTGCTTTAGACAAACATATTCTAGAATATATGGTGGAGAGACTCATTTCTTTTTAACATGTTAATAAGATGAATTAACTTGCAAATAAATGCATCACTAGCATACTATGAGTATCTTTTGTTTCTCACATTAGTGAATTATATATTTTCAGTTGAAAACCGTTATATATGATGCCGATTATTTTAGTGAAAATAAATAATGTTAGATCATGTTTAAGAGGATCTTCAAGTCTATTTTAGCCACAACTCTTTTGACTAGAAGATTTTTTTTCCTTCTTTCAGTTTCTAATGTCGTTCTGTTGTTTCAACATGGTGTCTCGACTCAAGAGAAGGAGAAAGAATGACCAACTCTGTTCTACCATGATTTGGGAGTTCATTATGATATTTTAATAATGATGCAATTTAGAACTTATAGTGAAAAAACAGTATTGTTATATAAAACTAATCTTAATCTTCTATTGATGCATAGCATTAAATTAGGATGACTACATTCTCCTGAATATTAGGCAACCCAAGTCACCATACAGATATGGTACTTGTTTTCATTACCACTTCAGTCCTCTAGTCATGTTGCATCATATTTTTCATTATCTTGTGTGCTTTGTTTCTTTTAGCATACTCCAGTCGCAATATGTCAATAACACCTGCACATGTTCATGCCTTTTAATTCATGTCACATATGCATATTCTCTCTAATGCTATTAAACTTTCATCACATTTGGTTAGGGGAACTTTTAACATATATTTGTGCTTATGCATACATAGCACAATATTTTTTTGATGCTACTGCTTTAATGATTCAGGTATTTGGCGCTCTATGAATGTCTGTAAAAATGTTTTTGACATTGAATTCTGAAATGACTATAGATGGGAGTGGAGAAGTTCCAACATTATTACTTGAGGCCAGCAACTTAATTGTTCTATAGGTACCTGAGCAATTCTATACCACCATCCAAATCTTAATTGGTTTGTAATTATTTTGTATTTTTCAGCATTTGGACAAAAATAGTTTATTTTTGTATATGGTGAACTTGTTAAGTATTAGGACAAAACTTTTGAGTATTTGTAAGTTATTTAAACATGTTACTTAATATTAGTATTGGTCTCGTTGATTCAAATATTTTGTTGATAAAATTGTACTTCTATGTTGTTAAATTGTATGTAATTGTTATTAGATTTTCTGTGATTGTACTAAATGGATTGTAATTAGTATGTAAATTACGATATTTGTATTTGTGATATTTATAGTCACAAAAAATGAATATTAGTGATATGTGGTATATGTTGTCACTAAAAAAATTAGTGACAACAATTGTTGTCACTAAATCTACTTTTAGTGACAACTTTCTACTATTGTAACTGAAAATAAATATAGTGACATAAAACACTATCACTAAAATAGAGATTTAGTGACAACAACGATTGTCACTGAATTTATTTTTAGTGACAACATATAATACATGTCACTAATATATATATCTTCTCTATATATCTTCTCTGACAAAAAAAAATAGTCATAAAAGTGGATGTTACGTAACAACATATATGTTTTTGTGACAATAATATATTATCACGTATTATATATGGTGATAACAATTGTCATAACAAAAGACAGAGTGTCAGTGACAACAAATATCGTTGCAATGAAACACCTTATGCTGACAAGATTTACTTGTCACATATTATATATAATGACAACAACTATTGTCACAAAAGACGAAGTTTCAGTGACAACGGATATTGTCATAATAGATACCTTATAGTGACAATTAAATCTCCTCACTCAAAAAAGGTTTTTCGTAATGAGACCATAAAGTTGTCACGACTGGCATTTGTAACGGCCGTATATATAACAACTAAAGGTTGTCACAAAAGTCGCCACTAAATTTTTTTATTAACGACAGTCATATCTTTAGTGGCAACGTTTCTTCACAAAATCCCTGTTTTCTTGTAGTAGCTATTCTCCTAGTTATGACATTCATCCCATGTTCAGCATGGAATCTATTTTAAGTTTCCCAAATGAGGTGTTCAGTACTATGAACAATGAGAAAATTATTTCAAGCCATTGGTGGGATGTTCATTGCTACAAATTAAACTTGGGATGAAAGGCTTAGTTGTTGTATTGGTGGGATGTTCATTGCTACACAACGGGATCCATCTATCTTATTATAATTATATAAGATGAAGTGATTGAGAATTGTATTATAATACGTATGGTTTACAAGCTCATAACTACATATTGATCCATATTTGTAGTTCATGATTTTTACTAGCATGACCAACACTGACGTGTCATATTCATGTACATGCACTTTTATATTATGGTAGCATGATTTTTTTTTCTTGTATTACTTATTGAGTTTAATCACTTAAATTCTAAATCCAAGTCTGGAAAAAGCAGAAGGAGAGCTTGTCCTATCCGAAGACCTGTGCTTCCTCGAGCATACAAGCAGGCAGTAAATCTTGGGACCATGATTTAAAGATCTTTATTTAAAGATCTTTTGTACTTGACTGTTTATACTTTCTTTTATCTAGGCTATTGTTCTATTTCTTCTATTCGATTTATTTTATATATTCAGAACAGTGTGTCTCTCGTGTAAACAACTTTATATTAGATAAATGAATTTTTTTTTCAGTTCTGCGCATGTTAGATTATTATCTATTATAGTAATAGTTACAGTTATTGTAAGATCATGTTCCTGTAAGGTTCCAATTTTATTATTTTGGCATAGTACTTGCCTATTCGAGCATGTCCATCGGTAGTTCTATTTTTCGAAGAGGTGAAAAATGGGATCATATATATGCACGATGCAGTCTCAGAATACTTGAATTCTCCCACCATTAAGTTCCAAACAAATAGAATATGATATGTATTTTGTTTGCTTGATAATGTCAAACCATACTTATCATATTTAACTGATTATTTATTTATGCATCTTTTATATCGCTTTGCCCTTTTTGTTCATTACATGCATCCTTTATTTGTTTCTTATTTCAGTTCTAAAATCATGAAGTTTGTAGTTGTATTTGCTTAAATTAAACTCCATATTTCTATACTTGTCATATCATCCATGCTCGTATTTACATCATACCATGTTTCTCTTTATTCATGATCATTTTTACATTGTTTTTATCACTTTTTTGTGCATGTTTTTGTTACTTGATATATGTTCATCCATCATATTTCATATTCATTCCAGAGCACGTATTCTTGTTTACTAAATATGACCCATTTTTTTTTCTGTTATTTGCTTAGGCTCCAACTTCTAAGTGTACCTACACACACAGATAATATTGTAACAGAGGAATCTACCCAACCGCCAGCAGATAGTTTATATTTCCTACCGTAAATGGAGGCCCAATGGTTGATGTTGAACTCCATCTTTCCATCCCTCATTTGTTGTCACCAGAATTCATTATGTATGTTATCAGTCGCAGCCTATTTTATTTTTTGTCCATACATGCTCGGTGGTTGTTATATAACATATTGTATCAATATTGTAGTTAATTAATGCATAAATCGTGATACCTATTTTTCGTTTGTGTTAATGAAATTGCAATCTTTGTGTATATATATATATATATATATATATATATATATATATATATATATATATATATATGTGTGTGTGTGTGTGTCTGTGTGCGCGCGCGCGTGCGTGTGTTTTTTTTTTAAATAACGTCAACGTAACGTTTTTTTTTTTTTTTTGAGGTTATGTAGCAAATAACGTAACGCATAACATATGTTACGTAATTTTCTATTTATTTAATTAAAATAAATATTAAACTGTATTTTAATTATTTTTATAAATAAGTAAATAAATCTAAAAAATTATATAAAATACTGTAAAATCAATAGAAAAATTATAAAATTTCATAGTAAATATCACAATAATTTTTTAAATCATACACAATAAAATATTGTTTTCCCTTATAACATTAAGATAATTTCCTGTAATCATCTAATCTACAATAACAAGATCATCCTCCTCTAAAATGTAGTTTGTATCTTTCAGATCGATATCATCTCTCGTCTCATCAAAACTATTATCAATTGCTTTTTGTTTGTCCGAAGCAAAATGCTACACAAGAGATATACAAATTAAGATATTATTATATACTCAAATCATGATAGTAAAATGTTCATTTAAGAATATTAAATTGTAAAAATTGGATAACCTACAAGTATCGATCCTTGGTTTCTTTACTGGGATTTCAGTTTCATCTTACTTGTCTCTCTTATCGACAATGGATGGAAAAACATTTTGATTACTATTAATTGCAGTGACTTTTAAAAAATCATTCATTCTTATATTAGAATCATTATCAGTTGGCTCATCTAACAATCTAAGATATTTTGGGAGATAAGACTCTTCATTCTCAACAAGCCATTCATTTTCTGGTATCACCTCATTAATCAAAATTGGATCTAAATTCATTCGCTTCTTCTGAATATTTTTTTCTCTAAGCTTAATATTGTACATGACATACATGAGAGAATGTAGGCATTCTTACTCCATGTGACATCTTTTTTTTTAATGCACCTTTAACAAAGTTGTAAATTGTTATATGAGCGTGATGTCTTCTTCTTTTCTACTTCAGTGGATTTCAAAACATCTTTACATATTTTCTTAACATCTGGCGGGACTCGTTCACACATTTTCACCCCATGTCTCGTCCCAACCAAATGATGCTTAAGCCGGGTGATTCCCGCAGTTATGTGGTGATTACAAAATTTATAATAAAAATAATTGGGGATTCCCCTTCCTTTTGAATCCCCTATTCTCTGGTCGGATCCATATTTTTTGGCATCATTCAATCTACACAAATAATTCAATAATTCAATTATTCGAGAATCAACAATTAATTCAATTATGAAATATCAAATATCAAGTAACATTAATTGTGCATTCAATTATGAAATTCAAATATTCGTTATTAATTAACATTAATTCGTTACTAATTAATATGAAACTGTATCTTCATAATGCTGCTGCTGCATGTTCCCTGTAACTTTAATTATTTGTTACTAATAAACATTAATTATTTGTTATTAATAAACATTAATTAATTTAATTGTGCATCTTCATTCATGTTGCTGCAACAGTGCACATTGCATAGTTGCAGCAACCGCACACACAATCCACACACAACATAATTCACAAAAAATTCACACAAATCACATAATTCACAAAAATTCACACAAATCACATAAAACAATATTAATCCAAAAATTCCCAAAATCACATAATTCTAAGTTTCCAACAGTGCAAAATTGCACGAATGCATATAATCCAAATTATCCAAGTTATCCAGCAGTCTAGATTTAACTCAATTAACTATCTAATTTAATAAATTTTAAGAAAAATTAGTTAGAATGCTTATCTTTATTGAACCGAAAAGAGAACGAAGAGGAGCCGAACCAGAGACGACAGCGGAAAGAGGATCGGGAGCTTCGAGATTGATCGGAGCTTCTTGCCGGCGTTTTGGAGTCGAAACGACACTGGAAAGAGCGTCAGGAGAGGGAGAGAGGGTCGGGACTCGGAAGAGAGAGAGAGAGGGTCGGGAGAGGGAGTCGGGACTTGAGCTTAATCGAAGTTTTTTGTCGGTGTTTATGAGCCAAAACGGCGCCGAAAAGAGGGTCGCAAGAGGGAGAGAGGGTCGGGACTCGGGAGAAAAGGAGAGGTCGGAAGTCGAGGTTGATCAGAGTTTCTTGCCGGCATTTTGGAGCCGAATCGATGTCGAAAAGAGGGTCGCGAGAGGGAGAGAGGGTCTGGACTCGGGAGAGGGAGAGAGGGTCTGGACTCGGGAGAAAGCGAGAGGGTTGGGAGAGGGAGAGGGAGAGGGAGAGAGGGTCGGGAGTTGAGATCGTTCGGAGTTTCTTGTCGACGTTTTGGAGCTGGATCAATATCAGAAAGATGATCGCGAAAGGGAGAGAGGGTCGGGAGAGGGAGAGGGAGAGGGAGAGGGAGAGGGTTGGGAGAGAAATCGCTGAGAGGGTTGGGAGAGCGATCAATTAGGGTTAGGATTTTTTTTCATTGTTGATTTATATATAAATCGAACTGGTAAAAAAACATCCGTAAAGTTATGTTACGGAAAAACGTAACGTAACGTACGTTTTTTTCAAAAAAATCCAGCGCTCCGCAGCAGCGGGGCGTTTTTTCACCCCGCTACGAAGCAATTTTCTGATGTTACGCTCTGTAACGCATTATAATGCGTTACGGAGCGTGTTATTATATATATATATATAGAGAGAGAGAGAGAGAGAGAGAGAGAGAATTAGTTATTCCCTATTTTATGTCATTCTTTGATATCAAGATTGTACATTTGTTCATTACAGCCCCATGCACGTTATTTTTTTAGTGCCTATCCGCTGACAGTGTACTCCATTTCTAAATCTGTCTGGGGAGCTAGGGCTTTATGTGTATAGCCTCTTTTACTTTAGAATTTCGCCAGAACCATTGGTTAATAACACAAGCTAACCCTGCCCAGTCATCTTGACTTTAACCAAGATGACACGTATTCCAAAAGATTTCCTAAATATGCATTAACCTGAAGGAGCTAATGCGGTCATGCATCATCATCCTATTGATCTGCCTAGCACAAACATGATGCGCGATGCCGCTCTACGGACTTCTTCGCAGTAATTGATCTTGGGTGCCTAACCCAATATTGTGATTCCTCATATTTAAATCCTGTATTCGCAGATTAATCCTCTTTCGTTGCCTCCTCCCACTTCACTTTCACCATGGGGGCAGCCTAATTCCATTCCAGTTTCAAGCCATGGGGATAACCCACTCCTATTCCATTCCAGTTTCATCTATGCCATGGGGGACAATCCACTCGTACTCCAATCCAACTCCTTCAAGTCCGTCATTTGTTCTACAACTTTTGGGGCAAGCTATCCCTCTCCTACTAAACCTTTGAGTTGCGCATTCACTCCTCAATATCCCGCTGTTGTCCAAATTTTGCACCATGTTCATAATGCTAGTGCAACCTTGCAGCACAACGTTGGACGTAGTGCTCAGTTCCCTCTATGCCACAACCTTGGGGTCCACAACAAGCTACAATTGATCTCCAAACACACTATGCACCGCATGCCATGTTTAATACTGCATTAAGTTCTTTAAATTAAAATTTATAGTAGGTGCTACTAATAGTTTCTTCTTGCTGCCAGTTCTCACTTAAGAAGAAGCATATAGAAATTACACTCTCAGTGATTACTGCAGTAACACCCAAGTTCACGTTGCCACTAGGATTCAAGTACTAAGAAATTCTTACTGCGGATTAGAGATAATAATAGACGTGTCTATAGACCAAATTATGACCATTTCTATACAAAATTTTGAATTAAGAAAATGAAATTTTCATTTTTAATTCAAAATTTTATATAGGACGGACTAAAAATTAGTCCGTAGACACGTCTATTATCATCACTACTTCGGATAGATAAACCCCAAAGATTTGGTTATGCAAATTTTACAAAATGACAGTGCCATAGACTAACTCAGGAATAATTTTACATTTGTTTCAAGTGTTTTGAGAGACTGATCTCAAGTGTTTCAACTCTTCAAAATCTCAGGATTTATTTGATTGTGATAATGTTATTAACTTACTCAAATAAGATTTAAGAACCAAGTTTAGTTGAATACATGCCTGAATATGTAATCTAAATGATGAATGTAACACCTTATGTAATCTAAATGATGAATGTAACACCTCATTTCAGCTACTTTCTATCTTATAGATAGATAATTTTAAAATAACCATAAATTATATGCGATTAGATAAGCAAATAATCATGCCTAAACTATGGATTGACGATTGGAGTAGGATCTCTTTCATCATGATCTAAATATGGATTTGGAACCCAAGGTATTAAATCAACAAGCAATACACGAGGAAAGAAGCAAGATATACTATCATAGTATGAGAGTCGGTGTAAGTAAACATGAAATGTTTGTGTAATCGACGTGAAAGACATACTATCATAGTACGAGAGTCAGTGTAAGTAGACATGAAATGCTTGTGTAATCGACGTGATCATAAATATGGACAAATCAATATCATGTTAGCATGAATTAACAATATATGTAAACAAACTAGTCTCAAGTCAGTGCCACATGTTAGATTTTAGACACCAAGTTATGGATAAGATGATGCACTATTTCTGATATCCTGTAAGTGTCGTCTATACATACCCGGGTCTATATATATTCCGGGATATGACACAATACACAATGATACGGCACCATACAATGCCACTAGGACTACGAGTCAATCCCGTATCGTATAGACAGTGATGAACGTTCTGCTTCTACAGAACTAAACTACAATAAGTGGCTCAATACCACTCACAACTGTTATATGGTACCGTTTTTATCTATCAGTTCATGTACACGTAACATTAATATAATTTTCTCTAACATATTACGTCACCATGTCTCGGTGCCATGCCTGTCAAGAATCGTGAGTAGAAGTTTTCATGTAGTCTCAGTATGCATCATTGAATTATCATGTATAACACATTTCCAAGTTACCAGATGCATCCCAGACCCTTTCCCTATGCTTATAGATCAAGTCTTCACCTATATATTCTAACCTGTTATCCAGAACTATTGTCAAATTTCCAGCTACTTTTGAAAAAAGGAATGTGAAAGAAAAAAAATGAACCACATAGGTATAGGATTATGGAATAACAGTAACAATTGCATAACCAGATGAATAAATACGACATGTTTGAACTAAAATGAACTTATTTATATAAAAGTTGATTACATAAACATGGTACATTGTTCAGATTATGTACCATAGAAAAACAAAAGAATATAACATTATCCTAACAAAAAAATACTAACAACAAAATACGAAGGGTCCAAGTAGATGTCCACCTGTTACAATCTTTTCGCGATGCTGATGAAATATGGGTCTTCACTAGGGAGCAACCTTTCCTTCCACATACTCAAGACCAATGTTTAAAATAGTGATAACGGTAACGTACTCTGTTAGGTTATACTACATAATAACATAACGCATAATATAGGTTATGCAATTTCCTATTTATTTAATAAAAATTAATATAAAACTATGTAAATGATTTATATAAATTAGAAAACTAATTTAAAAATTCAAAAAATACATAAAAAAATTTATCATATAGAATCAATTCTAAATTTCGAACAAATTTCACAATAATTTTCACATATATTTTCATAAAATATATTAAGTCTGGAACCATAATTTCCGTAATCACCTAAACAAGAAAACAAATTCTCAAATTTATTTTTAGTTTACTATCAATATTGTCATTTGTATTTTATAATGCTCAATTTATTTTGTTTGTAATTGTTCATTTCAGTTCAGCTGAGAATTTAATAGAATTAATAGTAAGAAATTCTACAACTGGAAAGGAATTACAACAAGCCAAGAAGAAAGCAATTTCAAATTAGCAAGTTTATAATTCCATAAGTAATAAGTAATCAAGTAAATTGCAAAAATTAGCTAACGATCAAAACAAATAATCAACAGCAATACAAATAATCAACAGCAATATGTAAATTACTCAAAAAATAAAAAGAAATAACATAGCGTAACATAAATTAATATAACATAACGTAAAACAAAGTAAAATAACATAAAAAAAAAGCACACAGTTACACTGCACTAAGTTATTTTCTATTGTTAGATAACATTGAGCTTCCGTTAGATATCATAATACAATATAACAAATTTTGTAATGCATTATTTTTAACATTGCTCAAGACTTAGGGTTTGGAACTCAAGGTATACCCATCAAGTAAAACACAAAGGAAACAAATCGTACTAACATAGCACTGGAATATAAGTGTTTGTGAGCATGATATATCAGTATCGTCCGTGTCAGCATAATGCATAAATAACACAAAACACATGAACATGTAGACATAAATGATATGTGAACCTTTCTTTGGTAAACATATAAACAAGCATGCATCAGTTTGGGTCCGCATCCCATGTTAGGTTATTGAAAGAAGGATGATGGACAAGATGCATGCTAAGATCCAATTATCTTACAAATATTTGTACATGCTCGGTACTTGGACACAAACCCATGGTGTTGAACCATAATGCACTGACTAGATACTGATAGACAAACCCCGTACTGTAAGAATAGTAAAGGTCGAACTTTCAAAAGTACTAAACCAAGATAATATGGCTCAGTACCACACAGTTGTCACTGCATTAAAAGTCCTCAACTCCTAGATTGCAATCAAGTTGTCCTTATATGATATGGTCCTTATCCATTAGATAGTTTTCCCATTATCATATATTGATGATACACAATAAATATGAGCCACTAGGAATAACATGGTATATGAAGTCAAGACCATATACATGTCTGTTATCACAAGAGACAGAGATAAAAAAATTAATCATAGTTATGATCATATATACGTATATCCTAAAGATACTTCAATTCTATGTTGTTGAGATTTTATACTAGATCGTGTCATCATGTTCCTTGGGATGATCATGTTTGTCATGTACTCTTATCAAAGTGTTCACGTAATGCCTGTCTTGTATCAAGTCAAGTTAATGCCATATATGTATAATGCAACTAGTATCCATGTATTCAGATGATCGAGCATCAAATTTATGTATCGTGTCATGTTTCGCAACTAAAGTTGTTAATCAAGTTTTCATGGATGGACTAGCAATGTATTTATCTAGTATAATCGAGTATAAGCTCACATCTGTATCAACTGTGCATACCATTGCAAAGCTACGAGCAGTGAAAGACAAAGGAGAGAGGCAGTAACTACTTGCCTTGGCATAGCCTTGCTGCAACACCCTAGCTCTGGCCCTGACTCTCTCTGCTACCACTCCCTATCGTTGTCTTGGTCGCATGAAAATGTGAGGAAAGAAATATTTGTTAGGAATGAAGAAAAGGGGAAAGATGAATGAGAGTTTGATGTAGTTTCAACCTTCATTATAGAATCATGAATATCAAAGCTCAGGATAACACAGAAATGATCCAATTGATTATTTTCGTTAAAATGAGTACTCTCGTGTTGTTCTTGTAGAGTGAGTGGAGAAAGGATGCACCTAGCCAACTAAGTCCAAAAAGTGAGATGCCACACAAGTTTGAGTATTTAAGAAAGGATGCACCTAGCCAACTAAGTACAAAAAGTGAGATGCCACACAAGTTTGAGTATTTAAGAGTTAAAACTCGTCGGTCCATGACACACTGCTCCCCCTCCCAAGGATACCTCGCCAACTCGCAACTTGTCTAAACTATCATCCGAAAACTCACCTTCCACCAAAACTTCCTATTATACTGAAACCACCTTCCATCTGTCTCTCCACATTTTAAGCTCTCTCTTCACAAGATCTAACCTAAAAATGTATACAAGGAGAGCAGCAAACTCTAAGAGGGCCATCAACAGCAGCACAGGGCTTAAAGCAGATGCAGAAATCAGGCTGAAGGGGTCTCCTCATTGTTCTCAACTCTTTTGCCACCATCAACCTCCACCACATTAGCTCCATCTCCTTGCTCCATCTCCTCCTCCTCACCATGAGAACACCATTAACATTTTAATTACCATCCATTATCAATCTCAGGTTTTGCCTTTATGTGGAAACTGTGACACAGTGCTCAACCACAGTAATAAATTCAAGTCTCCCTACTGTGAGAGATCTGTTCGACACAGCAAGAGAACAATTGACCATCACCTCATCCAAGGCCCAGGGACGATCCTGTATTGGCATCTCCCATGACACTCTCTTGATGCAGGGATGCTTTGGGACTCCTCTCAGTCACCCATAGATTGGGCACTTTTGTCCACAAGGGCCACAACCATGATCACCTCACTTCATCATCAATCTAACTTCATTACGAATGCTTGAGCTTCGGCAATACAACGGATCAAGGAACAGATCTCTACAAATCTTCAACCAATCTAAGAAAACAAATATGTGCAGAATGGCATTACTCTGTCGAATCTCAACAGCTGTACGACTTTTTTGGGGCACTCTATGCCATAAATAAAAGAAAGATAAAATTGGGATATAAGTAACAACAACTGAATCAAAGTTTCTTCAAAGCCCTAGCATAAAAACCTTCACTTGACCTCAACGCCCAACATCAAAAAATAGTTGCATAAACCCAAACGATATATATATTAATCGCAAATATAAAAACTTCAAACCCATATGGTGTCGGAGAATAATTAGAGATGTTGTATGACATAATCTACTCCTTTAACCTTATCAAGTATCCATACCAGGCTCATTTTCCAACAATTCATGTCCGAGCTAAGACATATTTACATTCATATTTTGTGGTTCAGTCCATACACCTTATTTAATGGAAGGCTCAACATTTCCATCCATATTTTGTGGTTCAGTCCATAAACCTTCAACTATTGCTGCAAACTTCATTATACGTTTATATCTATCAGATAACAGCTATATGGGCAATATACAAGTTTTTAATGTTTTCTCTTATGCCTCCTTCAGCCAGGACAGCTACCAAATAAAGCCAGATGCACTCTAAAAGTCAAAGCCTTAGCTGTAACGGCACTCAATCTTTGTAAGAAAATTCTCGCATTTGACATTAAAGAGTCCATCTAGTATCCATGAGTTAAAATGCTTTTCTTCAATGTCTAGCCTACTTCCTAAGCAGAATAAATCAGGTACTGATAACTGCAGGTAAGACATAATAGGGTATCTAACCACACAATATATCTCTGACTTACATTTTTTTGTACATTTTCTCCTAACTTTTTACTAGGCCTAGGTAGAAGAAAAATGATTGCAAAATCCCAACTGGAATATCCTGCATAATCCCTCATCAGAAATACTGTAGAAGCAATACACATGGATAGAGCAAGAAGTGTACCTCCAACTTCCAGTATCCATATGTTTTATCTAAATTCTCCAAGCCTGGAATGAAAACATCGATGACTGTGTCTTCCACTTAAACTACCCCTCCACTATGTTCTACGACCTGAAGAAATTGGCTCTGTGTGATGGCTCAGATCTCATTATGTCCTAGGAAAACCATTATAATTGGAATCCATCGACCAATAGATAGTGATCCAATTTATTTGCGCTAAAACAAATATTCACAACATAGGAACCAAGTCATTGCAATCCATACACTGTGACTATAGTCAGAAATGTTCCTCTCCATCTCTGGGAGCCAGATTCAACACTCAATTTCATGTAAGAAAGCATAGATATATGTTTCTTCCATTGGGTATTTATAATACAAGTCTAATTGCCCCTAACATTGTATCAAATTATTGATACTAAAGCAAGAAAATATATCAGGCCACAATATGATACCATCCTCAAAATCCTAAGTGAACTAAATTGAAAAATGAAATAATTTAGATGAACCTGTCATTATACTATATCTGAAAAATTACCCATTTTCCCATTCTTACACAAAAATTACAGCAATAAATATAATCTTCCTCTCAAGCAAGAGAAATAAAGCAAAGTTGGGTCAGAAGCATCTGTCACACGTTTCAATTCAATGAACAAGCACATGAGAAAGACGAAGAATCGCACCAACAAAGCAAATTGTATAAGTGTTCTAGGCGAGGAGAGAAGGCATCAAAAGACCATATCCTATCTAATGAATTATGAGTCAATAGACCCATTTTAGGAGAAAAGGCAAATATTCCTTGTTCATTATCAGACAATCACTTATTCACAAATATCGTGTGAGATAAAGATGGAATATTATAAAATAGAGCCACTATAAGGTTCCCTATAAAATGAAGCACGGAATTGAGCAACTAAGAAGAAGTTCCAGGAGTTCTGAAGGAAGCTTTGGAAACATCCTTTTCTTTCATGGAATATTTAATAAGGTCATGAAATATTTCGACTTAGTGCTACATTCCTATCCCAATCAATGCTAATCATAATCTTCCACAATTCTTCCAACTTTTTAATCAAAAAAGTACAATTACACGCCCTTGCACACCAGAATTTAAAACAAAATTCCTCGTATTTGGAACAACAAATAAAAAAACATGTCTAGAATACAATTTTTATATCGCTTTCAATTCTAATCCCAATAATTAAACAATTATTCAGCTCAAAATAAAAATTTTCAGTAAATATTCTCATAGATATGGTAAACTACAATTCCTCACCCACGTAACTTCAAAATAAATCACAAAGAAACAGGCGGGGGAGATAGATACTCACATAAACAAAAAAAACCAAGCTCAAAAATTCTTTATCAGGTTCCTCCTAGCAAGGAATCTCGCGACTGGCGGCGTTAGGGCTATCGTGATCGGAACCCTGACCGGAAACAGGGCCTTGTTGCAGAGGACGGCTAGGGCGAGGGCCCCGCCGCTCGACGCCACCAGCTCCGCCGTCCGATTCTTCATCTTGGGCGTTTCAGCCCTCGCCGTCGTCGGAGGGGACTCGTACGAGTCGAGGACGACGGCTGTGGGGTCGCCGGCGCTAGGGGTAGGGTTTTCAGGCTTTTCGACGCCGGAGAAGAGGCCGATCTTGTGGAGGAGGGCCTCGACGTCGACATTGTTGTTGATGGCGACGTAGAGGCCGCCGATAGAGACGAAAGAGACGGAGCAGTGGACGCCAAGGGCGACCTTCCCGTACTTCTTCATGAGATCGCGCATGCGAGCGGAGAACGCCATGGATTGGTGGAGGAAGAAGACCGGGAGGAGATCTAGGATTAGGGTAGGCTTAGGGTTTGGGAGGGTTAGGCTTCAGGGTTTAAGCCTTTAAGGAGGGGTGTTTACAGAGGGCACACCATTTTTCATAGTGAGCCCACTTAAAAAACTTATTTCACAAGTTTGCCATCAATTTTTTGGGCTGAAATATTTCTATTTTCAATCTCTTTTTCCCTCCTCTTTTCAAACTGTAGTTCAGTTCATATAAAAAAAAAAAAAAAAAAACCTAAAAACCATAACTATTCTATTAAATCTTTTCTTATATTAAATTATCTCACAAATTAAATTTAAAAATTGATTTTATTAGGTTTTTACTTACTCAAAAAACTTAGAAAACAATGCAGAATGATAAAATTTATTAACAAAAAAAAACTCACAGTCCGGACTGATAGTCCGAATAGTGGAGCATTGTCCAGACTTCTAGTCCGGATAAGGTTTTGTTTGTCCAGACTGGAAATTCGGACAACAGTCCACTATCCAGATTTCTAGTCTAGACAGTTGCTATTTTGTTCGGGGTGTACACCATGGACAGTAGATAAAAAAACCCTGAATTTAAAATGGTTACCATTATCAAGTTAAACTAAAACATAATTGTTCGCCATAAAAATTGCAACACTTTTTATATCGAAGTCTTTTCAACGAAAAGATTACAGTCTAACGGTTTTCCGTTTACAGAAGATGAGGAAAATTGCTTTTCCTTTTTATTTAAGGCTGGGTTCTTAGGGAGTTATGGAGGACAATTTTACTCTCCGTTGACACTCCGTACAATCTCTCTCTCAGTTGGCTCAAGGAAAAAGAAAGGCTCTCTACTTTTGATCACAAGGGGTCACTCTTAGGAGAAGATATCCGTCTGTCTTCCTCTGTTTCCGTCTCTCTTTGTCTCTTTCGCTCCCCCGCCTTTTATAGGGGTTTTAGAGTAACGTCCCGCCATATTTGCTCGACCGTTAGCTCCCAATACTTGAGAAGTGCCGTCATATTCGTTAGGCAGTTGCTCCCACGATCGAAGTAAGCCGCTGCATTCGTTTGGCAGTTAGCCCCACGATTGGAGGTGGCAATTCTTCTATTTGGGTTGGGTGACTTTTGTATTAAAACCTCTACCCGAAAGCTAAGGGTAGTGTAGCGAATCTCAATTTTAGATTCGCGAACCTGTTCTGTCACCCCTGGGTCGCGAACCTCAACCTTTAGGTTCGCAGATCTGCTGAGTTGCGGACTTCTAAATTTGAATCCGCGGATCTGCTTTGCTTTCCAGTATTTTCCGCCGACAAAACCCCCTCCAAAGTTTCCAAAACTCTCATGATTTTTTGAGGAGTTTTGGAATACTTTGGATATAATATTCTGTATTAGAATCTCCATTGCATTTGCAGAAATCTGTGACTCTGTATTAGCGCCACTGCTGCTTCTGAAGGAAAATGTGACTCTGTGTTAGTGTCTCATTTTGCAATTCTTGAAACATACGACTCTGTATTAGGGTCGTAATTCATATTGCGAAGAAGAAGACGACTCTGTCTTAGGGTCGCAAACTTTTGCTTTGGAAGGGACACGTCTCTGTATTAGGGGCGCGAGGTTTCATTTTGGAGTGAAAAACGACTCTGTGTTAGGGTCGCAAACTTTCGCTTCGGAAGGGACACGTCTCTGTATTAGGGGCGTGAGCCTTCATTTTGGAGTGGAAAACGACTCTGTGTTAGGGTCGCAAACTTTCGCTTCGGAAGGGACACGTCTCTGTATTAGGGGCGTGAGCCTTCATTTTGGAGTGGAAAACGACTCTGTGTTAGGGTCGCAAACTTTCGCTTCGGAAGGGACACGTCTCTGTATTAGGGGCATGAGCCTTCATTTTGGAGTAGAAAACGACTCTGTGTTAGGGTCACCAACTTTAATTTTTGGAGGATCGCGACTCTGTGTTAGGGACGCGAGCTTTCATTTTTTGGTGAAGAAAGTGACTCTATGTTAGGGTCGCAAACTGAAATTTCTGCAAGATCGCGACTCTGTATTAGGGACGCGAGTTTTTACTTCGGAGAAGAAAGCGACTCTGTGTTAGGTCGCAAACTGGAATTTCCAAAAGATCGCAACTCTGTATTAGGGACGCGAGGTTTCACTTTTTGGTTGCAGAAAGGCCGGAAGGCGGTTGCCTTTTACGGCGTAAGAATTAAGACGTTCTCTGAGCCGTATTAAATGAAAAGGTACCCACGAGATTCGGGCCAGATGTCACGTCTGTCCAGAGATCTCGGCCGTCAAATCATCTGCTATATAATCTCCACTTTATGAGAGAGGCTACTCTTGTCTCAAGGAATTTGAAATCTGAGTTCTTCGTTAGAGCTCCTCAGACTTCTCGTCTTCAATCCCCTATAGCTTTCGATTCTCTATGCGAAGGATTTTCTCAATCTGCAAAAGATGCCGAAGAAATCTTCTTCCTCCGATGCTGCCGCTAGTGGTCGTCAAGATCCTCAAGCAACCTCTAATTCAATAGTGGTTCGGCAGGAACCCTTGATTGGAGGTAATAAAAAAAACTTTCGAAAGGCAGTCCATTTCTCATCGTTTTTTCCTTATCTTGAATCCGAACGTCTTTTGCAGTCGATTATGCCTTGAATCCTTGGCCTAAGGATCATTATTTCGGATACTCGGATGGCTATGATGGGAAGACATAGTTCAGATTTGGTCATGTCTTTCCACATTGCACTGCACCAGATAGCCAAGAGAGAGAAGGTAAAATCCTCCATCCTTCTCGCTCAACGTTACGATAACTGATCACTAATGCACCTTTTGAAGGAGATGATCGGTCTCCGCTACGCAAACCCGCCTTTCTGTTTGGGGACCATGTTTCGATACCCGATAGCGGTTTGGAGGATGGGGATTATAAGTGACTTCGTCAAGTTGAAGGTCGCTACTTGTTCCTCCCCAATATGGAGGGTCTTATCCGTTTTTATTCTTTCAATCTCTTTCCATGCCTAGACGAATAGACTGGCACATAAACAGGCCACAAGACGGCATCTTATTGGGGGGTTTCAATGCTCAAGGTGTTTTTCCTCGTAGTACTGGAAAATACTTTTGTCGATTGCTTCCGGGACTGCTTAAACATGACCTCCTCAGAGGCAAAGTGCCCATAATCGCACAGACTTTCCTGCATCGATTCACTAATACACAAGGAGAGTTTCCTGTTCAGGATTTTCGTCCCCCTGGTTGGGTTCACTTCTCCTCAAAAGGAGAGTGGACAGTCTTAACTGATTTTTCTTGAAAACCTTCGGGGATCAGCTTCATTATGCGGGGCTACACCGTGCTATCAGGGCTGTTCAGCATGGTATTCCTGCTAGTAGATTTTATTTTTTTGCTTTACTGGAATTGTACAATCCTGATACTTCATGAAATGTGGGCAGTCTTTAGCTCTCGTGGCGAGTTGGATTTTACTCTCCATGAAATGTATGAAATTTCGGGTTTACCCATGGGAGACATCCCGTATGAAGAGTATGTCCCTACTGGGGAAGAACTCCATCTGCTGAAAACCAGGGACCCTCTGATTTATAATACTTACTGGGAGTTGCTCTGCCATTATTTTGCACCCATACATCTGGCACCCGCAGTTTGAAGCCAAAGAAGTGGCTGCAGTATCTTCTGCCCAATTTTTCTAGGAGTAATCCGAACTTTACTCGTTTTCCTCCGGTTTCTGAAAAGGAAGTTGAGAGAAGAATTGTCAGTTTCGGAACAGATACTTATATTGCTGAATCTGACAAGGACGTCTTCAAGGCTGGTACGTCCTTCGAAAGATTTCACTATCAGGCCCTCCAGCCTTTGTCTGATCCTGCCTTCTTGGCGGGCTATTTGATGGTGTGGCTGAAGAAGTGTGTTATTCCTTTGCAAGAAAACATACCTATTAGGGCTGTATACCCAGCCGTCCTACTAGCATTTGGTAGGCAGCTCAGCTTGTTGCCCGCGATAGTCTGCAGCATCCAAAGCGGACTGAGGAGATTATCTGACAAATTTTGCAATGTGAAGAAGGAGCAAAAGAAGAAGGGAGATCCGGTCATTAAGACTCCTAATCCGCGTGTAGAACTCCCTTACACTTATTTAATGGCTTGGCTGGTTCTTCATTGCCCCCCCTTTGATGTGTCCTGCAAACTCGCAGATTGACTTAAGTGCTCCCAAAGTGCAGCACTATGAGAGGTCATAATGGAAAGGGGGCTACATGGCCGCGATCCGCAAGATCCTTCGTCATTTCTCGACTTTTGAATTGTTCAGGTGTTTTCCGTACTTTCCAAATGCCGGGTATAGGGAGGAATTCGCGGATACTGCTGGTGCCGATAAATTTACTGTTCTGTCCTCGGGTTGCTTCTGGTGGTTGATAAACATCCGCCCAGGACATCTGGTTCTTTGTTTGGGGAACCATTGCTACATAGAGCCTTACTACCAGAGCGTTTCGCTCGACAGTTCGGGTATGATCAGCTTTATGTTGATAATCCCAACAGAGAGATAAGTTTTGCTGGAAATGCTCTTGAGGGAGCTCGAGTTTGGTTTCACTTCGTTGCAGGTGGGACTCAGGCCAGATTTTATCTTCCGCTCAAGACTCCAAATTCGAGTATGAGATTCTGTTTCTGTAAGTGGTTCGCGGATGCTAATTCTGTTCCCCAGAATTTCAACATAAATCATACTAGCCTGCGGGAGATCAGAGCTTGGTATGTTCAGAAGAGAAAGGCTGGTGCACTAAAGTAGCAGGGATGGAAGATTTCGGGGGAGACAGTGCATCCAACGAATCAGAACAAAGAGAAGAGGGCAATGATGCACCAGTCCAAGCTGCCTCTCTTGATGTTTCTCCCGATCCGACATCGGAGAAAACTTCTTCTCAATCACAGTCTCCTCCCAAGAAATCTTCTCATAAGCGGAAGAGACTAAGGCACCTCAGTGACTTGCCTACCATTCCACAGGGGATTGATTCGCAAAGCAACCCATTTGGGACTGGCACTGCAACATCCTTTTTGGTTTCTGAGTCCCTCGTCGAGGAACCCGAGGAGGATGAAGATGACTCATCTTTAACAATCCGTTCCCTTAAGAGGCGTCGAAGTCAAGGACCTGTTATTTGCAGTGATCCTGCTCCCGTTACTCAAGAGGGTTCGACCCCCCGTATTTGTCAGGCCACTGTTGAAATCGATGTTTCTCTGGCCATACAAGAGGGCCCTTCAGCTTCTACCGTTGCAGACAACGAAGTACAAATCATTGGGGAGACTCGCGTATCAGATTCCCCAAAAGCAGCACCTCCTTCAGGAAGTCAGGATGGCTATAATGTTGACAATGATGATTTTCGATTCTCAACCCCTCCATCAGACCATGGTAAGTATGTCTATTTGGGCGAGGGCATTCGGACCGAAGTGTACGGGCCTGAAGTGTTTGGTCCTGAAGTGTACAGATTTGGAGAATCCAGTGTCCAACCTTTAGGTCTGCATCTTCTTCCATTAGCAATTATGTTAGTATCAAATGATATTGTATCATTTAACTATTAACTTTCCCCTTTTGATAGCTCCAGTGTCGACTCCTGATTTGGAATGCATGGGCGCGAAGGCAACTTGGTCAGATGACACCATCGTGGGAGCTGATACTGATGAGGCGATCGAAGTTGCTACTTCCGTCGTTAATACTATGGAAACAGTATCCCCGAAACTACTGTGTCCATGGTTTTTGCTACAGCTGTTCCGACTGATGTTATGGTTCAGGAGGCTGTAATTGATAGCTCTGCTGAAGTTTCCAGAAGTTCCGTTCTTCCTGATACTAGCTTGGTTGCCCCTATACAACAAGGCGCGGATCAAACCACCTCTACCTCAGCCAGTGTCAATCCTTCTCATGCAGAGATTGACATGCTTGAGATTGATCTATTGAAGGACACAGTGGAGACTTTCCTTCAATTCCTGGACCACTGTGTTGATAAAATACTGAAGGGGACTTCCTCTGCTTCTCTTGCCAAAGTTCTTAATATTTACTTAACTGGTATTATCATCATTGGTGGACAGGATAAAACTGCTCCTTTTAGGCTTATGATAACTCAGCTTCAAAAGTTGTTGAATTCCTGTCGAAAGCCAGAAGTGCTGATAAATCTGATGCAGTGAGAATTATTTTTCAGAAGCTGAAAGAGGAACAGTTTAAGTTCCAGAAGGAGACTCAAGAGAAAATAAATGCTTGCAGAGCCTCTTTAGAAAAGGGTCAATCAGACCGTGAGTCTCTAGTTCTTCAAGTGAAAGCCGCTGCTTCAATTGTCAAAGACCATGACCAAGCTATTATTAGGACTCAAGAGACCATCGCCAAAGCTCAAGCTTTTCTGGTCAAAATCATCAAGGAGCGCGATGAATCAATGAGGAACCTCGCCAACTTATCGCGCCAGCGGGACAATACAACCAGAGATCTCTAGGCAATACAAGTTGAATTGGATACACTGGAAACTGCTGCAGCGCAGATCGTTATTGCCAGTGACGAGAAACTGCATCGTCAAGCTACTGTTCAAGCTTAAGAGATCCTTCAGCAAGATATTGATGAT
This sequence comes from Dracaena cambodiana, assembly GCA_036321105.1. Lineage (NCBI taxonomy): Eukaryota > Viridiplantae > Streptophyta > Magnoliopsida > Asparagales > Asparagaceae > Dracaena > Dracaena cambodiana. The sequence continues at coordinate 25,598,705 of JAYEPQ010000015.1, forward strand.
GCAGAGGAGAAAACAAAAGCCCTCTTGAACCATTAAGTTGTGCAAACTTGTATGTGCATATTTTTTATTCTTTTGTTGTTCCTTCTTTTGTAACAGTCCCCTGACATTTGTTGTACATGGTATGACTCCTTGCTTATGTAGAGAACTTGAACTTGCTTTTGTATTTCTAAGGCATGACCATAACATTTGTTTTCGAAGACTTGCAATAAACTCGTCCTCTCGTGTCTGAAAATGTGATTCTCTTTAAAATTCTGGTGTCCGTGTATCTGTCATGTGACTTCCACGGATCTTTGTCAGGTCTGCGACTTCACATTTGGAGGTTCGCGAGTTAACTAAACCCATAGTAAATGCACAGTTCTGACTTCCAAGAATTGCGAGCTTTTGGTTTGCGCTGTTCCGCCCGGAAATTTGCGGATTCATGTTAAATCCGCGATCTTGGCTCTTGCGAACTACAATTTTCAAGTTCGCGTTATTGCGCCTAGAAACTTTACGCGATGGTTCAAAATTCTTCGAAATTTGTAGAGACTTCTGCGAGTTTTGAGACGAAGCCGTCGGGCGTGGAATCCCAAGCGTTGCATGTTCCGGGCTGCGATATCTAAACGTCCCATGCAATAGTAATAAATTCTGTTGAGATCTGAATTGAAAATCTCGACCGAAGATTTCGGTTTTATCTCTTCTAAACTGAAGATTACGGCCACCAGATTGTCTATATAAGACACATAATCTCTTCAATGGAAGATCATTCAGCCGTGAGAAAACTTTTTCCTGACTTTCTTCTCTTCCTTTCTTTTGTAGCCGATCCAGTGTAGCCATATTTTCTTCTTCTCCAACCGAAGTGATGGATAAGAGTCGGCATGTTACAAGACCTCCAGACTGCATCAATCCAGTGGGGTGTTCCACCGAAAAAGGTTCTTCTAACCGTAGTCATTTTCTTTAATTAATGTAAACCTCTTCTTCTGATTCATATCCTCCTCTTCCCTCTTTTTCTTCCCCTCTCTTTTTTTTAATAGGGATTTGACTTGGCTGCAGGAGATAACCGTAGTCATTCTCCTTAACAATGACCCAGACCCGATGGGCTCGTAATTGCTTCCAATACCTCAAGGTGTTTGGAAGGTCTCATATATTTTTCATGAGAGAAAAGATTTCGGGTCTGTGGTATTGTTTTTCTTCTTTCCTAGTACTCCACAAGGTTGGAGTACTAATGATCAGGACCATGAATTTGTGCAACCCCTCACGTTATACGTTTGGGGTGTGTATTTGGTATGCCCAGTTTTAAACTAATCAAGTCACTGACATCATTACTGGAGGAACCAACCAGGAGGTCTCTGATTGTGGTCGGAAAGAAAAAATAAGATTGTGCCTTTAAGCCGTCCTAAAAAAAGGAGGCTACAAGAGCAAATTGGAAGTGGAGGCCATGAAGCAAACTTTTTGATCCGAACCATGCTGAAAGAGACGGTTACAGAGGCAAGTTTGTCATTCCAGAAGAAGAGCCTGTAGGAGCAAACTTTTTGATCTAAACCATACTGAAAGAGACGGTTGCAAAAGCAAGTTTCATTTTTCCTTTTTTTTTATATCAGTTTGTATCCACTCTTGTTGACTGTACAGCACTTAGAGAATTCTCTGTAATTTTACTCTGATGATGAATAAAGAAGTTCTTTTTTATTTTACGTAACTAAGAGTGTCTGAAGGATGATTCTGCTATTGATTACCAGAGGTAACTGTTAACTTGATAATCTCAAAATGAATCATAATTTTCTAAATACCCGAAATTACTGTGAATGACAGAACTTTCTTGTTGACAAGTTTGGTTTGCTAGATGTATTATTTAACTTGGCAAATTTGATAGAAAGAAATTTTGGTTCGCCAGAGGTATTTTTTAACTTGGTAAATTTGATAGAAAGAAATTTTGGTTCGCCAGAGGTATTATTTAACTTGGCGAATTTGGTAAAAAGAAAATCTGATTCGCCAGAGGTATTATTTAACTTGGCAAATTTGATAGAAAGAAAATTTGGTTCGCCAGAGGTATTTTTTAACTTGGCAAATTTGATAGAAAGAAAAATGTGATTCGCGACCTAAAGATTTTTAGTCCGGAATCAAGAATCTTCATTAATGAACTTCTGATTACAGAGAAACTTCTCGTTCATAATTTGCATAGAACTACCCAGGCCGTATTATGACTGGTGTTCTGCAATTTCACTAAGAGTAATACTTTTTCAAGAATTTACCGTTAATTGGTATCATAATCTTATCACCATTCGACTTCGCCAACCGATATGCGCCGTTAGAATAGACAGTATCAATGACAAAAAGTCCCTCCCACTTCAGCTGGAACTTTCCTCTAGGCTTTTGGTTAGTTATGATCAGTTTTCTGACTGACAGGACCAGATCACTTTTTTTGAAAGTTCTTTGCTTAGCCTTTTTGTTAAAGGTTCTAGAGATCCGCGCCTGGTGTAGCTAGATATTCTGTTGAGCTTCTAATCGCTTATCATCCAAAGCTTCTAATTCTTGGAGCCTTTGTTGATGTCTTTCTTCTTGCGTCATTCTAGTTATCAATGCAACTCGTAATGACGGGATTTAGATTTCCAAAGGCAAGACTGGTTCTGACCCATATGCCAAAGAGAAGGGCGTGGCATTAGTGGGAGTTCGGACTGTGGTGCGATACGCCCATAGGCATTCTCCGAGCTTTTCGTCCCAGTCCCTTTGATTGGATGACACAAACTTTTTAAGAAGTTTTACAATGATCTTATTGAAAGCTTCTGCTAGACCATTAACTGCAGGGTAATATGGCGATGAAGCTACATCCTCGATCCTGTACTTGTTGCAGAATCTAGAATACACTTGGCTCACAAACTGGAGTCCGTTGTCATGATTTATTCTTCTGGGTACCCCGAAGCGATAAAGCACGTGGTGCTTGATGAATTTGATAACATCTGACGATTTTACTTCGGTTAGGGAAATGGCCTCAGTCCATTTCGAAAAGTAATCAGTTATGGCTAAAATGAACCGGTGTCCTCTCATTGATGAGAAATTGGCCCTACGATATCCATACCCCATTGTTCAAACGGCCATGACGTAGTTGTTGGGTGAAGATTCTCTGGAGCTTGATGTATAAAGTCTGCATGTATTTGGCAGGCCCTACACTTTTTGGCGTAGTTAACCGCTTCTATCATCATCTTGGGCCAGTAATAGCCCATTCTTCAGATTCTATCCCAAAGTTTCGGCCCTGGCTGGTGTGCTCCGCAGATACCAGTATGAGCTTCTTCAAGTACCTTTTGAGCTTCGCGGTTGGAGAGACAGCGAAGTAAAATTCCGTCGTAAGATTTTCTATACAATGTCTGGAGTTCTGCGTTGTAGTAGAACCGAACAGCCCTTCTCTGAATTGCCCTGGCTTCTTTTGGACCTTCAGGTAATATCCTGTAAAGGACATAGTCTATATAGGGAAAACGTCAATCCCTCGATTCTAGGCTTGATTCGAAAGCGTCAGCTTCGTCTTCCTGTGGTTTCTTTATTTCTTCTTTGAGCTCGTCCTTTGAGCAAAATAATTCTTTGCTTCCTACCGTAATTTGCCTCCTAGCATGCTTGGGCAAGGCTAATGAAGCAGCCAAGGAAGCTAGCAAATTTGCATAAATATTTCGGTGGCGCTTTATGTGGCTGATAAAGAAACCATTGAAGCCATTGGCGATCTTAATCACTGCACGATAATACGGCAGAAGGTCTTCATGTTTGACCTCATACTCCCCTTTTACTTGATTCACAATAAGTTGAGAGTCCCCATATGTCTCCAAATATTTGACCCCCAGTTGTTTGGTTATTTTTAATCTGATTAGGAGGGCGTTATATTCCGCGACATTGTTGGAGCACGAGCTTGTTAATGAGTAAGCTCGAGGAATGATGTGTTTGTGGGGGGAGACGAAAACAACTCCTACTCCCGCTGTCATTCTTCCCTCAGATCCCATTCGGGAGGCACCTTCAAAGAAAAGTTGCCATACACCTTTCGAGACTGTATTTGTCTCGGAAGACTTTTGCAAGTCATCTTTTTCTAGAATCAAGTCCCATTCTTCTAACTCTCGCGGGATTTGCTCATATAACTTCGAGGATGCCGGGATTGGATGTTCGGCTAAGAAGTCGGCCACGACCTGTCCTTTAATAGACTTCTGTAGGACAAAGTGCATATCATACTGTGACAGCAAAATAGCCCAATTGGATAGTCTTGAACTTAATGATCCGGGTTTAGTCATTAGTATTCTCAGGAGGTTAACTCTCGATACAACGTGGATGATTTGTCCAGCTAAGTAGTGCCGCATTTTCTGTATTGCGAATACCAAAGCTAGACATTCTTTTTCCACAGGATTATACCGGTGTTCCTCCCCGATCATCATTCTGTTGAGGTAATAAATAGCTTGTTCATGGTCTGACTCATTCTTCTGCGCTAACAAAGCGCCCAAAAAATAGTCCATAGCCCTTACATATAGCAAGAAAGGCATTCCTGAAACTAGGGATACGAGTACTGGTAGTTTTGTGAGATATTGTTTGATTTCTTCAAAAACCTTTTGGCATGCGTCATCCCAGACAAATGACACTCATTTCCTCATTAATCTGGTGAAGGGTTGACATTTACCAGACAAATTTGTTATAAACTTGTGGATGTACGCTAGCCAGCCTTGCAATCCCCTTAACTCCTTGAGGTTACGGGGAGGTGGCATGTTTTGGATAGCCTTGAACTTATCTGGATCGAGATGTATTCCTCTTGACGTTACGACAAAACCGAGGAATTTTCCTCTGGAAACCCCCAGGAAAGACTTAGTTGGATTCATCTTGAGCTGGTGCTTCCTCATAAGGTCGAACACTGTCTTCAAATCCCTCAAGTGATCGTCTTTGTTTCTGCTCTTAATTGCTAGATCATCTACGTACCACTGTTTTTCAGAGGTGCTCTTGGAATATTGCGTTCATGGCGCGTTGATATGTAGCACATGTGTTCTTTAGGCCAAAGAGTATGACTGTATAGCAGTATACTCCGAGTAGTGTCCTGAAGGACGTATGCTTCTCATCATCAGGGTACATTTTTATTTGATTATACCCCGAGAATCCATCCATGAACGTCATACGCTCATACCCACAAGTATTATCTATTATAATATCCGTGATAGGTAACGGGAACTCGTCTTTAGGGCAAGCCTCATTCAAATCTCTAAATTCTATGCAAACTCGGATTTTTCCGTTTTTCTTGGTCACGGGAACTATATTCGCAACTCAATCAGGGTGTTGTTCCTCGCGAATAAAACCTGATTCAATAAACTTCTTGATTTCAACTTCTATAGCTTCCATAATCTCTGGGCGGAACCTTCGCTACTGTTGTTTTACTGGTTTAGCCTCTGGCTGTATTTTCAATTTGTGAATTGCCACACTTGGATCCAATCCTGGCATTTTCTCATAACTCCAAGCGAAAATATCAATGTATTTGCGAATGAGGGATATCAATTCCTTCCTTTCTTCTGAGGATAGGTTCTCGCTTATAAATATGGGTTTAGGATTCTTTTCATCTCCCATATTGATTTGGATCACTTTATTTTCGGTTGGGGGCTCACGCTGTTCAAATTGGATCTCCCACTTTATATTAAAATGCTTGGCCCAGGGGTCGTCTCTTATTGGCGAGATTTCCTTTAAGTCTTCGTCTTCTTGGATCGCGGAAGCCATGTTCGCAGACACTTTGCGGAAAATCACACTAGTACTGACATCTGAGTCCCAGTATGATGATTCTGACAAATGATCGTATTGTCCTTCTTCGGTTTTCTCACCTGAGGAGGTTTTGGGAGTGGTGACGTATCCTAACTCCCTGCCGGTTTTCTGATAATAATCCGGCATTTTCCCTTTTGGGACAAAAAGTTGAAGGATTGTCCTTCTTCCTTTTTCGAAGTTCAACCCCCTGCCTTCGGCTATATTATTTCCCATTTTCTTTATTAATCTACGAGAATTTTCATCGTAATGGAAGAACTCGGGTTTTTCTTGTTCTTCCTCAGAACCCAAGTATTCTTTTTTGTTCTTATGACTTGCTCTTCCAAATACTATGGCCTTTTGGGTTCCATTTTTGGGAGGGACCTTAAAAACGACCTGATTAGCACTTTCAACGTCATAACTTAATTCGTGTAAGGATGATCGGATAGGTGCTCGGAAGGAAGTCAGAGAATATATCTTATTTTCACAGTCGCTGAATACATCTATGCTAGTGCTTGAGGGCTCAGAATCAACGCCAGAAAAATAAGCAAACTCTAAATTTTTATTTATCACCCATTCACCATCAAAGTGAGCGGCGTTATTTACATCAAGGCCTTCAAGGCTTATCACAATGGGCTCACCGTCCCAAATCACATCCTCCGATTCCGAATCTTCGGATCCTGATTCTGTATTAGCCTCCTCGCCACTATCAGAGTCATCTGGAACAGGCTAGTCTGAAACACCGAACACATCTTGATACAGCAATGCGTTAGTGAAGTAGTTTTCAACTCCCTTAAAGGGTTATTTTTCTGCGACGAGTGTTTTTACATTCGCGTCTTTGTCGACGTACTTCATGCATTGGTATAATGTGGAGGGCACAATGAGATTGCTATGGATCCAAGGCCTCCCCAATAGTAGATTGTATGATGTTTTCGTGTCTATCACGTAACACGTGACTTCCGTCTTTAGATTGCCGATTTTAAACTTGAGCTTTATCTTACCCAGTGGTCTACTGCCGTTAGCATTGAATCTGAAGATAGTAGTGTTGGTTGTTGCCAATCTACTCATCGAAACTCCAAGATATCGTAGCATCCTTTGGGGCATGATACTTAAGGCCGAGCCTGGATCAACTTGAATGCGCTCGATCTCTGCAGATCCTATGTATCCCTTGTAATACAGACGTCGGTGATGTTTATTACTCCTGACTTGCATATCTTCCGGAGAGAAGGTGATACAAGGGATGCTTTTACCAGAGACTTGGTGACACGTCACGCAAAGAGATTCTCCTTCCTCTATCGTCTCTGGTATTTATGCCAAGAATACTTCTGAATCTTGCAGAGCTTCTCTCAAAGCTTCTCTAGTTGACTTAGAGAGTTTCAGGAACTCGTACAACGTTATCCTTGCGGGAATGTTGGCCAACTACGTTAGAATGTCGAACTGGAATGACTTTCGCGAGTCCTTCGCTGGCTCTTTTCTCTTCTTCTTCAAAACTTTATAAAACTTAAGCTCTTTTTGTTTGACTTTCTCTGGAGGTGGTCGAGAATCCGTTGTCTGGCTGTAGTTCTTCAGGTAATCCTTTCCTGAACGGGTTCCCATGGGAGGAGGATCCGCGTCAGCCACCAAAGAATTTTCGATTTCCTCTTCCGAATCGGTCAAAGCAGGAATGACTCCGTCATCTTCAGGAATCACGGAGACGACATTGGAGGTAAAGGTTTTCCCTCTTCGTCTCTTTCCAGATGAACTGGAAGTCCATTGTTCATCACTTAGGAGGTCCGGATGCACCCACAGTATCTCCTCCCTATCAGTTTCAAAGGGGAACAATCCTTTCTTTTGCTGTTGGTGCGGATCAAAATTTACGACCTGCATTGTGCCTTTAGGAATGGGTTGTACTCCATCTTTAACTGTTGACTCTATCCAGTTGGGCGCTTTGCCGAATTTGACAGTCACCATGTTCGCAGTCACCTTCTTCTGGTGCTCTTGGAGTTTGATGACATTAGCGTCCACTAAAACTTGAATTTTATCCTTAAGGATGTAGCAGTTTTGGGTAGGGTGATTAATGATTCTATGGTAGACACAGTAATTAGGATCATTAACTTTCCCTGTTTCTTCTGGACGTTTAGACTCCGGTAGCTTTGGCATCTTTTTACTCATGAGGAGGTTGAAGATTGTCTTTGTGTGCTCATCTTTAAAGGAGTATTGCTTTTGCAGCATTCGTGCCTGAGGAGGGAGCTTCAGGGAAGTCTTCGTAGGTTGTGGCGTATCAGTGACCATTGTCTCCTTTCCCTTATATCCTCGGGGTCGGAGCTTATAGTTGTTATTGCCACCTCGCTTTTGTTTCTCCTCGCTTCCTTCTTCTTCAAGTCTTTGCGCAATTGCTTCAGCTTCTTCAGCTTGCAGGGCAAGATCTTTCCAAGTTGAGGACTTCACTGCTCCCATTCTGGCTAGAACTTTAGTCGATAAATTATGTCGATAGGTTTCTACCAAGGTCTTTTCTGGCATCCCATGCGGCATCTGAGAGAATCGTTTCGGAATTTTTTGATGAAGTCCCAGGCTGACTCCCCTTTCCTTTGTTTAGTGGCTAAAAGCGCCGGCATTGATACCTCCATATCATCTTCATAGAACCTAGTAAGAAAGGCCTTCTCCATGTCACTCCACGAATTGATGGTCCCTGGCTCTAATCTCCGGAACTATTCAAAAGCTAGTCCCCTTAAGATACTAACGAATACCCTCGTAGTAATGGGGTCACTTCCGGCTAAATGCCCAATCTGTGATTTAAAATAGTAGAGGTGCTGGTTCGGCGATCCTTTACCATCGAAAGACTTGAGCTTCAATGGTTTATAACTTTCTGGGAACGGCACACTTTCCCATTCCATGGGAAACGACCTTACCACGCCGAGCTCTTGTAAGTCGCTCTTATGCATGAGAGCATTCAGTTGATTTTGGAAGCTCTCCATCCAAACAGTATTCGCGTTCCCTTCTTGATGCATGGACCGGTTGCCGTCATCCTCATGATGTTCTTTTTTATTATTGTGAAGACCCTCTTCTTCTGTCTTCTTTCCCTTGTCAGTGTTCGAGTGCGAAGACGTATCCTTCAATCTGGTCTTCTCCAGCTCCACCAGGACATGTAGCATGTCTTTGAGCTCGCTAATAGCATCTTATTGTTGCTGGATATTTTTGTCTTATTCATCCATTCTCCACATGAACTCTTCTGAGATGTTGTTTTGAGTCATATATGCAGAGGTAGAGTCTTCTAGGAACGAGTCGGATGTCTGCGATTCAGCCATAACAGACCTGACTATATCTTCTTCATCAGAAGAGATTCCCGCCATTTGCCTATAATTCATGGGGACTGCCGTCCCACTTTTGAGTCGAGTATTTCGAAAAACTCCTTGCTCTTCATTGAATAGATCCTTCTAACTCAAAGAGAGCTCTGGGTCAGAAGCTTCTCCTTCGGAGACTTTCTTCGCCTTCTTTTTCTTCTTCTTTTCTCCGATACTTGTCATGTTGGATGACACTGCAGGTTATTCTGGCTCAGAAAACTCAAGCCCATTTTGTCGCCTCCTCTTCGCCAGTTGGGATGAAGATGTCGATGGAGCCGATAATCAATGAAACACCGAGCATCTGGTATGGGCTGAACAATGACAGTGAGACAGTACTGCATTGATCAGTCGTTCACAGTGGCAGTGAGATACATAGGATTCTTCCTTTTTTCTTTTCAGGAGTTCCCTAAGATCTCTTGCACTGGAATTCTTTGTGACGGCGTCATTCGTGAGAGATAGCTTCGGAAACGGAACAGTCGCAGCCTTGCAGATAGGCATGCATTTTTCGCAAATTTGAGGTTCGCAGGTTCTGCGAATTTTGTCAATCACGTGATCAGACATTCTCCCTGGAACGCAAGGGATGCAGATGTATGCTCCCTATTTGTGATCATGGATAACTTTGATGGACTTACTCCGCTTCCTGTAAGAAACGTGAGTAAATCCTTCCGTGTCTCGACCAACCTCGCCTTTTAGCTTCCACCTTTGTGAGGTAAGTTTTTGCCGGGATGAGTTGGCGGTTTCCTTTTGTTACGTGATCCTGCGGAGGGTACAGACTTTACTTCTTCTTAGGTTCCTTCTCGTTGTACAAGTGAGAGAAACCTTCTTCTCTGTATCACAGTCTCGCAGAGCGTATAATGGTCGTTTCCCCTTGTTGAAGCAGGGACTTTGGTCCACTTGGCTTGAGAGATCAAGAGTCTTAGTAGAGCCTAATGTTGAGGAGGAGGGTTTCGGACTAACTTGGTCCGTCGGCTCCCTTGGCTGAGTTATTACCATTAAAACCTCCCTGGGGATTGACCCTTGGAGACTTTACGGTATCCCCTTAGGGAAGTAGGGCTCTTGGAGCCTGAAGAAAGGAATTCTTCGTACCTTTCCTGGTCGACATGAATGGTGAGTGAGTCGACCATACTACCAACTGGAATGTTGTCGGATTGAGCTACCACCAGATCACCGGAGGTGATGGTTGTCCCCAGTGGAGTCGCCAATTTTCTGTTCGCCATAAAAATTGCAACACTCTTTATATCAAAGTCTTTTCAACAAAAAGATTACAATATAACGGTTTTCCGTTTACAGAAAATGAGGAAGATTGCTTTTCCTCTTTGTTTAAGGCTAGGTTACTAGGTAGCTATGGAGGACGATCTTGCTCTCCGTTGACATTACGTATAATCTCTCTCTCAGTTGGCTAAAGGAAAAAGAAAAGCTCTCTACTCTTGATCACAAAGGGTCACTTTTAGGAGAAGATATCCGCCTGTCTTCCTCTGTCTCCGTCTCTCTGTGTCTCTTTCGCTCCCCCGCCTTTTATAGGGGTTTTAGAGTACGTTCCGCTATATTTGCTCGACCGTTAGCTCCCACTACTCGAGAAGTGCCATCATATTCGTTAGGCAGTTACTCCCACGATCGAAGTAACGCCGCTGCATTCATTTGGCAGTTAGCCCCACGATCGGAGGTGGCAATTCTTCTATTTGGGTCGGGTGACTTTTGTATTAAAACCCCTACCGGAAAGCTAAGGGTAGTGTCACGAATCTCAATTTTAGATTCGCGAACCTGTTCTATTGCCCCTGGGTCGCGAACCTCAACCTTTAGGTTCGCAGATCTGCTGAGTTGCGGATTTCTAATTTTGAATCCGCGGATCTACTTTACTTTCCAGTATTTTCCGCCGACAATAATAAGTTATTTAATATATAATAACTACAATGTTTATTGAAATAAATTCAAGTCAGTTTAGATATCTTCAAATCATAATAATATCCATAAAAAAATAAATACAAAAGAAGTTCATCATAAAGTTTACGATGATTACAAAAAAATTTCATTTTCGTATATTATTTCCTAAGAAATCATACAAAAAAGGAATTTTTGAGTTGTATCGCATTCGACGAAAAAAGAGAATTCAAACCACAAAAAATAATAAAAACCATAAAAAAGCAAATATAGAAGATGTTCATCACAAAGTTTATGATGATTACAAAACATAAAACATTTGCACTCCATTGCCCCTAAACTTTATACATGATTTATTGCCTTCGTGTCTTTCTAGGGGGTGTTGCCTGGTTCGAGCCGTTCTAGTAGTATCAGGACTTCTGGCGTGGCTTGTTCCTCGGCTTGCACTCAAGCCATAATGATAAACACCATTAGAATACCATTACAATCCTAACCCTAAAAAAATAATCCAATGTCTACAAGTTTCCGAACATTTTGATGTCACAATGGAGTACTGGTATATCGATGAGCCTTTGTGAACCTGCCAGATCCTCAGCAATAGGATACTTCACTAATATCGATACCTTAACTCCTGCAAGTGGATAATCATAAATATTTAGCACAAAACTACAAAAAAAATAAAAAAGAAAATACTAAAATCCCAATTTTTGTATTTGTATGGAGTTAATAATAGTTTTCTATTGTAGCTTTTATTTTTCTTGTACTAATTAGTCGGCTCTTAGTAGCATACATAACTACTTTATATGTAAGTTAATTGTTACATTAATTGCTTTTCAATGAAATACAAAAGAACACAATCCCACCATAGTTACTTCTGTTATTTAATTAATAGTTGTGTGCTTGAATTCTCTAATTCGTCTACAATAATTAGTTCGTTTTGCTTTCTAATTCAGTAATTCTTCATGTCTACACCTACTACAACATCACAACATCTCCAGAAACTGTAGTCCAGCTATTCCTGACCTTTATTAACATCTAACTTGCAAACACAAATACACTTGCATACAATCCTTCACGTAAAAAACAAATCACCTTTTCAGAATACAATTATCAAAAAACCTCCGTGCACACCAACTGATGGAGATCAGATTTGATTTAATAGATATTAGATTTGATTATATTAGGATTTTATTGGGATTTTGGTTCCTATTAGAATATTTGATTTTTTATTTCATTAGGATATTTGATTAGAATTTTATTTGTTAGGGTTTTCTATAAATAAGTTTTGTATGAAGTATTTTGTAGACAATTGATGATGAATAATATTTGAAAAAAAAATTGAGATAATTCTTGCGTGGATTTTGCTTGAGCCAAATATTTCCTCGTGGATTCATAGAGAGTGGGTGTGGATTCACCTGGGTAGATTTTTAAACTCTTGAAAGTTCTTCCCCAATTTATCTATTTTTTTCCAATTCATCCAAAAATCCTAAATTTCAAAACCCTAACCCTAAATTCACTTCCATCTTGCATCAAACTTGATATTAGAGCCTAAAATTGCTCTCTCATTCATTTCCATCCCCATCTTCTATTTTCCTCTTCTTCTTGATTTTATTTCAGTTTTACTTTTATTTATCTAATTTTGAAAAAAAAAAGAAAAAAAAAGCTCAGTTCAGATTTGTGAGAGAGAAAAAAATAATTAATTTCTTCTCCTCTTCTTCTCTCCAACAGCACCCTGCCTTGTTCCTTCTCCTCTTCTTCTTCTTTCAACCTGCAAAAGCTAACGAAACCCAACATACACACACAAAACAAAAAAAAAAAATCTCTCCTTTCTCCTCTTCCCCACAGTAAACACCCCTTCCCCCCATTCAGCCAAATCCTTTCTCTCATCCCCTTTGTTTTCTCTTTCTCTACTGCAACAAAATCCTCCTCCACTTAATCTCTCTTCTCCCGACCCGCTTTCCCCCCTTCAACCCAAAATCCTTCCGACCAGCTTCCCCCTCCCCCTCATCTCCTCCTTTTCCTTCTACAATAGCGTCGCCCACCTCCTCCTTCTCCAATAACCCACAAATCTAGCAGCGACAACAACAACAATAGCAACAAGAAGCAGCAACTGCAACAACAACAACAAGAAGCAGCAACAGCAACAACAACAAGCAGCAACAGCAGCAACCGCAACCACAGCAGCAGCAGCAACAACAACCCACGAGTCTAGTGTGTTTTTGCAACTAACAGGTCATTCTTTTGGGTTGAGGAGCAATTATCTAAGAGGGTTTGGTTTGGGGTTTAATTCAAATCTATCCAAAACCCGTATCAAAGAGAAGAAAAGAAGAAGTTGGGTTTAATTTGGATCTACTCCATCACAATCGCATCCAAACAAAGAGAAGTTGGTTGGATTTAATTTAATCCAACCCTCCCGCAATTTCATATACGAACCAATTAATTCAGCAACAAAAAATTGGGTTCAGTCTGTAGAATAATGCATGCCCGTTAAGCATAATAGATCCGTTAAGGGTAGTTTTGTGATTCAGACCCGTTTCAGCTCCGATTCGAGCCGTTTTCGAACTGCCGTGATTCTTGGATTTTTCTTGAACTTTTTGAGCTAAAATTTTGAGTTGATTATTTATGAAATTCATATTCTATGGCCATTATATCAATACAAATGCTAAAATATCATGAGTTGAGCGTGATATGTATGCTACTATACCCATTTTTTACGGTTTTGAAGATCAACAAAATTATGAAGGTTGGGAGAATCATCTTGAAGGTTTCTTTAGGTATTTTGATCCAACATCAGCACAGAAATATCGTCACGCCCGATAAAAGTTAGGTGGAGAAGGTTATACTTGGAGTAGAAAGTATAAATTATGCTTGGATTGTCATATCTTACGACGTCTACTTCATAATCGGTATGTTCAATGTTGCCTTCTAAATTTATTGTCATCAACTCATCAGTTTCCATCATCTGAGCCTAAAACAAATAATGAAAAATTTCAAGGTATGATTGATGAGCTTGCAAATTGCAAACGAAAACTTACCAGTATCAACAAGAGACCCGAACAAGTATATCTTCGAAAGTACAATGAGTTAAGAGATGAAAAAAGTCAAATGGTTAATGAGGATAGTATCGTTAATAAAGTCGAAACAGATATTTTTACTTTTGATGGTGAATGTATTTTGGAGCCTATATTGGATACCGAAATTTATGATGAGCCATTATTAATGCCAGATGGAACTTTCTTTCCATCCATAGAAGTTGAAAAATCAAAAGTTCAGATTTCTGATGATCTCTCAGTGGAACTAAATGCGAAGTTTTAGCTTCATAAGGATGCATCCGATGATCATATTCATGAGCAAAAACTAACAGAAGTACCTCCTACTCTCCTGTATCATATACCCATGAAACCGACAATTTCTTTAGAAGACCTTCTGTTAAAATTTTGTAAGAAATTTCGTCGACAATTCATATTTACTGATAGTATTTGCATATTAGTTGTAGATGTACAGAGAGTATAGGAACTTCTAGTCCAAAGTGAGACTTCAGACAGAAAAAAATTATTATTGATGATGAGATAAAAGTTTTAGTTTCTCTTGAGAAATTTATTACAGGAATTATAAAGAAATTACCGACTCAACATACAGATTTATATAAAGTTTTGAAGAGGTTTATTTATACTATTCATGGCCAGAATAATTTGTGGGATATACAGTTATATGAAGCTGATTCACGAAAGAAACTAGTTCCACCTCCACCGCTTTGGTTTAGATGTGATGTACGAGATACGGTTCCTCGACCACAACCATGGCCCAATTGGGATACTTTGTGGATATTGATCAGTTCAACCCAAACGTGTTCATTATTCCTTATCTTCGCATTCATTGGCGATGAATGTTTTGAAACCGGGGAGAATTGATGGAGATCAGTTTTGATTTAATAGAGACTAGATTTAATTCTATTAGGATTTTGTTGGGATTTTGGATCCTATTAGAATATTTGATTTGATTTTTAATTTCATTAGGATATCTGATTAGGATTTTGTTTGTTAGGCTTTTCTATAAATAAGTTCTGTATGAAGTATTTTGTAGACAATTGATAATGAATAATATTTGAAAAAAGTTTGAGATAATTCTTGCATAGATTTTGCTTGAGCCAAATCTTTCCTCATGGATTCATGAAGAGTGGGTGTGGATTTGTCTGGGTGGACTCCCAAACCCTTGTAAGTTCTTCCCTAATTTATTTATTTTTTTTCCTAATTCGTCCAAAATCCCTAAATTTCAAAACTCTAACTCTAAATTCACTTCCGTCCTGCATCACCAATTGCTCGACCAAATCCTTTAGGAGAAACAAACAAACAAAAATGAGATAAAAAAGCTCAAAATTTTGCCACTTTGTTAATCTTGTTTTAACTAGAATTTTTTAAATAATACAAACTAATTAGCTAATGTTGTTTTCTAATTCAGTCATGCTTCATGTCAAAACTAAAATTCTACTGTATTCTGTGTAGAAACCACCTTTAAATCGAGCAGTTCTCAAATAAACTCTTACGCTCACAAATTGTTTGATGAAATGTCCTACACATAAGAAACTGAAAAACAAAAAAAAAAAAAAAAAAGAATGAGAGATGGAGAAGAAAATTCTTTTGTACCAAGAAAGCTCATCCGGAGTTCCTCTTCAGGAATCACCACTGGCCAGCGCTCGCCTGGCTCGCAAAACATCTGCTTGGCCTCGAGCATGTGGCCGCGCTCGAGGATCTTCTCCTGGATGACCTAGACAAGGGTGGCGGTGGTGTCGATGACATTGACAGTGATCTGCGGCGGCTGTTCATCGGTGCACTGCTACTAAATCCTAGCCCTAGAACCCGAGAGTCTTGAGGAGGATGGAGAAGGAGAGAGAAGAGTGGTTTAGGGAAGAAAAAGGAAGGGGAGGGGAGGAAATTTTGAGTATGCTCATTAGGAAAAGCCCTCTTTTTTCAAAATAGAGGGTGGGCTCACTAGGAAACCTGGGCTCACTAGGAAAAATGGTGTGTCCCTCTAGAAACACCCTTAAGGAGGTAGGGACAGGCATTGCGATGGGGGACCAAAAAAAGAAAGAAAATGCAAGTCGGGAGTTTCTAAATGAGCATTGTAAGCCCGATAGTTCTTAAGTTGGCTCACTGGGAAAACTAGTGTGCTTCTATAGAAACTCCCGTGAGAGTCCTTTTGGTGATTTTTCAAATGGACCCTTAGAATTCCTATATTAATTTTTTCTCCTTAACAAGTAGTCTTGTTTTTGCTAGCTATTATTGAAACTGAAAAGTGTATATAAATGTCACTTTTTGCAAATTGCGATTTTGCAAGAAGGTTCGTGTCAAATCAAAAGGCAGAGATAGGCCAGGCAAATGGGTCGGGCAGCCCTAACGGGCAAGCCCGGCCCGGCACGTGCTGGACAGAGCTGTGCCGGGGCCCGAGCCGCCAGCACGGCTCTGACCGGCCGAGCCGAACCGTGCTTGGTACGTGCTGGGCACGACCCGGCATGTTTAAATTTTTTTAAAGTAGCTGTTTGGGGGTTTTTTTTTTGTAAACGTTTTTTTGCATAGAACCCCTAATGGCTATAGTGGGGTTTTTGCAAATTAAATTTTCAAATTTTGCCCCCTAATGGTCATAATAGCCGTTTGGGGGGGGGGTTGCAATTTTTTTGCAAAAAAAAACTTTTCTCTCACTATAAATAACCACCTCATTCTTCCATTTTCATTCTTCTCACAAATCACCAACTCTCTCAAAACTCTTCTCAATTTTCAACTCTCTCAAAAAATTTTAAAAATAAAATTCTTCCAAATAAATTCTTCA
Organism: Dracaena cambodiana; assembly: GCA_036321105.1. Taxonomy (NCBI): domain Eukaryota; kingdom Viridiplantae; phylum Streptophyta; class Magnoliopsida; order Asparagales; family Asparagaceae; genus Dracaena; species Dracaena cambodiana. Next base: position 25,615,438 of record JAYEPQ010000015.1, read on the forward strand.
TATTCCATCAAGTTTCAAGTAAGAACCAAGTGATCAAGAAGTCTCAAGTAAGCAAGCAAGCATCAAGCAAACTCTTCTTAGTTCTTCCGGCTTTCTCTCTCAATCATTCATCTCTCTACTCTATCTCTCAAGTGATTTCACCTCTCAAGAGGTATTTATAATTTGATTTTTTTATTCAGTTTTTTCGTGGTTTTTTGAAAGGAATCCATACTCGTCCGGCACTTCTTCCTCTCGAGTCGTAGGTACTTTTTTCCCTTTTTTTAATAAATAAATAATATCAAAACCTTTGCCAACCATTAGAAAACTCTCCTCAAGTACCATTTGTATCACAATCATATGAAAATATAGAGTAGCAATAACTGCAGCTTATTGGGATGCCTTAAATAGTTGTCATTATTTATGTGTAACGGCTCACTACATAAATCAAGACTGGACGATACAAAAAAGAATAATTGATTTTAGGAGATTTAAATTTTTCTCATAATGCACATAATCTACTAACCCCTTCGGTGTCTACAGTAGCATCGGAGTCTATTGTTAGTGCAGGTGGCAGAGAGCTAATGGAGTGGAGGAGCTCAATGAAAGTAAACATATTAGAGATGTGTGTTTGCTAGAAGGACTAGCTCAATACAGAACAAAAGGGAAGGACTGGCTCAATACAGAATAAAAAGGAAGAAGGATTATCTAATGAAGTATAGTTAGAGAATTCACCTAAGAATGAATGAAAATTGAAGACTTTTGTATTTTCTTTTCGAATTCTAATTTCTACATTTGTAAATTTTTTCATGTAAATTTTTTTTTAATTCATAAATCTCTTGGGAAAAAATTATTAAGAATAAGTTGAGAGTGACGGGCAGGGTCCTCTCCCTTCTCTTCAGACTTTGTATGATTTCCAAAGAGATTTGTAAATTAATTATTTCAATGTAATGAGATTTAATATAATAAAGTTTTATTTTTACTCTCATTTTTTCTTGCTAAAACTAATTTTAAGCTAACTATTCTATTAAACTAACTTAATAATCAATTTAATATTTTTTTAAAAAATTTAAAAGGCATGCCTCGGCCTAAGCACGGCACGTGCCCGGCGGGCTGTGCCGACGGGCCGAGCTCGGGCCAATGCCCCAGCGGACCTGCCATGCCTAGGGCACGGGCCATGCCCGAGCCAGGCCGAGCATAGCCCACTTGCTAGGTCTAGGCAGATACAAGCTTGTGATTGTTTTTCTCCAATAAGAGTATCCTCATCTACTTTCCACCAAAGATTTAACCAGTCACAATTGAAAAAAGCAATTTTTATTCAAAAGAAAAGAGATAAAGATAGAGATGCAAAGATATATGATAGGGAGGCACTTTCTCTCCTATTGTAGAGTTTATAAAGTTCTATAACTCCTAAACAATTTTATCCTTAAGTTCCACAACCAATATATCTCAATAGCCAAGATTAGAGTTCAAAAATGAGTATAAAAACGTGATTTCGTATCGGAACTGTTGTCGTGTAAAATGATCATAATTTTTACATTTGAATTCCGATTGAACTGATTCTAGAGCCGTTAGAATGATAATTTAGATCTTTGAAATTTTTTCGAACATAAATTTTCCAATTTGATAGTAACACCGCAAATCACGTTGGTGGGTCCGAGTGTGTGTCTCAATAATGGATATGGTGTTATCAACAGGCACTCTCAATAGCTGAGTACACAAGGCTATTTTCTTATACAAACACAGACAAAAGATATAGAAGCGCATAAATATTAGATATATACCCCCGGTCCGAATCTATTTGCCACAACATCAAAAGCATGAATAGAGTAATATACAAAACAGGTATGTGAAAAAAATAAGCAGTATGTACATTCATGTAGAGCCAAATACTGTATCAGTAAAGGGTAACATATATACTAAATATATACAACAGCATCTGAATTCGATATACAAAATTAGGAAGTAGGATAAATAAGCACATACAAGCCAAAATAATATATACACAAAAGGAATAGAGATCCTATGAGAAGCGGGTTACTAGCGCTCAGCCTGATCATAGAAGTAGAGATCCTCAAGATGTGGGTCCTTTTCCTTAGGTACCACAGTTAGGGCTGTTAGAACCGAGGTGTGAAAATTACAGGAATAAAAACCTAAATAAGAGTACAAATCTAAGCTCGTGCAATACTATAGAAATGATATAAAAGTGTGTGTGTGTGATATACTAGTAGGAAGCAATATAAAATATCTATATATATATGAAACATAAAATATATGATATGCATACTATAATATAAACTATGAAGTATATTGTATGTATAATATAACATTATCATGCATATGAATCATGAAGTATACAGTATGCATAAGAAAATATGATCAAGTATAACACTTCGCCAAGCAATGTCAGATCCTAAAAGTGGCCCCCTATGGATTCTAGAGGTAGCTCATACGGATTCAAGAGGTGACCCCCACTTTTTGTGTGACACTTTATCCCCGAGTACTTAGTTCTATACGACACTTATTTTTATACACTTTTGACTGGTGCCTGGCTCTGAGTAGATGTCGAATTATAGTGGTGACCCCATGGATTCTAAAGATGGCTCTAACGGATTCAGGGGATAGCCTCCACTTCATATGTGGCACTTTGTTATATATAGCACTTAGTTCTATGTGACACGTAGTTCCACAAATTCTTGATGCTGGATTCTAGAGGTGCCCCCCAAGAGGTGGCTCCCATAGATTGAAGAGTTTTCCCTCACTCTTTGTGTGACACTTTGTTCCGAGTAGCACTTAGTTCCATGCAACACTTAGTTCGACACGCCAAATTTGTATTAATAGGTTGGTGAGTATGAAATGACATGCACGGTGATACTGGTAAGTACAAGAGTTATAGAATATTGTACATGAGTAAAGTATGATTTCCAAGAAAAAAAAACCATGTACAAGTAATAACATGAGTAATAAATAAACATGCATGCATGCACCATATATTGAATCAAATATCATATGCACAAACATGACACATATATATCTAAAAATGAGCTATGACAGGTATGAACTCATCATATATAGGTGATAATAAGGATGAGTTAAGATATGTACATGTGTATCATAACATAAGTTAATAGGTATATGCATGGACATAATAAATTGTTGTGATTCAGTGGACAGTTAGATTTTTAGGTCTTATTTGACTTGGATAAAAATAGAATTTGAGGATAAAATTTGGTATAAATATAGAAAATTCAATTATGTTTCTAATAAATTTAAAGGAGCTATATTGGAGCTCTAGAACAAAAATTATGATTATTTTATTATAGACCTACTGCTATTGACCTGGTATAATAGTAAAGAAAAATTTCAGATTTCATTGACCATGATAAAAAATTAAAATAGAGCCTAATGTTTATAGAATTTATAGATGACTCAATTAGCTTTCCTATGAAGCTTGAATGTACTCAATTAGAGTTCTAAAGCAAAAGTTAAGATAATTTTTTACTATGGGCTTACTGTGCTAAGCTACTGACTGATACAGTAGTGATCGACTCAAAATTGCAAGTGCACAGTATTGTAGTTCTGTACAAAATTGATGAGAAGAGTATCATCTTCAAGGATTGATTATTCCCTCTTGATAAATATCGAAATTATATTAACCACAATTTTATTTAGAAAAGTCACTAAGATTGCTTATCTTGGAATTTGAAATAAAAATCAATTCTAAAATGTACTCAAGGAAAATAAATAGAATTATATGATAAATAAATCAAGGAGAGAACAAACTTCTAGGAAACCGAATTCACTTAGTCCTCACGATGCCTTTCTTACTAAATGAGTGAAATTGATTTTCCAAGTTTGCTAGCAGAATTTCTAAATCATCCAATAGCCTATTTCGATATTCAATTGGAACTATTTTTAAACATTGTTTAACATAAGAATATGTAAATCAATGAAAAAGAATGCAATAAAATTTATGAATTATTTTTTAATGCTACACAAATTTTTATAAGTCTTTCGATTGTATAATCACCTGTACTGAAATATTATAATCGTCCATTCTATAATTATCTCTTTCGACTGTAAATCATGGAATCAAAATCATCTAATTAATGACATGTTTATTGGAAGCAATAAATATGAGAATAAATCAAACAAATCAAATGAAAAATAAGCCCAAATGAATAAAAAAGAACATATTTTGAGAGTAGGTTACATCATTTTTCTAGAATAAAAAAAATTAGTTCATGATGAAAATTAAATTCAACAAATATGAACTAAAAATGATCTGCATTTTGGAGAAAAAAAAAATTAAAGTAAGCAAATTGAAGGTCTTGAATGCCAAGAGTCTAAAAAAACTGCAATCCAAACCTTTCTCTCTGTTTCTCTTTCTTCTCTCTCTCAGATTCAATTAGAATATTTTCTTTTAAGAGTCAAGATGAGTCTCTAATACAAATGTATGACCTCCTTTATATTCTTAGTCAAAGCCCCTTTTTTGGATATGGTCCCTCAACTTATTAGTTAGGATAATCAATAGGTTTGAATTGAGTCAACTTACACCATTTATTGCTCAATATTCTCCCTTTTTTTCCTTGTTGATTGAGATTCTTTAATATCCTTCATGCTAAATTTTTCATATAGGTGTTGACTTTGAATTTGAATTTGAATTTGTTGTCCTCTCTCTTTTCTTTGTCTTTTTGCTGATTTTCTTTCTAAAACAGTGTGATCTGCTTCTTTATTTAAAAACTGCAAAATATCAAAAACTTCCAAGAATTAAATATATGTAAAAGACTCTTAAAATTCTAGACAAATGAGCTAAGAACATAGAAAACTCAAAAATAAAATAATTAAGGCTAAGAAAATGTGTAAAATAAATCCCCACATCAAACCCCCAAATTTTGATGTTTGCTTGTCCTCAAAAAAAAGAAAAAACATAGAAACAAATGATAATAGCCATTTTTAGGCTCAACTCATCACACTAAAACTTCCTATCATGCAAACATCAAATTTTCAATGCAATACACAATAATAACAAATAAAGAAAAGCTAAATATACTAACATTCTTTTGTTCAAATATCCATATATAATTCCAACATAATTTAATCGTGTAACAACTCAACCTGGAATTACCCCTTCTCACTACTACAGACAAGGTAGCAAACAAGAAAGATTTTTTATTTTGATTTTTTCACAATTATTTTTCTTTAAGTTGTTACTTGCATTTTGACGTGAATATAAATATTTGTGATGAATGCATCAGGTTACTCAACAAGTCAGACACTTAAAGTGCTTTGCATACTCATATTTCAAGCTACCGTTTGACATAAAGGTAAACATTGGTGATGAATACCCCTAGTTACTTAGTAACTCAAAATATTGGAGTAGATAGATCTTTGCACAATTTTTTCTGTTTTTGTTTTTTTAAGTCATAATCACTCTATTTTCTTAAACCATGTTTAGCACTAGATCAAAACGGAATATCACAAGAAAAGTATTACACTCATCTTTTATGTATGGTCAACCAACAACACAACTTTGCAAGGAAAAATGTATTTCAATAATCCTAACAAATATACTTGCTCATGTTTTATAAGACATTGCCTTTCCTAAATAAAAATTTAATGCTTAAACACAATAAAGAGCCCAAAAGTGTAATATTGATCCTAAATAAGTCTCACATAAATTCAATGTAGGTCCACTTCTTCTAAACTTTTACATAAAAATCTGATTTGGAAGACATGGATATAATCACCAATTAACTTGCATAAAAAACCAAAATAACCTGCAAATGAAATATCCACTCCCCCAAACTTAATTTTTACAATATTCTCAATGGCAAAAAAAAAAAAGGAAAGTAGAATACTAATACTCCCCTTTTAGCAAGGCCGAGCACAAAGAATGTCTGGTTCAAGTGATTGTGAACTAACTTCTTGCTTGATTTTTCAAACCTACAGAAGGGGGTCACAACAATAATTATTCAAAGACTCAAATAAAAAGAAAATTTTAAACAAATGATAAAAGACAAACTATTTTTTTTTTTTTTTTTTTGCTTGGATTGCCTCCCAAGGAGTTCTTATTTTAGAGTCTAAAGAAAGACCTTTTATACCATCAACCATAGGTAGCTTTAAGGAGTAAGTTACTCCTTTAGGAGTCACATTACCAACAAGATAAGCCTTCAAATGCTACCCATTAACCTTGAATGCACCAGTCACCTCAATATGCACCTCAACAACACATATGGATGCACTTTTGTTACCGTGAATGGGTCAGACCACCTAGAACGAAGCTTGCCTGGGAATAACTTAAGTCTTGAATTGAAGAGTAATACATGGTGCCCAATTTTGAAGTTTCTAATATATACTTGTCATACCAATACTTTGTCTTTTCTTTGTAGATCCAAGCATTTTCATAAGCATCCAACCTAAACTCCTCTAACTCACTCAACTATAACAATTTCATTTCTCCCACAGCTTTCAAATTCATGTTCAACTCCATAATTGCCCAATATGCCTTATGTTTCAATTCTACTGGTAAGTGACAAGACTTTTGGAAGATAAGTCTATAGGGAGACATACCCAAAGGTGTCATGGAAGTTGTCATGTAGGCCCAAAGTGCATCATCTAACTTATTGGCCCAATTCTTCATTGAACTGCCTACAGTTTTCTCCAAAATTTGCGTCAACTCCCTATTTGCAAGTTTCACTTGCTCATTTGTTTGGGGATGATAAGCAAGTGCTACCTTATGAGTAACCCCATATTTTTTCAACAAAGCGTCAAATGACTGGTTACAAAAAAGGGAGCCTTCATCACTAATGGCTCTCGACACACCAAATCTTGAAAAAATATTTGTTTTTCATAAATCTCATCACCACTCGAGAGTCACTAGTCTGAGTTGCAGTGGCTTCAACCCATTTAGACATATAGTCTACTGCTACCAGTGTAATGCCTCCATTTTTTAGCTGCTTTTCAAAACTGAGGGTGCTACTTAATTATCACTGGACAACCCAACAATTTCAGGATTTTAGAATAATCGCAACTACTGTCACATCTAGATTGATAAATAACATGTATGAAAGATTTATTTTATACAAAAAGTTGATTACATAAAATGACACACTACTCTAAATACTTACACAAAAGAGTCAAAATACAAAAGAGTAAAGCAGTACCCTAAAAAAAGAAAATATAAACAAGATATACAAACGTTATTCAGAAGCTACTTTGTTGATCATTGTTGTTCAGTCTGTTCAATGAAGTACGGGTTTTCAGTTGGAACTGGTTCCCCTTCTTTACCTTCAAAACCTAGGCTTAAATTTAGGAGATTAAACCCAGCAAGTAACAAAATAAAAGAGAAAATATGTGTAATATCACAGTACTAGGAATAAAGAATATATAAATAAACAGTGTTTGTGTTAAATGTGTCACATGAATCATGGATAATAGAATAAACTAAACTGTGTATGTCATTAGAGATTAACAGGTACATAATCATGTATGAATAACAAGTCTAAGTCATGTCCTGGTTAGCATTTGAAACTTAATAATGGATAAAATTACACAGTTTTTCTTATTATACAAGTGCCCGTGCATACCCAGGATCCGACCCAAATCCATGGCGTTGAACCGTGACGCACCGTCAGGTGCTGCAAATCAAACTCCGTACTGTAAAACAGTAATAGACATCACCCTTATAGTGTCTTATGTATCAAACTATAGTTCAGTACCATACAATATTGCTACAGTATAAGTCCTTAGCACCTAATCTAGAAGTTAGCCAATAAAATTCTTTTACAATACGGTTCTTATCCAATATGTAGTTTTCCCAATCCTTATGTCAATGATACACGATCTACATGAACCAATAAAAATACTTGGCTTTTCAAGTCAGACTGTATATATGTCTTTTACAAGAAATAGGAATTCAGGAATTAAGATGTAAGATCATATATACGCGTATCACAAGGATACTTTATTTCCATATAATCGAGATAATTGTACCTTGTCATCTTGTTCCCATGAACGATCATGATGTCATGTATCTTGCATGGCAATAATTCATTATTGATTATTATATTCCGTTCACTTGTCATGTCATCATGAAATATCACTATAAAATATCATAACTTGCCACATAATAACCTCTTTAATTTGAGGATAGTATCATGTAATAATTAATGACAAAATTTAAAATAAGGTGAGATCCACAATTTCTGCTCCTTGTAACTGGCATGATAACAGACCCGCATTTTAGCTCATTGCTCCATGCAGTTAACGTGTCAAGTCCATGTTTGGGTTTTAGCATTAACAAGAATAGTTTTTATCCTTCAAAACTCTAATCCAAAAACGTGACCCTCTGGGACTCGTGTTATAATTATATTTTAGCTCTAACCACGAGTTTAGAAGACAAATGTGGATTTTCTTGTGATTGTTGATCTACATTTCTATTTAAATAGTGTTAAATTTTGTTTTAGAAGCCTTCAGGGCTTAAATGCAACCCTACTTTTGAAACATGGGTTAGATCCATGTTTTAAATTCATAAGGACATCCCTTACATAGGGGTGGAAAGTGGGCCGTGCCCGGCCCGGCCTGGGCACAGCCCACGCAAGGCACGGGTGTGCCGTGCTATGGGCATGGCATGTCAGCTCGAGCGTAGACCCGGGCTTGGCCCGCCAGTACGGCCTACCGGGCACATGTTGTGCTGGGGCCGAGACGTGCCAGCACATTTTTTTTTAATTTTTTTAAAAAATATTAAGTTGATTATTAAGTAAGTTTAGGAGAATAGTTAGCTTAACTTAATTAGTTTTAAAAAGAAGAAACAATAGTAAAAATAAAATTTTATTACATTAGATCTTATTACATTGACATAATTGTTCTATAAATCTTTTTAAAAATCATACAAAGTCCGAAGAGAGGGGAGAGGACCCTCACTATTATGCTCAACTTGTTTTTAGTATTTTTTTTCCAAGAGATTTATGAGTTAAAAAATTACATGAACTTTTTTTTTAAAAAATTACATGAATTGTTTTTTAAAAATTACATTAAAAAATTTATAAATGTAGAAATTACAATTCGAAAAGAAAAACAAAAGTCTATTTTCATTCATCTTCTGGTGAGATCTCTACTTTTATTTCATTAGATGATCATTATTATCTTTCTTTTGCATCGAGCCAGTTCTTCAAATAAACACACATTTTCAATATGTTTGTGCCATGGAACTTCTCCACTCCGTGAGGAAAAATTACAAAACCCCTCCAATGGTCATTTTGATTGTTTGGGGGGAAATTTGCAAAAAAAAATTGCAAGAATCCCCAACGGCTATAAAAATAGCCATTGGGGGGCTCTGTGGAAAAAAAATTACAAAAACCCCCCCTAAAGGCTATAAACGACTATTTTAAAAATAAAATAAAAATACAGGTCGAGCCGTGCTTGGCACGTGCTAAGCATGGCTCGGGTCGCGCCGTGCCTATAGTCTGGGCTATCCCGGCTCGAGCACGGCTCAAGCCGGCTAGTCGGGCCATGCTGGGCATATGCCTGGCACGTGCCGGGCCAGGCATGCCCAACGGGCCGTCCGGCCCACTTGCCACCCCTACCATTATATAACTAGACCTGTGTTTCTATTTAAACAGGCGAGTTTTAAATTAAAAGGCCATGCGGGCCCCAGTGCGACCCTACGTTCGCAACATGGCTAGATCTGCATTTTTACCTAAAACGTGACCTTAAGAATCTCCATGAATTTCTTAAAAAGAAACCTTGTAGGTTCGCACAGATTTCTCTAGACAAGGACCCTTGTTTGTCCATTTAGCAACTATCATTACTTATTTAAACCCGCGTCTAATTGTGAAAGGAGTAATCTTATGTACTCAATATTTTAAACATAAAACGCGACCCTAAGAGGTTATCCACAGTTTTTCCTAGATGACGGGAATTGGCATTTCTAGCCAACTTCATGACCTTTGTGGTCCGCATTTTAATTCATTTAGAGGGGTAATCAATCTCTTAATATTACAAGACCAAAACACGACCTTTATAGGCCCACATTTTAACCCTTAGTTAATTTTAAGGTTTTTATGGTTTGCGTTTTCTTTATTCAGAGATCCGCATTTTTAGTTTAATGCGACCTTCGGAGGCCCGCATTTTAGTGTATCTAGGGAGATGCCCGATTTCTTAGTTCCATTACGGCCAAATGCGACCTTCAGAGTTTCACATTTTATTGTATCTAAGAACATAATCGATCTTTTGATCCTTTTAGAGTCAAATGCGACCTTCAGAGGTCTGTTTTTTATTATAGAGACGTATTCATTCTAACCTCAAAATTTCACTACTGCACTCTATGATTATTGCTACCAATCAAAAATCTAAAACACGAGCAAAACATATTCAAACACCAATTGTCTAAATTATGATCCCAAATTTCTTCATAAGATACACACTCCAATTTAAACAAATATCTTAAGAAAAGATCAAGAATAGAGTGTTACTTGCCTTGAATTATTTTAATTCTTTTGATTTCGTGAATCCCCTTCTCCTTTCTTTGCCTCTTCATTTTTTTTCCTTTTGTTCTTCCCGTGAACAGAGAAACAAGTTTTGGAGAAAAGTGGCTTGTTTTGCTTCTAGATAAATTCTCTTTAAGAGAATGAAATTATATATGGTCAAGGGCAATTTTGTTATTTCATCCCTAGTCTTATCATCTGTAATATCCTAAATTTCAAGCTATCTGTATCGCTCTTCTGAGTCCAGTCATGCAGAATAAGGCTACCGAAGTCAAACACCGAAATAAACTTCGATGGGTATAACTTAAAATCCGTAACTCTAAATGATATTCGATTTTCGCGATAATTAGTTTTCTAATATTTAGAATTTTTAGAAACTTTTCTTACGAGGCAGGAAAATACTTCCAAAATTACTAATTTAATGATATTAAAATTATTCTTCTAATTATTTTAGAATTTTAGTTCATTTATTTTGGATATCGAAATGACAAACGGTTAATTTTGTAGCGTTAATCTCGTTTAGCACTACGCTCTGCATTAATTTGGTAGTATTCAAAAAAAGTTATACAGAATCGAAATTATTAAATTATTAAATAAATAAATAAATTATTGAATAATTTTTGAGGTGGTGGCCTCCTTGAGGAGCCAATCACGGCTAACCTAGGGATAAAGATGAGTGGGGTGGAAAAATATTTCTCCCTCCCATTTCCTTATCACCACACCCTCTCTCACTCTCACTCTCACTCTCATTCTCTCGGCCAGAAGCAAAACCACAGAGATAAAGGAGAAAAAAAAAGAGAAAGAAAAAAGGGAGGAAAATTAAATCGAACCGAGGATTCGAATCAAGCCTAGGTAAGTAACACTGCTATATCTTTCGTTCGTTTCTTTATTTAATTTATATTTGTATACCTAATTTATTTTGCAAAAATAATTAGTTCATATTTTGATCTATTGATTGATATTGAGAACTGAATCACAATAGTGGGTCAAATTTGATACATATAAATATGGTGATATTTACTTCTTTTTTTTTTTAAAAAAAAGGGATTATGTTTGGAAAATAAACTTCCACTATGCAAAAATAACTTGCATGGGCTTGAGAGAGAGATTATTGCATGGGCTTTAAAGGATTTTGCATGGGCTTGAAACTGTGCATGCAACAGAGGGAGAAAGAAAGAAAAGAAAGAAGAAGAAAAGAAGGAGAGAAAAAGAGAGAAAGAAGAAAAGGAAAGGGGAGTGTGTGGGTTGGGCCGAGAGAAGAGAATGAAAAAGAAAAAGAAAAAGAAAAAAAGGAACACGGCCTAGCCCAGTAAAAGAAAAAAAGAAAAAAAAGAAAAAAATAGTGATTAGTAGGCTTAGTGGGCCTGGGCTGGAAAATAAAAAGAAATGGAAAAAAAATAATAATATCACTAGGCTTGGATTTGGGTCGGAAAAGAAAAGGAAAAGAAAACAAAATTATATATTTTGATTGGGCTTGGACTTGGACATAGAAAGAAGAAGAAGAAGAAGAAGAAGAAGTGGGCTCGATGGACTGATTGGGCTTGGACTTGAGGGATTGGACTTGGACTTAGGCTTGGATTTAATTGGAAGTAATTGATGGATTGGAATAAAATAAAAAAAATCATAGTAATAATAATAAAATAAATAATTAATTAATATATTGGGCTTGGATTTTAAATAAAAATTAATCAAAGAAAAAATATATAAATATATATATGATTGAACCTAGAAATGAAATAAGTACATAAGCCTGGGCTTAGAAATAATGCAGTGTTATTACATGATGCACTTGGATTACAAATTGGACTATTGATTGGTATTAAATACTGAACCAGATTATTGACAATTGAGTAAGTATTCTCTCTCTAAAAAAAAGAAAAAAGTGAGAATAAAATAATGGAGTGAGCCTGGTATTAAGGCAATAGTCTCGAGAGTGATAAAATAATGGGGTGAGCCTGGTATTAAGGCAATAGTCTCAAGAGTGGAAAAAGAGTATGATCCAAGTAATCGGGCACTTTGCGCCTAAATAAGCGTGATTATTCGCATGAAAGGTGAAATATTCTTAAAAAAAAGAGAGTATTAACCGAGTAATCGGGTAAGTTGCGCCTAAGCAAGCGTGATTATTCGCAGGAAAGGTGAAATATTCTTAAAAAAAAGAAAAAAAAGAAAAATTTGTTATGAGAGAGGAGATGAATCATGAGTTATAGTTGGAGTTCAAGACCGAAATAAAGTATCACATGTGCACGTAGATGTATAGGAGCCAATGGATTATCTGTTAATAGGTATTGAAAAATAGGATTTAAATTTTTGATTAAAATGATAAGTGTATTTGATATGACGCTCAATTTGAAAATTGATAATCTAAATGCGTTTTTGAGTTTGTATATTAGTGAGATTAATTGATGAAAATATCATTAAAAAAAATTCTTTTTTTTAATTTTCGGTTATCCTTATTTTTTATTTCTTTATTCCTTAAACTATTTTCTTCATGAATTTGTAAGTATATTCATTGCAAATCCTAACGAGACAACACTCGTCCATTAGGGTAACCTAGGGGTTTAAAGACTTGTTGCACATGCTAAGTGCAATCGCGATTCCTGCGAAAGTGAGTTGGGATTTTTATTTTTCTTTTTAGGTTTAGGTTTTGCTCGAGAACTAGTAAAAGATAGGTGTGGGGTGTGATAAGTATCATATATTGTATTTTTCCTCCCATACTTTATCTATTTTCGTATATAAATAAATACTACTCGGGTATTTTTAGTATCTTTTTCAGGTAATCCGATTCATACAAAGAGATGGCATGAAATCAAAGTTGGAGTAGGAAATCAAGCCAGAAAAGTTTCTAAAGTGAGCAAAATTACGAGACTACGATGCTAAAGAGACCCAAAGTCGAATACAGTCAGGAATATTAAATATACAAGGCAAGACGTTCACGAGAAAAAAGTTTCATGATTTTTTGGCGTAATTTAGCTGCTAATTAGCCGTTTTCACCGCCATTTTGTGGCCCATTTTTGGCCCATGCACGGGTTTTTCTCCCGTGACTTCGTTGTAATTTTATAGTTTTTCAGTTTTGCTAGAATTAGGTTTTTATTTCTGAAACCTATATATTGGCCGTATCCTTGTATTCTAAGGAGAATCCTGAAGTTTTGTACTCGTTTTTAAAATTAATAAAATTAGAGTTTTGCTGAAGGGGTGGCGGCCACAATACTGTGTTCCAGAGGTAAGCCATTGCTTTTAGTTATTTATTTGCTTTCTAGATAGAGTTAATTACTTTCTAGTTTAGGTTTTGTTACTTTCTAAATTAAATTTATTTGCTTTCATGAATAAAAATTTGATTTTTCTTATTAGAAATATGAGTAGCTAATTTTCTTTAGCCCTAGGATGTAGATGAAGTTTGTTTAATAGACATAACATGGATTTATCTCATCTTCTTCCTAAAAAGAAATAAAATTATGATTTTTCTATAAATAAATAAAAGATGGAGTTCACAAATCATAATTCTTTGATAGATTATGCTTAATTAATATTTTGATAATCTATACTTAGATGAAGTTTGGAATTCTTATTCTTTGTTTGTTTTTAGAATTATCAATAGAGATTTTCCTATAGATAAATTGACTTGAATAAACTTATAAATCTGATTTCTTTGATAGGTTATACTTGGATTAGGTTTTTTGATAGTCTATACTTAGATTAGGGTTTGAAGTTTATTTCTTTTCTTTTGTTTATGAGATTTTCTACTTGATATGATTTGTTTGTAAGAAAAGTGTTATCTTTGATGGTCTATACTTGCACATCACTTGATAGGTCATACTTAGGGGTACTCGATTAAAATCAAATTAAAAAGATCACCTTTTTAATATGTTACTTAACCGTGCATAATTAAAAAGTTAGGAAGAAAAAGATAATTCATTGTTAGGCTATTATTCTATTGGATTCGAGATCCTAAGCTAATCTCTAGAACTTAAACTAATCTTCTCTCGACCTAAAATCTCATAGTTAGTCCGTTAGACCAAGGAAAGAATAAGAAATCATAAAACAGCTTAGATCCCTGTGGAATGACCTGTACAGCGCTACACCGACACTGTGCGCTTGCAGTAATTTATCACATCAGCTAGTAAGATCCTTATATAATACGGTTCTTATCAATCATGTAGTTTTTCCAATCTCCATGTCAATGATATACATAGCTTGTCAATTCAGACTGTGTACATATCTTTTACAAGAAACAAGAATTTAGCAATCAAAATTTAAGACCATGTACACACATATCATGATGATACTTTATTTCCATATAATCGAGATATATGAGCCTTATCATCATGTTCTCATGAACAATTATGTCGTCGTGTATCTTGCATGGCAATAATTCGTTATTGATTATTATATTCCGTTCACTTGTCATGTCATCATGAAATATCACTATAAAATATCATGACTAGCCAAATAATAACCTCTTTAATTTGAGGATTGTATTATGTGGAAATTAATGATAGAAATTAAAATAAGACAAGATCCACGCTTTCAACTCCTTGCAGCTGGCGTGGTAACAGACCTGCATTTTAGCTCCTTACTCCTTGCATCTGATGTATCAAGTCCAAGTCTGCATTTAAGCGTTAATAAGGTTAGTTATTATCCTTCGAAACTCTAGTCCAAAAATGCAACCCTGTAGAACTCGCGTTGTAATTATTTTTTGCTCTAACAATGAGCTTAGAAGACAAATGCAGATTCCTTATGATTGTTGATCCGTGTTTCTATTTAAATGGTGTTAAATTTAGTTTTAGAAACCTTCAGAGCTCAAACGCGACCCTACGTTTAAAACATGGACTAGATCCGCATTTTAAATTTCACAGAGACATCTCTTATATAACTAAACCTGCACTTCTATTTAAATGGGTGAGTTTTAAATTTAAAGGCCTTATGGGCCCCAACGCGATCCTACGTTTGCAACATGGCTAGATCCACTTTTTACCTAAAACGCGACTTTAAGAGTCTCTATGAATTTCTTAAAACACGACCTTGTAGGTTCGCGGGGGGTTCTCTAGACAAGGACCCTTGTTTGTCCTTTTAACAACTATCCTTACTTATTTAGACCAGCGCCTGGTTGTGGAAAGTAGTAATATTATGTACTCAAGGTTTTAAACACAAAATGCGACCCTAAGAGGTTATCCGCGGTTTTCCCTAGATGACGGAATTGGTATTTCTAACCTACTTCATGTCTTTGAGGTCCGCATTTTAATTCATTTAGAGCGGTAATCAGTCTCTTAATATTACGAGACCAAAATGCAACCTTCAAAGCCCCGTGTTTTATCCCTTAGTTTATTTCAGTGTTCTTATGATTCACATTTTTTTATTTAGAGATCCGTGTTTTTAGTTTAACGCAACCTTCGGAAGCTCGCGTTTTAGTGTATCTAGGGAGATGCCTATGGTCAAATGTGACCTTCAGAGATCCGCATTTTATTATATCTAAGAAAATAATCAATCTTTTGATTATTTTAGAATCAAAGGCAACCTTCAAAGGTCCGCTTTTTGATTCTAGGAAGCTATTCACTTCTAACCTCAAAATTTCTCTACTGCACTCTACGATTATCACTACTAGTCAATAATCTAAAACACGAGCCAAACATATTCAAACACTAATGGTCTAAATTATGATCCCAAATTCCTTCATAAGATACACACTCCAATTTAAACAAATATCTTAAGAAAAGACCAAGAATAAAGTGTTACTTGACTTGAATTCTTTTAATTCATTTGATTTCATGAGTCCCCTTCTCCTTTCTTTTCCTGTTCTTTTTTTTCCTTTTGTTCTTCCAGTGAACAAAGAAACATGTTTTGGAGAAAAGTGGTTTGTTTTGCTTCTGGAAAAATTCTCTTTGAGAGAACGAGATTATATATGTTTGAGGGTATTTTTGTGATTTATCCCCTAACCTTATCATCTTTTCTTCTCTAGACACTCTATGCAATGGCACGTGCCCAACTAATGTGCCACCCTCATTCTCCTTTTGACAGCACATTACCTACTTAATTTTTGTGTGTTCTCTTAGAGATTAAGTTAAATTTGGAGGTGTATAAAAAGAAATTTCTAATTTATTTAATATTTTATTATTTTGTAAACTTAAGAATATTTTTTGGGCTTGTAAGAAAAATTTCTAAAAATTATAAATATTAGAAAACTAATAACTGCGAAGACCGAATATCGTTTGGAGTTACAATTTTAAAGTTACGTTCTCCAAAAGTTATTTTGGTGTTCTTATTCGGCACGATCGCATTTAAAGATGAATACGAATAGCATGAAATTTGGGGTATTACAACCAGGATGTACCTATTGTTGAAGGAAGAAGGAAATGGGCCTATGAAATCAATTCTCGACAAATCAAAAAGTTCAACCTCTAGGATATTGGTCAAAGACATCTCATTATTTTTTGAAATATTGCCAACCCTTTGACATCTACCACACATATTTACTTATTGTATAGCATCTTGATACATGGTTGGCTAATAAAAACTAGGCTACCATACCTTTAAAACTGTCTTGGAAGTATTGAAATGTCCACCATACTCTAAGGAATGACAATGATCAAGAATATCCTAAACCTTGTCCTACGACACATATCTTCTAATCATCCTATCTATATAATGTTTATATAATAGTGGTTCTTCCCAAAAGTAATGTTTTACATCCCACAAAAACTTTTTCTTCTAATGATAGCTCAAATATGGGGGAATAATATAACTTACCAAATAGTTCATCAAATTATCGTGCCAGGGTATGGTTGAAACTGCCAACAACTACTCATCTAGAAAGCTCTCATTAATGGACACCTCATCTAGACTTGATTGCCCCTCCAATCTAGATAAGTCTGCCACCACATTCACCATACCTCTCTTGTCTCGAATCTCAAGATCAAATTCCTGAAGCAATAATACCCACCAAATAAAATGTGGTTTGCATCTTTCTTGGCAAGCAATACTTGATTGTCAAATCATCCGTATACACAATCACCTAGGAACCTAAAGATAAGATCAAAACTTGTCAAAAGCAAACACAACACCAAGCAATTCTTTTTCCATAGTTGCATAATTCAATTGTGAATCATTTAAAGTTTTACTAGCATAACATATAACATGCAACTTCCTATCTTTTCTCTAGTCGAGAATAACACCCAAACCGAAATTACTAGCATCACACAGTAGCTCAGAAGGTAAACTCCAATCTGGTGTTGCCATAATTGGTGCTGATACCAACTCTCACTTCAACCTGTTAAAAGCATTCAAACAATTCTTATCAAAATCAAACACAATATGCATATTCAACAAATTACAAAGAGGTTTAGATATTTTAAAGAAATCTAATGAAATGCATGTAAAATCCTGCATGACCAAGGAAACTTCTAACTCCCTTAACATTGGTCGATGGTGGTAATTTTTCAATAATTTCTATTTTTGCTTAGTTCACCTTTATACCTCTTTCTAAAAATTTGTGTCCTAAAACAATACTTTGTTGCACCATAAAATGACATTTCTCCCAATTTAAGATGAAATTGGTCTCCTTGCAACACTGCAAAACTCGAGATAGGTTATTTAAGCAGCTACTAAAAGAAGATCCAAAAACAGAAATCATCCATGAAAACCTCTAAGATCTTTTCAACTAAGTTAGAGAAAATAGCCATCATACAATGTTGGAATATAGCAGGTGCATTACACAAACCAAAAGGCATCCTGCGAAATGCAAAAGTACCATAAGAACAAGTGAAAGTGGTTTTTTTGGTCTTTGGAGATATAGGAATCTGATTATACCCCAATAACCATATAGAAAACAATAATACGTATGTCCAGCAAGTCTCTCAAGCACCTAATCAAGAAAAGGTAAAAAAAAAAAAAAAAAATCTTACGAGTAGCACTATTAAGTTTTATATAATCTATGTAGACTCTCCATTCAGTTACTATCCTAGTGGAAATTAATTTATTATTTTCATTATGTACCACAACCATCCCATCCTTTTTGTACTACTAGTACAGGACTAATCCATGAACTATCTGAAATAGGATAAACAATCATTGCATCTAACCATTTAATAACTTCAACCCTTACTACTTCTTTCATGTTTGGATTTAACCACCTTTGATTTTCAATAACAGGTTTATGGTCATCCTAATTCCTTTCAGGTCTGATATAGTCTATCCTATGGCCTTCTTTTTCAATTTCAAAACTTTCATCAATTTGCAATTTGTCAAGTTGATCATCAGATAAAAAAACACTCACAATCACAGGCAAAGTATTATTCTCTCCTAAAAATGCATACCTGAGATGGGAGGGTAGTGGCTTCTGCTCCAAAACAGGTGCTTGCACATTGGAAGGGGGAGGGAGTGGCTTACCTTTGCCTAGATTCTCTGATGTCATAATTTAACTGCAAGCGTATAGTATCGGTTGTAACGCTATATAGGTCGTCCCATAGAGATCTCAGGTGTTTTTGCGTTCTCACTAATTCTATAGTCTAACGAATTAACAAAGGATTCCAAGGTGGAGTTGAGAGTTATTCTAATTAACCTAGTATCTAGAATCCACTAGTTTCCAACCATATATTTACTCCTATTATCTTCTTCTATCATAAAAATTTGATCTTTTAGTTTAATCTTTATTTAAAATGCCCTAAGCATGAGCTATCAAGTGGTGTGCAAGTATAACTCATGAAAGATACTACTTTTAAAAAAAATAAACTAAATCATTAGATAATTCTTTGAATAAGATGAAAACCAACAACTCTAAATCCTAACTAAGCGTAGGCTATTAAAAAACTTAATTCAAGTATAACCTATCAAAGTATTAATTTTTAAGCTCTTGTATTTTAATCTTTTCATAGAAAAATCATGTTTTTATTTATTTTATTTAAGAAGAAAATTCTAGAGAGTAATTACATGGTGAATCCTATCTTCATCTACATCCTAGAGCTAAGCGAAATTAGCTACCCATATTTATAACAAGCAAAATCAAATTTTTATTCATAGAAAGCAATTAAATCTAATCTAGAAAGCAAATAAATCTAAACTAGAAAGCAATTAAAATAAATTAACTAAGAAAAAATTGAAGAGTAAAGAGAATTACTTCTGGAGTCCGGTATTGTGGCCGTCACCCTTTCAGTAAAATCCTAATTTTATTAGATTAAAAACGAGTACAAACTATATCCTAATTCTATATTAACTACTGCATAAAAAACCTAGAATATAAGGATACGGCCAATATATAGGATTTAAAAATCAAATCCTAATTTTAATACAACTGAAAAATTACAAAATTATATCGAAGCACTCGAAAAAAACTCAGCCTGTGAGACCCTCTTTGTGCCGCTAAATAGCGGCAAAATGTCGCCAATTGGCGGCAATAATATAAGAAAATTGCTTGATTTTTTCTTACACATGAGTCTCGTGTCTTGTAATTTTGTCTCTACTGGCTGTATTTGATTTTGACTCTCTGAAGTATTTTAATCTTGTAGTTTTGCTCTCTTTAAACTCTTTTTCGGTTCTTGTTTCCAATCCGACTCTGATTTCATACCATTTCCTTGTATGAATTGGATTACCTGAAAAGCAAATTAAAAATACTCGAGTAGTATTTATTTATATACAAAAAATAAATAAAATATGGGAGAGAAAATGCAATATATGATACTAATCACACTCCCACACCTATCTTTTACTAGTTTTCGAGCAAAACCTAAACCTAAAAAGAAAAAGAAAAATTCTAACTCACTTTCGCAGGAATCGCGATTGCATTTAGCATGTGCAATAAGCCTTTAAACCCCTAAATTATCCTAGTGGACGAGTGTTGTCTCATGAGGGTTTGCAGTGAATATACCCACAAAATTCGTGAAGAAAATAGATTAAGAAATATAGAAAAGAAAAATAAGGATAACTGAAAATCAAGAAAAATAAAAATTTTATACAAAAGAAAGAAAAATCTTTTTTTAATATATTTTCTTCAATTAATCTCACTAATATACAAACTCAAGAATGCATTTATATTATCAATTTTCAAATCGAGCATCATATCATATACACTTATTATTTTAATAAAAAATTTAAATCCTATCTTTTCAATACCTACTAACAGATAATTTATTGGTTCCTATACAACTACGTGCACGTGTGATAGTCTATTTTGGCCTTGGACTCCAACTCTAACTCATGATTCATCTCCTCTCTTATAACAATTTTTTCTTTTTTTCTTTTTTTTCTTTTTTTTCTTTTTTTAGAATATTTCTCCTTTCATGCGAATATTCATACTTGCTTAGGCGCAAAGTACCCGATTACTTGGATCATACTTTTTTCACTCTTGAGACTATTATCTTAATACCAGGCACACCCTATTTTTTTCACTCTCGAGACTATTGCTTTAATACCAGGCGCACCCTATTTTTTTTATTCTCACATTTTTTCTTTTTTCTTTTCTTTTTTTGTTTAGAGAGAGAAGACTTACTCAATCGTTATCATCTTTGTCATTAACCTAATAAACTATTATGAAGTGAAAAATAGATGTATACTTACCTCAAAATTACTATTAGCAGTATTTATTTTTTAGATTTTAATCTTTTTCAAAAAATCATGAGTGTATCATCCAATCTTTTTCAACAACTCGTTAACTTGTCTTTTAACTTCCTCTAGTTCTGTGATTCTCATTTGATAGGTGACTTACAAACTAGTTCAGCTCTAGAGATAATATCAATAGTGAATTCTACTACCCTTACTAGTGGTGATTCGGGTATCATTTCAAAAAATATATCTAAGAATTCTGATACTACTGGAATCATTCTTTCTCCCACTTTTATGGCTTTCAAAACTCCTCCCGTTGGGAACATCTTAGATTTAGCCGGTTTTTTTTTTAGCTTCCATCAACAAATTCAAACTCTAGACAATCAGGAATTTGAAATATTACTCTTCTTCTTCTACAATTTATCACCGTATGGAAGGTGCTCAACCAATTCATGCCTAAGATAACATCATATCCTCCTCTACTAATAACTAATTAGTTGGCATAAAATTCTTTATCATTGATCACTAAGAAACACAGTCTACACTCCTTATTGGTCATAATACTACCGTTTTCAATATTAATGTCCCCCCTATAGGTAAGATAGCAAAATCAATGGAATTACAGGAAACAAACAAGCTAGAGCAAAATAGTGTGAGGCTCCAGAATCAAATAAAATAGTTGTTGGTGCATTGCCAATTAGAATCATACCTGCTACGACTCTTTCAGTAGTCTGAACTTCCTCCGTATTTATCAGTCTAACTTGCCCTTTCCTCCGTGCTATTCCTCCTTGGACTCTCTTCTGATCTGGTCCTAAAATATTCTGGGTTGATGTTGCTGCTGACCTGGTTATTGGCTAGAATGGGACCTTGGATTCCACAAATTGTTGAATCTTTGGACAATCACTCATTTGATGACTGGCGGATCCGCATACCAGACACAACCCTTGGACTCTTCTACACTTGTTCTGGGTATGTCCTGGTTTATGGCAATAGTTACAGATTACTGAATTTCGATTTGGCATCATCTGTTTCTTTGCTAGTGGACCATCAAAACTCCTGGTTGATCGGCATGCCCTTTATCCAAATGACCTTTTAAATGCCACCGACATATTTTCTTTAAATACTTGTTCTAGATGGCATGTCACTTAAAATACTTCTTAATAAGTCTTGTAATTATATCCTGCTAGGTGTTCTCTCAGATGAGATCTCAGTCCTTGCTGGAACAAGTGCGCCTTTTCCTGCTCATCAGCTACCAGGATTGGGGCAAAATGGCTGAGCTTCACTAATTCTACAGCATAGATAACTACAGTCTGATCTCCTTATTGCGATTTCAGAAATTTCTTCCTCATTTCTTGTCTTGTTGATGCATGAAAAAATCTGATAAGAAATGGCTCTACAAATCTTTCCCAGGTTAGGGGTTCCTGGTGCTTCACTTTTTCGGCAAGCCACCATGTTCAAACTATATCAGTCAACTAAATACATACTACCTCTATATGATTTTCTTTTGGAATCCTCGCCGCTCTTAGAAAATTCTTCATATTTACAATCCACTTTTCAGCTTTTAGTGGTCCTTATATTCTAGAAATTTCTGACGGCTGGAGTTTTCAAAAATCTGACACCATTCCGATTTTTTCTTGTTCTTTGGACTGCAACATTCTCTCTAGTAACATTGTCATGGTCTGCGTTTGTGCTACCCTTTGTACTATGTTCCTAAGCTCAGATACTTCATCCGTAAGATTTGGACTTGTGCTAGCAGATAATTGGGTCATCATTGTTCTGTGACGAACCAAAGGAAATCAATCAAATGGAGTTTCAAGGTAGATATTCCAAACAATATGGGAAATAATAGAATAGGTACGAAATTAGATCTGATGGATATCAAGGAATAAGGAGCAAGTATCTTATAGACATGTTCACATATAGCAGTAGTCATATTGTTTTCCATATAAACCTAGGCTCTGATATCAACTCTGTAACGCCCCTATTTTTTAGTTACTTCCCAAACGGATGACGCTTCTTAATCATTACAATACAACTCAACAGTCACAGAATCTTGGAATAAGCGAAACTACTGTCATATTCAGATGAATAAATAACATATCTGAAATTGAAAAGATTTCATTTATATAAGAGTTGATTACATAAATCGGTACACTGCTTTGAATATTTACACAAAAAGATCAAGATATAAAAGGGTAAAATAGTGCCCAGACAAAAGAAAATGTAAACAAGATATACAAAGTCGTCTAGGAGAAACCTTGTTGATCATTGTTGCTTGATCTGCTCAGTAAAGTAGGGATCATTGGTTGGAGCAACTTCTCCTTCTCCGCCTTCGAAATCAGGGCTTAAAAATTCAGAAGATTAAACCTAGTAAGTAACACAAGAAAGAGAAATATTTGTACTATCATAGTACAAAATAATAAAAGGTATGTAATAAATTGTATTGGTGTTAAACATATCACGTGAATAATGAAAATAGAATAAGCAAGACTATATATGTCATTTGCAAATAGTAGACAAATATCATATGAGAATGGCAAGTCTAGGTCAAGTTCATGTTAGTATTTGAAACTGAAAGATGAATAAGATTGCACGCAGTTTTCAGTATTATACAAGTGGTTGTGCATATTCGGAATCCAGCCTCAAATCTATGGCACTGAACCATGGCACACGGCTAGATACTTACAAGTCAAATTCTGATCAATTAAGAAATTAACAGGCATCACTCATATGGTGACTCATATTCAAATTGTGACCCAATACCACACAGTACTGCTGCAGTAAAATTCCTTAGCACCTTAATAAAAAATTTGGTTAACAAAATCCCTATACAATACGGTTTTTATCCATCATATAGTTTTCCTAATTCCTATGTTAGTGATACACGATATACATGAATTAATAGAAACACGTGGATTGTCAAGTCAAACTGTGTACATGTCCATATCACGAGAAATAAGAATTTAAGAATCAAGATTTAGGACTATGTACACACGTATCACGAGAATACTTCATGTCACGTAATCAAGATACAAGAAACTTGTCATTATGTTCCCATTAATAATCATACCTTCATGCACTATTTGATATTCACTTGTCATGTTATCACGAAATAAATAAATATCATTAAACTTGTTATTATGTTATCATGAAATAAACAATATTATGAAAATTCATGACTTGCCAAACGTTAGTTTCTTTAATTGAGGGTAATATCATGTAAAAATTGAATGATAGAAATTGAATAAGCTAAAATTTGCATTTAGACTTCATGCTACTAACGCGATATCAAATTCGAATTTCAGCTGGTAACAGCTTGCATGATATATCCAGACCCACGTTTGGGTGTTAACAAGAATAATAACTATCCTTCAAAATTATAAAATGAAAATGCAACCCTCTAGGTCCCGCATTTAGATATGTATGCCAAAAAATTGAATTTTCCTTCCTTTGCAATTTTAATTTTAAATACAGCAACAAAAGGAAAAATTACAAAACAAAATCAAGATTACAGGAATAAGGATCGATTAATTTTGATTCCCTTTAAAAATTTATTTTGGCGGGATCTGGTAGTGATGGAGCCTCCGATCTGGATTGGGAAGAAGACGATCTTGAAAATTCTCCTCCTCTGAATTTCTGAAAGAAGACGCTCTCTGCTTCTCTGGATTCTCTGGACTCCGGCCTCTGGTCTCTGGAAAGTTCTCCTTTTTCTCTGGACTCTGCCCCTTTTTATATATTGAGGGGAGTAACTGCTAGGATAAAATCTGAGCCAAATCCGATAACAAAATACCGAGATCGGGGGTATCTATTCCTTGAAAATCCGATCAAATCTACATAACAAATCCACGCAACCGAAGCACCAAGGTGAGCAACCCCGCGGGTAGCACCCACGGGATGCTCCCGCGGGTGCAACCCGCGGGGAACTCCCACGGGTGGTACCTGCGAGAAGCTCTTGCGGGTGCAACCTACAGGAAGTTCCCAATTTTTCTTTTAATTCTACATAACCCCCTTCAAAGTTTTTGAAATTTTGTATTGATTTGTAAGGAATTTTGTAACACTTTGGACTCTTTGATTTTGGCTTTGCAGTTGTCATCATTTTCTTTTAGACTAAGAGCATGGTAGACAACCTGTGATGAATTTGATAGACAAAGGTAATTGTTAACGTGTCTTATAGAAGAAGAGTAAATGTATGATTTTAACGTGCTCATTAGATGATAAGCAGATGTATGATTTTAACGTGCTCATTAGATGACAAGCAGAGGTATGATGTTAACGTGCTATTTAGATGACAAGCAGATGTATGATATTAACATGCTCTTAGATGACAAGAAGAGGTATGATGTTATCATGCCTGTTGATGACAAGCAGAGGTATGATATTAATGTGCTCGTTAAATGACAAACATATGTATGATGTTAACGTGCTCATTAGAATCTTAATAGTTTAGTGACATTTAGTATGACGGATTAGGAAAAGACAGATGTGTCATTAAGTATGTCTCAAAAACTCGACCTATTTAGAGGATCTGGTCATGATAGAAATGAGTTAACTAAACAGAGGTGACGGTTAACATATTTAGCCTTGGAATTTGACTATCAGAGGTAACTGTTAACTTGATATGGAGAGGATCTTCATCAGAGTTAATCTTTAACTTAACGATATCAAAAACAAGTTCATCAGAGGTTTTAATATTAGACTTGATGAAATGTGAGTTTTCTTTTCTGTCAGAGGTGAAAATTTAACATGACAGGAGATTTGGTTGGATTTGATCTCATGGAGAAAATTGATTCAATTTTGAATTCTGATGTCAGACGTGTGATCTTAACTTGACAAATATTTTTGGAGTTCATTGGTTCTGCTAGACAAAAGTGACTAGAAAGGTCTTACTGTCAGAAGTAAAATCTTAATGTGACAGAAGATTTAAATTCATTAGAGTTTTGAGTTGGGCTAGCTAGGATTTTGTTTGGGCTTAAATGTCAAACTTTTCCTCTTCCCTTTACTTTAGAAGCTTCGGACAGTAATGTATTCTTATATTCAAATAAGGATACTGTTGTGATAGATTTGTCATGAAATTTTTTGCAAACTCTCAGCAATCAACGGGTTTGATTTGCCTTTACCAACTACCGTTTGAGTTAGACTAGCCATGCTATTCCCCTCAGCATGGTAAGTTATCGAGAATTTCGTTTGAGCTTAAATGCAAAATTTTTCCTCTTCCCTTTACTTTAGCAGTTTTGGATAGTTCATGCTTTTACTCCCCAGTATGATGGGTTGGCGAGAAACTGGTTCTCTTCCCGTTACCTTGATGGTATTGGAAAGTTCATTATTTTACCCTCCAGCATGATGGGTTGGTAAGAAACTGACTCTCTTCCCGTTACCTTGATGGTGTTGGGCAGTTCATGCTTTTACCTCCCAGCATGATGGGTTGGTGAGAAACTGATTCTCTTTTCATTGCCTTGATGGTGTTCAAGTCATGCTATTACCCCCAACATTATGGGTTGGCGAGAAACTGTTCTCTTCCCGTTACCTTGATGGTGTTAGGCAAATCATGTTTTTATCCCCAGTATGATGGATTGGTAAGGACTTCATTTGGATTTACATGCCAAATGTTTCCCCTGTCCGTAGTCATAGAGACGTAGGATCCATTTTTATTTTATGTCCCAAGTTGGGGTGTGGAACTGTGCACTGGTGGCAAATCAGTATTTCTTCATTTACTGTAATGAAGAAGAGGTTGGATGATTTCATTCTCTTAAGAATAATATTTCTTTAGGAATTTTTTTTGATTGACATCATCATCCGATTACCATGTTGATTGATCAACCGGTATACTCCATTTGAATAGACCGTTTCTACTACAAATGAGCCCTCCCATTTTAGCTAGAATTTGCCTTTAGTTTTATGTGTCAGGATCATTGGTCGTCTGACTGCTAAGACCAAGTCGCCCACTTTAAAAATTTGTTCTTTCACTTTCTTGTTGAATGCTCAGGATATTCGCGCTTGATAGAGCTCTATTTGTTGTTGAGCTTTCAAGCGCTTTTTATCCAATGTTTCTAATTCCTGAAGTCGTTGACTATGCTTTTCTTCGGTGGTCATTCTTGTAGCTAACGCCACTCGAAGAGAAGGAATTTGAATTTCCAAAGGTAGTACGGCCTCACAACCATATACCAAAGAAAATGGTGTGGCTTTTGTCGGTGTTCTTACCGTTATGCGGTAAGCCCATAGACAAGCTCCCAATTTCTCATCCCAGTCACGCTGATTTGAGGTGACAAACTTTTGCAGAAGCTTCACAATGGTTTTGTTAAACACTTCTACTTGGCCATTTGCAGTCGGGTTGTATGGAGATGAAAATATATTTTGCATTCTGAACTTGTCACAGAATTTAGTATAGGCTTTGCTAGTGAATTGAGGGCCGTTGTCGCTGATGATTCATTTAGGAACACCAAAGTAAGAGATGATGTGGTGTTTGATAAAGTTGACCACATTATTCATTTTCACTTCTCTTAGAGGGACAAGTTCTGCCCATTTTGAAAAGTAATCGGTTATACCTAGTATGAACCGATGCCCATGAGAAGATGGTGGAGTTATGGGACCAATAATATCTATTCCCCACATCTCAAGTGGCCACGTAATCGTGGTTGGATGTAGGTGCTATGAAGTCTGATGTATGTATTTTGCATGCACCTGATAGACATGACACTTCTTTGCATAGGCCATGGCGTCTGACATCATTGTTGGCCAATAGAAACCTATTCTTTTATCCAGTCTCCTAATTTAGGTCCCGGCAATTGAGCACCGTAGGCTCTATCATGTGCTTCTTTGAGTATCTCTTGTGCTTCTTGTAACGATAGGCACCAAAGTAAAACTCCACCTGGCGTTTTCCGATACAAGGTTCCAAGTTCAGAATTATAATGGAACTTTTCTACCTCTTTCTTTACTTTAGCAGCTTCTTTGGGATCTTCGGGTAGTATCCTATGGAGTGCGAAGTCGACAAAGATAAATCACCAATCCCTGGGTTCGAAGTTCATCCCTGATGTATGGACATCATTTGCTTCAAGTATCTCTTCAGGGCAAAGAAGTTCGCGACTTCCAACCTCAATGCCTTTACTTGATTCAGCAGGGAGTGCTAATGTGGCTGCGAGAGAAGCCAGAGCATCAGCGTATGCATTCTCGTGCCATGGCATGTAGTCAATGTAAAACTCCTTGAATGAGTTGGCAACTTTGATTGTTGCCTCATACTATGGTGCGAGATATTCATATTTGACCACGTATTCTCCTCTTACTTGATTTATTACAAGTTTGGAGTCCCAATAGGCCTCTAAATGGTAAATTTCCAGCTGTCGGGCAATTTTCAGTCCCGTGAACAATGCGTTGTACTCAGACACATTGTTAGAACACTGCTGAGTGAGTGAGTATCCTTGGGGATTATATGATTCTACGAGGATATTAAAACTATCTCCACTCCGACAGAGTTTCTTCGAGCCGCTCCATCAAAGAATAGCAACCAAACTGGTTCTTTGGAAATCGTGTTGGTTTCCGCCATTTCATCTGGAATATCCTCATAAAGTTTAGAGGATTTCGAGACAGGATGTTCTGCTAAGAAATTGGCAATTGCTTGTCCCTTGATCGCCTTTTGTGGTATGAATCGCATGTCATACTGCGATAGCAGGATCGACCGAATTAGCTAACCTGCAATTGAGTGACCCAGGCTTGTCATGAGCACTCTCAGGGGATTTACCCGAGAATTCACATAAATTGTTTGTCCTACTAAGTAGTGTCGCATTTTCTGAACTGCGAATACCAGGGCCAAACACTCTTTCTCTACTGGAGTATACAGATGCTCGGCACCTACAATAGTTTTACTAAGCTAGTAAATGGCTTGTTCATAGCCTGAGTCATTGGTTTGGGCCAATAGGGCACCAAGTGAATGGTCCATTGCCCGAACATATATCAAGAATTGTTATTCTGATATAGAGGCTACTAGTACCAAAGGTTTTGTGAGGTACTTTTTGAGGTCTTCAAAATCTTGTTGACAAGCTTCATCCCAAACGGACGACACCCCGTTTTTTGTTAACTTGGTGAAGGGTTGACATTGCCCTAAAAGATTAGCAATAAATCACCGAATATATACTAGCCTCCCTTGTAATCCTCGAAATTCTTTGAGATTTTTCAGTGGCTACATCTCTTGAATTGCTTTTACCTTTTCTAGGTCTAAATGGATACCCTTGGATGTAACAACGAAACCAAGGAATTTGCCACTAGAGACACAAGAAAAGATTTAGTCGGATTCATTTTTAGTTGGTATTTTCTCATAACATCAAACACCGTTTTTAAATCTCAGAGATTGTTGTCTTTATTGCGACTCTTGATGGAAAGGTCATCGATGTAGAGCTCTACTGTTTTACGAATATGCTCGCGGAAAATTGTACTCATAGCACATTGATATGTTGCACCTGCATTCTTCAAACCGAATGGCATAACCGTATAATAGTACATGCCTAACGGTGTTCTGAAAGCAGTGTGATTTTTGTCTTCAGGATACATTTTGATTTGATTGTACCTAGAGAATCCATCCATGAAAGACATCCTTTCGAATCCGCAAGTGTTGTCAATCATGACGTTTGTTAGTGGAAGCAAAAATTCGTTCTTAGAACATGCCACATTGAGATCTCGAAAATCAATGCAAATTCAGATTTTTCCATTCTTCTTGGCAACTGGAATGATGTTCACTACCCAATTAGGATATTGTTCTTCTCGGATGAAGCCAGATTGTATAAACTGCTTCACTTCATCCTCGATCGATTCCATTAACTCTGGACGGAATCTTCTTTGTTGTTGATTTACTGGCTTTGCATCTGGCTTAATATTAAGCCGATGCATAGCAACTTGAGTATTCAAGCCTGACATGTCTTCATAATTCCAGGCAAAGACGTCTATGTATTCTCGAGTAAGAGTTATAAGGTCTTCTCTTTCCTCAGGAGACAAACTCTCGCTTATAAATATGGGCTTAGGATTGGCCTCATCACCCATATTTACTTGAATCACCTTATCTTCGATAGGAGGTTCACGCTGTTCGAAGCACATATTCCATTGGGCATCGAGATGTTTAGCTAATGCTTCATCTCGGAGAAGAGTTAGTTCATCATCTTCATCTGAATCAGGCTGACAGATATCATGTTTGCAGTCAACTCCTTAGATAATATTCCCAGACTGATATTTGAATCCCAATCGGACTCTTCTGCAGTTTGGCAAATCATTTCTTTGATATCCGAAGGATCGGGTGTTGTGACGTATCCTAACCCCTGCCGGTTTTGTGATAATAATCCGGCTCTTTTCCTTTGGACACGACTGAGGGAAGTAAATTTTGACGTCCATTGTTGAAATTTAATGCGGGTCTATGTATGAAATCATATACCATTTTCTCTATCATTCGGAATGAGTTTGGTCCGTAATGATAGAATTGAGGGGCTTACTAAGTTTCATCTTCATTATCATCGGATGTGGCCATATGTCGTTGAACCCTTCCGAAAAGAATAGGTTTTTGATCGGCCTGACGGGTAGGCACCTTTAACATTGCCCCCATCTACATTTTTTATGCTTAATTGTAGCATCATTGATGATCTAATTGGCAGGTGCATGGTTACTAAAGCCTTGAATTCTGAGAGATTATATGCATCCGTACTAGTAGCTGAAACTACAAAATCAGTAGCAACACTAGGCAAATAAGCAAATTCTAGATTTTCATTAATTTTTCACTCGCCTGCATCATTGGCGGTATCATTTATATCTAAATCTTCAAGATTGATTACAAGCGGCTCATACCCTTCTTTGGCGATGAACGCTTCAAACTCAGTGTCAGCTTCATTCCCACTATCATACCCATCATGTAGTGGTTGATCAATCTCAGCACTCTTAGTATATAAGAGGGCATCTACAAAGTAGTTTTCAACCCCCTTAAATGGTTACTTGTCTTACTTATCAGCAATTAGGGCATGCAATTCTCCATCTTCATCCACATATTTCATACAATTATGTAGAGTGGATGGGACAATCATGTTAGCATGAATACGTGGTCGTCCTAGAAGAAGGTTGTAAGAAGTGTCTGCTTAAATCACATAGCAAGTCACTTCGCTTTTGAGATCTTCAATTTGGCATCTGAGTCTGATTTTTCTCAGAGGATGACTACCATTAGTGTTGAAACCAAAGATGATAGTATTAGTTGAAGTCAATCTATGGGAAGAATTTCCAAGGAACTGCATAAGCCTCCGCGGCATAATGCTTAGGGAAGATCCTGGATCAATCTGAATTCGACCCACTTCTGTTGAGCCTATGTACCCTGTATAGTACAAAGGCTTATTTTGCTTAGTGTTCTTCAACTACATGTCCTCTAGCGTGAAAGTAATATAAGGAGCACGCGTCGACATTGAGTTACAGTGTGGGCACGCCTCCTCAATTTCTTCTGGGAGATGGGTTAGGAAAGCCTCAGGTCTGCTAACACTTCCCTTAGGGCATCTCTTGCAGACTTGGATAAGCACAATAACTCATAAAGGGTTATTCTTGCCGGTATATTTGCCAGCTACACTATAACATCAAATTGAAAAGAAGAGCCTTACTCTTCAGCAACATCCTCCCACAGAGCCCGATTATATTTGAGCTCCTTCTGTTTTTCTTTGTTTGAAGTCTGCTTAATGGTCCTCTCGTTGGCCTGCTTTGTTGATTTAGAGGGACCAACTTCTACATTTGCATGGTCCTTCAGATATTGTCTTTCAGACTTGGTACCTGAAAGGGGTGTAGCCTCTTGCTCTACTGCTACAGTGGTTATCTCTGTTTCAGAATCCGTTAACAGAAGTGTGTTATCTGGGTTCTTCTCAATTATTACCGAGACAACATTGCACATGTGCTGTCTTTCTTTTTTTTTACTTTGGCTTTCTTTTAGATGTCACTATCGTCCATTGTTCATCTTTGAGAAGGTCCGGATGCACCCAAAGAATCTTATATTTCTCAGTCATAAAAGGGGTTAGCCCTTTCTTCTGCTGGTTGTGGGGGTCTAAACTAACCACCCTGAGCTCGCCTTTCAGAATAGGCATGAGCCCAAGTGGTACTTCTAGACCATCCACATTAAAGGTAGTTGAGTTGGCTGTAACCCTTTTTTGTTATGTTTTGAGTTGAATTGCTCCAGTATCGATCAATGCCTGAATCTTATCTTTCAGAATGAAGCAGTCTTTAATAGGGTGACCCACAATCCGGTGATATAAACAATAGTTTAGATTATTAGTCTTCCTAACTTCTTCAGGCCTCTTGCTCTCTAGCAACTTGATCATGATGCGCTTGATGAGCAAATTAAATAAGGTAGCAGTATGCTCATATTTAAATGAATACTACTTCTGAGGTCTGGATGGCCTTGTAGACTTATTTTTAGCTGATACTTCCTTTGGTTTCAGCGTATTTTGGCCGTCATTACATCTTTCTCTTTGGAGCAGGAGAAGTGGTATGGAGCTTTATTTGTAGCACCTCTTTTCGCAGTTCCTTGCTCTTCAAGGCGTCGAAGTATTTCTTCGGCTTGCTCACCTTACTTGAGCTAGTCTTTCCAAGACTTGGATTCAACCGAACCCATTTTGACCAGAACATCGGTCAATAAATTATGCCTGTAAGTCTCTACAAAGGTTTTCTGCGCCATGCCATGTGGACATCACACGAAAAGTTCTCGGAACCGCTCGATGAAGGCTTTTACTATTTTGCCTTCTTCTTGCTTTGTTGCTAGCAAGGATGGCACGGAGATTTCAGTATCATCTTCAAAAAATCGGGCTAAGAACTCGCGTTGTAAATCAGCCCATGATTTAATTGTCCCTTAGGGTAGTTGCATGAATCAAGTAAACGTGGGTTCTTGTAGGGTACTCACAAATATCTTGGTTAAAGTTGGATCATTCCTCATTAGGTGTCCCGTTTGCGACAGGAAATAGAAGATATGTTGCTGTAGCGAGCCTTTACTATTGAACGACTGAAGGTTCAATGGTTTATAGTTCACAGGATAAGGAATAGTTTTCCATTCTATAGGATCGGGACGTACTATCCCAACTTCTTGTAGCTTTTTGCGATGAAACGGTGCTTGCAATTGGCTCTCCATCTTTTTTATCTTTTCAACATGAGGGTTGATAATAACCGTCACCTCCTCATCCTCTTCTGAGTGAGGAGGTGGTTCTTCATGCTCGTCTCCGTTCTCTTCATCTACATTGACAGATTGTTTTTCTTCCCGCCTATTAGAAGAGGACGACACGGATTGGCCCTTCTTTGTTTGAACCAATAATTCGCTTAGGAGTTGCTTCATTTCTTCTATAGTCATCTCTTGCTATTTGAGATGTTGTTCTTGTCTCTCAAGTCTCTTGGAGACTTCCTCTGGATGGTTGGTCATGTTCACTGTAGCCGCAAACTCTTTATTTGAATATGAAGAAGATGATGACACAATGACAGAATGTCTGTCTTCTTCCTCATCAGATCCTCCAGCCAACTATTTATAATTTAACGGTATAGCGACTCCTCTTCTGGCTCAAGTGTGCTGATACACACCCTCTGGCTCAATAGACACTCCTTTTAATTTTGACGTGAATTCTTTATCTGAGGGGTCGCTCTTAGCAACTTGTTTGCCCTTACTAATCATATGCGATGAGGCAGCAAGCAAATCAGTTTCGGAGTATATTTTCTTTGTTGTCCGTCTTCTTTTCGGTTGGGTAATCCGACCAAAAATGGACGACTTTGATTTGCAATTACAATTCGATAAAACAGCTGAAATCAACCATTCACACTGACATTGAGGAGTGGGTTGGAGAGCGCTCATCTTCTGAGTGAGATATTCTCTTAAGTCTTGAGACTTATTTTCCTTCATATTTACAATTTGACATCTTTTGCGTTGCAAGTTCTGCTCATAATACTGTTTAGTGTAAAGGATCTCAGAGTTAGGCAATTTTTTAGTATTAGAACAATCTTCAGCTCTTTTCGGAGTCTTTTGGAGTGTGTGCTGGCCTGTGCAATTGTACGGGCCCTGCGCACCTCTAGATTATGCTTCAGAAGATTTTGATGAGTTTTATTCTAAGTATATTCATCATCTAAAGAAGATTTCAAAGATATGCGCACGAGCACATCTTTGCATGTTTCTGTGGAGGAACCAAAGGGAATGCCTGACAGCATGACCAAAAAGGTAGGTGTGCGCTGTGCGCTCCTGCACGTGTGCCTGAAGGCGCACGGAGAAGCATAAGCCATTGCTCTACCAAGGAATCTGGTGCGCAAAAAGGAAGCGGTTGGACTTGCGGAGTTGCGCCGTGGGGTTTCTTGTGGGGTTACGCCCGCAGGGTACACCTGCGAGTTGCACCCGCGGGGGGCACCCACAGGTTGCACCCACTGGGTGGACTCGTAGGGTGAAACCTGTGGGTGTTTCCTGCGGGTTGCACCTGCGGGGTGCCACCCGTGGGTTGTACCCGTGTGGTGTACCCACGGGTTGCACTCGCAGGTTACAGCCGCAGGTTGCACCCGTGGAGTTGCACCATTGCTCTCTTGCGGGGTATTCTCTGATGCCTCGTTTGTAATGTTGAGACGTGCCCGTTGGACCTTGCGTCTTTTTCAACGGTCTTGATTTATTTTTTGTGACCGTATTAAAGTCTAGTTCGACTTTGGGATAGGCGATGACGCCATATCTCCTTTCAGAGGCGATGATGCCTTAGTTTTATTGACAGACGATAATGTTTTATCAGTTTTCATGGGTGATGACGCCTTGTCAGTGTTTGTGGGTGATGATGCCTCACTTATTTTGACAGGCGATGACACCTTGTCAGTTTTTGTGGGCGATAACGCATCACTTGTTTTGACAGGCGATGACGCCTTGTCAGTTTTGGTGGGCGATGATGCCTCACCTTTCTTGATCATTGCCCGACGATGACGTCTGGGCTCCGAAACAGAGGAGTTTGAAGAGAGGAATTCTTCATACTTTTGTTGATCGATTTCGACGACCAAGGTTTCAACCATCGGTCCGATGGATTTCCAGTCGGACTGCGCCATCAAATTCTCTATTGTAAACAGAGAGGCTCCCACTGTGGTCGCCAATTCTTGTACGCCAGAAAAATTGAATTTTCCTTCCATTGCGATTTTAATTTTAAATACAACAACAAAAGAAAAAAATTACAAAATAAAATCGAGATTACAGGAAAAGAGATCGATTAATTTTGATTCCCTTTAAAATTTATTTTGGTGAGATCTGGTAGCGATGGAGCCTCATTAACTCACTCTGTTGATGGTCCGATCCGGATTGGGAAGAAGACGATCTTGGAAATTCTCCTCCTCTGAATTTCTAACAGAAGACGCTCTCTGCTTCTCTGGATTTTCTGGACTCTGGTCTTTGGAAAATCCTCCTTTTTCTCTGGACTCTGTCCCTTTTTATATATTAAGGGGAGTAAACCACTCGGATAAGATCTGAGCCGAATCCGATAATAGAACACCAAGATCGGGGGTGTCCATTCCCTGAAAATTCGGATCAAATATTCGTAACAAATCCATGCAACCGAAGCACCAAGGCGGGCAACCCTGCGGGTAGCACCCACGGGATGCTCCCGCGGATGCAACCCGCGGGAAGTTCCTGCAGGTGGCATCCGCGGGAAATTCCCACGGGTGCAACCCGCAGGAAATTCTCGCAGGTGGCTCCCGCAGGAAATTCCCGCAGGTGCAACCCGCAGGAAATTCCCGATTTTTTTTTGTTAATTCTACAAGATACATTCAGCTCTAGCCATGAGCTTAGAAGATAAATGTGAATTTTCTCATGACTATTGATCCGCGTTTCCATTTAAATAATTTTAGATTATGTTTAAAGAGCCTTTAGGACTCAAACGTGACTCTAAATTATAAATATGAGCTAGATCCGCATTTTCTTCAAACGCGATCTTGTGCTAGGAGCATAACTAGATCCATGGTTTTTATTTATTCAGAAATCATGTGGGCCCCAGCTCGATCCTACATGGTTGGACCCGCATTTTACCTAAATTATGACCCTAAATTTGGAGTAGGGAGAGATCTGCATTTCTCTCAAAACGCAACCTTATAAGGCATCCATGGATTTTTCAAACACGACCTTATTGATTCGCACGGATCTCCTCTAGATAAGATTCTTGTTTTGTCTTATGAGTAATGATACTTGCTTATTCAGACCCGCGTCTAATCATGAAAAAGAATAACCTTGTGTTCTTAAGGTTTTAAACACAAAATGTGACCCTAATGGGTTATATACGGATTTCACAAGATAATGAAGATTCACATTTTTAGTTTAAACGCAACCTTCTGAGACCCATGTTTTGTTGCATCTAAAAGGAGTTTCAATCTATGAGCCTGCGTTTACTCTATAGAAGATTTCCTTCTCAATTTTAGGAATTTGGCTAACACTTAAAGTATTAATACTACATGATTCTTATGAATAATTTGTAAATCATGTAATTTCAACTCATAATAATCCATAATCTTCAATCATACATACAGATCGACGACTCAAAACCTTAGCCTAACATTCTTAAATTTCAATAGATCAAAATGATTCAGATTCATCCATAAAAGGGAATTATACGCGCACAATGCGAGTCAAATAAAAATCCCAAGGAAGAACAAAAAAATAAAGTGTTACTTGTCTCAAGTTCTCCTTAATTTCTTTGATTTTGCAAATCTCCTTTCTTGCCTTTCTCCTTTCTGAGACCCATGAACCAGGTTAAAAAGTGGTTTTTGTTTTGTTCTTTTACAAAAAGTTTCTTTGAGAGAATGAGATTATATATGTCTAAGTGTAATTCGGCAATTTTTTCTTCTAGCCTGGTCCTTAGGCTTTTGCATGTATGACAAATGTCCAACTAGAGTGCCACCTCACTCTCCTCCTTACAACACACCACTGATTTAGTTTAGAGATGTGCCCTAGAAACTTAGTCAAGTTTGGAGGTGTATAGAAAGAAATCTTTAATTTCAATAAATTATTATTTAACAAACTTGATAATGTTATTTAGAGTAGCAAGACAATTTGGGTTATTATAGAATATTAAAGTAGGCAAAAAAATTGAAGGTTTCGAATGCCAAGACTCCAAAAAAACCTACAACCCAAACCTTTCTCTTCTTTTTTCCTTCTTCTCTCTCTTTCTCTCTCTCAGATTCAATTAGAATTTTCTTTTAAGAGTGAAGTTGAGCCTCTAATACAAATGTGTGACCTCCTTTATATTCTTAGTCCAAGCCCCTTTTTTTGGATCTATTCCCGCAACTTATTAGTCATGATAAATTGAGTCAACCTACACCCTTTATTACTCAATATTCCCTCTTTTTCTTGTTGATTGAGATTCTTTAATATCCTTCATGCAAAATTTGTCACATGGGTGTTGACTTTGAATTTGAATTTGCTATCCTCCATCTTTTCTTAGTCTTTTGCTGATTTTCTTACTAAAAAATGTGATTTGTTTCTTTATTTAAAACCTTCAAAATATAAAAAAATTTCATGAATTAAATATATGTAAAAGACACTTAAAATTCTAAACAAATGAGCTAAGAATATAGAAAACACTCAAAAGAAAAACAATTAAGGTAAAGAAAATGTGTGAAATAAATTCCCACATCAAATTGCTATAACTAAACTTCCATTTTTTTTTGGGTAGGTAATTGGCTAAATAAGAATCTGTTATAGTTGGAAGAATTACAGTTTATTGAATCATATTTCTAATGGCACTGGAATAATACCAATCGGAGTTACAATGCAAAAATTATGATAGTTCTAAGATGAACTGTTGTATATGTTTGGACAGCAATATGGTTTTTGCACATGTAACATGCACGGTGTGACACGTGCAATGAAATTCAAGATAAGTGTAAGTTTGAGCATGAATAATCATAAAACTAGATTAATAATATATCTAGTATCATTTCATAGGAGATTATATCAAGAAATCAAAAGTTTATAGGACTTGAGAGTGTATTCTTACCTCTTGTTAAACCTAAATCGAAAAAGGATCGATATTGATGTGATTGCTCTTTAAAAGTCAATAAATTTACCAAATATTATACTAGGGAATAAGGACAGGTGCTAGAGAAGATTGTCTCACATTGGTGGAGTTGATTAGAGCTAATTTTAAAATGTTAAACCCAATAATAAGGTACATGTATCCACATGGTGGATTTTCA
The DNA here is from genome assembly GCA_036321105.1 of Dracaena cambodiana. Classification (NCBI taxonomy): domain Eukaryota; kingdom Viridiplantae; phylum Streptophyta; class Magnoliopsida; order Asparagales; family Asparagaceae; genus Dracaena; species Dracaena cambodiana. Next base: position 25,653,600 of record JAYEPQ010000015.1, read on the forward strand.
GTACAATCTCAGACTAATTATTTGGAGAATTATTTATGGAAATTTGAGAAAGAATAGGCTAGAAGTTTAAAGAGATAATTAAGAAAAATATGGGAGGAAGAAGATTGATTTTTTTAATGTTTTCTGAATTTATTTGATAGATTAAACAACTACTAGAAAATAGGTATGATGCCATATTAAGTGCTCTTAAATTTCATCTTAGACATTGAATCAGCACCTATCTAAAATTGGTTAAATGAGGATGTTGGGCAGCTAGAGATACATCTAAGGTGGGAAAATGGTTAAGATTGGAATTTTAAATTTAATTTAATTATTTTAATCAGGTATTTGCCCGAAAATCGACTGATCCAGAATAATTCAAGAAAATATAGAAAAATATAAAATAATAGATAAAAGGTCTCCGCTGTTTGGAATTTGAAATTAAATATTAGATTAAAAAATAACACTCAATTTACTTAGTATCCATCCCTATCGATATACGAGCTCCCAGACTAATACAGATGATACGGAATAAATCGATACAAGAACTAGATATTAGGGACATTACAAACTACCCACCTAACAAAAATTTTGTCCTCGAAATTTAAATAAAAATAAAAGATAACAATAGTGTAATGGAGAAGTGCCTATTTATTAATGAATTTAAATAGGCACCAAGATATCATTGGAATAGATATAAATATCTGCCCAAAATGTCGCCATCTCGCTCCAATGCCATGACGCAGAGAGTAATTATCTCAAGAGAAAAGAATAAGAGGGATTGCTATTCCATCAATTCTTCTAGTTTTTAAACTCCTTACCTTCCAATCTGCAATATCTATTGGCCTCTACTCCAATGATAGATCAGGTCCCAACTATTCCAACTTGTAGAGTTAAACTTACTCCAGGATTGAAGCTGAGTATACAATGTGACCCATGTTTATGATCTCAAGGTTCAGTTTTAGAATTAAAGGCCTAAATACAAATCGAAACAGGCCTCATTCAAGTATTCATGGTCTACTAGGTGCAAATTACAACCAATACTTTTGTCTTTTCTTTTTCATTTCTTTCCTTCTACTTAAATTATTTTTTCTGACTCCACCCAACTCATACAATAAGGAGTTCTTGAAATATGTGGTGTCCCGGAAATCATATCTATAAAAAACTCCAAACTCCTCTCTTGATGAAAGCCATATTTCTCAGAGAATACATCTATAAAATCAGATACTATTGGAATTTCCCTCTCCCTCACATCCAAAGTAACGAAAGCCCCAACTATCAGTCTTGCCCTAACCACTGCTGTTTCCAGGATTCCACTGCCACAAAAAAAATTCAAAATCTAGCTGTTTTGGGATTTGAAACACGATAGCTTTCCTATGACAATCAATCACTTTATGAGAAGCACTCAACAAATTTATGCCTATGATCACATTGAAGCTACAATGATCTAAGTCCAATAGGTTGGCATTAAATTTTCTATCACTACTACTATTGGACCATATCTACAGTCTATTAGACACGATTATCCCTTTCCTAGTGTCAATGTTTAACCCTGAATATTAGGTAACATATGGTATGCTGGATAATGAATGTAGATAACGCAAAGCAGCATGATGCACCAAAGCCAAATAATATGCATGCAGGTGCAGAACCAATAAAATAGTACCTGTAGCAACTTATTCAGATGCACAGGCTTCCTCTGCTGTCAAGGAATAAGTCTGACCCTTTTTGCACCCCGGAGCTCCTTGTGCCTGAGCTTCATGGAAGGCCTGTTGTGATGCCAATGGCCTCCTCGGTGCTAGTGCAATAGATCTTACTACTGGTCTTTGCTCTTGTTGCTGAGGTGGCCCTCACTCTTTGTTCGTACTGCGATGGCCACAGATACCTCCGAGTCTGCACTGCTTGTTCCTGACCTCCGCAGAACCTCCTTTGTGGGCATGCCCTCATTTGATGGTCTGCAATGCACAACTCAATTACTTCCCTAGAGCTCTCCTGCACTTACTATTGGTGTGCCCAAGCAACTAGTAATATCTACAAATCAATGTTGGCCTAATTACAGGAGTCATATGACACTTAACTGAAAATTCTACTACTCAATGCCCTAGACATCTGGCTTGTTGGATGCTTCTACTCCCCCGTCTCTGCTTTCTTCCTCCCAATGACCGGTTCCTGATATTGGGCTGCCTCAAGTCCTGCCCTAAGTAATGGATTATGCTCCCTTATAACACGTATAAGCTCTCTAATTGGATCACACTCCCCTTGAAGAGCCCCTCATGCTCAGGAGTTGTCCCCGTATGATGAGGGAAAGTCATTTCTCTAAAATAAAAAGATAAGGACATAATCAGGATCGGAAACAAAGGATGGAAAACAAAATAAGATTAAAAAAAAATGTTAAAGGATATCAGATACATGTATGTGGCAGAATTTTGAGGTCATGGGTCAAACATTAAAATAATGGCTACTATAATACCACTTTGTGATGACCCAAATCATACTATTGGGTCTGAGTGTATGTTCCAATAATAGGTTAGGGGATGAAGAGGCCATTTTTTCCATACAAACATAGAAAAGAGATATGGAAATGCATAAATATGAGATATACACCCCTGGTCTAAATATATCTACCACAATATCAAAAACATAAATATAACAATATCAAAAAATAGGTATATGGAAATAATAAGCAATATGTATATCAAAATATTGCTCATATGAAGTCAAACACAATATCATAGTAGAGCAATACAAGTATTTAATATATACAATATCATTCGATTATGATGGATAGAACTAGAAAGTATGATACATATGCATATACAAGCCAAAATGATATATGCATAAAAGGGATGGAGATTCTGCGAAAAGTGGGGTATTGACGCTCGACCTGCTCCTAGAAGTAGGAATTCTCGAGAGACGGTTCCTCTTTCTCAGGTACCACAGTCACAGCTGCTAGAACTCAGGTATGATAATCCCAAAGGTTAGAACCCAAATAAAAACACAAATCCAGGCTCATTCAATACTAAAGAAACCATATAAAAATATGTGTGTAGCATGCTAATTAGAAACAATATAAAATATCTATGCATATGAAACGTGAAGTATATAATATGAATAATATAACATGAACCATAATGTATATGGTATATATAATATGACATAATCATCATATGAATCATGAAGTACACAATATGTATAAGAAAATATAGTCAAGAAGTATAACACTTCACCAGGAGATGTCGAATTCTTGAGGTGCTCCCCATGGATTCTAAAGGTGGCTCACACAGATTCAAGAGGGGGTCCATAATTTTTGTGTGGCACTTTGTCCCGTGTAGCATTTACTTCCATGCGGCACTTAGTTTCATACACTTCTGGCTAGTATCTGGCTTAGAGAAGATATCAGATTCTAGAGGTGACCCCATGGATTCTAGGTGGCTCTCATGGATTCAAGAGATAGCCCCCACTTTCTGTGTAACACTTTGTTGCATGTAGCACTTAGTTTCATACAATCCCGATATTGGATCCTAGAGGTGGCCTCCATAAAATCTAGAGGTGGCTCTCACGGATTCAAGAGGTGTCCCCAACTCTTTATATGACACTTTGTTCCAAGTAGGACTTAGTTCCATGTGGCACATGTTCCACACACCAAATATGATTAATAGCTATGTGAGTATGAAATGACATGTATGGTGATATTGGCAAGCACAAGAGTTATATTTGCATACATGAGATATCATTTCCAAGTAAAAAAATCATGTACAGGTAATAATATTTTTAAATAAACATGTGTGCATGTATCATATATTGAATCAAGTATCATATACACAAATATGCCATGTATGTCTAAAAATGAGCTATCACATAAATGAACTCACCATATATAGGTGATAATAAGAGTGATTTAAGATATACACATGTGTATCATATTATAAATCAAGAGGTATAAACACAGACATAACATGTGTACCTAAATTGCTGCGATTCAGTGGACAGTCAAACTTCAAGGTCTTGTTTGACTAGGATAAAAATAGAATTTGAGGATAAAGTTTGGTACAATTATAGAAAATTTTAATTGTCATTCTAATTAATTTAAATGAGTTTAATTGGAGCCCCAGAATAAAAGTTATGATTGTTTTATTATGGACCTATCATTACTGACTGGTACAATAGTAAGGAAAGATTCTAGGTTTAATTTGACCAAGATAAAAATTAAATTAGAGTCTAATATTTAGAATATCTATAGATAATTCAATTAACTTGACAATAAAACTTGAATGAGCTCAATTAGAGTTCTAAAGCAAAAGTTATTTTACCATTTTCCGGAGGGATACGAAAACGGAGTGCGTTACCGGCGGGCACGTGTAAGTCGACGTGCACGAGGCTTATAAATATGTAAAAGAAGAAATGAATGGAATTGAATACTAGTCATCAACTAGAATTTTGGAAGTTAGTCTACAGCCATATAAAAGAGAAGATATACATGTCTAAGATAAGCAGCAACAAGTACAATACTGATACAAAAGTTAGAAATAGAGTCCCAAAGGGATGATACATACCAAACCAAAAATACAAAAGCGGAGGCCTATAAATCTATTGCTACTCGGTCTGCTCTAGAAAGTACGAATCATGCAGTGGCGGATCCTCGCTCACATTTTCAGTACCTGAGCGTGTGGGGAGCTCAGGGTCAAACCCGACAAGTAAAATAATAAGAAGTACGGAGCGTGTAATATAAACAAATAGGTAAGATATGGGTGTGGATATGAAACTATGCGCATATGTGGAAAATATTAAATGATCAAGTAATGATATCAAGAAAGAATGTACATGCTATCAAGTATGGAGACTAATGGTGAATAAATAGACTTGTATGGTAGGGAGCATGCAATATGTACTAACAAGTAAAATATGAATTGATGTAAAAAGTATATGCACATGCATGGTGAACTAATTGGTGAAGAAATAGATCTGTATCGTATGTGATCGATATCAAGTACGGAGACTAATACATATCAAGTCTAGGTTAATATAATATTTTATTTTATATTTTGAACTAAGTGGGGAAGAAATGACTCGTATCGTGAAAGTACCCGTGTATACCCGGGACCCGGCCAAGATGCTGGCGCTGAACCAGCCATGCCGCTAAGCACTCAAGCAGATACCGATACTGAGTATTCGGTCGTCCCATCAACATGGACTAAACAAGAGATGATGGCTCAGTACCACCCGGGCGCCCCAGCAGATGGGCCCCTATTTCGGTTGCGCAACCTATCCTAAACCTTTCATGATACAATATTTGTCCACCCTTTAGTTCTCCCATAACCCAAGATTTCAAGTTATATTACATGCAAATCAATCCGGAATATGATAAACTAATCATGTCAAGATTAATACATATACATGTCTAGTAACAAGCAACATGCGGTCCATGTCAAAATCAAGTTAACAGGCAAGTTAGGATCCATGGCACCATCAAGACATGTGTATATATTAACAAGAAAAATCCGAAAAATTTTCATGTATCTTGTACTAGTAATTAGTATGTATATGTCGAAGTAAATATGATGGAATGTCAAAATCAAGTTAACAGGCAAGTCAAAATCCATGGCACTATCAAGACGTGTATATACTAAAAAGGAAAGTCCGACATAATTTCGTATATGTTGTACAAGTAACTAGTATGTATGTGTCAATGCAAGTATGATGGAGTATAGAATGTTAGAATGAATGTTATGAAAATGATCATGTATGTAAACTACACATAAATACAAGTATACATATAAATACGTATGTGAGTATCAAGATGTAAAGATACCTAGGATGATCATATATGTGAATCATTCATATACAATTATGCATATAAACACATATATAATTTCAGGTATATTGTACAAGTTACTAGTATGTATATGTTAAGGCAAGCATGATAGTCATAGAATATTAAAATGTGTTATGCAAATAATGATCATGTATAAAAACCACGCAATACAATTATGCATATAAACACATTAGGCAAGTGGGTTCTAAATTTGTAAGGATAGGAATTAAATAGGCTTAACACTTTTATAACAATTAGTTTAACAACATATTGATTTTCTAAATTCTAGTATGATTTCATAGTATGGAAAGTAGCAAATTTGTTAAATCTTAGACATGTGTATATATATATATATATATATATATATATATATATATATATATATATATATATATATATATATATATATATATATATATGTATATATTTAAACATCGATTAGCATAGAAAGAATTATGACCTAACATAATATCTCGTATGAAAGAAATATTTTAACAATTTAATGTAGAAACTTATTTATTTGAAATCTTCTTTTTAAAACATGATTATGAATACGCACACACACACACACACACACACACACACACACACACATATATATATATATATATATATATATATATATATATATATATATATATATATATATATATATACACCTATGTTCTAATGGCAAGTGGAAAATGATTTAAAAATCATTGCATTATATATAAAGAACTTATATAGAAAATTCAAATGTATATCCAAATATGATGAATATTCATAAAGGTAGTATTTTTATAATTTAAAAATAAAGCATATAGTTTAACTTTTCAACTTGTAGTTTAAGAATGAGAGATTATAAATAAAATGATAAATTCGATATATAAACATAGGGTAAAGTATAAAAAATTATATTTTTATTTTTCTAGAATAATCATAGAGATTTTTGTATAGAGATATTATGTTTTTAAGTTTTTTTAACAAATCAAGATTCTAAGTTAACCATAAACAATTAGAATTAGAAATAAAACATGAGAGGGAATGTGATTTTACTTGCCTTGATAGGTTAGGGAAGGTGAGTTTATCTTGAGGCTAAAGAACTTCTTCTCCTTTTCTTCTTCTTCTCTTTTCTTCTTCTCTTGAGTTAGAGTAAAAAATAAATAAAAGGAAGAGATAAATTAAAAGTGAAGGAGAGAAAATAAATGAAAGGAGGGGAAGAAAAAGATATAAATAAAGGAGAGATATGGGGTAATATGATGGTTTGTCATTTTTTACCAAAGGACAAGTATGGTGAAGGAGGTATGGGTGAATAAAAACAAAATAGGTATAGGACAAATGAATACTAATAATAGATTATTAGAGTTGTTTAAAGTTATAATTTCAAATTAAACTAACCCAAAAAAAAAGTCAAACTTCATCTTTACAAGTCAAAGAAGAGAGACTAGTAAAAATATGTGTAGGACCCACTGGTGATTAAAATAATATTATTTTAAGTGACTATCTTAAAAATTTCAAGAAAATCACAAAAATATAGAAAAATGAGACAAATACAACACATTTATTTTGTGATTAATCTGATATTAAGAATATAAGTTATGATGAAATTAGGTTGTTACATCCTACCCTCCTTACAAAAAAAATTTCGTCCTCGAAATTTAATTTTTTTAACTAATTGGAATAATAAGATATCAATCAATTGATATGAATGTGGTTATTGAGAAAATTTTTCCAATCAGAATATAGCTGAAAACTAACTAGCTTGTCATACTATCTAAACTAGTGGGATAAATAATCAAATATATATGATGGAAAAAATATCATAAGTCTCGCTTATTAAGGTCCTTGTGAATAGCTGCAATAATTTCCTGCAAATCAGTTATTGCCACGCCAATAGGTAAGACTCATAATAGTGAAAACATATGATTTTGGTTGAAAATCAACTATGGAGTATCTCATACATCTGCTTGCTATAGTTCTAATGAATGACTGTAATTGTTGTAGACTGAGAATAAAACTCTATAATTATCACGTCAACTCAATAGGACTCGACCAGCAGAAATACAAGACTAGGTACATAGAAAATCAAAAAATAGATACGGTATGGATAAAAGAACAAGGCAAGATAGAAAATCAACTAATAATAGGACCAAGATAAGGTTTCAGATCAAGGAAAAATTTGGGCAGTAGTCCTAAAGACATTCTAAATTAACCTAGAGCTCTAATACCACTCTGTAACGCCCCATTTTCCGGAGGGATACGAAAACGGAGTGCGTTACCGGCGGGCACGTGTAAGTCGACGTGCACGAGGCCTATAAATATGTAAAAGAAGAAATGAATGGAATTGAATACTAGTCATCAACTAGAATTTTGGAAGTTAGTTTACAGCCATATAAAAGAGAAAATATACATGTCTAAGATAAGCAGCAACAAGTACAATACTGATACAAAAGTTAGAAATAGAGTCCCAAAGGGATGATACATACCAAACCAAAAATACAAAAGTAGAGGCCTATAAATCTATTGCTGCTCGGTCTGCTCTAGAAAGTACGGATCATGCAGTGGTGGATCCTCGCTCACATCTTCAGTACCTGAGCGTGTGGGGGAGCTCAGGGTCAAACCCGGCAAGTAAAATAATAAGAAGTACGGAGCGTGTAATATAAACAAATAGGAAAGATATGGGTGTGGATATGAAACTATACGCATGTGTGAAAAATATTAAATGATCAAGTTATGATATCAAGAAAGAATGTACATGCTATCAAGTATGGAGACTAATGGTGAATAAATAGACTTGTATGGTAGGGAGTATGCAATATGTACTAACAAGTAAAATATGAATTGATGTAAAAAGTATATGCACATGCATGGTGAACTAATTGGTGAAGAAATAGATCTGTATCGTATGTGATCGATATCAAGTATGGAGACTAATACATATCAAGTCTAGGTTAATATCATATTTTAGTTTATATTTTGAACTAAGTGGGGAAGAAATGACTCGTATCGTGAAAATACCCGTGCATACCCAGGACCCGGCCAAGATGCTGGCGCTGAACCAGCCGTGCCGCTAAGCACTCAAGCAGATACCGATACTGAGTATTCGGTCGTCCCATCAACATGGACTAAACAAGAGATGATGGCTCAGTACCACCCGGGCGCCCCCACGAATGGGCCCCTATTTCAGTTGCGCAACCTATCCTAAACCTTTCACGATACAATATTTGTCCACCCTTTAGTTCTCCCATAACCCAAGATTTCAAGTTATATTACATGCAAATCAATCCGGAATATGATAAACTAATCATGTCAAGATTAATATATATACATGTCTAGTAACAAGCAAAATGCGGTCCATGTCAAAATCAAGTTAACAGGCAAGTTAGGATCCATGGCACCATCAAAATATGTGTATATACTAACAAGGAAAATCCGGAATATTTTCATGTATCTTGTACAAGTAATTAGTATGTATATGTCGAAGTAAATATGATGGAATGTCAAAATCAAGTTAACAGGCAAGTCAATATCCATGGCACTATCAAGACGTGTATGTACTAAAAAGGAAAGTCCGGCATAATTTCGTATATGTTGTACAAGTAACTAGTATGTATGTGTCAATGCAAGTATGATGGAGTATACAATGCTAGAATGAATGTTATGAAAATGATCATGTATGTAAACTACACATAAATATAAGTATACATATAAATACGTATGTGATAATCAAGATGTAAAGATACATAGGATGATCATATATGTGAATCATTCATATACAATTATGCATATAAACACATATATAATTTCATGTATGTTGTACAAGTTACTAGTATGTATATGTTAAGGCAAGCATGATAGTCATAGAATATTAAAATGTGTTATGCAAATAATGATCATGTATAAAAACCACGCAATACAATTATGCAAATAAACACATTAGGCAAGTGGGTACTAAATTTGTAAGGATAGGAATTAAATAGGCTTAACACTTTTATAACAATTAGTTTAACAACATATTGATTTTCTAAATTCTAGTATGATTTCATAGTATGGAAAGTAGCAAATTTGTTAAATCTTAGACATGTATATATATATATATATATATATATATATATATATATATATATATATATATATATATATATGTATATATTTAAATATGGATTAGCATTGAAAGAATAATGACCTAACATAATATCTCGTATGAAAGAAATATTTTAACAATTTAATGTAGAAACTTATTTATTTGAAATCTTCTTTTTAAAACATGATTATGAATACATATATATATATATATATATATATATATATATATATATATATATATATATATATATATATATACATATGTTCTAATGGCAAGTGGAAAATGATTTAAAAATCATTGCATTATATATAAAGAACTTATATGGTAAATTCAAATGTATATCCAAATATGATGAATATTCATAAAGGTAGTATTTTTATAATTTAAAAATAAAGCATATAGTTTAACCTTTTAACTTGTAGTTTAAGAATGAGAGATTATAAATAAAATGATAAATTCGATAAATAAACATAGGGTAAAGTATAAAAAATCATATTTTTTTTTTTTAGAATAATCATAGAGATTTTTGTATAGAGATATTATGTTTTTAAGTTTTTTTAACAAATCAAGATTCTAAGTTAACCATAAACAATTAGAATTAGAAATAAAACATGAGAGGAGATGTGATTTTACTTGCCTTGATAGGTTAGAGAAGGTGAGTTTATCTTGAGGCTAAAGAACTTCTTTTCCTTTTCTTCTTCTTCTCTTTTCTTCTTCTCTTGAGTTAGAGTAAAAAAAAATAAAAGGAAGAAATAAATTAAAAGTGAAGGAGAGAAAATAAATGAAAGGAGGGGAAGAAAAAGATATAAATAAAGGAGAGATATGGGGTAACATGATGGTTTGTCATTCTTGACTAAAGGACAAGTATGGTGAAGGAGGTATGGTGAATAAAAACAAAATAGGTATAAGACAAATGAATACTAATAATAGATTATTAGAGTTGTTTAAAGTTATAATTTCAAATTAAACTAACCCAAAAAAAAGTCAAACTTCATCTTTACAAGTCAAAGAAGAGAGACTAGTAAAAATATGTGTAGGACCCACTGGTGATTAAAATAATATTATTTTAAGTGACTATCTTAAAAATTTCAAGAAAATCACAAAAATATAGAAAAATGAGACAAACACAACACATTTATTTTGTGATTAATCTGATATTAAGAATATAAGTTATGATGAAATTAGGTTGTTACATCGTCTGTATCAGTATCCGGACTTCTAGGCTGATACAAATGATATGGAATAAACCAATACAAGGGCTTAGGAATTACTGTCATTACATAGAATCATATATGTATAAAATATGGTCTTGAAATTGTCATTACTGCACAAATGCAATTGAATTCAATTTTTCTCCCTTCGATCATCAATGTTTTGACTTTCCGAACTCTATTTGACCTCAAATTTGAACTGTGGCTTGGATAAAATATGAACATCTATTAAAAAAAATATAAATCATATACCTGTCATCCTTTTTAGCACATTAACACAAATAATCTTCTTAAATCAAAATTTACTCATTATAACATGTGATTTAGCATATAAACTGGATAAAAAGGGTATTAATAAGGTATAAAATATACAATATTAGTATAATTAGATGACTAAAATCTCCTCCTTGATCAAGTACTCCACATTTCTCTAGTAAGAGGGGAGGCTGTAAAGCAACTTGGGATAGATATACTCTTCCTTGATTAGATCGGACAAGCTATCTATATCCGTGCATTGAGCATTCCTATAGAGAGGGATGGTGACGAGGTCAAGTTTGGGTACATCAAAGAAGACAAACTTACTCGTTATGATTTATTGTTGAATGAGTACTCCCCAAAAAGAGATTTCTTAGGACTATCCAGGAAGAAACACCAAGAATTCGCTCCTTAGAGGACTTGATGTCATGAAAGAAGCAGAAGATTTGATGGAAGGATGAATCATAAAAAGAGAAAAAAGAAGGCAAAAGAGATCACATTCCAAAAAGTTTGTTGGGAGTAAACTAACACAAGCCGACATGGTAGAACTGAAGCAATTCTACTATGAAATGAGTGATAGGGAACCAAAGACCCAACTTCAGAATATGATAGATACTCTGAAGCAACAACTAGGAGGGTGACACATAGAAAGGATAGAGGAGGAAGTAATGGATGAGCCAAGCGGTAAATGGATCTTGTTATAGAGGGTCCCAACCTCAAATATTGTGGTGGACAAGAAGGTTGCTTTCATTTTTTTTGTCTGAGTCAGCCCTAATAGTTTTTTCTCAGTTTTCCTGACTTGTAGTGAAGAATTTTTTGGCAAACTTCTCAAACCTGACTCTTCAAATACCCTATTTTTTAAAGATCACCTTAACGATGTCGACATGCTCAAATGGAGCACAGAACTTGGCCATGGGGGTTCGAAAGTGAAAGAAGGGACCAAGAATCTAAGTGAAAGGATGTACAAGACCAATCATAAGAATCTAAGTGAAAGGACGTACAAGACCAATCTTAAACAATAGTCCCAATGTTAAACCCATGTCACATGTGACATAAAAAACATAAGCTATTTGGGGATATCCAAAGGAAAAAATTCTATGAGAAGTCCAAATACAAGAAAATGAAGAACTAACCTTGAAGATACAAACAACCCAAGGGTTATGAGGACCGGAATTCCTTTGAGCACTTGGACATGTTGATTATTTAAAGAACGCTCATCATTAGATATAAAGGTATATAAAAATCCCCTCCAAAGTCTAGGGTTTCAAATGGCAGCAAAAACAAAGGGGAACAATCGCATTAATTCATCTCCCCTCAAGACCCATCTTAGCCATTCACTTTGATGATGATTTGAATTCAAGCTAGCATCATGTCACGCTTCACCCAGATATACAGTAAACGAGTACGTACAAGTAACGACAACATATTCAATTTGAATATGCTAAAACTTCTGGTAGAATTACAAGAGTTAAAATAGTTTATAATCAGTCACGGATTTCTCTCCCCAAAAAGGCTAAGTAAGATTTTTTTTATAACTTCATTGGAATTATTATAAACTACTATAACTCGTATCTTATATCAAATGTGAAACTATTGAGTTAGGGTATTACACATTGCATCCTGGCCACACAATCAGGCATCGAATTCGACGGTGTAGCACGAGGCAATCTATGAGTTGAAGCAAAGCTCACATCAACAATAGTAATAATGAAGTGCCTCCTCTTCTTTTCAAGGCAATGATTGATGTGAAAAATCAATTGTAAGTCATCCCTTTCATCCAGCAGTTAGATCAGTTCAGAAACCAAGGAATCTATCCCTTGTATGGGATAACGAAAATATAGTGGCTAAGATTCTTATCTATTCACCCCTATGGATGTAGATATTAACCCTGGTGATAGATCAACTCTAAGATGGCATAACAATGATTAGTCTCTGGGATGGTTTATCTCATAAAAAAAAAATATCTTAACAAAGTCGAGCGAGGTAGCTTGACCCACTGGGGCTACTAAGGCGACCAGCCAATGACCAGCAACTGAGATCCTCTTTTCTCACTTTCCTCTGAAGCCAAAATAAACGTATTAGAATGACAAAACCTTCCACACCGGCCATGAAGACCCAGGCACTGACGGGAGGCTCCGTGGATGCTCACTGTTCAGCCGAGATTCACAAAGAGTGCAACGATAGTCCACTGTGTCAAATAAAATCTTTTCAAATAAGCAAGCACTTAGCACTGAGGTGATTAGTTAAAAAACTCTTCTGTCATTGGCAGCTTATGATCATGCAAAATTGAAGGTCATGTGGGAAGTTGGTATTCACTGATCCACTACAGTATAATATGACTATGGTCCACTGTGACAAATCAATTCGCTATAAAATTGTTGCAACACATAGCATTAAAGGCGAAAGCCGGAAGCAAATAAGCCAAAATTCTCCAACGATCTTGAAGATCAGGAGATCGAAGCCACCCTTCAGGTGAAAATAAACCGAGTAACTCAACTTGGTGAGATTGTGAAATAGTACAAAGATGGTGTCATTGCGACAAATCAATTTGCTTCTAACGGGCGAGTACTTAACATTACAGTACAATTGTGATGAGCTCCTTTGCTTCTACCAAGCCGATACTAAACCCTAAGGCTATGTTTGGTTTGAAAGAAAATGGATGAAAGAAAAAGAAGGAGAAAAGAAAAGAAAAAAAAATGATGGAAATTGGTATTTCCTTAATATTTGGTTATTGAGAAAATATTTTATTTTCTTCTAAATTTACTCTCAAATCAAACAAGAGAAATTTTTATTTCTTATTTTCTTTTCTTTTACTTCATTTTCTCTCAAACCAAATAGAGTTTAAACGTCAAGAACTAAACGACGCTGCACCCAAGGTGCGTTACAAGAGCAAAGACGCCTCACTCAAGGCTTGTTACTTGAGCGCAAAAATGATTAAGCATGGCAAACTATCTTGTTTTAAGCAGGCAAATTTCTAACACTCAAGCCTAACTGGTGAATTACCATACAGGTTCAAAGTTAAAAGCAATCCAAGAGTCTCTCTTGTGAACACCACCTCAACCCTCCAAGAGTTCGGGGGACTGAACTCGGGAGTGGAGACTAATATTAATACTTAAATTTTTACTATCTCAATTGGGGATAAAAAGCTCACTGAATAGGAGTCCACCAGCTGATGGGACCGGCAAGACCAAAGTCAGCCCAGGGGTACAGAATAGTCCGGAATTGATTCTCTCACTTGCGAAATTGTATACTCGCCAAGACCGTTACCTATCCATACACGTGGAATAGAGAGGACATGGAAATCTGTCGAAATCTTTGCTTTTAACATAATTGATTCATATAAATATCCCTTGCCTTCCAGGAGGAGGGCGATTCTTCGGTCGACAGAAGGATCTCTATTCCTATTCTCTTTGCCATTCTATACAAGCACACGTCAAAATTTTGACCGCTACCACTAAGGACTGAGGATGTAAATTGAGACCCCTTCTAATTGGACCTAATTATTTCCGTATCTTCTCTCAGTCTTCCCCTGTTTCATCTCGTTTATTCGGTTTGTATTGAATTCGATCGGACAATCTAATCGGACGAATATTGGTGCAAACAATTCTTCCAAAAGGAAAATTAGCCTGGCCGTACGTCTGGGAGTGCCGCTAAACATTTTTCTTAATAATGAGAGTTTTAGTTAATCAGGTCACCCCCGAAACCGGAGTTTCTAGAGGGGCACGTCATTTTTCTTAATGAGCCCAGTTTTCCTAGTGAACCCACCATCTCTTTTGAAAAGAGAAGTTTTTTCTAGTGAGCATACTAAAAATCCGAAACTATCCTCAGTTTATTTCTCTCCCCTACTTCCCTTCCTTCTCTCCCCACTTCTGCCTCCTTCCTCTTCCTCTACCTCTTCTCTTCTCTGAACCCAACGCTACCTCTCCAAATTTAAGACCGGCTTCCTTTCTTTTCCTCTTCCTCTTCCTCTTTTTTCTCTAAACCCACATCTCCAAATTTAGGGCCGAATATCAACCAAATTGAGGAGTGGAGGTGTGCCCCTCTTCAATTCATCATCATGGCTCCCCTCCAAAAATCCCTAAATTTTCAAGCTTTCTGCTGCCATGTCCACCGCCGCTCTCCCTCTCCCCAAACCCACCCCTCTGTAGGTCCCATCCCCAACCCTCCTCTCCCAGCACCCAATCCTCCGCCACATCTACTCCTACAATTCCATAGACCACCTCCGCCAGCTCCACGCCCACACCATCACCTTCGGCGCTGTCTCTGTCAACTTCGTATTCTCCCGAATCCTCGCATTCATCGCCCTCTCCCCCGATGGGATTGAAGAGTTTGATGATGCTTCGCTGAACGTTATGCTCGATGGGATGTTGAAGTGCGGGTGCTTGGAGGATGCACAGAAGATGTTCTATGGAATTCCCGACAGAGATGTTATTTCCTGGAGTGTGATGATCAACGGATACTTGAAGGAAAATCGGTTCAGTGAGGGGTTGGTGTTGTTTAGAAGGATGTTGGCAAGGGAGTAGAGTCGAACGAGAGTGTTTTTGTGAATGTACTGTCGGCGTGTGCTGGGCCATTGAATTTACCTCGGGGCTGTAGTGCAGGGGAGGTCCAGTTGCACTATGTTGTAATTATTCATTCATTGAATTTATTTATTTTTATTTATTGAAATTATAAGAATTTATGAGTTGGGTCATTGAATGAATCTAATTGTTCATTGAAATGGTTTATTGCACCTGAGAATGGGCTATGTTTATTTGTGATTTTAGGGATAATTAAAGAAATGGAAATAAGTTTGTTTGTAAAGATAAGACTTTGAGATAGTGAGCTTAAGTTATTTTTGTAACCATTGTTTACTATTTGGTGGGCAACATTTTTGAGGTATTTTTCCACTGTCCAAAGTCCGGACAGTGGATTTCTAATCCGGACAAAATTTTTTTGTCCGGACTTTCAGTTCGGATGAAAAAAATTTGCTGTCCGGACTTCCATTTCGGACAGTGGAGATTCGTTCGGACTGTTACTCCAGACTGTGAGTTTTTTTTGGATTCATAGTTTTTATCAATCCGTAATATTTTTAGAGTTTTTGAGTAAGCAAAGACTTAATCAATTCAATTTTCGAATTTAATTTGTCAGATAATTTAATATATGAAAAGATTTGATGGAATAGTTGTGAGTTTTATATATTTATTTATTTATTTATTTTTGGTTAACTGAACTGGAGTTTGAGAAGAGAAGGAGAAAGAGATTAAAGAAAAGAGATATTCTAGTAAAAAAATCGATAGCAAACTTATAATAAAAAATAAGTTTTTAAATGTGCTTACTAGAAAAATTGTGTGCCACTTTAGAACTGCCCCGAAACTCGCATTGATTTGGTTGATCTGGGTCGGAGTTAACCTTAGTAGGATCCCTAACCGGTTCGAATCGAATTGGATCCTATCAAACTAAAACTCTGCCCTTCTGTCCAAAAGAGCTGTCTGCTTCGTTGTCGTCGCCAAAACTCCGGCGTCTCCCGTAATTAATGGATTCTTCTTCTTCTAAAGAAGAAACTTTAGCAAAATCTCATATTTTAAGATCAGAGAAGACCTTTAATAAACAGGAAGACGAAGACGGAGCCTGTCGCTCTCTTCTAGTTCCCGATCCCTGCTCCCTTCCCCCAGTTCCCCCTTCCGCCGTCGAAGCCAATTTCGTCCGCTACTATGCCGTAGGTAAAATCCTAAACCCTAACTCAAACAAGTAAATAGTTCTTCTTTTTAATTTTTTTTTCTATAGTTAATTCGATTGCTATGGTTTCTTTTAAATGCAGATTTTATCAAGCCTGGACATGATCAATATATTTATCGCCATGCCAACGGGTCGCTACATAAGTTTCTTGTTGTTTACTCATTATAAATTTCAAGCTTGGTTCGGTTATGTGATTTTTTTTTTTAAATTTATTTGGAATGAATGATAGATTATGTGTGATTGGTTTGGCTTCGACCCATGTGGCTTTTAAGGACGAAGGGGGGATCACAGCCGTCGATTTCAATGTGGGGAAGTCCGATCGGAGCGAGATTAAGGTCACTGGAAAGAGGAAAAGGGTATGTTAGCAATTTGTTGAGGCAAGAAATCAATATTTGTTGGTTGAGTGATAAAGTGGCTAGGTTTTGTGCAGAATGCTCAGCATTTGGAACCCAATTCGGCTTTGTGCAAAGTTTGCACACAAGATGCTTTCTATGTAGTGAGGTTTGTTGATTGGGAATTTTGGTTCGAGTTCCAACTGTATTTCTCTCTTTGGGTTTGGGAGTGATGAGGTTTTCTTGATTGCTTGTTGCAGGTGTTGTGTGAAAGGGTCTCTTCTGGAGGTGAATGACAGGTTAATTAATCAGCCGGATTTGCTTAACTCGAGAGTGAGTATATGTCACATTAGCTAATAAGGTTAATTAACTATTATTGTCAGTGAATTTAACATTGAATTTTGTAAATTAGTGCCAGAGAACATTGTAACTGGTAATATTAGAGTACTATTCACAAGAAATTTTGATCGTTTCTGGAAAATTTCATTCTGTTTTCTAGGATAAGGGTTTCCTTGGATCATATTTTCTCATAAACGTTCGTCTTGGCTTATGACTTAACATTGTTTACATTCTATCATTTCAACATCCATCAATATTTGTTACGTGTTTATCACCCCCTCACCACCCCCCCCTCCCCACCACCAAATTTTTTTTTCTATCTTGGCCAATGTTGTTGATAGCAAACCAGTTTTCTATGTACCTTTCAATTTTTTTATTTTTGTGTTTATGAACCAAAGAATCATGCGATGGTCTGATTTATCTAGTCTTATGCTGTCCTTTTATTTCTGCATATATGCTTCCAAGGTTTGTTCTATTTCTTTGTCTTCTTGTTGTTCTAGGAGCTACAAGACACCCAAATTCCCTTATCTCTACCGAAGGTGTCTAAAACCATTCAAGCTATTTTTTCATTTTAATTTGAAATGGGATTTGAGGCATGGAAAGGACAATTAGTTTTTACTATATTTGGTTGAAACATGAATCCATCGATGCAATTGTATGGTAGCTTGGAATAATTGCCTCTTTCGGACCTTAGGGGTTGTTTGGATTGTTTGAGTAAAAATCCAATGCCTTAATTTTGGATGCCAATTTTCTAAACAAGTCCTTCAAATCGTAATCTGAATGGTCATACTTCCTATTTTCAATCCAAAAGATTGGCCTATTTATTGATTGCAATCCTTACAACATTTGTTAACATTTAAGATCCAAACAAGTGTTTTTCCAAATCCATTGGAGAAATGGAATATATAATTAAAATCCTTACGATTTGGTCCACTTGAGGCAATGGCTTCTTTCAAATTAACATTGGGCTAAAATTCTATTGGATTCATGTTGGCTAACAATTTTTTTGGATTGCACTTGTTTTCCAAATGTGGAAATCCTTTTGACTTCACATTAACTAAACTCAACTTTGCAAGTGGCTAAATTATACCGCAAAAGGGTCAATTGAAATCCTTTAGATTAAAAAAAGGAGGTCCAAAGGATTAGCTATTTTTTGGATTCAGTCCATAGGATATTAGTTGAAAGGTGACAACTAAGCAAGCCAATCGTTTGGATTTTCCTTCATTGAAAATAAAATTTGGATCAAAAAACTCAATATGGGGTTTATCCAAATATGCCTAAGGCATTTAATAAGCAAAGGTGCTTTCCTATATGAGGTAGAATGACTTACAAAGAGTATAGATTTGGAGAAAGAAGCAACCCAAAGTAACTAATAGAAAAGCCGAAATACGGGCTCTGGTGTGAATAGTGGCAAAGTAACATGGTTATCTTAGACCTAACTTCTTTGGGTTCTTCCATTTGATAGGTCAAAAAATCATGTCTGTCCATTATTACTAAGGAACACTAGCTAGCGAAAGTTCTTGATGCTAATATGCAAGGTTGTTCATGTGGGAGAAACTTTTATAGGTGAGTAATACAAGATGGCATTGATATCTTTGGTCTAGTTTTCAAGCAAATTTAGACATGGGAAAAGTCATCTCCTTTACATTTCAAAACCAGTGCTTCTATTGTGTATTATTTATGCTTGTGTGGGATTGTCTTAAGGATTTTTGCATCTAACTATATTTTGAAAATATCTCACTTTGAGGGTGGTGGTTGTTAGTTAAAATTATACAGTGTCTGTTGTCACTAGCAGTCAGAAAATTGGGCAGGTGTCTTCTAGTAAAGCTTTTCTTTTGTTTGATGAAAATGACAATGTAAATTATCTCCCATGTTTTTTGATGATGATGACTGTACATCATCAGATATATAATGAATACCTTTGTTAAGCTTTCCCCAATCTTCTCCTATAACAAAGATGGACTATATGAATTATAAACAACTTTGATAAATATCATCATGGATAATGCTAGTCCTTAACATTTCGATTTCAATAAATTTGTTCACTGAAGCGGTCTGCATTTCAAGGTGATAGTAGGTATGTGCTTAAGTGGTCTTGGTGTTCAATTAAGTGGTTCTAAGTGGGAAGTATTCTCTAGGCATATAGAGATGTTTTTTAGATATTGATTTTATCAACTCTATTGCCAGAACATGGATGGAGATGATACATAAAGTTATGATGCTAAAGGCTTAAATAAAGGCATATTGCTTAGTAGGAATGAGAGGAGAATGATCATCCATGTGGTCAATCCGGCATGTCTTTTTTGGTTCATGGAGCAGATAAAGGCTTAGTTGTTGTGTTGTATTGGCAAAATAAACTTTACTAGAAGAGTTCACATATTCACATCTGCCGAACCAAACGATTGTTTGATTGCAATTGAGAAAAGACATAAATATACAAATGGCCATCACTATCTTGCAAATGATCGATATATTCACAGAATTTGACTTAATATAATTTGACTTAATTATCCTAAAGATGATTCCTTTGCATGAAAATGAAATTTATCTCTTAAATAGAAGCAGCAGTTTTGAATCATTGATGTCTTCACCATGTCTAAATTTGTATTGACAGCGCATTTCAGGTACTATGCATATTAAAAACTATCAGTCATCTTTAGAAGTTCTCTACATAAATTAATAACCAAAATGCTATATCCAAAACCAAGGTTTTGAATGCTAGTCGATACCGATATATATCATATATTTGTATTGGATTTTGAGGTACTTGATATGTGATATATAACATAATATTAGTCTGTTAGTGCTGATATGGTATGCCCCATATTGTTGATTCATAAACCATAAATCAATGGTCGATATTGCAACTTGTCCATATTTGAACCTTGTTCAAAACTTTATCTATCTCAAAATTCCTAGCAATAATGGGTTCAGAACCATATCTGATACTTTAGGTAAGTTGTGACACCAAGTAGATGAAAACAAAAGGTTTTGAAAAAAAAATGGTTATACTCATCAACAATGTATTAAAACTCAGTTTCAGTAATCACTCGGACTGAGAGCGAGTAGTGAGTAGAGTACTCGGTGAGTATTTGTTCAGAACTTTGAATAATAATAATTTAATAATTATGCATACAGAAAATATGTAATAAAAAATATGTAATTTTAGAACTTAAAATCAAACATCATAGAATATATTCAAGTAAGTTTCTTGAATAATAACATATGCTACATACCTATTCATCATCCTTCTCATATTGGACATTTTCATTATTCAATTCCTCGTGTGAAGGAGCATCATAGTCAATATCTCTAGTTTCGTATGCATTCTTTTCTCCACTCAGTTCAGGAAGAGTCTCAATTGTGGCTTCACTAACACAGTCACTCAGAGAGACACAAAGCCAAACCGAGAGCAATCGAAAATTTAATTCATTTGCCAATTTTTTTTTGATTATATCACACACATATCACATCAATCCTCGACACAATCATGCAAAAACCTGAAGTCAAAACTAGATAGTCACACAGAGTCCAGAGTCAAGCATAAAGACAAGTACTAAGAAGCCAAGAACCTAAAACTAGACACAATTCATAGATTCCAAGTAAAGAGTCAAGCACTGAGTCAAGCACAGAGTTTACATAGACTACACAGTCACACAGAGTCAAGCACCAAGAAGGCAAAACTAGACACGATTCACACAGTTGCACAGAGAGCGAAAGACCCAAGGCCATAAAAAAACCCACCATAAAAAACTAGAGCCAAATCAAAAGCCATAACCGAAAGTCAAAGCCAATTCGAAACCCACAACTGAAGCTTTAAAGCCAAACCGAATGCACAATCAAAGTCATAGCCCAAGCCAAACCCACAATTGAAAGCCATAGGCAAATCCAATATACAAATGGACTAAAATTGAAGTAAATACAAAGAAAAATTTTAACTCTAACCTTGACTTAAGAGTTCAAAAAGGAAGAAACTCGGAGAGACTAAAAGAGAGTGAGAGAGACCTAAAAGATCACCGGAGAAAATTGTCGTTGATGGAGAAGGTCACCGATAAAGGGAAATGCCGATCGCTGAGGAGAATTGGAGGTTAGGGCTGAGGGTCGGGAATTGAGAGGAGCGATGAAAGGGTATTACAAAATCCTAGCTTGACTCGACATTCATAATGCAAAGTTCGGGTTTGGATAGCGGGTAGAAACCCAATAAGAACCCAACATCTATTAATTCCTACTCGGTGAGTAGTCGACCGAGGACGCCGGGTACGTTTGTCTGAGTTTTTGAACGATTTTTGTGACTCGTACTCGATTTCTGTCCAAACCCGCTCAATGGATAACGGGGATGGAATAGCCGTTGGATGGTTGGGGGACGAGTACTCATCTGAATTCTCAGGATTTTTGAGCACTGCTCATCAGTTATTTTGAAATGGTATTGTTAATACAGTCTTGTCTTTCTCAAGTAGCTTATATATTAACCTTTTTCTGTAGCTCTTTTCAAGAACCTCAATTTCAGCCTTCCATTTTGTTCCTTTGTGATTTTTTTTTTCCAGCTCTATCCATTTTTATAATGTTTTCTCAGTTAGTATCCAATAGCTCACCTTAATAATATAATCTTGCATCTTAGCCCACCTTATTTTGAGCTGGAAAGTAGTTAAAAGTGCAAATGATTGCAAATGCCTAAAGTATCACTTGGGCAGTGTCACTTCCTATGCCTTTCTTATTGAAGTTTGCCGAGGATATTTGATTGTGATGGAACAATTTAACAACAACAACTACTAAGCCCTTTATCTCAAGTATTTGGGGCGGGCTATATGAATCAAAAAGATAATTTTGCCAGATTGAGCACATGGATCATCCATCTCTACTCATTCGTAGCAATATGTCTTTGTTAAGGCTTTT
This sequence comes from Dracaena cambodiana, assembly GCA_036321105.1. Lineage (NCBI taxonomy): Eukaryota > Viridiplantae > Streptophyta > Magnoliopsida > Asparagales > Asparagaceae > Dracaena > Dracaena cambodiana. The sequence goes on from JAYEPQ010000015.1 coordinate 25,676,205, forward strand.
AACATCCATATCTTTTCATATCACTTTCATCTATATTTTTTTTATTCGTCCCTTAGCTCTTTTAACTTGCCCTACGTGGAAAATTTCCACTCATCAAACTGGTGTACTTGTGTCTATATTGCACATGACCAAACCATCGTAAGTGGTTTTTTTGCATCTTCTTTTTATGAGGGCTATGAGTAGTTTAGCAAAAATATCCTTATTTCTCATTTTATTTTTTTTAGTGTTACCACACATCTGACAAAGTATGCATATACTTGCTACATTTATTTTTTGTGCATGATATCTCTTTATAACCAAATATTCTGTGGAAGTGAGTCTAATAGATTTAGGGGAGAATGAAAAATTGAGGATTTGATAATATTTATATTAATGTGGTGTGAGTATTAAAAAGTTCAGTTTAATGGGTCTAAATACAAAAAAGGTTATATGTTAAGCTCGCCGATATTTTCCATGTCGTATATTGCCACTTGGCTGATACATATTGCCCAGTATTGGCTCAAAACAAGAATAAAAAAAAAATTAACATCGTTTTAGTCCCAAAACTGTTACACTATTTGAAATTTAAAACACTGTTAATCACATCTAGAACTGTAAATTTTAATTCTCAATGTACAGTTTTGACCCTTCTCTTTTTCGTGGTTCCCTATAGATATAATCAAGGCCTGACTATGGTTCCAGATGGATTTAGCTTAGGGAACTGCTTATTCTGCTGGGTAGCCGCATGCAAATAATATCCCATTGATTTCATATTAAATATTGATTATTACCTTTGAATTCTTTGGTTTAAAGAAAATTAAATCCTCAAAATCTTATACATGCTTCCAAGAATTGGTGGCTAGTATGATGGTCAATTGGCTATCCTCTTCTCAGAACATTTATGTCTGTGTTGCCAATTTTTTTCTATTAGGGTATATCCCACGTCACACAAACCAGGGCTCCATCCTCTCCTACCAATAGCCGAGGCTATTACATATTGGAAAATAATGCAAATTCTCACCTGCACATACTCATGCATGAAGGAAATGCGAAGGATGGTTGTCCAAATACTCAATTGTCTACCTATGCTGAGGATAATTTTATAATGCTGTTAAATGCTCTAGGTCTTTTACCTTTAAAACACCTTAATTTACTTGTAGTCTTGACTTTTACATGTTAACAGAAATCTGACTTTGTAATTTGTTCTATGACTATCATGAATGTTGTTATTGTGCTGGGGTACTTATCAGTCTCATTGGTTTCAGCATATTCATACACCTGATATATTCTCATTGTTCCGCATGCAAAAAAGTTAATATAAGCTTGCAGTTAGATAGTTGTCTGAAATTTTAGCCTATTTCATGGAAGCTGTTCTTGAATCTAGCAAGGTGTCCTATGTATGAAGTAGCACTTCAAGCTTCATTGAGTTTTTGAGGAAGTACTTTTGTCTTCTAATGCAATGGATGTATGAATAGCATATGAGGGTACTGACTTCCTTTTATATGTGGGGTCAGCAGTATGGGACTCTTAAACGGCAACAAATGTCCTTGCATCTTTTTTCCTCAGTCTCTATGAGCTTGGATTTCTTATAAGGTTGTTGTTCCTCTGATGCTGCCAAATTGTATGTTGAAACAGCACATTAAAATAGGTAAGAAGATGAGTTCAAATATTAAGCAACAGTAAAGTAATGGTTGTTCTCTTGGGTGGTTTAAAATCCATGAGGAATCTGAAAGAAAATATCTCAATGAGGATATGCATGTCAAGTGTAACCCATATCAAGAAAGAAAAATAGGTGGGAGAAAAAAAAAACAGAAAACGAGGATTTTCACTTTATCAACTTTTAATTATGTTCCTGACATAGAGCTATGCTTCTTTATTTGGTACCCTGATGAAATGTGTGTTTTTCTACAGGCTGCTAGAGAAGGATATATTGCCATTATCATGCCTAAACCAACAGATTGGCCCAAGATCAAGGATTCATTATTGACCAATGAAGACTATGAGAAACTAAGAGGTCTTTGTTGACATAATAGAAGGTATTTTCTTCAGTCTAAGATTGTCATTTTCAAGCATCATGATACTTTAGATGGTCTCCTAAAATTTAAATGTTAAATATTATATATATATATATATATATATATATATATATATATATATATATATATATATATATATATATAACTTATCATGTTTTTTAGAAATATATCCACACCACCCAGCCTCCAACCCCCATAAAGAAAGAATAAAAAAACAACCCGCCACACCAACTTACCATCCGGAAAAAAAGAATTAAAAAAAAAAAACATATGGAGGTTTATAATTCTACGTCTGTCATTCAATTTTGAACAGGGAAAGAATAAAAGACCAGCTTGCCCCCATCTTTTCCTTTCCATCAAAACCAAAAACACACGTAAAAGGAGAAGAGAACCCCAGCTCCGTGTGTGTTTATGGGGTTTGGGGGAGGGAGATTAGTGTGCTTAGTTCAAAAATTAATTCATCTGTGCTCGTAAATATCTTTTACGTTTTCTTACTTGATCTGTAAAACGTGAATAACATTGATAATAAAATATATTTAAAAATAACACTTTGGAGCATGAATTTAAAAATTTCTATTTGGGTCTTAACATAAATGAAGATATTTTGTAAGAAAAAAATGAATATTGGATTATTGAAAACTCAAATTCAAATACTATAAATTATTTGATTTGAATCCTCAAGTGGATCCTTGATTTCTCAATAAATTGGATATTTACGAGTTTTAGTGGATCTTTTAAAATTTGACCTATTGTCTATCACCTTTACAGAAATGAACGGAGGACTATCAAAGTGATCGATCCGGCGTGATTCTTTTTTTTGGTTCATGTAGCCTACCCCAAATACTTGAGATAAAAGGCTTAGTTGTTATTGTTGTTGTTGTCTTCTATCACCTTTACAGAAAGTGTGTGCCGTCAAAAAGGATTGAAGCTAAATCCTTCCAGTTTAACTCTAATAATGGGACACTAGTTTTCGACAAAATTTAAAGTGTCTAAAAGTGAAAATAAGTATTTTATAACTTCTTCGCTGCTACCTCAAGTAGACGCAAAATAGATGGTTGGGTTAATGGGTGTTAAAACACCACGTGCATAGAATTTTCTCCTAAAATGGAAAACACTACATCCTCGATCTTTTCTCAATCGAATCCCATGGCTTTCAGCCCAACCTTTAGGGTCCCACTCATATCCAAACTTGGACAAGTCCTATGACTTTGACTTTCAACCCCTAGGGTTCACTTATTCCTAAAATCATGTAGTATAATCCACATTTGGCCTCTGATTGAGTGTTAAAAGTAACGATTTTCCCAAGACATGACATTTTGTACATTGATGGATGGTCAAATGAATTCAATAACCAATGATTTTTTGAATGACGGAGCTGTAGGAAGAAATAAAAGTAACAAAAATGGAGTTTATTACCTAGCAAGAAGAAATTTATCTCCAATGCTGTTTGACACCCATTAATTCCCCCCTTGAGAAAAATTACACACACTTAAGTCTATGTATATGAAATTTCCTATGCTACAGCTCAAAAGCAAGCATTTCGATCACGCTTGCAGCCCGGCCAACCACAGGGCAACCAAGACAATTGCCTTGGGCCTCACTCTTTAACAAGGCCCCTAATTTTTCTCTTCCTTTTCTCTAATCCTTTCTTAAAGGCCTAAAAGACGTTTTCAATATTATTTAAAATTGGGCCTACAATCCTTTAGGGTATATGGAGATTTAGTAAACAAGTCCCAATAATATAATGTTGTGGCATTGAACGAGAGAGAGATGCAAATGAGCAATTATTTTAGGTACTTGCATTTTATTATTCAAAACTGAGATATAGATAGTAATATCAACTATAAGATTCAAGTTGGCCAGTTGGAGAAGTGCAAGGGAAGTTTTATGCGACCATAATATTTCGTTAAGGTTGAAGGAAAATTTTTATAGGACTACTTTTAGACCTGACCAACTTTGTTATATAACAGAATATTGGGCTGTAAAGAGATATCATTCATAGAAGATAAGCATACATGTATGCGCATTTTTCACTGAATGTATACACTAAGAGAGTGAGAAATTAGGATATTTTTGTTAAGGTAGGCAAAATCCCTTATAAGATAAGAGAACATTACCTATAATGATTTGGTAACGTGTGATGTGGACCTACAGATGCACGAGGTCGATGAGTTTAGCTTATCAATGTAGGACAAGTTAAAATTGCGGAATGACTAAAGAAGACATGGATAATTTAACATCCCATTTTTTAGTTACTTCCAAAAAAAATAGTGCACTGTGGGTGGTCACATTCTAATTGGTATGCACAAGCCCAAAACAAAAGAGAAAATCCTATAGGTACAGGATTTTGGAATAACCATAATTATTGCCACAGTCGGATAATATCACAATAGATCTGAAACTAAATTATTGTCATATATGTAAAGAGTTGGTTATATAAAAAGGCGTATTGTTTGATCATGTACAACGAACGAACAAAAGAAACAAACAGTGCGCTATTAAAGAAATATAAACAATAAAACTGAAGCTCCAAGTAGAAGTCCACTCATCACTACTGCTCCTGGTTGATGAAGTACGTACCATTGGCTGGGACATGATCTCCTTTCTCGTTCTCGAGACCTGGATTTTGAACCTAGAAGATTAAACCCAACAAATAATATATAAGGAAAGAAGACATTAACATAGTACCGATATATAGGATATTGGGCTGTATGCTGGTTTTGGAACTAAAACAATAGGGTAAGACCAATTGTTTTCAGTTCTCATTTTGGACCGATGTCGGGCGATATATTAGCAACGTGGTGATATATCGCTCGAAACAAAATGGAAAACATTGGCGAGATTAGTGTATTACTGGTTTCTTTTCATTTTTTTTATTTAGACCCATTAACCCGAATTTTTAATGTCCGAACTCATTTATATAAATGTTATCGAATTTTTAATTTCTCTTATAAATCTAATCGATTGACAAATTGACGCTTCACTTCTTCCACTTCCTCTCAACTCTTTATCGCTTGATCAAGTGATTGTATCGATGAGGCTGTAATAAAGCTCAATACCTATTTTTCTCTGCTCCCAACACCGACTACTTAGAACTTTGACTCCAATGATCCTATTAGTTGATCAACGATTCGAGGTCTCACTTCTTCCTCCTTTGCTCTCTTTCGATTGAGCGATAAATAGGCTGTGACAGAGAGTCCTGCATCTCTCAACTCTCAGCACTAACTATTGAGAGCGCTGACCCAGACAACTCGTGACTCTCCACGACGACCCCTCTCTCTCTCGTAGAGAATCAGCTCCCATCCTTTGCTCAAGTAGATCGCCCCTTCCCTTTCTCGAGCAGACCCCTCTTATCAACTCTCTACTAGATTGTCTCTCTTGAGCAAATTAACCAAGATAAGTATTCTTTGAAACTTAAACTTGTTTTAAGTAGTTTAATAATAATAATAATAATAATAATATGTATATTTTTAAACCAGTATGATACATATATGGTATCCGGTTTTTAATGCCAAATTGCGATATACCATCCGGAATAAGGTGCCCAGTATATAATTTTGTCGACCAGTATATTGTCGATATTCGATATTTAAAACACTACATAGTATTGAAAATATCGTACATGAACGTGATATATCGATGTAGGTCATGGTAACATGCATCATATGACATAAATAAGCATGTGTTAATAACATGTAAGCAAGCATGAATAAACATATAAGTCATATACTAAGGTGCTTCTAAATAACATATGTAAATAAACAAGTCTCGCTCATAGTCTCATGTTTGATATTAGAAACAAAGTGTTAAGATGACATGCTATTTCCAGTATTACTGATTTCTTTTCATTTGGTAAATTTCAGAATATATCAGCCACGCCGCGAGATAGAGAATATTGAAGAGATTAACATATCAGTGGTTTCTTTTCGTTTTTTGATTTAGACACATTAATCTAAACTCTTTAATACCCGCACTAATTTATATAAATATCATCGAATGCTCAATTTCTCTCACTCCTAATTGATCGACGAATGGATGCTTCACTTTTCTCTTCCTCTCAACTCTTTCTCGCTTGATCAAACTATTGTGTTGAAGAGGTCATAACAGGCCCCACATCTGTCTTTCTCTACTCCTAACATCGACTACCAAGAGAGAGTCCTGACCCCAATGGCCTCGTGAGTTGATTGACGGTTCGATATCTCGCTTCTTCCTTTTCCTCTTTGCTCTCTTTCGATCAAACGATTGCATCAAATAGGCCATGACAGAGTCCTAGATTTCTTTCTACTCTTAGTACTAACTACTGAGAGCGCCGACGCTGTCAGCTCGCGACTCACAAGGACAACTCTCTCTCTCTCACAGATAGTTTAGCTATCCATTCTTCTCTCTAGCAGATCGCTCCTTTCCTTCTCGAGCAGTTATCGACTCTCGAGCAGGTTGACTCTCTTGAGTAAATTGACCAATATAAGTATCATCTAAAAACCTGAAATTTTTAAATGGCTTAATATGTTTTATGTATATAATAACATATATATTTTTAACTAGTATGATATCAATGTGGCATCTAGTACTTAGTGCTAAATCGCGATATACCATCTGGTATTTGGTATCCAATATATAATTTTGCCGACCAATATATTGTTGGTATTCGATATTTAAAATACTGCATAGTACTAAAAGTATGTGTATATGAACATGATATATTAGTTAGGGGTGAACAATCGGTCGGAGCCGACGGAGGTCGAAGAATTCCGATTGATTCTGACAAAAGGGAGGAGGCGAAACTCCGATCGGCTTGCTTGCCGGAGTCCGACCGATCTCTGACCGTCTCCAGATTGGTCGGATGCGATCGGAATTCGATGAAATCGTCGGAGTTTTCATGACTGATTATCACTTATTCCGTGGGTGAATGGCCTCCTGCAGAACCATAACATTGACCTGCAACCAGTCGATCAATCAATGGAATCGTAAATCCCAATGCAGAAACGACAGAGAAGAACAATACATGAACACCGAACCTTTGAGGTCGATTCCGCCCTTGATGACCTTGCAGCCGCTACGGGAAACCACCTTCACCTTCATCGGTCGCTTGATCGATCAGAGTCTTCAGTCTTTACATATTGTCAGAAAAAAATATTTAATAGGGTAAGTTTGGTAATGAAAAAAGCCATTTTTTTTCACAAAAGTTTTCCATCTTAAACTACTCTGGGTGGCACAACATCTGATAAACAAAAGTTAAAGCAAGCTTGCTTCGAAAGGGAAGGGAAGCAGGAGAAGGGGGAGAGAGAGAGAGAGAAGGGAGCAGGAGGCAGTGAATGGGGGAGAGAGGAGAGAGAGAGAGAGAAGGGGGAGAGAGAGGAGAGTTGGGGGAGACCGGAGAGAGGAGAGGGAGGTAGAGGGAGCAGATCTCGTCGGACGGTCGGAGTCCGACTGACTCCGACGATCTTCCGACCACCTTCGGCCGCTTGTTACTTCGGATATACAACTTCAAGAGAACTCCTTCGTAAACTCCGACAGAATCCGATCGGAGCCAGACGAAGTGGTCGGAGTGGAGGTCTCTGTTCATTCCTAATATCAGTGTCTTGTGGTAACATGCGTCATATAACATAAATAAGCATGGGTCATTAACATATAAGCAAGCATGAATAAAGATATGAGTCATGTACTAAGGTGCTTCTAAATAACATATGTAAATAAATTAGTCTTGGTCATAGTCTCATATTTGATATTATAAACTAAGTAATGAATATGATAGCATGCTATTTCCAGTATTACCGATTTCATTTCGTTTTGTAAATTTCAGAATAAATTTGCCACATTGTGATATATCCCTGGTAACGAGATGGAAAATATCGGCAAAATTAATATATTATCTATTTTTGTTCCTGTTTCTTGTATTTAGATCTATTAACTTGAACACTTTTATACTCGAGCTCATTTATGTAGATATCATCGAATCTTTAATTTCTCTCTCTCCCTCCCCCAAAAAATCTAATTGATCGATTAATTGACACATTGCTTCTTCCTCTTCTTCTCAACTCTTTCTCATTTGATCAAACGATTGTATCGAAAAGGCCGTAACAAAGCCCGCACTAGTCTCTCCACTCCCAACATGGACTACTGAGATCCCTGACCCCAATGACCCTGTGAATTGATTGACGATTCGATGCCTCGCTTCTTCCTCTTCCTCTTTGCTCTCTTTCGATCGAGCGATCACATCGAATAGGCCACAACAGTTCTGCACATCTCCCTCTACTCTCAGTACTAACTACCGAGAGTGCCAACCCTAACAACTTTTGACTCCCAACAACGAGCTTCTTTCTCGCAGATAGTTTAGCTCCCCCATCCTTCTCTCAAGCAGATCGCTCCTTCCCTTTCTTGAGCAGACATTTCTTCCCTATCAATTCTCGAATAGATCATCTCTCTCAAGCAAATTAACCAAAGTATCTTTTAAAATGCTAAACTTATTTTAAGTAGTTTAATATGTTTTATGTTTGTAATAATATGTATATTATCTGACCAGTATGATATCGATATGGCATCCAATACTTAGTGCCAAATCATGATATACCATCCGGTATCCAGTATATGATTCTGCCGATCAGTATCTGATATTTAAAATATTGCAAAGTACGTGTACATGAATATGATATATCAGTGTAGGTTTGGACGCCTCAAATCACATAGGTGGGTCCGAGTGTGTCGCAATATTAGGTAGGGTGTCGCCGGCGGACACTCTTAATATCGGAGTACACAAAGCTATTTTTTTCTTTTTCAAACAATAGTAAGAGATATGGAAGCGTATAAATATGAGATATATTTCACAGATCTGAATCTATCTACCATAGCATCACAGGCATGAATATAGTAATATCCAAAAATAAGTTTATGGAAATAATAAACAATATGTAAATATCAAAAGGCTGCTCATGCAAACTCAACTACAGTATCAGAACAGAGCAACCTAAATACAGAATATATACAAGAATGTCCGGATACCACGGACAAAACTAAGAACTAAGATATGGATATAGAAACCAAAATATTAAATACACAAAATGAATGAAGATCCTACAAGAAACTAGCTACTGGTGCTAGACCTACTTCAGGAAATGTGGATCCTCGAGGGGTTGGTCTTCGTCGGTTATTGCTGTCTTAGTTGGTAGAACTGGGGTGTGATAATCATAAGGGTCAGAAACCAAACAAGAATACAGATCCAAACTCGTGCAATACTATGGAAACCATAACAGCGTGGCATGCGAGTGGGAACAATAAAAAAGATGCATATTAATGAATCATGAAGTACATAGTATGCAAAATATAACTTGGATCATAAATTACATGGTATGCAATAGATATTATGATTAAAGTATACTAATTATAATATGAATCATGACATATATAGATCAAGCAACAGGTATACGAAATATAATAAGAATCATATCGTATATGGTATGCATAACATGACATGATCAGGGAATAGATGCAATCTCTATCCTATTAGTTTGGAACTAAAAGGTGGGGGGATTCACATTTTAGGAGTGTACCATGCATACTCGGTATCACAGCTACAAACCCGATCATCACACGAACTGGCCATCGCTTGGCATACAAGTACTAGAATTCATAATCCCATACATACTCGGAATCATGATCTCAAACACCGGTCTCTATATGAGCCGGTCTGCTGCTTAGCAAACAAATACTGGAATTCAAAATCCCATACATATCCGAGATTACGGTCTCAAACACTGGTCTCTATATGAGCCGGTCCGTCGCTAAACAAACTTAAAACCGATAGTGGTAGCACACAAATCGACGGATACATCTCAAGCAAGACAAGAAACTTCTACAATACGTGTTTTATCCCACTATTCATTTCTCCCTTACAATGCAATAAATGCTAGGTATCAATGTCATATATACAATAAGAGTACATATATCAATAGCCAGGTGAATATGAAAGGACACGTATGTCAATGCTGGCAAGTACAAAAATAAGATTAGGAGATACAAAAGTTATAGGACAAGAATAATACTGGCAAGTATAAGAGTTATAAGATATGTTTACGTGCTTGAGGTATCATTTCCAAATAAGAATAACATGTACAAGTAATAAGAAAATATGTGTGCATGTATAACATGTCATAACTCAAGTGGTACATGCTATGTTCATAACATGTATGCCTAGACATGAGCTATGATAGGTCTGAACTCACAATGTATAGATAATAACAAGAGAGATTAAACATGTATATATGGATATCATATTATAACTCAAGAGGTATATGTGAGAACATAGTACATATGCCTATGTTGTTGCGATTCAGTGGGCAGTTAGACTTTCCATGTCTTATTTGACTAGCACAAAATGGAATTAGAGCTTAAGATTTGATTCAATTGTAGAGAATTTAATTAGTTTTCCAATGAATCTTGAATGAGTTCAATTAGAATTCTAAAGTAAAAGTTATGGTCATTTTACTATAGGCATGGTGTTGCTGCTATGGACCTGGCACAGTTAAGAGTCTTAAGACTTTCAAATTATTTTTGACCAAGATATTATTAGATTTAGAGCCTAAGATTCTGATCAGTACTAGATAATCAGTAAGCTTTCCAATGAAACTTGAATGAGCTTAATTGGAGTTCTAGAGTAAAAGTTGTGGCCATTTTACGATGGACTTGCTCTGCTGAGCTGTAGACTTGGTATAGCAGAGAGGGATAAAGTTCCAGGCTGTTTTTGGATAGGTAAATGGCTAAATTATGATCTAATGTAGTTGGAAGAATTTTAGTTTAATAAATTATCTTTCTAATGACACTAAAATGAGGTCAATCGGAATTAAGATGCAAAAGTTATGGCAGTTCTAAGATGGACTGCCGCATAGGTGTGGGCAACGATACGTTTTGTGCACATGTGACATGCACACTGTGATATATGACATGAAACTCAAGATAAATACAAGTTAGAGCATGTATAATCGAGAAATTGACTTAATATCACTTTTGATATCATATGTGAGAAGATTATATCACGAAAATACAAGTTTAAAGGATTTGAGAGTGTATTCTTGCTTCTTTTTGAACCCGAAGCGGGAATGAATTGATATTAATGCGATTGCGACTCGAAAGTGGAGAAATTTCCCAAGAATCATCCTAGGGAACAAGGTTATGTGCTGGAGAGGATTTTCTCACGTTTATGGATAAGTTTAGAGGTGATTTGAAGGAGATGATTTGAAGAAGGAAAACTCAAGAACAAAATCATATGGCTATTTTGTGGATTTTTTAGCCCACTCTCAGGCTGATTATTTGGCGATTTATTCGATGAAACTGGAGAGAGAATTAGAGTTCGAAGTCTGAAGAGAAAATGAAGAAGAGAACGAGAGGAAGAAGCTTGATTTTTTTTAGATTTTTCTGAATTTATTTCGGGGTCAAATAGTTGGTGGAAGGTGAATATGCTGTTATGTTAAAAATACTTAAACTTCATCTTATTTACAAATTTGCTATTGAGTCAATTCTTATTGAAATTTGGTCAAGGATGATTGTTAGGCTTCTGGAGATAAATTTGGAGTTGGTAGGAAGGTAAAATTAAAATTTTTGATTTAATTTGATTATATTAATCAGATATTTGTTCGAAAATTGGCCAATTCGAAATAATTCAAGAAAAATATGAAAAAATCTAACATAATAAGATAAGAGGTTTTCGCTTTGTGGAATTTAAAATTAAAGAATAGATGAAAGATATAACTCAATTTACTCAGTATCTATCTGTATTAGATCCGGGCTTCCGAGGTGATACAGGTGACACATAATTGACCGATAAAAAGGCATAAGAATTAGGGTCATTACATGGTCACGATAACATGCATCATATAACATATATAGGCATGGGTCAATAACATGTAAGCAAGCATGAATGAACATATATGTCATGAACTAAGGTGCTTCTAAATAACATATGCAAATAAGCAAGTCTCGGTTATAATCTCATGTTTGATATTAGGAAATAAGTGATGGATAGGATGGCATGCTATTTTCAGTATTACCGATTTCTTTTCGTTTAGTAAATTTCGAAATATATCAGCCACGTTGCGATGAATCCCAGTAACAAGATGGAAAATATCGGTGAGATTAATATATTACCGGTTTCTTTTGTTTTTTGGATTTAGACTTATTAACCTGAACTCTTTAATGCCTGAACTCATTTATATAAATATCATCTAATCGTCAATTTATCTCTCTCCCAAATCTAATCGATAGATGAATTAATGGTTCGCTTCTTCCTCTTCCGCTCAAGGCTTTCTCACTTAATGAAATAATTTTCGAACAGGCCGTAACAAAACCCCACACTTGGCTCTCTCCACTCCCAAAATCGCCTACTAATAGCCCCGACCATAATGACTCCATGAATTGATCGTCGATTTGATGCCTTGCTTTTTTCTCTTTCTCTTCCTTGCTGCTCTCTTTCAATCGAGCATTGCATCAAATAAGCCACGACAGAGAGTTCTGCATCTCTTCCTCTGCTCTCAGCACTAACTACCGAGAACGCTGACCCCGACAACTTGCGACTCCCAACCAATATTTTAAATATCGGATAGCTGCGATATACCAGTTGACAAAATTATATAGCGGATATTGAAAACTAGGCGATATATCGCGATATGGCACTAAATACCAAATGTCATATCGTCATATATCGGTTACAGAATATACATGATATTACATATAAAAAATTAAACTAGTTAAAACAAACTTGGGGTAGATGATACTTATTTTGGCTAATTTACTTGAGAGAGGTAATTTGCTCAAAAGTCGGAAGGGGAGGGGGTCTACTCAAGAAAGAGAATGGGCGATTTGCTTAGAAGGGATGTGGAGTTGAACAATATGTGAGGTGAGAAAGGGATCATTGTCGAGGCTCACGGATTATCGAAGTCGGATATCTCGATAATCGATGCTGGGAGTGGAGAAAGAGGTACGGGACACTTTATGGTAGCCTATTCGATGCAATTATTTTATTGAGAGAGTTGAGGGGAAGAGGAAGAGCGAGACATTGAATCATCGATTGACTCACGAATTGTCGGGGCCGTCGTCAGGATTCATGTGGCTGTTGGGCTTGGGGCTCTTGGTAGTGATAACTTGCTGCTGTGATAACATTTGCATACAATATCTTAAACAATCAAAAGCCAAAAGAACTAAGAGTTTATAGTTTTCTACTACCTTATAAAGTTTATTTTTAATTTGCCCTTGTTGTACATCTCTTTAAATTCTCCTAAAAAAAATTTCTCCTTTGTCTTTGAAGATAAGTATATTGCTTCTTTCTTCTTTACATATTTGTCACTTCAAAATATTATTGAAGCTATAATGATGATATTGGTATGATATGAAATTTGTTTTATTACATTTAAGTTATTTTGATTTTTTGAGTAGTGAGATTATATATTCTTGTATTACATATTTAATGTTTGGGGTATTTACTGGTTTGTCCCTCAAATCTTTATATATTATGAATTTGCCCCCAAATCTTCATATTTATGATTCTGTCCCTCAAATCTTCTAAGGTCTTACAATTTTGTCCCCCTGTTAATTTTAATATTTTTTAAACAGTAAAATGACTTAAATACCCTCCTTTTTAAAATGCATCCTCGCCTGGATCCGAACGCGAACCCGCCCCGTGCCCATCTCGCCTCTGCTGCCTCACCAGCCGCACCTCCTCCGCCCCAAACCCAAATGGTGGCGGTGCCCACCCCTGCGCGGCGGCCACATGGAACGCAGGAGCCGCAGCGCCGCTCGAGAAGTAGACCCGAGGAGGAGGGACGGTGTCGGCGTGGAGGAGCTGGAAGACGAGGCAGCGGCGGCCGACGCAGAGCTGGAGGACCGCGATGGGGTTCTCGTGGCCGGCGGAGGAGGGGCGCCACTTGACATCGAGGCCGACGACGAGGGAATCGAGGCGGCGGGAGTGAGAGGAGAGGATGTCGGAGATCCAGGCGGCGGTGGCGGCGGAGGAGGCGGTGACCGTGGTGACCGCCTCTGCCACCACGGTGGCGGCCTCTGCCATCACGGAGGAGGCAGCGGCCACCACGGTCGAGGCGGTGACCGACGGTGAAGAGGGAGTCGGAGTTCACGATGGGGGTCGTACGGACGACGGCGGAAGTTGACGAGGAAGGACACAAGGAGGGGAGGGACGGCGTCGGCGTGGAGGAGCTGGAAGACGAGACAGCGACGACCGACGCAGAGCTCGAGGACCGCGACGGGGTTCTCGTGGCCGGCGGAGAAGGAGGGGCACCACTCGACGTCGAGGCCGAAGACGAGGGAATCGAGGAGGCGGGAGTGGGAGGAGAGGAGAGGGTTGGGTTCGCCTGACATTAATAGAAAATAGATGAGGGAGAGAGATAGAGAGGGAGGGAGGGAGAGAGAGAGAGGAGAGGGAGTTGTTTTCATGTGGGTCCTAGCGGGGGTTTTTATATACCAGAGTGCAGAGTTTAAGGAGGGGAAAATGTTTTAGTTATAGGTAATTAAAATAGAGGGTATTTAAGTAATTTTACTATTAAATAAACGGAAAAACTGATAGAGGGACAAAATTGTAAGACCTTAGAAGATTTGGGGGGCAAAATTCTAAATATAAAGATTTGGGGGGTAAAATCATAATATATAAAGATTTGAGGGACAAACCAGTAAATACCCCTTAATGTTTTTGTATATATATCAAAATATTAATATTTTGAGTTCTGAACAAATAAATCAAATACTCTTTAAGTTTTCTGAATACACACTACTTGCTTTCGGATCAAGCGCATAACGAAATTGGGTTTTAGAATATTGGTTAACATCAAATCCTATATGTCTAGTATATAAAATAATACTGTATTCATGTCATGGCATCATGCATAAATATTATGTAATGTCGTGTCAGTGCCTTGTTACTTTGCTTTATATAGTTACTTTAAATGTTCATATCAATATTAAATGTCCATTCAATATCAAAACCCTATATAGTATGTCAATAACCAGGTACATGACTTATTTCCCTAGTATTGTACATGGAGGATAATCATGATTCAAGATTGATTTAATGATCCGACATTCCTAGTGCAGTAACCTGGATTCCATCTTCTCTTTGTACAACAGACCCCAAACCTAACACACCCAATTACGTCCAGATCTTGGTTCCAAGCTTTTGAACAGCATCACCAATAAACCTAGCGCGATCCTGAGTCTAATACTGAGAAGCTGAAACCCTAAACTGACTTTGAAACTCTAAAATTTTAATTTACAAGATTATCAAGTTGCAACAGAAATTAAAATTATCTAAAGATATTTCTTGATTGTAGCCACTGACACAAAGCTTAGGAGAAAACTCTCTGTCATCAGGGCTACAGAGCCCCTGCTTGGCGGTTTTAGTTGTGTTTTTCATTCGACAAGCATATCATAACTCAAGCAGTTAGATTCTACTACCAGACCATCAACATGGTGCCCATGCATGGATACAACAGCAAACCTTAATGATGCTTCGAAAATTCGGTTATCGAAAATCACACATAAGAACCCTAGTCGACTTACCATGATAATTATAGCAAACCAACCCAGAAAAATTAACTACATATCCATTCAAGCCATTGGGATACCATTGAACTGCTAGGTAGTAGTCATGACATCTACCTAGTAGTCAGGTGGTCCTTGAAGACCATTAAATTTGTACAAGGTAACAACCAGTCCTCTTGGACCCAATTTCCGTAGTCAAATTCAAGACTTCTTTGTACATCAACATAATATTAGTAACAACAAAGGAGTAATTGAAATAGGAGTGTTCGTTTTGTAACTTGCCTATGGGTTGAACTTTGTTGCTGAACCAAAGCCCTGGCCTAGCCTCCCCTTGTCTTGCTGTTGTGTGCTTGTGAGAGGAGTGATGAGTGAAGAAATTTTAAAGAAAAAATGAAGAGTCAAGGGAGATGAAAGATTATATATGTATGATAATTAACCAATACATCACCCTACTAATGTTAGCTAAATCCTTCCCTTTAGCGACACATTAGCCCACTTAATGCCACCCTTATTCTAATCCTCACAAGTATGCACCGCCTCAACTCAATGAGTGTAGAAAAATGCATGGTTAGGTTAATTAATCAAATTAATTATTTAAATAATTATCTTTCGTATTCATTCCCAATTTGATGCTCTCTAAAAAATTCCAATTAATATTAGAGGTAGGTGTGAGTAAGGAAAGCATGACGAAATTTTACTGTATATCTTTATTAGGTCTAGAATGCAAAACAAAAAATATTATTAGGGGAAATACATTATTGATTGGTATTACATATTTTTGCATGTTTTTAGTTTTTCTCAGAAATTTTCAAAAAAATCATAGTAAATCAAAAAATTGGGAAAATAATAAATTGAAATCAAAATTTAATTTTGAGTGGTAGAATTCAAGATGGTGCTACCGGAAGTTGTATCGAATATAGATAAGTTCATCGTAACCCTAATTTGACATATCGATACAAAGTAACAAATAGAAATACAAGATAGAACCAATATATCCTTTATCTAACCAATATCAATATTCCAGGCTTCTAGGCTGATAAGATCAATACAGAGTACTAATTTGAGGAGCTGACTGGTTAAGGGTCTTACATTCTATCCACCTCAATAACAACAACAACTAAGCCTTTTATTCCAAGTACTTGGGTAGGCTACATGAACCAAAGGAGAATCATGCCGGATCAATCACGTTGGTGGTTACATCCTATCCACCTAGCAAAAAAATTCGTCATTGAAATTTAATTCAAGGTGAATGAATGTAACTAATGGTCATGCATGCACTAGGCGTGAATTGCATTGTAATATAGACTGAGTTGAGTTCGCATTAATAAAACAATAAAGAACATTCACTACATTCATGGTGATATTAAAAATAGTTGCATTGTCCATTAAACGAAATATGTAAAAGAAAAGGCTTCCAGAACAGGTCCACTACTGAGAACCAAAGTGTGGCATGAAGGAGTAAGGTACAGAGTCGTATAACATAACATGACAAAACAAAATAAACATACAGATAACTCGGAGCTTAGATAGCAGGATCACTAGTGACTCATCCTTGAAATCCGGCTTCTTACTCTCAGTCTTCTAAGGGATGACCTTGGTTCCAGCCTAGTGATATTGTAGCACTTGAACCCTCCAAAGTAGTGGAATAAACTGGATAGGATGGCGACTCCGAATGACTTTGATAAAATCCTGAATGTCTCTGTTTGTCTGATCTTGTTCCTTCTCATCTCTGGCAAGTTGGTCAATCCAATGGAGCTCACACTATACTTCTACATGTACAACTAGTACGCACATCACACAACTACTCCACTATCGACATTATAAGACCTGGCACTAGATGCTGGTGTTAGTATTCTTCATGCAATTCAGGATTTGGAACTCAGGAGATTAAACGTAAAATACAGAAGGAAAGAGAGTTCAGTAGTGCTTAGAAATAATATTCAAAAGTGATATAGTAGTAGTGATCGTGATAGCATGAATCTAATATAGCATGAATAAGAATTGAGTCAAATGTAACCGATAAGCATAGATCATCACATATTATATGTCTCGGTCCTAGAAACTAAAACAATAGATAAGATTGTGCACTATTTTCAATATTGTATAGGTACCTATGCATGCTTCGGATCCAGCCACATTTGCAATGGTTTGGAACCATGCTGCACAACTAGGGGCTACCTAACACTCCATACTATAATGACTAACAGATTTACCACTTCAGGGAAACTTAAATATCATTCAATAGCTCAGTTTGTCCTTCCCATTCTTGTTTTAGAAGAATAAGGAGCTTACCCCTTGAGCCGCTGTAGTAAAGGTCCCTGACTGAATAATTACACTCAAATCATATATAGTACTATTCTTATCTTTCATGTAGTTTCTTCTAATTCTTGTGTTAATAATACATAATACATCATGACATAATCTCTTTGTTACCGTTTACATGTCCGATGTCATTAATAAGATGTTCGGTTCATGCGCATGTACCATCTCTAGTTTCCTTATTCATGTTATGTCATGTCAGTTTGCCACATTCATCATGTATCATGTGTATTAGTATTCACATAATCTCATTATGCTTTTTTGTTAACATCAGATTCCATATGTTTAATGTATATAGTAATGTATTTGTATCATGGCATCATGCATAAGTATTATATATCATGTTGTGTTGGTGCCTTGTATAGTAGCTTCATGTGTCCCTATCAATAATAAGTTTGCATTCAATAACCAAAGCCCATATAGCATGTTAATAACCACGTATATGACTTATTTCCCTTGTATTGTACGAGGATAATCATGATTCAAGATTGATATAACAATCCAACATTGCCTAGTGTATTATCATGGAATCCCATCCTCTTAGTGTAACTTAACACACAATCCTAAGTTCTGGCTCATTAGAGCCTAGCCAGCCATTGGCTGGCGGTTCTGGATGCCAACTGACGGCTGCCCTGTGCCTGATGAGCACATGCTTGTTACAGCAAGGTCAACCCACTCTCAAGCCACTCAATTCCTCTGGACCTTGGTTCTAAGGCTTTAGAACAACTTTCCCAACAAACTCTAGCCTAAACAACAAGAACAACAACTAAACCTTTTATTCCAAGTTATTGGGATAGGCTAAACTCTAGCACAATCCCATTTCCAATACCAAGAAATCGATACCTCAACCGACTTTGAAACTCTAATCTAATTTATAAAGATTAACGAGTTATTACATAAATTAAAATTATCAAAAATTATTTCTAGATTCTAGCCACCAAGACAAACCTTTTGGGAAAACAAGTCATTATGGATGACAGAGCCGCTAGTTGGCGGTTTTAGCTGCAAACTAGTGGTCATCTGACCCCTGATGACCCTCGTTTCAGTCTACAATCATATCATTGTTCAAGCTATCGGATTCTACTATGGGATCATCAACGTGGTGCCCATTCATGGATACAATAACAAACCCTAACATATATTCTAAAATTCGGTTATCGAATATTAAACACGTACCTACTGGTTTCATTGACTTTCATGATAATTACAGCAAATCAATCCCATAACAATTAACTTATTGATTCATGCCTTATAGATACCATTTGTGACTATTATTTCATGGTTATCATTGACAATTTGACTGCTAGATAGCATTCATGACTACTAACTGGCTATCGGGTTAGTCGAATTCAAGAGTAGCAACTGTCCCTCCCATACCCTATTTCCGTAGTTGAGATCAAGACTTCTTTGTACATCAACATAGTGTTAGTAACAACAAAGGAGTAATTGAAATAGGAGTACTAGTTGTTTAACTTGCTTATAGGAGTTGTTTAACTTGCTTATAGGTTGAAGTTTGTTACTAAACCAAAACTCTGACATAGCCTACCCTTATCCTGTCGTTGCTGTGCTTGTGAGAGGAGTGATGAGTGAAGAAATTTTAGAGAAAAAATCAAGAGGGGTGAAGGGAGATGAGGGATTATATATGTATGATAATTATCCAATACATCAACCCACTAATCATAGCTAAATCCTTCTCTTACAACACATTAGCCCACCCCCAGCTCAACGAGTGAAGAAAAATGCATGGTTAGGTTGTTTAATCGACTAAGTTGTTTAAATAATTATTTTTCGAATTAGGCCCCATTCAATGATCTCCAAAAAATTCCAAAATAATGTTGGAGGTAGGTATGAGTGAGGGAAGAATGACAAATTTTACTGTATATTTTTTTCTCAAGTCTACGGTACAAGATAAAAAATATTGAAGGAAATACTATTATTGATTAGTATTCATATTTTCGCCAGTTTTTGGATCTTTTTCAGAATTTTTTGAGAAAATTATAATAAATCAGAAAATTTGGAAAAATGATATTGAAATTGGAATTTAATTTTGAATGGTAGAATTTAAGATGGAGCTACAAAAACTCATACCGAATATCGATAAGCTCTTGGTAATCCTAATTTAACACAATCCATTCAAAGTAACGAATATAGAAATACAAGATGGAGTCAGTATATCCTGTATTCGGCCAATATCAATATCCCGGACCCTTAGGTTAATAAGATCAATATAGAGTATATTAACTTAGGGAGTTAACTAGATAGGAGTGTTACAGATGAAGGCGATACAAAAGGTGATGCAAAAGGCTTAAATGAACACATATTGCTCACTTGGAATGAGTGGAGAAGGATCATCTATGTGAGCCATTTGGTGTGATTCTCTTTTGGTTCATGTTGCCTACTCCAAGTAGTTGTGATAAAATGCTTAGTTATTGTTATTTATAATTGGGTCTCACTCTTGAAATATTTTCTTTTCTTAAGCGTCACTCTAAAAATTGTTCTTCCTTGGATCTTACTCTTTTGGAAGGCCCCCCAAATTTTTTTTTTTCCTTCTAACTGATCCTCTTTAATGGGAAGAAAGAAAATTTTCAAAATTATTTAAGATTTGGCCCCAGCCTTGAAATTTTTTCTTTCTTAAATCTTACTTTTGAAAACTTTTTCTTTCTTGGGTGCCACTCATTAAACTTATAACTATTCCTAAACTTTTTCAAAATTCAAATGACTGTTATTTAAGATTGATTATCATAAGATAGGTTGAGTGGACCAGCCATAGTATTTATTGTTAGTAGCATATTGGTAAGTAATTTTGTAGCTTAAGTTAGAAGGATGAAAGGAGATACTTAGTGAAAGCGATATTTAAATTAGTAAGATTTTGCCTTTGGCTCCAATTTCTCATGGTATCGCCCTGCACACTTGATGGTGAGCCACACCACCTCACATAATCTATGTGATTTTTAAGGGGTCAAGTAGACAATATCATGGGTTTTATAGACCATTTGTTCATTCGTCAATCGGTCTAGAACTTTTATTTTCGGAACCAAAAAGCATGGGGTTCACTTACACCAAAAAAATGCAATGGGAACGATTTGGCTCCAAATCCCCTTGGAAGAAGCCAAGTACATGTGTATGTGTGTATATACATTCATATATGTACTAGTGTCAGGGAATTGTTTCAGTGAGGTTCAAAAGTTTGGATTGGAATATTCAAAAATTGTTCGGGAAAAATTTGGCATCACATTTTAAGGAAAAAAAATTATATATATGCATCATATTTCTTTTATAATCATGACAACATGCTTTTGATCACAACTGGTGATTAAGTCACTTTGTTTCTACTAAGTTGACCCATGTTCGACGCCTATCTGCAACAATTTACTTAAAATTGTTGTAGAACCACTGAAATATATGTGATAAATTTGCAACTTTTTTGAGGAAATCACTTAGTACATCACAATTTAATCAGTCAAAAATCGTCAACTAATTTATTCACTAGTTGATTTGGTTCCTTTAGCTTTCATGAATTTTTGGCAATTTTTTCAAATAATTTTGAACTATGTGACTGTTTGTGTAGGATAAGAAGTGTATATCCTAGTTTATTATTTTATTTCGATGTATCCACAGCATACCGTTCTTGAAATCTCAGATTTTACATATTCATGTAATGATATAGTATCCGTATCCTGCACTCGTACTAGTGCAAGCTAGGTTTTTGAGGTTTATGGTAGTTGCAACTTGCAAGTGCCATTTTCTTTCTCCTTTTCTCTTTCTGGCACTACTGTAGGGCTAATTTCTTATGATCAATTGATGTTAAAAGTAGCTAAATGCATGATTTATTGTCTGGATGTTCCTAAGTGGATCTGTAAGGTCTCTACTTCAATGACCATTTGTATCTTTAGGATCCTGCATTCTCGTCTTGTTATTTCTTACATAGTCCCTAGGTAGACATATTTAAAATTTCACTATCCTGCTTTCTCATTTTTCGGTTGTTGTTTCGTACTCACCTACATCTTTGTTTCTAAGGCAGAGGTGATGACAAATATGAATTCATGATATGCTTTTTGTGCCATTTCTTCAGTTTATGATTTAGGTTATGTAAACACAAGCATACGCAACCTCCACCTTGTCTTGAAGGCGTAAGTGATGAAAATATGAATTCATGATATGTTTTTTTATTTTATTTCTTATAAATTTATAATTTAGGTATGATATAAGCACAAGCACATACGTTGATTTTTTGTAATTATTTCCCTGGCATGCCTTAACTTTTGAAACTGTGTCTCAGTGCAGAGCTGGAAGCATTGCTTTGCTATGAAGCTGGTAAAATCGGCGAGCAAAGTTGATTTGTTAATTTTGGAACACAAACTAGTTTGAACTCTGATCATTGGGAACTTGGTTCACAGTGCTTCATAGCCAAAGAATTTTTAAAAAGCCACATTTAGAATGATTTCTGATATGCAATCTTGGGCACAATTATATTGCTACACAGCATATTCAATCGCATGACTGCACTTCGTATAGATTCCTCCAACTCTGCACTTCAATAGGAAGATGCAGCAATTTGGATCGGAACTTACCATTTTTACACAAGTGATTAATATTGTCCAAGGCATCTGCTTATGTTTAGAAAGAGGAATATATTTGAAGATTGTACGCAGATTATGCCATAGCTTCAGTGCAATTGCAAGATTGAACATACAATATCTAGGAATTTAAGATTCTGAATGTGTTAAAACACCTACCTATGACTTATATTGGTACTGCTAGCTAATAGATAAAAGCCACTTCAGATTTCTGTCTCGTCATAAACGTTCCGAGGGTGCCCGAGCTGCCTGCAGGAGGGATGTTTGTTGAAGTATATTATTGTGCATGAAATTTGTTTCCATTGTTCTGGAGAGTTGCTTTTTTGCTTACTCGAATAACTTAAAATGAAAGATAATTAATTAGCTTCTATCTATATTTCTGTATCAGTTGAGATTTAACATAATTTATGAATTTAAATATGAAAATTATTGTGAAACTTGTTAGAAATTTATAGTAGATTTTGTGTATTATGAATGTTTTTATATACTTTTTATAATTTTAAATTTATTTTCTAATTTATAAAGATTATTATAAGGATTATTATACATACCTTATATTTATTTTATAAAATAAATAGAAAATTTTGTAATCTATGTTAAACGTTACGCTATATGTAATATAGCAATATAAGTTAACAGGACAAAAACATTATGTTAGCTATTTTAAACATTGCTATTGATGCTTGAACAATTTTTGTTGGGGCTGATGGTTAATATTGAAAGGTTTTGTATTTTCAAGATATATCAAAGTGGTGCATATGTTGGAGTTCTAGGTTCAGAAATCCTTGGGCATGCAAAAGGCATCTGTCGATGGGAACTTGTTTGTGCTGCTATCCAAGCTCAGGGATATCAACCCTGATGGCACTCTTAGATATATGCATATATTCTCTCTGTATGCTATATACTTGGGAGTTGATTGGTTCGCTGAAAGTGGAATGAAAAGTTTTAGAAAGTACGAAGAGAATAAACTTCTATACCCTCTACCTTCTATAGATAGGTACATGGAAAGTAGAAAATGAGGAAAGTTACTCTCTTACATGGTGTGGAAAGTAAGAGTGAAGATTCGATATTTTTTGCACTGCATCCGCCTGAAAATAAGGAGAGAAAGCTCTTGGATTTTTCATGGAAAGAACGATAGAGTTACTCTCCCCTCGTGCACGTTCCGTCGTCTCTCTTGGTCCCTCTCTCCTTCAGTAATTCCCCAAAATTTTGCAGTAGGTTTCCAAAAAAAAATAAAATAAAAAACTAATTAGATAATTAAAATTTTCTATTCTTACTTTTAGATTGATACTTTGATTTAAATTATATTGATTTGTTATTATTTTGTAGGCAACTCTGTCTAGTTTTTATTAGTTTTTGAAGAGCAGGAAATAAGAATTTTTTTATAACATTATATTTTAACAAATTATTAATGTAATAAATAGCACTCGAAAAAATTCATGTTAAATAAACACTATAGCATAATAAAATAAGAATTTATAAAATTATCGTTGCTATTATCAGAATGATTTTTTAATCATTGTTTTGTTGCAAAGTATTGGTCGACCAATTTAAGGACTTGGTCGACTAAGACATTATATTTTGAAAATTGAAGCCCTAGATTGGTTAGAGGATTTCTTAAATTGAAACTCTATTTTACTCGACTAATTTCTTTGTTTGTTGATCGACTATTTGGAGAGAATTTGAAATAGGAGCACTGGATTTTATTGGCTGATTATTCAGAGAGAATTTGAAATAGGGGCAGTGAATTGGTTGGCCAATCCCTATGTTGAGCGGCCAATTTAGTGAGTTTTGAATGTCCAAGCTCTATGCTGGGAGACCAATTTAAGGATTGATTGACCGGTCAAGCAAAAAAAAAGCTATTAATGAGTATGTGATTGTCAAATTATATTAACGCTTTGCGCATTATCTAATTGAATTTTGAGTGATTTTAAATTATCACGAAATGCTAAAATTGTTATTGTTATATAAACTTTTTTATTTTCTCCTATAATTAAAATTTAATATAAAATATGATGTAGATGGACTCTGATAAAGAGAATTTGATGAAGATGAGTACTTCTTTGCTATATATTGTGGTGTTGTAGTAACTATTATATTGATGGCCATTGAAATAATACATTATAAGATTTTTTTTAAAAAAAAAAAAATACAATTCCCAATGTATTGTGTTATGTCTATAACACGTGATCATGGAAGAAATAAACACACTCATGATATAATTTTTGGCGAGTCTTAAAACCTTTGTGGATTATCTTAATACGCAACCTTATGCATTGTTAATTTTGGAATAACGAGAGATAGAGAATTGTTAAAAGATACAAAGCACGGTCCAGTTATATATATATATATATATATATATATATATATATATATATATATATATATGGAATTACCGTAGGAGAGCCGCCAGCTAAGGAAAAGTTACGTGAAAAGTTACGTGAGTTAACGGCAAAACTATAATCATCCAATAATTTTTTTTCAATTTTTTTAATAATTACTATCTCTACCTTCTTAACTTCTTTAGAATTAAATTTCATAAATTTTGGAGTTCTTTTACCCTTTAATCAAATGCATACAAAATATTTTATTTATTGAAAACCGTTAATTTTGTGTTAACTTGATGGAGGACCAAATCAAAACTATAACCCAAGAAATTGGGTATGAGTAAACTCTAAGGGGTCGAGATCATAATCAAAAAGATTTTTTTTAAAAAAAAATATTGGAGATATTGGAAATGAACTACAACTCATGTAATTTGCGTGAGCTGTCAGCTCATATATATATATATATATATATATATATATATATATATATATATATATATATATATATATATATAATGTTCTACTATATTATGGGACACAAGCCAAAACAAAAAATATTAAGAACTGACTACTATAGGCCGCAGGAGACCGTAAGCAGATATTTCAATGATACATGAGGCAAGCACAAATCTACGTGTGGATATTGCGATGATTCCTATTGTAATACTGTTATTAAGAAGGTGGATGATCTTCAAGTAGACCATAACTCTTGCCAATACTCAGAAAGTTCTTTTGGAGAATCAAAGCAAATCACGACATAGTGCAATATTTCAGATGTATCAAAATCAAAGCAAAATGATGGAGGCATTCTATCATCACTTTCAACTACCACCACCTCAGTAGTAGTTGATTTTTTTTATTTAATGTAATTTCCATAATTATGTATTGTTGATAAGAATTATGTTAGGTGTTTTCAAGACTATATTTGTAATATGTGGAGACATATACCTTAATTGTATTAAGGTTACTATTTAGCTTTGTTTCAATTATTTTTTTAATTTTCTCTTGTATATGTTTCAGATAGAATCTTGTTCACATGATTCTGAATTGTAATCAAATGTACTTCTTCCAGAGGTCTTGATGATGGATTACTATTTATATAGTTTACTCTTTGTTCTCAGTTCTTCTTGTTGATCTTCTTAACTTACAAGTAGTTTGGTTAGTGTGATACTGATAGAATATTGTTTTTTGGATGTTAATTGAATCTTGTTAGTTTGTATAATATTGCTTTGTTGAAAGAACTCGCTTTGTTCAAATTCAAATTAGTATTCATACAATTCAAGAATGATATTGTTGATACATAATTGCTATCAATGAATTTTAAATGTGATTGGTTAATTGATACCTTTGTGATCAATCAATCCACTATATGTGTAATTTTATATGCTCTAGATTGGTCGGCCAACATTATGTTGGTCGACCAATCTAGTGTTAGATATGTGTGCATTCATGGACTAGTCAACCAACTTCCTTGTTAGTCAACCAATTCAAATTTCTACTTCATAGTTTAGTCTGCATTGGTCAACTAACTATAGAGTTGGTCGACCAATCTATGTGTTCCTAGGCCAATTACCATATTTATTTGTGATTTTTAAAAATTAATTAATTTTTATTTTTTTAAATTAAAGTTTTTTACTAAATTCAACTTCATAATTTTAATTATGTAAAATAATCCAACATTATGTGCATCGCCCATGGAGTTAGATATTAATGTGGATCTTTCCTATCAGCCAAACAACCTTTTGTCCTATTAAAAAGGCAAGTTTACCTCGGTTACAACATCCAACTTTTTATTTTTCAATTTCCATGATCAATTTTAAATTATTTCATGGAAAATAGAGAAAGAAAATCTTTGGGCCACTTCAATTCTTACTGTCTATTAACCAATTAAGAAAAGTGATAAAATGGAAAATTGTAGGTCCTACCAATCTTCTTTAGATTTTTTAATTTCCATAAACTAATAATGCCCTCATCGTCAATTGCCAAAGCTTTTCCATTGCCAAAGCTTAAGGAACTTGCCAAGAACATTCCCTTCCTCTTTAATATTTGTCCCTTGCACCAATATTTTTTGAGATATGATAACTCTTTTGTTTGCATGGGCCAGCTAGTTTTCTCATTTTCCTAGCTCTTTATTATAAAAGGGAGTTTCCAAAAGAGCATACCATTTTTTCTTGTGAGTCCACTTTATAATTATTCAGACTTTGAGTCTTGTTAAAAAAAAATACTGAAAAGTAGGCTCTCTAGAAAAAAATTGGTGTGCCCTTTGGAAACTCCCATATAAAAGACCCTTGTGCAAAGTTATCATTATTTACTTTTCTTTAATTGAGAACTTAACTATAATAATTCATAGTCAACTTCAATGTCCTCGTGCTTTTTCACCTTGCTATGGTCGGTGTGCGTGAACTTTAGTGTCGAGTGTTTTCATTATTTTCCTCGTCTTTTTGTTGACACTAGATTCTATACCAAGAATTTGAAAATAAGTATTAAATTATTTTTTAGATTAATTACACTCAGACTCCCTGTAATATGAGAAGTGTACAACTCATCACTCCTAAAGTTTAAAACTCTCACTTAGATGCTCTGGACCGGGGGTCTGAGTGTAATTAAAACACATGAATTAAATAGTCCAGGAGGTCTAAGTGAGGGTTTTAAACTTTAAAGGTGATAAGTTATTTACCCTTATACTATAAGGGGTCTGAGTGTAATTAATCCTTATTTTTTTTTTCTCTTTTATACTCATATTGTTAAACAATACTTTGAAGATGCAACATAAGTTTTTTGCGAGTCTTTTGCAAAGGTTTTCTAATACCCCATAACTCAAAAGTTTCACATTGGACATGAGACAAGAGGAAGAGTAGTTTTTAATGATTCTTATGAAGCCATGAAAAAATCGTAGCTAATCTTTTTAGGGGAGAAACCTGTGATTAATTATAAACTATTAATTCATGGCATTCTACCAGAAACTTAATATATTCGCTTAGTGAATATGTTGTCGGTCCACAAAAAATGGGGCCAACTCTTGAATCCATGTGAAGCTATCTCCAGAATCCCACATCGCCTAGTGAAATATTACATATAGAGGTTATCCCGGTTTATCTTCCGTTTGTCAAGTTAATATGAAACACAATAATAAAAGAGAAATAATAGGTGGTGCTCGGGTATTGGTGGAGGCTTGGGTCTTGAAAAATAGATGGAGTTCACCTGTTTCATATTGTTGGATTAGAGAAGGAAAAAAAAAAAAAAAAAAACCGCCTAAGTTAACTGCAGACAAGGGTTTTTCATTTTTCCTTTCTTTTTTTAATCATAAGAACTTTGAGCACCCTTCTAGTGTTCAAAAAGTGTTAACATTATCCTCCTCTACACTTTGATCAATTATTTCAAAATATCGTCTTAACTAAGTACCATTGAAATTATTTAATAGGATCTCTTAATAGATATATAGATGTTAGAGGTTCAAATCCATGTCTTGATGTATTGGATTATTATCTTCAAAAAAGAGATTGAAAATATAGTAACAACTATGATATTTGGATTTTAAAAGAATTAAGAAACAAAACTCTCTAGATATTCTCATGAAAAATGGGGAGAAATCAAACATAAGGCTACTCTCTGGAGTTTGAAGTTATAGTATCTTAGTTGTCTTGTCTTGTCTTGTCCCATCATCAGCTGCCAGCGGATCAGAGGGAGGGAACTAAATGGCACTCCAGGATCAGAGTACATGCATGACCTGATAGACAAATTAAAACATTTTTGGAAGATGGATCTAAGGGTGAGCATCGGTTGGTCGGATTCGGTTTTGGCCAAAAAAATTACCACCGAAAACCGAACCGAAAAAAAATAACCGAAACCGAACCGACCGAAATATCCACTTAACCGACACGCGAACCGAAACTTCGGTTTTGATCGGTTTTCGGTCGGTTTCGGTTTTCCTGGGCTGCGCCCAGAAGCCCATTTATAATTAAAATAAAAATAAAATTTGGGCTTTCCTACACACTGCTGGGCTTTCATACCAAAAAAAAAGAGTTGGCCCAGTAAAAAAAAATGTACATATACACACTGCTGGACACCAGAGGTCCAGAACTACCCCATAGCTAATTAAAAAAATTTAATTATGCTGCAGAAATAATATAGTAATATTACATGAAATATTGATAATCATAAAGCAATAAATAATTAAATATAGCAAGTTCACACATGAGCATTACATTCTAATAAAAAAACGTATCTGATAGTTTGCAGACTTGCAGTGAAGCATTACAATTTACAATATTACATGATATCATCACGATTACAAACAAAAATAATATAGCAAGTTAAATTACATAACATGATATCAAATTCAAATTAATATTTTGTTTTCTAAATTTATTACAAACGGATTCAGTCTTCACAAATAAGTTGCAAACTTCCATCATGCACCTGAAGTTCTACAAATCTGCTTAGCATGGAAAAAAAATAGTTATTAGATATTGATGCAAAAATGATTAATTGAGAGCAATCTGCAAATTTAATTAATCAATTTTTAATATAATGAAAAAAAAGCAAAGAGCAAGAGATCTCTCCCTCTGTCTGCAGCAGTGACAGAGAGCTCTCTTGCTCTCTGCAGGAGCTTCCTGCAGAGAGCAAGAGACCTCTCTGCCTTGCTGCAGGCAGAGGAAGAGAGCGTTGGAGTTTGGACTGATGCATCAGCATGCACGACATGCACAACACATTGCACAACATGCACGGTGTAAACAACAAAGTGAAAGGAATATATTCACAACATGTACGACATGCACAACACAATTAAGATACACACCTTCTTTATTTATCCTCTTCTACAAGTGCACGGTGCATCATAACTTGGTGATAACTGAATCCGTAGACAATACATCCAAATCTAGTAGAAAATAAAGCTAATTAGAACTTATAATTTATGAATTCAATAAATGTAATAAATATAAGGATAGACTAATGAGCTATAAGGAAATTAGGAGATAACCTTGATCAAACTTCTCAACGTCACACAAATCTTCTTCAATACTGACCATTGGAACTCTTAATTGTCCTCGAAGCCAATCTTGAGTACAAATGAGACACTGGACGGATCTGATAGAGAGTGAACTTCGAAATGCATCAAGAACTCTCCCACCAGTGCTGAACGCCGATTCTGAAGCTATTATGGATATTAGAATTGCCAACACATCTCGAGCCACTCTTGACAAAACTGGAAATCTTTCACTGTTAACCTTCCAAAAGTCTAGTATAGGAACATATGACATGTCTTGGCCGATAATTGGAATCTCCTTGGCCTCATTCAAGTACTTATCCAATTCACTTTGAGTTGATTGCATATACACCGAAGATGAATTTTGTGTATAGAACTTATCTAACATGTGATAGCTCTTAACTGCACCACTCTGCTGAACCGCTGAAGGTTGTGATAGTCTCACTGGTGTATCATCTCTAATGCCATTCTCCTTGTCATATATAGCTTTGTACTCATTGAACAAATTTTTAAGAGTTCTCTCTAAGTTTGATGGCATTGCACGGTCCCTCTCACCTTGAGATTTGAACATCTCTCCTATCACGTACTGGGCAAAGTCTAGCTTAAATCGAGGGTCGAGAATCAATGGTATTAACATCAACAAGTTTATCTTATCACAATTTCCCCAATATTTATCATACTTCTCTTTCATCTTGTGAGCCATTTCACAAGCAAAAATATCATCACCTATCATAGCCTCATGTAGTTCACCTTCAACATTCGTGATCTGGTGAAGAAAAATATTAGATGTGACATATAAAGTGCCTGATACCCTCAGAGTCAATTCATAAAAAGCTTGCAAAAACCGACACAACTGCCCAATACAGTCCCAATCATCTTCATCTGGTATGCCCTTCCCATCATCACCCCCAACTTCTCGTCTAAATATAGGATCCTCTAGCTCGAACTGATAGAAAGCGGACTGGCATTTCTTAGCCGCTTGTAACATCAAGAATGTTGAGTTCCAATGCGTCTGTACATCTAAACACATTCTTGTCTCAACTGCTATTTTTTCTTTCTCAACACAACTCTTCCATTTTGCCCACCGTGAAGGTGATTGCTGCACATACTTTATAGCACTTCGAACCCTTGAAATGGGTTCAATATTGGCATGCAGACCATCCTGCACAACAAGATTCATAATGTGTGCAACACAACGAATGTAAAGATATTCACCCCCAAGAATGTACCATGCTTATTATTCCAATTTACAATTTTCCTCTTTAGATACTGTATCATCTTATCATTGGAACTAGCATTATCAACCGTTATTGTCAATGCTCTCTCAATTCCCCAGTCATGTAGACACGCTTCTAGCGTGGTTCCAAGAACTTCACCTCTATGGCTTGTTATTGGATAAAAATTTATAAGTCTCTTGTGGAGATTCCAGTCAGTTCCAACCCAATGAACAGTAAGACACATGTAATTAATTTTTTGAGCTGATATCCATGTGTCAGTGGTGAGGCAAACATAGTGAGATGTCTCTGAAAGATATTTTTTTAATACAATCTTCTCGTCTAGGTAGAGTTGATAGATGTCTCTTCCAATCGTCCACCTAGATGGGATCGTGAATCTGGGACATGTAAGTGCCATAAAAAGCCTAAAGCCAACACCTTCCACAAACTTGAATAGCAATTCATCTAAAATTATCATTTTAGATAATACCACTCTGATGGCCTTCTCATTGTAGACACTAAAAATAATTAAATAAATTTAAAAAAAAAAAAAAAAAAAAAAAAACCTAATTTTGCTAAGTGGGCACACCCGCGGGTTGCACCCGCGGGATGCAACCCGCGGGAGCACCCGCGGGTTGCAACCCGCGGGGGCACCCGCGGGAAGCATCCCGCGGGAGCACCCGCGGGATGCAACCCGCGGGTGCACCCGCGGGAAGCAACCCGCGGGAGCACCCGCGGGAACCCCCGCGGGAGTTCTCCCGCGGGTTGCAACCCGCGGGAGCCCCC
The DNA here is from genome assembly GCA_036321105.1 of Dracaena cambodiana. Taxonomy (NCBI): domain Eukaryota; kingdom Viridiplantae; phylum Streptophyta; class Magnoliopsida; order Asparagales; family Asparagaceae; genus Dracaena; species Dracaena cambodiana. Next base: position 25,707,960 of record JAYEPQ010000015.1, read on the forward strand.
GCGGGTTGCCACCCGCGGGAGGATTCCCGCGGGTGGCAACCCGCGGGGGCAATCCCGCGGGTTGCCACCCGCGGGTTGTTTTTCGTTGTTTTCCCGTTGTTTTATTTCCTATTTTATTTTCCTGATAATCCGTGATCCGCTTTTTCAGGAGAGAATTGAGCCGGATTTCGAGCTTCTTCGGTTTATAAAATACAGGAATTTAACGAGAGAGGGGACTTTTTGATTTTTGGATTCTTGGACTTTGGGAAGATTTCGAGCGAGCTCGTGAGATCAAAGAAAAGAGCAGAGCCATCTTCTCCTGGTCGACGGTCAACGGAGGCAGCAACGAGACTCCACCGCCACCCGAACCCACATAAAAAAGGGAATAAACTAATATTCCCGTTCTTGTAATTCTTCGGAATTTTTGTAATCTCAATTTCGTTGTAATTCAAATAATTTTGCAATGGAATCAAAGATGCAATTTTCGGGCGTACAAGAACTGGCGACCACAGTGGGAGCTCCTCTGTTTACCACAGAGAATTTGGTGGCGCAGTCCGACCGGGTGCCGATTGGCTCAATGGTTGAGATGCTGGTCATAGAAGTTGACCAGCAAAAATATGAGGAATTTCTTTCCTCCTCTGATTCGGAGCCTAGGCGTCATCGCCGGGTGACGATGAAAAAAGGTGAGGCGTCATCGCCCACTGGAAATCAAAAGGCGTCATCGCCTATGAAAATTTACGAGGCGTCATCGCCCGTTGAAACTTACGAGGCGTTATCGCCCGTTCCAAAGTCAAGCCAAAAGTCAAACCAGTCCCTGACCCGCTCCCAAAAGAGAAATTTAAGGCGTAAAACTCAACGAGCACGCCTAAATCATACAGAAAAAATTGCAGGAAACTCCAAGACAGTAAAAAAATCCGGAAGTAATTCCATGAGCGCAAACCCGCGGGTTGCAACCGCGGGTGGCAACCCGCGGGTTGCAACCGCGGGTGGCAACCCGCGGGTTGCAACCGCGGGTGGGAACCCGCTGTTCCCAACCGCGGGTGGCATCCCGCTCTTGCCAACCGCGGGTGGGAACCCGCGGTTCCCAACCACGGGTGGCAACCCGCGGTTGCCAACCGCGGGTGGGAACCCGCGGTTCCCAACCACGGGTGGCAACCCGCGGTTGCCAACCGCGGGTGGCATCCCGCGGTTGCCAACCGCGGGTGCCAACCCGCCGCTTCCAACCGCGGGTGTCAACCTCCAGGTTGCAACCACGGGTACAAATCTGGGTACAAATCTGCAATTTCAATCGCGGGTTGCATCCCGCAGATGCCACCGACGGGTTACGTTCAATGAACACAACTCTCATGTCTCCTCGAGCACGTCTATGGCGAGCACGCAACATGCACCAAAAATTTTAATCTCTCTATCAGAGGCATCTGGGGCCCATACAACTACTCAGGACAACGTGCACTCCAGAAGAATCCGCAGGAGAGTTGGGGAACAATCTGATGCTGGAAAAGAGCTCAGCCCTGAGATATTGCAGACTCTCAAGTATTATGAACCAAGTTTGCGACGCAAGCGGCGTCAGGTTGCAAATAGAGAGGAGAAGATATCTCAAGACTTGAGAGAATACCTCAATTGGAAGAAGAACTCTGCACAGAATACTCCTCAATGCCAATGCGAACAGTTAATCTCAACTGTTCTATCAAACTGCGAGTGCCATCCGAGACGGTCCGTTTTTGAGCGGATCACCGAATCCAAAGGAATACGGACAATAAAGAGGGTGTGCTCTGGAACCGATCTACCTGCCACCTCATCAAATATGGTTAATAAAGGCAAAAAGGTGGTCGGAAATAACCTTTCGGATAAGGAAATTACTCCAGGATCAAAATGAGTTTCTATCGAACCAGAGGGCGCGCTTCTAGAAGAAGTCTCTGAAAGGCTTGAGAGACAAGAAAATCGTCTCGAACAGCACGAGGAGACCATAGAAGAAATGAAACAACTTTTGATTGAGTTGCTGGCTCAAACTAGCAAGGACCAATCATCGCCGTCCATTTCTAGTCGGCAGAAAGGAAAACGGCCTGTCCAAATAAATGAAGACAGCGAAGACGAAGATGAAGAAGTGCCTCCTCATTCAAGAGAGGAAGAGGAAGTGAAAGTTATCCTCAATCCTCACGCAGAGAAAATAGAGAAGATGGAGAACCAATTACAAGCTCTTCTTCATCGCAAAAAGCTACAAGAGGTGGGGGTAGTCCGTCCATATCCCGTAGAATGGGAGACCGTACCCTATCCTGCAAAATATAAACCGTTGAATCTTCAATCATTCGACGGTAAAAGTTCGCCGCAGCAACACATCTTCTATTTCCTCTCACAGACAGGACATCTCATAGGGAATGATCCAACTATGACTAGGATATTTGCGAGCACTTTACGGGGGCCCGCATTTACCTGGTTTATGCAACTTCCCCAGGGAACAATTAAATCTTGGGCTGATGTAGAACATGAGTTCCTAGCCCGATTCTTTGAAGATGATACAGAAGTCTCCATATTATCTTTGCTAGCAGCGAAGCAAGAAGAAGGCGAAACGGTCAAAACTTATGTCGAGCGGTTCCGAGAACTTTCCGTTCGATGCCCACATGGCATGACGCAGGATACGCTTGTGGAAACCTGCAGACATAACTTGTTGACCGATATTTTAGACAAGATGGGTTCGGTCGAATCCAAGTCATGGAAGGATCTGCTTAAGCAGGGCGAACAGGCCGAAGAAATACTTCGACGTCTCGAAATGCAACAGGCTGCAACCGGAGACGGTGCAAACGAATCTTCATTCCATTTTTCCCGTTCAAAAGGGAAAGACATAACGGCAATGGCGGTAGAAAGTACACTGAAGCAGAAACTATGGCCAACTACAAGCAACACAGCAAAGTCGCCCAGACTTCAAAAGCAGTATTCGTTCAAGGATGAACATACTGCTACTATGTTCAATCTGCTCACCAAACGCAAAATGCTTAAATTGCCGGAGAGCAAGAGACCTGAAGAAGTAGGGAAAACTAACGATCCGAATTACTGCCTGTACCATCGGATTGTAGGTCACCCCACAAAAAATTGTTTTATCTTAAAAGATAAAATTCAAGCGTTGATTGACGCTGGAGCAGTTCAGCTCAAAGCTGAACAAAAAAGGAGTTAGAGCTAACTCCGACACATTTAATGTGCGTGGTCTAAAGGTACTACTTGGGCTCACAACAATTTCCAAGACGAGCTCAGGACGGTTAATTTAAACCCCCATAAAAAAAAAAAAAAAAAAAAAATAAATAAATTTTGCCCAACGCCGATAAGGCTACGGGAAGAGAATAAATTTCTCGCCAACCCTACCATACTGGGGGTAAAAAGTATGAATCGCCCAACGCCGATAAGACTACGGGAAGAGAATAAATTTCTCGTCAACCCCACCATACTGGGGGTAATAAGTATGAATTACCCAACGCCGACAAGGCTACGGGGAGAGAATAAATTTCTCGCCAACCCCACCATACTGGGGGTAAAAAGTATGAATTACCCAACGCCGACAAGGCTACGGGGAGAGAATAAATTTCTCGTCAACCCCATCATACTGGGGGTAAAAAGTATGAATTGCCCAACGCCGCTAAAGCTACGGGAAGAGAATAGATTTCTCGTCAACCCCACCATACTGGAGGTAAAAAGTATGAATTGCCTAACGCCGCTAAGGCTACGGGAAGAGAATAAATTTCTCGCCAACCCCACCATACTGGGGGTAAAAGTATGAATTGCCCAACGCCGCTAAGGCAAAGGGAAGAGGAAAAGTTTGGTATTTAAACCCAAACGAAACCCTCGACAACTCACCATGCTGAGGATAATAGCATGGCTAGCCCAACTCAAACGGTAGTTGGTAAAGGCAAAATCAAACCCGTTGATAGCTGGGGGTTTGCTAAAAATCCCACACAAATCTGTCACAACAGTATTCTTATCCGAAAATAAGAATACATCACTGCCCTAAGCTGCTAAGGCAAAGGGAAGAGGAAAAGTTTGGTATTTAAACCCAAACGAAACCCTCGACAACTCACTATGCTGAGGATAATAGCATGGCTAGCCCAACTCAAACGGTAGTTGGTAAAGGCAAAATCAAACCCGTTGATAGCTGGGGGTTTGCTAAAAATCCCACGACAAATCTGTCACAACAGTATTCTTATCCGAATATAAGAATACATCACTGCCCTAAGCTGCTAAGGCAAAGGGAAGAGGAAAAGTTTGGTATTTAAACCCAAACGAAACCCTCGACAACTCACTATGCTGAGGATAATAGCATGGCTAGCCCAACTCAAACGGTAGTTGGTAAAGGCAAAATCAAACCCGTTGATAGCTGGGGGTTTGCTAAAAATCCCACGACAAATCTGTCACAACAGTATTCTTATCCGAATATAAGAATACATCACTGCCCTAAGCTGCTAAGGCAAAGGGAAGAGGAAAAGTTTGGTATTTAAACCCAAACGAAATCCTTGACAACTCACCATGCTGAGGGGAATAGCATGGCTAGCCCGACAAAAACGGTAGTTGGTAAAGACAAATCAAACTCGTTGATAGCTGGGGGTTTGCTAAAAATCCTAATCAGATAAATCTCCTGTCACGTTAAGATTTCACCTCTGACAGCAAAACTTTTCATGTCATTTTGCTCCAACAGAGCAAGCGACACTCCAAAATATTAGTCAAGTTAAAATCATACCTCTAACATCATAATTCAAAATCAAATGAGATAAGATCCGATTAAACCCCCTGTCACGTTAAGATTTCACCTCTGACAGAAAAGAAAATTCACACTTCATCAAGTCCAACATTACAACCTCTGATGAACGTACTTTTGATATCGTTAAGTTGAAAATTACCCCTGACGAAAATCATCTCCCTATCAAGTTAACAGTTACCTCTGATAGTCCGATTCCAAAACTAAATACGTTAACCGTCACCTCTGTTTAGTCAGCTTGACCCTATCACGACCAGATCCTCTGAATAGGTTAAGCTCCAAGACACGTTTAATGTCACCTCTGTCTTTTCCTGATTCGTCATACTAGATGTCACTGAACGATTAGGATTAAAATAAGCACGTTAATATTATACCTCTGCTTGACCTAAAATAAGCACGTTAACATTATACCTCTGCTTGTCCTCTAATGAGTACGTTAAAATCATACATCTGCTTGTTATGGAATAAATAAATATATTAACAGTTATCCCTATCGACCAAATCTTTTAAAAAGTCTATAACCAAAATTAAAAAATCCAAAGTATTTCGAAATTCAGTACGGTTCAATACAGAACTTCAAAAACTTTGGAGGGGGTTATGTAGACACTAAAAATAATTAAATAAATTAAAAAAAAAAAAAAAAAAACCTAATTTTGCTAAGTGGGCACACCTGCGGGTTGCACCCGCGGGATGCAACCCGCGGGTGCAACCCGCGGGAGCACCCGCGGGTTGCAACCCGCGGGGGCACCCGCGGGAAGCATCCCGCGGGAGCACCCGCGGGATGCAACCCGCGGGTGCACCCGCGGGTTGCAACCCGCGGGGGCACCCGCGGGAAGCAACCCGCGGGAGCACCTGCGGGAACCCCCGCGGGAAGCAACCCGCGGGAGTTCTCCCGCGGGTGGCAACCCGCGGGGGCGATCCCGCGGGTTGCCACCCGCGGGTTGTTTTTCGTTATTTTCCCGTTGTTTTATTTCCTATTTTATTTTCCTGATAATCCGTGATCCGCTTTTTCAGGAGAGAATTGAGCCGGATTTCGAGCTTCTTCGGTTTATAAAATACAGGAATTTAACGAGAGAGGGGACTTTTTGATTTTTGGATTCTTGGACTTTGGGAAGATTTCGAGCGAGCTCGTGAGATCAAAGAAAAGAGCAGAGCCATCTTCTCCTGGTCGACGGTCAACGGAGGCAGCAACGAGACTCCACCGCCACCCGAACCCACATAAAAAAGGGAATAAACTAATATTCCCGTTCTTGTAATTCTTCGGAATTTTTGTAATCTCAATTTCGTTGTAATTCAAATAATTTTGCAATGGAATCAAAGATGCAATTTTCGGGCGTACACTCATCATATTTCCAGATAGTCACAGTTCCTACCCTACTATCCTCTCTACTTGGTTAGAGACTTAACTGTGCTTGGCGTGTTTCCTTATTGTGGGGATTTTCTTTACAATTATTTGCATGATTTCTACGAGAAGACGTGCCAATTTTCTTTGTGTTGCAACTATATACTTTTCTACAATACCTGCATCGGCATTCATCCTCATCAAGGGGCTCATCTATTTCTTCTCGCATGTCATCAGTTTCTTTATCCCACTTGATAAAATGGTCCCAGACATCAGATCTTGTAGATAATCCCTTTCTTTTTTTTGTTTCAGAAGCTCCAGTTCTAACAGGCCCACTAGTTGTTGTTTGTGTTGACCATGTTGGGCCTATTGGTGCAACTTCACTGGTTAGGTTTGGTGCATCTTCAATGATATTAACCATCTCATTCGGGTTTGTCTCACTAACACGGCTTTGAGCCATCTAAAATTTTTAAAAATGGAAGTCAACATAAGCACTACTTAATTACACAAAACTAGCTATCATTAACTCACAACATATCTTCCAGTTAATAACAACAATGACAAAACAATCCTACTATTATAATTCTGATGGATTTATGATATCAAGAACTATTTTAACTAGTTCACTAGAGAATAATTTTCATAAAACTACCTAAATTCACTTAATTTTAGGTTCACAGTAACAGTCTAACAGGGGTGTTCAAACTTGACTGTTATACTAATTAGAGAGGTGTTCAAACTTGACTGTTGCACTAATTATGAGCTCTCTAGATTAACCACATCTTTATCAATACAGTCAAAAGAAATATTACATGCATTAAAAGCAAAGAAAATGTAATAAAACACCATTAAACTCGCATGATGGTTTAAAAAAAATGTGACAGCCTAATGAATATGCTATTGTGCCAAATAAAAACATGAAAACCTCACATGCTATAAAGCTAGCAAAAATAAGTTAAATAACTACCAGGAAATAGAAAAGTGAATATACAAATTCACTACAATTTCTACTTTCCTAAAAGATTATTATTTCATTTTATTTCTACTATTTGTGTTGTTTCTAACTATTCATTGCTTTGATTCTTTCACGGCAAACTATGACAAGAAATAAGAGAAGAAAAAGCTTGATACCAGTTGAAATAGCGGTGACGCGGTGACGCCGGTGAGCCGATGAAGGCTGAAGCGCCCGGACTGGGTTATCGGGCGAGGGCTAGCCGGCTAGGATGATCGGAGAAGAGGACTAGAGGAGAGTCAGGAGATTAGGATTCCGCCGGTTAACGAGGAGATCGGAGATCGAATTTGGGAGATTGGGGATTTGGGAATTTTAGGGCTCGGAATCGGGGAGAGGAGATCGCGAGGGGGAGCTGTCGACTGAAGGGGAAAAAATTAATTGGATTGAATAAATAGTTCGGGTAACGGGTCGGGTTCAATGGGTTATACCTATCGTTATTGGGTTACTGTTCGGTTAATTCGGTCGGTTTCGGTTGGCGATGACGCCACCGAAACCCGACCCGATAACCGAATGGGAGTTCGGTTTTATAACCGACCCGACCTGATAACCGAAGTAACCGCACCGAACGGGTCGGGTCGGTTCGGTTTGTCGGTTTTTTTCGGTTTTTTCAAAAATCTGCTCACCCCTAGATGGATCCATCATTACCTCAACTCTCTCAGAAAATATTAAGATATTTATTAATAAAACATGAAAGACAAGTTTTACACTTTATATATTCGCTTTTTCATCAACATTCCTATTATAAATGAGCTATGTTTACATACGATTCATTAACCAACAGTACCAAGCAAATTCCGAGCCAAGCTTCAAGCCTTACGAGGCGGTCGTCGTTTAATCAGTGCTAACAGTAACATTGTTGATGAAAAGTATTTAATAGAATTGTTAGCCCCAATATTAACTGGGAATAGACAAGGTTTGTTTCCTAGAGTTTTCTTTGTGGTTTCTTTCTCTACTTCTAAGCTCTGAGGAAAAATAAAAGAAAAGAAAGTATGAAAGAATGTGTTTTATATATTGTTTGGTTTGAGAAAAAAAATCCAAAAGAAAAGAAAGTGGGAGAAAAATAAGAGAAAATATGACTTCAATTTTCTCCTTTTTTTCTTTCCTTCATCCTAAACAAAATGAGACAATAATATTTTTGGTAGAATTTGTATTTCTTTTCATTGCCATTGATGTCAAGTTATAATAATTTCAAAATACTATGGAAAGGAGAAAATAAAAAACAAAAGGAATTCTAGTATGATCATTATGCAAATATTGTGCCCAAGTTAGGTTTTCCGACGAGAGCTGGTGAGGAAGGCTCCGGCTGACTCAGAGAATCTTCATTATTGTCGGCGGGAAGCGATTGGAGGAGGCCATCCACTTAAGTGGGCTAACAACCTTCAACCCCAAAAGCAAAATCGAAATGGACTTTGGATATTGGAGACAGGTGCCGTGGGTCCTAGGTGGTGATTTCAACGTCGCTCAGTTTGCGGAGGAGAGGAATGTGGGGACTCCAATCATAGAGGTAGATAGGAATGCAATAGCCTCATCGGCAATTTGGGCCTTATGGAGATACTGTTAAGGGACAAAAGATTCACTTGGACGAACATGCAACAGGATCCCAACCTAGCGAAGCTTGACAGAGTGTTGGTCTCGGACGATTGGGAGGACAAGTTTGTATTATACTCTGTCACGTCATTACAAAGACCGACGTCGGACCATGTGCCGATAGTCCTTCATTCAGGAGAAAACTGCGAATAGGAAGAAGAAACCCTTCAAGTTCAAAAAATAATGGCTAGAGCGCGAGGAGTTGCATCAGTTAGTTAAGCAGAGTTGGAGGGAATACACCCCACATGCAGATGCGGCAAAAAAGGTCAGTTCTAAACTGCGGAGATTGAGAAAAGCACTGATTAGATGAGAAAGAAGGTATTTTGCCCAGCAAAGCCAAATGAAGGAGTTAATGGAGGAAATTGATGTCCTAGAGAAACTTCAAGAAGAAACTACACTTACAGCTACCCAAGAGGTCCTGAAACTTCAGAGAGATCAGATACAAGAACTTTACAGAAGACAGGAGATTAAGTGGCAACAACGATCAAGTATAAGATGGCTCAAGGAGGGGGACGCTAATACTGTATTCTTCCACAAAGTTGCAAACATGACGAGGCAGATGAATTCGATAGATTCCTTGACAGTAGGAAACAACCAGATGTTTGACAAAGAAGAGATCAGGAAATATATTGATGGTCATTTTAAGGAGGTTTTTGGGAAAAATCGGGTAGAAAGACTGACATTCTCTAACTGCCCATGGGAGGACTTGCTCGAGCTAAGCACATTGGAGACTGATTTTTCTGAAGATGAAATCAAAAGAGCAGTGTGGGACATGGGATCTGACAGAACCCCTGGTCAGGACAGTTATACAATACTGTTCTTCAAAACTTTATGGGCGGTAGTAAAGGATGACATTATTGGTCTCCTTCATGAAATGCATGCTGGATAGGCTAGACTAGAGAGAATCAACTATTCTCAAATAATACTCATTCCCAAGAGGGATGGCCCTAAGGAAGTCAAGGATTACAAATCTATTGCGCTTCTGAATAGCTCTCTGAAAATTATATCAAAAGTGCTCACAAATAGACTCTCAACCTACATGGATAGGTTGATTGGAGGATACCAAACATGGTTCATTAAGGGAAGAAGCATCCTAGAAAGTATTGTCATCACCAAAGAAGTGATCCATCAATGCAAACGCATAAACCATCATGGGTACCTTCTGAAATTGGATTTTGAAAAATCATATGATATGGTGAGTTGGGAATATTTGCTAGAGTGCTTAAAACTAAGAGGATTTGGGAAAATGTGGATTCAGAGGATACATAGTTGGCTAATGTCAGCTAAGCTGCAAGTCCTCCTAGATGGAGAGGGGGATAAAGAAATTATGTGTAAAAGAGGGTTGAGGCAAGGGGACCCATTCTTGCCACTCCTCTTTGTACTGGTAGTAGACGGTCTCAACAAATGCTATCAAATGTAAGAGAACAAGGAAAGCTCGAGGGCCTTCCCAGCAGCAGTACTGTAAAGTACACCAACTTACAGTATGCAAATGACACACTGATATTTGGAAAATGTGATATTAGCCAAGCAATAATGCTGAAAGGGATTTTAAAATGATTTGAACTTTTGTTCGGTCTACGAATTAATTATCATAAAAGTTCGATGGTGCTACTGTCTGAGAGAACTCTAATATAAGAGTTTATTCTAACCCTCCTAGGATGCAAGAAGGAATCTCTACCAGTGACCTATTTGGGCTTACCAATCGGGCACGGGAAGATAAGAAGAAAGGAATGGTCTATTGATAAGGTAGAGAAAAGACTGGATGGATGGAAGACCAGAAGCCTGTCCCTAGGGGAAAAGTTAGTCCTCCTTAATAGTGTTCTATCAGCACTATCCACATATGCTATGTAGCTGCTTATTCTACCTAATTAGGTTAGGGACAAAATTAATAAAGTGGAAGAGATTTTTATGTAAGGGCATATCCCACCCTTATAAGGGGTACCATCTCGTTTCATGGGGCTAGGTGTGTAAACCATAAGAGAAAGGGGGAGTGGGGGGTAAAAGATCTACAGACAAGAAATATTGCTCTAATATCCAAGTGGTGGTGGAACCTACTAACACACCCTGAAGGGATACTGCCAAATCTACTCTGGTCTAAATATGGGTCACGTCGAGAGTCATGGGCTAATAAACCAAGAACAATTGCAACTTATCAGCATTCTAGAGAGATGTCAAGTCCGTGTTCGCAATGTTTAGTCATGGGGTTAGGTACAAAATTGGGAGAGGTCAACAGACCGCCTTCTGGCTAGACAGGTGGTGTACAGAACGCCCACTTCAAGTCCTATACCCGAATATATTTAAAGCATCATTTAACAAAGAGGCCCTAGTCAAGGATTACTGAAACAGAAGAAGATGTAGGCCTCTATATGAAAGATTTTCGGTACAAATTGTTGAGTTAAACAGCCTATACTAAACACTTATGACTGTTTCACTAGGACACCAAGAGTGGGCAGAAGCATTATGGAGATGGCCTGCTGATACGGTTTTCTCTGTTCACTCAGCTTATAGACATCTCATTGGTGGGGGGAGTCTTCTGGCCAACAATAGTGCAATCTGGATATCAAAATGTCTGTTGGAAGTAAGCATTTTCTTATGGCTAGTCGAGAAGAAGGCCATCTTGACCTGGAGAAATCTACAAAAAAGATGGTGTCAGCGACCAAGCCTTTGCATCCTCTATAGGAGTGACGGGGAGGACATAAAATACCTACTTGTTATATGCCCTTTCTCTTCCCACGTATGGACCAGATGTGCCATCTTGGCCGGATTACAAATGCACGCAACTCAAACGGAGGATATTTGGCACAGGATTAGAATGGACCCATGCAACAAACACCTAAGAAACATAGTTGTCGCAGCAGCGTGCTGGAACTTATGGAGAGAAAAGAACAATAGGATATTTAATAATTCAGCTCTCGCGGTTAATAACTGTGTTTACAAAACTCACTCTAATATATCACTTTGGATAGGTTAGTTATTCAAAAAGAGAAAGTTTTCATCACAGATGAGGAGGATGACTATATCCAAGACGTCAGCCCAGCACAGGACCGGATTGACATTGAGGAGAGGGGGATAGATTAGAAGCGACAAAGATGACTGTGTGAGATGATGACTATACAGCCTGTGATGTACTTTTTTCTTTTATTTTCTGTCTAACTGAGACTACTATGTTGTATGGGCATAAGCCCTGGACCCGCATGCTTATTTTGCTTTCATTTATGCACTAATTATATAACATATCGTTAATGGAATACAAAGGGTTAAACCCCGCCGCTTTCACTCAAAAAAAAAGAAAACAAAAGAAGAGGATTTATAATATATCCCTCTTTTATAGAAGTGTGAGTTCTTGAGTGGCGATAAATCTTGCCCATGGACTTTGTTAATGATCCAATGCGTGAGAGATACAAAAAGGCAGCTTAATTAAACTCCTTACTGCGGCTATGGGTGGTGGACGTGCTTTCTCGCACGTAGATTGATTTGCCAAAGGTCTTCAAGATTACCCTCTTGATGCCTATTTATAGGCATGAATTAGTTACAAGGTTTTCTTAATGTAACAAGTGACACTAATATAATCAAAATGGATAATTCTAGGTTGATATCTTAAGTTGACACTTGAATGATTGGTATTTCTTAGTGATTTTAATTGATAACTTAGATCTGACAATAAGATGTTATAATACTCATATTAGAAATAAGTCATGCAAGCTAATAATGATGTTTATCATCTAAAAAGAAAAAAAGAGGGGGAAAAAGGTAAGCATGGTATTAATGCAAGTAGGGATGGCAATGGATGTGTATACGGGTCAATTTTTGACTCTTCGTATACAAAATTTTGAATTAGAAAAATATTTTTTTTATTTTTAATTCAAAATTTTGTATACGACGTACCAAAAAATGACCTATGAACATGTTCATTACCATCCTTAAATACAAGGATCCTTTGGAATAAATTAAGCGTCAAATAGTTGTGTACATGTGCCTCAAGAAGTATGATAATATAAATATAAATTTAGTAATTGGACATTTATGCCTTGAGAAGCATAAGTGTTCATATAAACAATAAATGTTTGTATACATATAGAAAATATATATTAAAAATAGATGAAGGGGCTCCTAAGGTTTAACAAAAATTTGAAGTTGAATTGACTCATTTAACGATCACAAGGATGCATAGTAGTGGATAGTCTAGAGTTAAGAACATGACAAGATCTAAGAAATTTTGATAAAATCTTAAGATTACCCAATTTAGAGTAAAACTTTAAGATTGAACTTTGAAAAAAATTTAATGAATATCTTTTGGTCGAGAACTTGAGACATAAGAAAAGCATATAAAAATAATTCATAGAGTTACATTCTTTTAAGATTTTTATAATTTTTTTATTTTTCATTTATCCTTATTTTTACCTTACTTTTTTTTCCTTAACACCATTTCTTGATGTTTGTTAATAGCATCACTGGAAATCCTCAAGAGACACCACTCATCTAACAAGATTATCTAGGGATTTAAATCTTGTTATATGTGTGAAGTGTAATTGTGATTTCTACAAAATTAAGTTAGAATTTCTTTTCTTTCTTTAACGAGGGACACTTTTCTTTTCTTAGCTTGACAACTTTGCTAGGGACTAGCAAAATTCAGGTTGGGGATGTGATTACGAATGAAAAAGATATTATTTTTTTTTATCTATTTCATGCACTTGTAATCTAATTTTGAGATATAATATGTTAAATTAATGATTTTTCATGCATATTAGTCTAATTTTCCTTTCGAGTGTTTTATCAAGTTAAACTAGTATTTTGTTATTTTTTGTAGGATTTTAGAAGAAAGAAAATGGATACAAGAAGCATATATATGTGCAAAGTCACTAATATTTTAAGCTGACAGTTAACTTTTTATCTTTCAGCTATCGATAAACCTCTTGAAAATAAGATAATAAAGCTCAACATAGAGCTATTATTGAAGTGGCTGCCGATAGTGGAGTACACAGATATGCTAATACACAACATTTCAAGAGAAGAAAAAGAGTTTCTATGTGGCTAAAACACTAGTGTTTGGTCATCAAACCTATGAGGGTTTAAATACTTATTGTATCTACAAAAGAGAGATATTGAAAAATATAGAGAGTTTTCTTTGTTTTAAATAAATATTTGGAGATTTTCAGTTATTGTGTTTTTCAATAGTTGATAATAAAATGTTTTTTTATTTAATAACTATATTTAGCATGAGTAATTAATTCTTTTTTGGTTTAGGATCTCAAGACAAATTCTCGATCTTTATCTGGTATAGATTTAGTGCTTTTGGTACTTAGGTGGTTTATATAATATTGTTATTGGTTTCTCTATATGCTTTTTTGGTTGTTGATATATGATTTTGAGGATTTTGATGATTTATTTCTTGATAGTCTAGTTATTACTTAGTTTTGATGTATCATTGAATATTTAGGCATGATATATGTTTAGGCTTTGAATAATTATTTCCATTACCTATACATCTTGCTTAGATTACTCCCAAATTTCATATAAGTTTTAATTTAGGGATTTAACTAATAACAATATTATCTTCTATAAGTTTATTTTTTAAAGAAATATATTCTAGTTGTATAAGATAACGTATGCAACTAGATAATAATAATAATAATAATAATAATAATAATAATAATAATAATAATAATAATTATTATTATTATATAGTGATATGATTGTGGGGACGTTGACTTATCCAAATTGATCTGTCTCTCTATAATCTTCAAAAATCAACTAATGTGTATTAAAACCAACTATTCTCCACTTTTTAATTCAATCGTAACTTATAGTATAAGTATATAGCACTAGAATCAATATCATCAAGTGAACGTGAATTGACTCCCGAGTATTACTTGGCAAACTCCTGTGCTTAGAAATGCATGAATCAAGTCGCACCACACACACATAGCTAGAACATGTATGTGTGCATACAATTAGGGTATCAAGTATGCACATGTCATATGAGAGGATAAGACTAGGCCGTGCCTAGATACAACCATGCCATGATTGATGCTTGGCTGGGCAAGCCCATGTCATGACTTGGCACAGCTTGGCCATGGCTATGCATAGTGAAATTAGGAGTGGACGTCTTGGCAATGCAGTAGTACAAACTACATAGTTTTTTTTTTTTTGACATAAATAACGACTGAATTGGGAAGATTTTCTTAGGAGAAAGTTCTAGGGTTTGAAGTAAATTTAAAAAAAAAAAAAATCAGTAATGCCAGATTTAGGACGGAAAAGATATGCCAGATTTAGGACGGAAAAGATATATGACTTGTGTGTCTGTGGACTGCTAAACAGTCGAGGCTGAAAAATGTTGGCTTTGCTAATACAAGGATAGAAACTTCCAGGATGTTTTTGGCATTTGTAATGACTGAATTGGCATAAATAATATGAAGGGAAGTGTAGTGCTTGGAATTTCCCTTTCAATAAATCCTAAATGGGCTCAAATAGTTAGTTCTATAAAGGAGATAAAACGATAGTTATTTACTTTATTAAAATCAAATGAAGATTTATTATATTTACTTCATACAACAAATCATATAGCCTAGTTGTCTAGACGTGTGGTTGTGGAATCAAAGGACTGGGTTCAAATCCTAGTAGATGAAAAATTGGTTTTTGAGTTTCGTCAAAAACTTGGGCTTGGGCTCTAAAGAAAAAATAAATCAAAATAACAAATGGGTTAGAACAGTTCATCATCAATATATTCTTACATGTAAATATTATTAACATTTATTAATTTTAAAAATTTATTATTACCATGGAAAAATTTCACAATAAAATCATAAATCTATATTATACAAATATATAAATATTCTATGCATTAAATATAAGAGTTGTTACAATTGTTCTTGTGACAACAAAATCTCTCAGTTCAGTGACAGGTCAATAGGCACAAGATCGTCACCGTCATGTTAGTAAAAAATAGCGGAATAATACTAATGCAACAACCAGCGGAATCAAATAGTTAACCGAAGAAAAAAACAGCAGAGACAGAGAACACGTAAATTTAACGTGATTCGGCAATATGCCTACGTCCACGGGGACAAGATCGAAAAACTTCCACTATATCAAAAGATGATTATAACTTTCTAGTTCTCAACCACAAGAAAAATCACAAAGAAATCACATAAGATTTTGAGATCAAACCCTAAGCTCTTGTTGCGGTGATTTACTTTTTTATTTCGACCGCCGAAGAAAAAAACCCAAAAGTATCCAAAAGAAGCCGCATGCTTCCTTTTCCTTTGGCCGAACCCACAAGAGCAGCCGCCGAAAATCCTTCTTGCTTTCGGCCTAAAGACAGAGCAGCAGCTCACCAATTATTTTTCCCTTGGCTCACCAATTATTTTTCATCAAATAATTTCTTTGTGCTAGCCGCGTCTTTTAATTTCTTGTTTCTTTGGCACAAATACAATTGCAGCAGTAGCCGCAATTTTTCTTTTCTTTTTTTTCTTTTGGCTTAATCAAAACCCTAGCACCACACCCCATATATATATTATATCATAATGGGTTTGGACCGGTTTTGAACCCGTTTCGGTGTACCGAAACCCGCTGTGGCAATGGGCTCCACTAGCAACAATCTCCCACTTGAAGACCTATTGTAAAAATTGTAATCTCTATACATAATAATTCTAGTGTCCAAAACTTTTACCTCGATCGTTTAAAGTTCCGATTTTAGCATTCAACACAAATGCACCAAAGTTGAGCAATAGCTTAACATTTTTCATCAACCGGCTTTGTCAACATATTTGCAGGATTCTTACTACCATCAATCTTCTCCAACTTCAATTGGCCATCCTCTAACAAGGATCTAATGAAGTGATATCTCAAGTGAATATGTTTAGTCCGTGAATGATACGCTGAGTTCTTAGAAGATGAATTGCACTCTGACTGTCACTGAATAACCTGCAATCCACTCCATCAAAACCCAACTCACTCATCAATCGCTGCAACCAAATAAACTCCTTACTTGCTTCTGCAGCTGCAACATACTCAGCTTTTGTCAAAAATAAAGCAATAATTGATTGTAATCTTGAAACCAAGCTTACCACTGTCCCTCCTTTAGTAAAGACATAACCTGTGGTGCTCCTGCCATTGTCTCTATCACCTGCATGGTCCGAATTCACAAAACCTTGCACATCAATGTTATCACCCCCAAAACATAAACAATACTTTGAAGTACCTTTCAAATACCTGAAAATCCACTTCACTGCTTGCCAATGTTCCTTCCCAGGGTTCTTCATGAATCTACTCACTACTCCCACTGCATGTGCAATATCTGATCTTATACTTACCATTGCATACATGAGTGTTCGCCGCAAAAGTTTCTTTGCTTCCTTCCATCGAATACAGCTTATATTACAATAGGAGTGAACAAGATATAAAGAGAACAAACGAGAGGATTTTATACTTCAATCTCTCTCTTTTACAATATAAACGTGGGATCAGTGGTGATGGGATCTATAGTAGTTCCTTTGGACGATCGGTACGTTGAAATCTTCTCTTTTGAAGATATCGGCCGACTGTAAACGATCTTCTTGGTCTTTGCTCTTCACGAATCCAAGGCTCTATGCGTAACTTGAATTCTCTGAGATGCTGAGAAAGACGATCACAAAAGGCTTCAAGGCTCTCTCGCGTACTTGAATTGCCAAAGGATCACAAAGAAGATTTCAGACGCCAAAAAGAAGACTAAAGCCGAAAAAAGGAAGGACCCCTAGGGTTTCACCAAGAAGGTATTTATAGCCCCAGAAAGATTTGAGAGTTTCTATCTAAATAGAATTTGCTCTCATCAAGGATTCCAATTAAATATTTAATATTGATTTAGAATTCTGATTGGACTTGATTTGGTATTTGGATAAACCCAAATCATAATCTCAATCAATTTGAGATTCTGGTTATCTGCTCACGCGAAGTTTTAATTGCATCCAAAACGCGACGCTAAATAATCAGAATGCGGAGCTAACACGGAGCTATTGAACA
The DNA here is from genome assembly GCA_036321105.1 of Dracaena cambodiana. Taxonomy (NCBI): domain Eukaryota; kingdom Viridiplantae; phylum Streptophyta; class Magnoliopsida; order Asparagales; family Asparagaceae; genus Dracaena; species Dracaena cambodiana. The sequence goes on from JAYEPQ010000015.1 coordinate 25,725,615, forward strand.
TCTCCGCGCTTTACTCAACGCGAGGCTAAAAATAGCCAAATGCGGGGCTATGGATTAGCTCCACGTTCTGTTGTGGAAAACTCTTTTTATTCAGAAATTTTCACTGCCAACAGAACCCCCTCCAAAGTTTTCAAAATGGCTTAGAATTTGGCAAATTTTGAAATACTTTGGATACTTAAACTGAAACGCGGAGTTAGAATACCAAGTCTCCTTCGCGTTATGCTTGCTTACGCGGAGCTAATCAGCTTCACTTCATTTTCAGTGAAATGAGTAATTGCTTCATTAATTACTCCGAATTTCTGCGCCGAATACCAAGCGACGGAAATCCTGTTTAAATAGAGCTCTCGGCTCATCTTCTTCTTCATTTCACCCGAAGAATTTCTGAGAGCTCAGAGCTCAGGCAACTCTGGAAATCGAGCGACTTATGTTGATGAATGATCTTCAACTGATCTTCGTTCAATTCTCCATAGATTTTCATCATTAGGATGTCGCTCCAGAAGAGTTTGGCTAGACGCACGTTGGCTGGTGTTAATGGCAGCGGCCGTGGAAGTAGACGCAGTGGCGAACCAATCTATGCAGTGTCTCTTGAAGGTAAAAAAACCTTGACTCTTGGTCTTCTAAGAACCATTCTGAGATATTTTGGCTTAGTTTAATCCGGCCAATTATTTACTTTACCAGCGAGATCGCCATTCTCCGGCCATAAGGCTTGAAGGAGAAGGAGAAGTCAGAGAAGAACTCTGATATTTCTCTACGCGAAGTTATCGCGTCATCCTCGCGCTTGAAAACACGGGGCTATTTTGATTAGCAGTCGTGTTGAAGCGCGAGGCTATTTTGACTAGCAGTTGCATTGAAGCGTGAGGCTATTTTGACTAGCAGTCGCGTTGAAGCGCAAGGCTATTTTGACTAGCAGTCGCGTTGAAGCGCGAGGCTATTTTGACTAGCAGTCGCATTGAAACGCGAGGCTATGAAAGACAGGGAAAAGGTAGAGAAAAACTCTGTCACGCGAAGTTATCGCGTCATCCTCTGTGTTTTAAAATGCGAGGCCATTTCATCTGCATAAAAAGTTAGCTTAGCTCGGCATTCTTATACTTAGAAGATTTTCCAAATTTTTGTGGAACTCCTGATTCTTCTTTTGCAGTGAACCGGGTTCAATCTGATGACTTGGGATGTAGCTTCTCCCTGATATATCTTCAAAAGCAGGTTATGCACTGATCTTCATCAACAAAAGTAACTCTAAGGAAGCCAGAAGCATATGCTTTACAACATAGTTGCAGGTTTCAAGCTCTGGTTGCAAAAGATAAACTTTTGAAGGAGTTACAAGAACTTTGCAGCAGCTCATTAAGTTTTCTTGAGGATCATTTATGTTAGATGACAATCTTTGTTGCTTTCCAAAGCGATGGAGATGATCATCTAAGGGCTTGCAGCACTTCAAATTCAACTCGGCTTCATTTCAGATGACAGATCCTAGTTGACATTTGCAGAGGAGATCTTTTGTATGTGAACCATGGAATTGAACTTCAACAACCCACGGAGGAATCTCACCGTTAGGTTATTGATGAGTCGATGAATATGTAGAAGTTTTTAGGAGAGCTATAACTCCCTCTTCTTTGTAATCTTTTCCTTTATGAATAAAGGCAAATTATTTTCCTCTCTATCTGTCGGCTTCAAGAATCTTGCTTGCTCAACAAATAGATGGTTAATAATTCTGGTAAAATAATCTAAGGCTCATCTGTGTAACTTAGATCATTAATACCTGAAGTGATCGGATAAGGATCATCTTTAACTTAGCCAAAAATTCAAGTTTTTCATGAGAACGCGAAGCTAAAATACCAAGTTATCTTCGCATTTCGCGTAGGTACGCAAAGTAGCGCGGAGTTAATATCTTTGCGTTTTCCATCATTACGCGAGGCTAATAGCTCCGCATTTTGGAGAGTAACTGGTCCGTTTTCTTCTCCGAAACTCGCGCCGAATTCCAAGAGGCGGTTTCCCTCATTTAAATGAAATCTCTATTCCTTTTTTTCTCACTTCACTTGAGAATTTTCCAGAAATCCTAGAGACTCAGACGATCAGAGCTCAGGCGACCCGAGCATTCTCCGACCGATTTTCTCCCAATTTCCCGTCGATTTTCCTCGTCTTTTTGAGAAATGGCGCCCAAGACCCGTGCTACTTCTCGTGCAGCTCCATCATCGGCGACTGGCGCAAGCAGTGGTGGCAGCGGCCATGGCAGCGACGCGCCAGCCCACGTTTCGCCTATTGGGGGTAAGAATCTTTCTATCGAGACTCTTTAGAACATTTCTAGAGTGATTTGATTTGATTTTAACTGATTGATCACTTCTTTCATCGGCGAGATTGCCGTACTCTGGCCGCAAGGCTTGGAGAAGAAGAAAAGCCTCTGGCTTTCTTCTTACGCGAAGCTATCGCGTCATCCTCGCATTTTGAAGCGCGGGGCTATTTTAAGTAGCAGTCGCGTTGAAACGCGAGGCTCTTTTTAGTAGCAGTCGCGTTGAAACGCGAGGCTCTTTTAAGTAGCAGTCGTGATGAAACGCGAGGCTATTTTATTAGCAGTCTCGTTGAAACGCGAGGCTATTTTATTAGCAGTCGCGTTGAAACGCGAGGCTATTTTATTAGCAGTCGCGTTGAAACACGAGGCTATTTTATTCGCAAGTTTGTTCGCTGCAAAAGTTTCTTTGCTTCCTTCCATCATTACGCAAGGCTAATAGCTTCGCGTTTTGGAGAGTAACTGGTCAGTTTTCTTCTCCGAAACTTGTGCCGAATTCCAAGAGGCGGTTTCCCTCATTTAAATAAAATCTCTATTCTTTTTCTTCTCACTTCACTTGAGAATTTTTCAGAAATCCTAGAGACTCAGACGATCAGAGCTCAGGCAACCCGAGCGTTCTCCGACCGATTTTCTCCCAATTTCCCGTCGATTTTCCTTATCTTTTTGAGAAATGGCGCCCAAGACCCGTGCTACTTCTCGTGCAGCTCCATCATCGGCGACTGGCACAAGCAGTGGTGGCAGCGGCCATGGCAGCGACGCGCCCGCTCACGTTTCGCCTATTGGGGGTAAGAATCTTTCTACCGAGACTCTTTAGAACATTTCTAGAGTGATTTGATTTGATTTTAACTGATTGATCACTTCTTTCATCGGCGAGATCGCCGTACTCTGGTCGCAAGGCTTGGAGAAGAAGAAAAGCCTCTGGCTTTCTTCTTACGCGAAGCTATCGTGTCATCCTCGCGTTTTGAAGCGCGGGGCTATTTTAAGTAGCAGTCGCGTTGAAACGCGAGGCTCTTTTAAGTAGCAGTCGCATTGAAACGCGAGGCTCTTTTAAGTAGCAGTCGTGATGAAACGCGAGGCTATTTTATTAGCAGTCTCGTTGAAACGCGAGGCTATTTTATTAGCAGTCGCGTTGAAACGCGAGGCTATTTTATTAGCAATCACGTTGAAACGCGAGGCTATTTTGATTTCTGCGCGGTCTAATCTTTAGCTTCGCGTGGCGCTTTTTTTAGCTTCGCGCGTTCTAATTTTTAGCTTCGCGCGTCCATACTTAGAAAAATTTTCTATTTTACAGAAACTTTTCTAACTCTGATTTTTCTTCTTGCAGTAGGGTACTCGGCGGAAGCTCTTCCCCATAAGAACTACTTTGGCTTTGCTGGTGGTTCTGATCTATCAGCTCAATTTCACTTCACCACGATCTTGGCTGCATATAACCCTAACTTGAGAGACCGTAGGGAGAAATTGATCAAATACCATCCTACTACTGCACGCGAGATCATCACTGATGCAGATTTCGAAGATGTGAACAGAGAAGCACTAGATAAGCCCGCGTTTCTCTTTGGGGACCAGATGGAGCAATCAGATGCGATCCTATTTGAAGAGGACTGCATGTGGCTATATAACTCTGGCGAAGTTTTAATGTTTCTGCCTGGGATGGATCGTAGCTATCCCCTAGTCTATCTTCAGAGGCTGGCGATGCCTCGGGAGTTAAAGTGAGGACAACTCAAGAGCAAGATGGCGTCCCAACAGGCAAATTTGGTGCACAAGGGGTTTATCAAGATGGTCCCCCCAGATGCATTACTGGTTTGCTTCCAGGCCGTCTTGGCAAGGAGCTCCCAGTAGGAGAAGTTCCAATCCGCGCAAGAACTTTCTTAAGTGAGTTCCTGGCGAAGGATGGTCAGTACCCGGCCAGCGACTTTAGGATGCCTGGCTGGGTTTATTCTTCTGGCAACATGTGGTGGGCGCGCCTTGTTCAGTACATGTTGGACTCCCACGAACCTATTCTGAAGGAGATTGGCTTGTACAAGGCCATCAGAAATATTCAATTCGGGTTCCCTCAGAGTGCTTATCATTTCTTCTGTTTTTCTGGAGATGTACAATCTAGAAACCTGCACTCTTTTTACACCAGTGGGTGAGCTAGGGTTTGCTCTCCATGAGATGTTTGAAGTCTCTGGGCTCTCAATGGGCGAAGTCCCCTACGAGGAGTACATCCCTACCACCGAGGAGCTGAACATACTATTGGCGAAGGACGAGCACATCTATGCCACATACTGGGAGATGATGTGCCACTACCGCATCTGTGCTGACTTAGCAGGTGTGCGTAATCAAGGTATCGGCCACAAAAAATGGGCTGATTACCTCTTCGCCAATTTGAATTCTAAGGATAGTTCAACGACTGTCCATGGTCACCCTCCTGTCTATATCACAAAGATTGAGCGCCGCATTGCCAAGACCCGGCTAACGCTTTATACTACTGAATCAACGAAGGTAGATTCGGTCCTGGTATCTCATTCAAGAGTTACCATTATCAGGCACAGTCACCGGTGTCCAACAGAGGCCTTATTGCTGGATTCCTGATACTGTGGCTGAAGAGATGTGTCGTGCCGTCGCTGCCCAAAGAAGCAATTGCAATGACTGTGGTATATCCAGCAATTCTCCTTGCATACGGCCAACCTTTCGGACTTCTTCCTGCCATGGTGTGCAATCTACAGCATGGATTGCGGACATTCTGCAATGACTTCATCCCTGCCAATAAGGGCAAAGGAAAAGGGAAAGACAAGTCGAAGGAGATCGCTCAAGTGAAGACTCCGAACCCTAGGGTGGAGCTTCCTTACACTTATCTGATGGCATGGCTCATAATGCACTGCCCTTCTCTGATGAGTGCTACTTCACGCCGCTCAGGTGACAAGTGTTATCTTGTGGAACTATATGAACGTTCCTCGTGGCAGCAATACTATATGTCCCAAATCCGTAAGACTCTCCGGCAACACCAGAAATATGAGATTTTCAGGTGCTTCCCCGACTTTTCTGGTGGAGGATACGGATTGAAGTTGAAGGATACTGTTGGAGCAACCAATTTTACTGCCTTATCCTCAGGAGCTTTCTGGTGGCTTCTTAATATTCGGCTCGGGCATCTGGTATACCGTCAAGACAGTAAATGTCTTATCGAACCGTACATCCCGAGTCGTTTTGCTCGCCAATTTGGATACTCCCAACTCTATGTGGGTAATCCAAGCAAGAATTTTGTCCATGAGGGGAACTTGTACGAGGGTGCCCGCGGCTGATTTCATTTCGCAGCTGGCGGGACCGGAGCTGAATTTGCTCTTCCACAGAAGTTGCCAGAATTGGCCATGACTCTCAGCTTTTGCACATGGTATCGCGTCGCAAATGCTGATGTGCCTCATTTCTCCCTCAACTGAAGCTGTTGCAAGGAGATTGAGGCTTTCTACATTAGCCGCCAGGGCGCTTCAAGAGTAAGGATAAAAGGAATTGGGGAATTCCTTGGCGCCACGGCTGAACCTTCAGACGTCAGCGAGTCTGGCGATGATGATGATGATAATAATGATGATGACAACCCTGATATTGGAGGTGCTCCCCAACCTGTCGTTACTCAACCCTGGAGCCCGACTCTCAAACGCCGCGGTGCCCCAAAGAAAAGACCTGCCAAGAAGCAGAAGTTGGCTCCGGGAACTTTAATAGCCCCCCAAGAAGTGGCTATCAAGTTTGCTTCGGATCTGCTGGCTTCAACTCTACCTCCAGCGCCGGCAGGGGAGAGTGGACCTGTTGGAGCTCCAAATGTTCCCGAGGTTCCGGCTCCTCCGACCGTAGAGCCCGTTGTACATCCCGTGGCGCAACCGCTGGGTAGCGAGACGGGTATACTGTTGGAAACGACGGCAGTTCCCCCTTCAAGTCCAACAACTGGACTTGTATCTCCAGGTATGACTCTAAACATTTTGTCTTTTGTCTGTTATTTTACTTTATAACACCATTTACCTGTTTCCTGATGCAGGCGGTCAACTCCTCTCGCCAATGCACTCAACTACCCAGGTGGAGTCCGATGACAGGGTGGACTATTCGGGCGCTACTGGCTCAGTGGGTGGTTTGGGTAGCCCTGCTAGCGAGTTTGACGCTGATTATTTCACGCCAACCACATGTCCAATTTCCTCATCAATTCCTCCCATTGATGAACTTGGGAATGATGAAAGAACAGAAGTTATTATTGCGGTCGCTGCAAAAGAGGCCACACCGTCTCCCAGTATGCCATCTCCAACACCACCAGTCTGCTCCACAGAGACCTTCCCAGTGGTCTCTGGTGCACCTTCTGCTCCTCAACCAGCAATATCAACGCCTTCTATCATAATGGCTGTCGAGACACCTGTAACTCATCCAACTTCAAGTCTTCCAGCAGGAGATGAGGATAATTTGAAGTTCTCGCTCGAAGCTACTTCCGCAACTGGGGGAGCTTCTGGTGGAAACACTCCCTCCTCTTCTCCTGTCGGTGGCACTGCCCAAGTGATTCACACTAGCATCGCTTCCCCTCAGGTTCCTAGCTCCGCCAGATCTGCGTTGGCCTTATTGGCTCTGCATGTTATGAACCTGGTACAGGGACAGGCTTCCTCTTCTTCAACTCCAGTGGGTACCGCTCTTCCACCAGCGACATCTTCTTTAGCGCTGCCCGTTTTGAATACAGGCGCCGTGAATCATTTTGAGGATTTCTTCAACTATAGCATTAATGACTTCATGCGGTTGTTCAGAAGATGTGTCGAGATGATCCCCGGCAGCATGGATTTCTTCAGTCTCGGTCGTCAAATGTTATCCAGCTATTTGGACAATATTGAAAGAATTAGGGGACAAGACCGAGCAGCTCCCTACCGGGCCCGCTTTACTGCCTTAGAAGAGCAGGTGAACACACTAAACACAGTTCATCAAGCGGACGTGGAAGCGATTACCGCAATAGAGATGGCGCGGCTTCGGGTAGAATTAACAGCGCGTCGAGAAGAGCTGATACGTCAGGAAGAAGTATGGTCTCGGGAGTTGGCAGAGCTTCAAGCTAGTCGGGAGTCCATCTTTAAGAGCTTGGAGGTGGTGGACTCAGAGATTCGGGGAAGTCAGGCCGAAATCCTTAGAGCCCAGGAGACAATTGCTAAAGCTCGGGCGGTCATAGTGGCCAATGAGCTTAAATTAGGAGAATCTGTTAAAAAGCGAGAAGCGCTAATCCTCCAACAGGGGCAGGTTGAGTAGGAGGAGGGACTAAGGAGCCGTGCTATAGAATACTCTCGTCAGCGTCTGAGTCATCAACTTGCAATAAATGACGATGTCTTACTTCAGCAGGCTCAACATTCCGTAGAAGCAAACCGTCGTCAGGTGATTGACGAGGTGATGAATAAGTTGAAGCACCTAGGAGATCCATAATTTTGCTCTTATTCTTTTATTCTTCATTCTTTTTGTAATAAGAACTTGTAATAAAAGAAAGAATTTTTGTAACTTCATTCTTTTGATGCAATAAAGATAATCATTTGATTCTTTTATCTGCTGGCTACAGAATTTGTTTGCACAACAGATAACTTGTCATCAAAATGATTTATTTTTCGGTACTGTTTAGGCACAATTTTCCGAATCATACTGTCAGAGGTAAGAGTTTAATATGACAGGGTTTATGGGATTTTTAGCAAACCCCCAGCTATCAACGGATTTGATTAGTCTTTACCAACTACCGTTTGAGTTGGGCTAGCCATGTTATTCCCCTCAACATGGTGAGTTGTCGAGGATTTCGTTTGGGCTTAAATGCCAAACTTTTCCTCTTCCCTTTGCCTTATCGGCGTTGGGTAATTCATACTTTTTACCCCCAGCATGAAGGGGTTGGCGAGAAACTGGTTCTCTCCCCATTGCCTAGTCGGCGCTGGGTAATTCATACCTTTTAGGTCAAAGGCGCTCAATTACGCATGCCTAAAAGAAAGATTGGAGGTTGTTCAAGGCTCTCTCGTATAACTTGAACTGGACACACCAAATTTAGGTCAGACGCGCCAAACTGCGCATGCCTAAGAAAAGACTGGAGGTGGTCCAAACTTGAGAACCAAACACACCAGGTTTATATCAGAGGCGCCAAACTGCGCATGCCTAAGAAAAGACTGGAGGCTGTTCAAACTTGAGAACTAAGCACACCAGGTTTTAGGTCAGAGGCGCCAAACTGCACATGCCTAGAAGAAGGAAATTGGAGGCGGTTCAAGGCTCTCTCGCGTAACTTGAAATGGGCACACCAAATTTAGGTCAGAGGCGCCAAACTGCGTATGCCTAAGAAAAGACTAGAGGCGGTTCAAACTTGAGAACCAGACACACCAGGTTTAGGTCAGAGGCGCCAAACTTCGCATGCCTAAGAAAAGACTGGAGGCGGTTCAAACTTGAGAACCAGACACACCAGGTTTAGGTCAGAGGCGCCAAACTGCGCATGCCTAAGAAAAGACTGGAGGCGGTTCAAACTTGAGAACCAGACATACCAGGTTTTAGGTCAGAGGCGCCAAACTGTGCATGCCTAAGAAAAGACTGGAGGTGGTTCAAACTTGAGAACCAGACACACCAGGTTTTAGGTCAGAGGCGCTCAACTGCGCATGCCTAAGAAAAGACTGGAGGTGGTTCAAACTTGAGAACCAAGCACACCAGGTTTTAGGTCAGAGGCGCCAAACTGCGCATGCCTAAGAAAAGACTGGAGGTGGTTCAAACTTGAGAACCAGACACCAGGTTTAGGTCAGAGACGCCAAACTTCGCATGCCTAAGAAAAGACTGGAGGCGGTTCAAACTTGAGAACTAAGCACACCAGGTTTAGGTCAGAGGCGCCAAACTACGCATGCCTAAGAAAAGACCGGAGGTGGTTCAAACTTGAGAACCAGACACCAGGTTTAGGTCAGAGGTACCAAACTGCGCATGCCTAAGAAGAAGGAGACTAGCACCTCCAGGGATATTAAGAATAGTATTTCTTCAGAAATTTGCCATTGATCGGCATCATCATCCTATCGCCATTTTGATTCATTAAGCGATAGGCTCCACTGGAGTATACTGTCTCCACAACAAACGGTCCTTCCCACTTGGGTTCAAATTTACCCTTAGTCTTGTGGGTTAGCACCATTGGCCTTTTAACAGTCAGAACCAAGTCTTCTTATTTAAAGGTCCTTGGCTTAACGTTCTTATTGAATGTTTGAGAAATTCGGACTTGATACAACTCAATTTGTTGTTGAGCCCTGAGACGCTTTTCATTCAGTGCCTCTAATTCTTTCAATCTTTGATGATGGCGTTCTTCTGTCATCATCTTTGTGGCTAAAGCCACTCTTAATGAAGGAATCTGGACTTCGAGAGGCAAGACGGCCTCGCTTCCATAGACCAATGAGAATGGGGTACCTTTTGTAGGGGTACGAACAGTGGTGCGATAAGCCCATAGGCATTCTCCTAGCTTCTCATCCCAATCTCGTTTATTGGAAGAGACGAACTTCCGAAGGAGTTTAATAATCGTCTTGTTGAAGGCTTCGGCCAACCCATTAGCTGTGGGGTTATATTACGTTGAAGCAATATCTTTGATTTTGAATTTATCACAGAACTTGGAGAATCCCTGACTGATGAATTGCGGACCATTATCATGAATAATCCGTCGGGGGACGCCGAAGCGGTAAATGACATGATGCTTGACGAACTTGATCACATCTGTCGTTTTCACCTCTTTCATGGGCACGGCTTCGGCCCACTTTGAAAAATAATCGGTTATTGCAAGAATAAACCGATGTCCTCTGGATGGCGGGGGAGTTATAGGCCCCACAATATCCATCCCCCATGCTTCAAATGGCCAACTTGCAACGGTATTGTGCAAGTATTCTTGGGGTTGATGAATAAAATTGGCATGTATTTGGCATGCATGGCACCGTTTAGCATATGCCATTACTTCCGAGATCATATTCGGCCAGTAGTAGCCCAGCCTTCTAATGCGGTCTCCAAGTTTAGGACCGGGCTGATGAGCTCCACATACTCCATCGTGTGTTTCTCTCAGCACTTCATCTGCTTCCGCTTTTGATATGCAGCGTAGTAGCAGACCATCTCTTGACTTTTTATATAAAGTCTGAAGTTTATGGTCATAATAAAATCTTTGGGCCTTCCTCTTTATCGAGGTGGCTTCCTTAGGATCTTCTGGTAATATCCCATGTAAAGCATAATCCACAAATGGAAATCGCCAATCACGGGGTTCCAAAGTTAAGCCTGCTTGGCATACTTCTTTATTTTGAAGAACAGTATTTGGATAGAGGAGCTCTCTGCTTCCAATGGTGATGCTTTTAGCCTCACCTGGCGGGATCGCCAATGTTGCTGCTAATGCGGCAAGGGCATCTGCATATACGTTCTCATTTCGAGATATATGAAAGATATAGAATTGCTCAAAGTACCTTGCTAGTTCAATGGCTAGCTGGTGATAGGGGATGAGGGTTTCATGTCTGACTTCATACTCGCCCGTCATCTGATTGACGATGAGTTTAGAGTCTCCATATGCCTCTAGATAGTTCACCCCCAGTTGTAGAGCCATCTTCAGGCCGATAATGAGTGCGTTATATTCCGCCACATTATTCGTGTACGGTTCTGTCAATGAGTAACCGTTAGGTAATATATGTTTATGTGGGGAGATTAGCACAACCCCCACTCCAGCAGCAGATCGTCTGGCAGCACCATCAAAGAACATTTGCCATGTTTGTTCCTTGCTAACTGTATTGACCTCTGACGTCTGTTTGGTATTAGACCAAATTGGATGGGCTGCAAGAAAATCGGCAATTGCCTGTCTCTTCGTTGCTTTTTGAGGAACAAAGTGTATGTTATAGGGCGACAGTAGCAGCGCCCATTTTGCCAATCGGCCATTTAAGAACCCCGGTTTTGTCATCAGAATTTTCAGGGAATTAACCCGTGATATGACATGAATTGTTTGCCCAGAAAGATAGTGTCGTATTTTCTGAATAGCGAACACTAGGGCTAAACATTCCTTTTCAATCGGAGTATACCGTTGTTTGGCTCCAATCATTGTCCTGCTTAGATAATAGAGAGCATGTTCATGGCTGTGCTCATTATATTGAGCAAGTAATGCTCCTAAGGCATTATCCATGGCCCTTACATATATAAGGAAGGGCTACCCAGGGACCGGCGCCATAAGAACGAGAGGTTTGGTGATGTATTCTTTAAGGTCATCAAAGGCCTGTTAACATGCCTCATCCCATACAAAAGAAACCCCCTTCTTCATAAGCCGAGAGAACGGCTGGCATCGCCCTGATATGTTTGAAATAAAGCGCCGAATATAGGCGAGCTTTCCTTGTAACCCCCTCAATTCTTTAAGATTGCGGGGAGGTGGCATTTCGCTAACTGCTTTTACCTTTTCAGGGTCGAGAAAAATTCCTTTTGAAGTTATTATGAACCCAAGGAATTTTCCACTCGACACCCCCATAAATGACTTAGTGGGATTCATCTTTAAATGATGTTTCCTCATGAGATCGAAGACCCTTCTTAAGTCCTGATGGTGGTCCTCTTTATTTTTACTTTTGACCGCCAAGTCATCCACGTAGCACTCTACTGTCTTGCGCAGATGTTCTTTAAATATAGTGCTCATCGCACGTTGATAAGTGGCACCGGCATTCTTCAGCCCAAATGGCATCACCGTATAGCAGTATACCCCCAGCGGTATTCTGAAAGCTGTATGGTTTTTATCATCCGGGTACATCTTAATTTGGTTATATCCTGAGTAGCCATCCATAAAGGACATCCTCTCATAACCACAAGTATTGTCTATCATCACGTCGGTGATTGGAAGTGGAAATTCATCCTTAGGACATGCAGCGTTCAAATCTCGAAAGTCGATGCATATCCGGATTTTGCCGTTCTTTTTACAAACCGGTACTATGTTGGCAACCCAATCAGGATGCTGTTCTTCATGGATGAATCCGGATTTTATAAGCTTATTGACCTCAACAACTATTGCCTCCATCAACTCCGGTCGAAAACGCCTCTGTTGTTGTTTAACAGGTTTGGCATCTTCTTTTATATTTAACCGGTGTGTGGCAATTTGAGGGTCAAGCCCAGGCATATCTTCATAATTCCATGCGAACACGTCTATATACTCTTTAATAAGAGATATAAGTTCCTTCTTTTCTAATGGAGTTAGCGTGTCGCTTATGAAGATGGGTTTCGGATTTTCTTCCGTTCCCATATTGACTTGTATCAATTTGTCTTCAGTGGGCGGATCACGCTGTTCAAAGCGGACGTCCCAGAGAGTGTCCATATGCTTAGCCCAGGAATCATCTTGGACATCAATCAGTTCCTCATCGCTTTCTAGTGTGGCTGACACCATATTGGCTGTTAATGATTGAAACCAAGCACCGGTGCTTATATCTGAATCATGGTCGGGTGAAGATGTATCTTCCTTGGCCGAAGAACTCTCTTCATCTTTTAGTGGTGATGAGGGTGGAGTAGATACATAGCCCAACCCCCTGCGAGTCTTTTGATAATAATCAGGGCTCTTTCCTCTCGGTCTGAACGTGGGTATAAGATTCCATCGTCCTTTCCCAAAGTTTAATCCCGGTTTCTGAGTAAAATTATAACCCATCTTCTCCATCATCTGGCGGGATTTTTGTTCATACAGGTGAAATTGGGGTGATGTATGCTCATCACTTTCACTGCTTTGTTTTCGCCGGGGTGACGTAATTACCCTGCCGAACATAATCGGCCTTTGGGATCCTCTCCTTGGAGGCACTTCGAAGTAGTGACCTTTTTCCTCAGCTATTTTAGATCGGGAGAGGAGGGATGACCTAAGTGGCAAATGATATGCCGCCAGAACTTCAAGTTCGGATAGGCCATCCACTTCAGTGGAAGTACGAGAGGGTTCAAACTCAGTAGCTACAGCATGCTCGTAGACTAACTTTATATCTTCATTAATAACCCATTCACTCTCTATTACATCCACTATATTATCAAGACTCAAACTAAAATCTAGGTGATGGTTGATTTCATAATCACCCCCATCATCTTCTTCAGGAAGCTCGTACTCAGTGTCGGCTTCATTGCCACTGTCATCGGGCTTTGGAGGTTCGCTAGGATCATCATTGGAGACTTCATGGGCTGGTTTATAAAGTGCAGCATCTGTGAAGTAATTCTCCAATCCTTTGAATGGTTGCTTATCGGCAATTAGTGTCCGGACCTCTTCTTCCTCATCGCAATATTTCATGCATTGGTGAAGAGTCGACGAAACTATCATGTGAGCGTGGATCCAAGGCCGCCCCAATAAAATGTTGTAGGAGGTGTCTGCATCAATGACGTAGCATGTAGCCTCCGTCCTCAGATCCCTGATTTGACATCGGAGTCGGATTTTTCCAAGGGGACGGCTATTGTTGGCATTAAACCCGTATATCATTGTATTGGTTGGTGTCAGACAATGGAGGGAGATCCCTAACAGCTGCATCAACCTTCTCGGTACGACACTTAGTGCGGAACCCGGATCAATCTAAATTCGGTCCACTTTTGTGGTTCCGACATATCCGGTGAAATATAAAGGCCTTTTGTGCTTTATATTCCTCACCTGCATATCTTCTAGAGAGAAGATAATTTGTGGGACTTGCCTCCTCACTTGGTGACAGCGGGGGCAAGAGTCCTGTTCTTCATTGGCCGGCTCGACTATCTGAGCTAAGAATGACTCAGAGTCTGCCAAGGCCTCTCTTAACGCTTCACGTGTTGATTTTGACAATCTCAACAATTCATAAAGCGTTACTCGTGCTGGAATGTTAGCCAGCTGAGTAATTATGTCAAACTTGAAGGTAGACTCCTTGTCTCCTTCATCTCTAATAGGCTTCTTCTGAAAACGAAGTCCTTTCTGCTTCGCGGGCTTTGCAAGTTCCGCATAGATGTCTTTCGGATCTACTCTAGTATAGTCCTTAAGATATGTCTTCCCGGATTGAGTACCGGAAGGGCCTGCCCCATCTTGATGAGTGGCCATAGTTTCGGGTTCTTCTTCAGAATCTGTGAAGGCTCCCGAAACTATATATTCTTCCTTTATATCTGCAGAAATGGCATTAACAGTCTGCTTCTTCCCTTGACCTCTTGCAGTAGTCCACTGCTCATCCTCTAGCAAATCGGGATGAACCCACATGACTTCCCCCTTTTGGGTCGTCACAGGGACAAGTCCTTCTTGGGCTTTGTTATGAGGATCAAGGTTCTTCGTGACCATCTTACCCTTTGGGATTGGGGTCACTCCTGCGGAGAACTCGTGGGTTCCAACCACTATGGTTGCCATATTGGCAGTGACCTTCTTCTGCTCTTCCTTAAGCGTCAGAACTCCAGCTTCTATTAGTGCTTGGATTCTGTTCTTAAGGGGAAAACAATCCCTAGTAGGGTGCCCAACATTCCGGAGATAGAAACAGTAGTTAGGATCTTTAGTCTTGCCAGCGTCTTCTGGCTTCTTATTCTCCGGAAGTTTTAGCATTCCCTTCTTTTGGAGCAAGTGAAAGAGGATAGGCGTCTGTTCCGCCTTGAAAGTATAATTTCTCTCCTGCTGCGGTCTATTTTGCCTTGAGCCCTGCTGACTTTGGGGCTTCGGCTTCAGTGGAGGGTTCGACTTCTGAGGAGCAGCTTCTGATGCCATCACTGCTTTTCCTTTATTCTTATTGCTGCTATTTTGGGTATATGACTTACTACCCCCAGCACTTCTTGATCCCTGAGATTCTTCAACTCGACGAATCAAGTTCTCAGCTTTCTCTCCCTGTTTGAGCAAATCCCTCCATGTCTTAGACTCTACGGCCCCCATTTTTAGGAGCACATTGGTCTTAAGATTGTGTCGACAAGTTTCGACAAGAGTTTCCTGAACCATTCCGTGTTTGCAATGCACGGACTTCTCTCGGAACCTTTCTATAAATTCTTTTACCGTTTCTTGTTCCCCTTGTCTAGTTGCAAGGAGGGAATGAACCGTAATCTCGGTATCAACCTCGAAGAAACGTGAGAGAAATAATTTCTCTACATCTAACCAGGTATTAATAGTACCTGGGGCAGCTGCATGAACCAAGTAAAGGCAGGCCCTCGTAAAGTACTTGCGAATACTTTGGTCATGATGGGGTCATTACCCATCAAATGTCCTGCTTGGGACAAGAAGTAATAGATGTGCTGACTGGGCTATCCCTTCCCGTCATATGGCTCTAATTTGAGTGGCTTATACTTCTGTGGGTATGGTATCATATCCCATTCAGAAGGATACGGTCTTGAAACCCCTGCCTCTTTCAACTCCTTTTTACACATCAAAGCTTCGAGTTGATTCTGTAATTTTTTAATCTTTTCTCCATGCGGATCATGGAAAGAAAATCTATCCTCGTCCTCGTGCATTGAGTGGGCTTTCTCCTCCTGTTCTTCTTCATTTGGAGTTTCTTTGCCATTTTTGGCATTATCCTCAGCAAATCTCGATAGCATGACTTTAAGGTCTTCAATCGTCTTTTATTGCTCGCGAATCATTCTTTCTTGAGCTTCAAATCTCTAATTGATATCATCAGATTTATCTGCCATGTGCGATGCTGACTTCTGTAGTCGAGACGACGCTGAGGAACGAGGTGAGGCTATGGCTGAATTATCACTGTCCTCATTGTAAGAACCCCTTGCAAACCTCTTATAATTTTGAGGCGGGACGGCTCCTGATTTTAGTTGAGTAACACGATGAGGTTCTTCATTACTCGATTCTGAATCATCATCCGTCTCTATAATTTTCTTCCCTTTCCCCACCATATTGGAGGTTACAGCTCTCCAGTATTTTAGGGAAGCAGTCTTTGGTTTCTTAGTAGGGTTCTTGTCCGACTCGGTTAATCGATCAAACACAGATACCCTGCTCTTGCTGCAGCCACAGTTGTCCATTACAGCGGACACTGCCGTCATAAGCAGCTGACAGTGACAAATAGGTTCAGCTTGAAGTTGATCTATACCTCTCTTTTTGGATAGATACTCTCTGAGATCAGCGCCTTTAACCATGAAATCATGAAGTCCATCTGACTTTTGAGAGAGTCTAGGAACCCACTGAAGCTTCTTTGACTGATCAACCTTGATTCTGTAGTCGGACTGATCCTCGCGGGGCTTAGAAGTAGCCTCGCATTTTATATTGCGGGCCTGAAGAATAGCTCCGCATTTAGTATCGCGAGCCTGAAGAGTAGCTCCGCGTTTATCCACGTCAGCCTCGCGTTTTATGCTGGCTTGGCGTGTTTTCAGAAGTTTCTCTTCTGTAGTCTTCGCCTCGCATGGAATAAAATTCCTATACGCTGGCTTACCCTTGTGGTTATCACAAGTATAACTTCGCGTCTCGCGCGATTTCTACGACTGACAACAATTTGCCAATCATCTTCGCGTTCCTCGCGAGTATTAGATATCTTGCATTTCTCGCAAGCATTACTGGCCTCGCGTTTCTCGCTTGGCTCAGTATCAGCCTCGCATGGAAAATCACACGCTGGCTTTACAGAATTTTTATACTTTCGTCTCTCGTGA
Organism: Dracaena cambodiana; assembly: GCA_036321105.1. Classification (NCBI taxonomy): domain Eukaryota; kingdom Viridiplantae; phylum Streptophyta; class Magnoliopsida; order Asparagales; family Asparagaceae; genus Dracaena; species Dracaena cambodiana. The sequence goes on from JAYEPQ010000015.1 coordinate 25,742,401, forward strand.
GTGTCATAAGTCTTGCGTTTCTCACAAGTAGCCTCGCGGTTCTTTCTTAGCTTAGTATCAGCCTCGCGTGGAGAATCACACGCTGGCTTTATAGAATTTTTATACTCGCGTCTCTCGCGAGTGTCATAAGTATTGTGTTTCTCGCAAGTAGCCTCGCGTTTCTCGCTTAGCTTAGTATCAGCCTCGCATGGAGAATCACACGCTGGCTTTACAGAATTTTTATACTCGCGTCTCTCGCGAGTGTCAGATATTTTCAAACTTCGCTGGTTTCGCGTTTCTCGCTAAGCTCAGCAGTAGCCTCGCACGGAATATCACACGCTGGCTTTATAGAATTTTTATACTCGCGTCTCTCGCGAGTGTCAGATATTTTGCGACTAGCGCAAACTTCGCTGGCTTCGCGTCTCTCACTAAGCTCAGCGGTAGCCTCGCGTGGAATATCACGCGCTGACTTTTCCTTGCTTTTAAGGCAAGTTGTAACTTCACGTTTAACGTGGTAGAGACTGGTCTCGCAGGTAGCGCGAGCCAGTTTGCGAGGGACCATAGCCTCACGTCTTCTGGTATTAGCTCCGCGTCCAAGGCGGGCTTTGAGGGCTCTACGCCTCGCTCTCTGGTTCCTGTTTTGGAGTTGGGTTCTGGTCAATCCAGTCCCCAGGTCTTCTTCGGCAGTCGGAAGCTCATCCTCGGCTAGGATTTCTTGTGTGAACTCCGGCCCTATAGCCGCAGTCTTCAAGGATCCCCGTCTCTCGGTGGATACCTTTCTACCCGTCGCTCAGGTATTGGAGTGCATGCGACGATAATGCCGTGTCTCATCCAAGTCACCTGATCCAGAGGAGAGGAACTCCTCGTACTTTTGCTGGTCGATTTCAACAACCAGCGTGTCTACTTCGGATCCGATCATATCAACGTCCAATTGCGCCACAATCTCTTCATCAGTGAAAGAGATGGCTCCCACTGTGGTCGCCAGTTTGTTCGCCGCAAAAGTTTCTTTGCTTCCTTCCATCGAATACAGCTTATATTACAATAGGAGTGAACAAGATATAAAGAGAACAAACGAGAGGATTTTATACTTCAATCTCTCTCTTTTACAATATAAACGTGGGATCAGTGGTGATGGGATCTATAGTAGTTCTTTGGACGATCGGTACGTTGAAATCTTCTCTTTTGAAGATATTGGCCGACTGTAAACGATCTTCTTGGTCTTTGCTCTTCACGAATCCAAGGCTCTATGCGTAACTTGAATTCTCTGAGATGCTGAGAAAGACGATCACAAAAGGCTTCAAGGCTCTCTCGCGTACTTGAATTACCAAAGGATCACAAAGAAGATTTCAGACGCCAAAAAGAAGACTAAAGCCGAAAAAAGAAAGGACCCCTAGGGTTTCACCAAGAAGGTATTTATAGCCCCAGAAAGATTTGAGAGTTTCTATCTAAATAGAATTTGCTCTCATTAAGGATTCCAATCAAATATTTAATATTGATTTAAATCTCTTGATTTAGAATTCTAATTGGACTTGATTTGGTATTTGGATAAGCCCAAATCATAATCTCAATCAATTTGAGATTCTGGTTATCTGCTCACGCGGAGCTTTAATCGCATCCAAAATACGGCGCTAAATAACAAGAATGCGGAGCTAACGCGGAACTATTGAACATCTCCGCGCTTTACTCAACGCGAGGCTAAAAATAGCCAAACGCGGGGTTACGGATTAGTTCCGCGTTCTGTTGTGAAAAACTCTTTTTATTCAGAAATTTTCACTGCCAACAATGAGACTCCCAATGGCTGATGAATAAGGCACATTCTCCATGTGTCTCGTCTCCTCATCTGTCTTAGCACCTTACTCTTTTGACAGTTTGAACTGACCACCAAGAGCTGTAGTTACCGATTTTGCATTATCCATATTGAATCTCTCCAACACCTTCTTGATATATCCCTCCTGAGATAACCACAATTTCTTGCTTTTCTTATCTCGGGTAATTTGCATTCCAAGAAGTTGTTTAGCCTCACCCATGTCCTTCATAGAAAATCTATCTGCCAACTTTCTTTTCTGATCATTGATTTTCTTCATGCATGTACCTGCTACAAGCATATCATCTACATACAAGGTAAGTATAATAAAGTTACCATCTTTAAACTTTTTGTAGATATACACAATGATCTGAATTGCTTCTGGCAAAACTCGAATCCAACATAAACTTGTCGAACTTCAAGTACCCTTGCCTCGGCGCTTATTTTAACCCATACAAGCTCCTTTTCAATCGATATACCTAATTCTCTTTTCCTTTAACTTCATATCCCTCTGGCTGTTTCATATATATTTCCTCCTCCAAATAATCATGAAGGAAAGTAGTTTTCACATCGAGCTGCCCTAAATACAATAATTTCATAACCACAATACTTAGTATTGCTCTGATAGAAATCATCTTGACAACAGGTGAAAATATTTTATTGAAGTCAATACTTTTTCTCTGACCGTATCCCTTCACCACAAGTCTAACCTTGAACCTTTGTGTCCCTCCTGCCTCATGTTTTACCATGTATACCCACTTGTTATGCAATACTTTCATCTTTTCCGGTCGCTTCACCAATTTCCATGTGTGATTCTCCTCCAAAGACGACATCTCATCACGCATGGCTTGCTCCCACTTAAGACGAAATTTATCCTGCATAGCCTCTTGGTAACTCTCTGGTTCACCTGCATCAGTATACAAAATATGATATAAAGAAAGACAAAGTTTTTGAGTTTGCTTCCTTATTCTCGTACTCCTCCTTAAAGTGGGAACACTCTCTGATGAAGTACTGGAACCATCTACTTTAGTCAGTGGCTCTCTCTCCTTTTCGGTCTCATCTGAAACTTGTGTATTCTCAGGTGTAGCCATTTCTTCCCCTTCAGATGTAGGTATTTCTTCTTTTCTTTTATCCATGGGATCCATCCCATCCTGTGGCTCATCCAGCTCCAAGTGCTCTTTCTCCACTGCTTTCTCACTCTTACTTTCCATTCGGTCTTTATATATACAACCCTCATTAAATTCTACATCTCTGCTATGAATTACCTTATTATGCTCATAATCCCATAAGTGATAATCATATTCGTCGCCACCGTATCCAATGAATGCACACTTCTGAGATTTAGAATTAAGCTTCTTTCTCATCTCATGATCCACATGTGCATATGCTATACAACCGAATACTTTTAAGAATGAATAATTCACAGTCTTACCAGACAACACCTCCTCTGGAATTCCTCCATCTAAAACACTAGTAGGACTCCTGTTGATCAGATAGACTACTGTATCTATAGCGGCTCCCCAAAGTTACAAAGGCAAACCTGCATGTAGTCTCATACTCCGAGCTAGCTCCAAAATTGTTCTATTCATCCTCTCAGCCACGCCATTTTACTGTGGTGTCCTCGGTACAGTTTTTACTCTGCTGATCCCATGGGTAGAGCAATAGTCATTGAACACTCTATTGCAAAATTCCCCACCATTGTCTGACAACAGACATTTCACCCTCAAATGTGTTTCATTCTCAACAAGAGCTTTTCATATCTTGAAGATCTTGAAAACATCGGATTTCTGCTTAAGTGCAAACACCCATGTTTTCCTACTTGCATCATCTATGAAAGTGACAAAATAAGAATTACCTCCATGAGACTTCGTCGAAGAAGGCCCCCATACATCTGTATATACCAATTCCAATCTCTCGGTTTTCTTCTCCTTACCATCCTTCATAAAACTAACTCTTTTCTGCTTTCTAAACACACAGTTCTCACATAAATCAAAATTAGCATCTTTCGTATCTGTCAACATACCTCTGGATTGCAATACTCTCATGCCGCTTTCGCTCAAGTGACCGAGCCTCTGATTCCATAAGGTAGCATTCTCATTCTTCACGGTGGCCAAAGAAACAACGTGATCCACCGAGCTTGAGAGTAAATATAGAGTTCCCACTCTCTCACCCTTGACCACTACCATTGCTCCTTTGCTGATCTTTCACTGTTTCCTCTCAAATGAGATTTGATAATCTTCGCCATCCAACTTGCTAACAGATATCAAATTTTTCTTCAAATCTGGTATGTGCCTGACCTCATGTAAAAGCAACTTTCCACCATTGTGCAACTTTAATTGAATTGTCCCTTTACCGACAATCTTACATTTCTGCCCATTACCAACAGTCACATGCCCAAAATTACCTTGGACATAATTCTCAAACCATTCTCTGCGAGCAGTGCAATGGAACGAAACCCCTGAATCCACAAACCACAGATCTGACCTTGATTCTGTATGAGCAGACAAGCACATGTCATCATACTCTTTATTTGGATTCACCACATTCGCTCCTTCCTTATTTTTATTTGGACAATCCTTCTTTATATGACCCTCTGTCTTACATTTCCAACACACTAACTTCTTTTTGAATTTTTCCTTAGATTTTGATCTCCCTCTTTGCTTCGACTCGCTGCTTAAACTTCTACTCCTATCCTTTCTTCTGTCATTATCAACCGACAGAGCAGTACTTATAGAAACTGTGCTCTCACCCATACTCTTTTTTATCAATTCATCATTCATGATTGTACTCACAACATCATCAAATTTAAGAGTAGTATTGGAAGTATTGCTGATGGCCATAACAACATTACTCCAACTATCCGGTAACGAACACATAAACATCAAAAATTTAATGTCATCAGTAAAGAAAAAATTTAAGGATTCAAGTTGTGCCCATAATGTTTTAAATTCGTTCAAATAATTAACAACTGAACTATCAGAAGGCATGCTCAAATTGAACAACTTTTTCATTAGAAACAGTCTATTTGAAGCAGACGGCTTCTCATAAAATTTAGCCAACGCTGACATCAAATCTAAAGTGGTTTTCTCCTTGGAGACGTTAAACACAACCTGCTTTGTCAGGCACAATCGAATCTTCACCAAAGCCCTCCGTCCAACAATTTCCACTCCTCATCTGTCATCTTTTCTAACTTTTCTCCAAACAATGGTTAATGTAAATTCTTTTGATATAAATAATCTTCCATCTGCAACTTCCACCATTGGAAGTCTATCCCCTCAAATTTTTCAATCTTTCCCTTCCTATCTTCCGCCATAACTCCCACTCAAAATCAATACCGATCTGAGTGAAATCTAACCCAAACCAGGGCTCTGAAACCAATTGTTAGCAAAAAATAGAAGAATAATACTAATGCAACAATCAGCGGAATCAAATAGTTAACCAAAGAGAAAAATAGCAAAGACAGAGAACACGCAGATTTAACGTGGTTCGGCAATATGCCTACGTCCACGGGGACACGATCGAAAAACTTCCACTATATCAAAAGATGATTACAACTTTCTAGTTCTCAACCATAAAAGAACTCACAAAGAAATCACACAAGATTTTGAGTTCAAACCCTAAGCTCTTGTTGTAGTGATTTATCTCTTTGCTTCGACCGCCGAAGAAAAAAAATCCAAAGGTATCCAAAAGAAAGCCGCATACTTCCTTTTTCTTTGGCCGAACCCACAAGACGAGCCGCCGAAGATCCTTCTTGCTTTCGGCCTAAAAACAGAGCAACAGCTCACCAATTATTTTTCCCTTGGCTCACCAATTATTTTTCATCAAATAATTTCTTTGTGCTAGCCGCCTCTTTTAATTTCCTGTTTCTTTGACGCAAATACAATTGCAGCAGTAGCCGCAATTTTTCTTTTTTTTTTTTTTCTTTTCGGCTTAATCAAAACCCTAGCACCACACCCCATATATATATTATATCATAATGGGTTTGAGTTGATTTTGGACCCGTTTCGATGTACCGAAATCCGCTACGGCAATGGGCTCCATTAGCAACACCATGGACTCTGGAGATTTCTTATTGCTAGCTAAACCAGGTCAAATTTATAGTTAATGATGGGAGAGCTTCCTATCACACTACGTGAGCGTAAAGGAAGTCCCATAAGACTCTAGTAAAGACTACGCTAAATGTGGAAGAGAAGCATCACGGGTTTCTATCTAATGCATAAGTCATTAAAGTTGGATTAGAGGTTCCCAGTGCTAAGAACGGTTGGGAAAAAAATGGCTTATAGGAAAATGATATAATCAACTCAAAAAAGTCGAGAAATTCAAAAGCTTAGTGGATCGAACTTAGGAGTGGAAACTATTGTTTTTATAAAAAGTAACTGGCTTAGGCCCATGGCAAAATTTTATGAGGCAAAATCCCAAGCCAGTGTCAAGTTGGCAATCCTAGGGGATCAACTTGCTTGACTGTACTAGTGTCATGCGATCACGACGTGATCTTTCCTATGTAAAATCGAATTACAATTCAAATTCATTATTTTCAATTGTAATAATTCAGTTAATCATAAGAATTCTTCAAAGATAAGGGAATTGATCTCAAAGGTAACTTAATAAGATAACTATAAGGGAACCTATCTGCAAATGAATCCTGATTCAGTCATAATTCCTCTCACAATTGATTTCCCATCAACTATAAATACCTCTTCACTCAAATGGCAGGGAAAAAGACGTCGCTTCTGGTTCAAGACTTAAGATCCATGACATACTATTTTAGCCTCTGAGAGAAGAAAATAAGATCATAAGCTTGAGAAGTTGAAACAGTCTTAGTTGAACCTAGTTAATTGTGTATTCTTTATATATCTCATACATTTCTGACACCTTTTGCGGGTTATTCACTCGTGATCCAGCATCTCGATAATTCACTCAGCATAGCAACCTTCTCTAGTAGAATATTATTTGGCATCAAAGCTTCCATTTATAGAATATAACAACCACTCAACTAAAAGTCTTCCTAGCTCCCACAATCATTGCAGTCTAGTCACGGGCGACAAACTCTGCACCTCCATGCTTAGGGATGGTAATAAACATATTCACGGTTAAATTGTTATCCGCTCTATGCAAAATTTCGAATTAGAAAAGAAAATTTCATTCTTCTAATTCAAAATTTTGTATTGCAAGGGCCAAAAATTGACCCGTGAATGCGTCCATTACTATCCTTATCATAGCCATCTACAAACAAGCTCATCAAAGTTAGCATTATACCAAAGGAATAAAAAGAACATGGAGTCCACAAGGATGCAACCCTGATGAATGATTGGTCCAATGGCAGCTCTAGCGGCCTCGGAACATAACATAGAGATCTACCCCAGTTAATCTTCTGCATTGAGAGAAGAAGATCAAATTCTTTTTTATTCGTCGGGGGCACCACATCTTCTCTCAGTTTTTTGGTTACCGATGGCTCTTTCTCATATCAGGAAAGGAAGGTTGCATTCTTTGCTTTCTGCGCGCTGATGAGATCTAACTATGTTGATTGAGAGCAAATTTATAGCAAACCATTGATACATGTATTTCATTAGGGATTGATGATCATTTAATAATACCTTTCATGAGATGTTTAGTTCAAGATCCTGAGCAACAAAATTTGATTTTGGAGAAATGCCATCATTGTAAGAATGTACACGCGGTAGAAAGTTTATATCAATCCACTGAGAAATGTTATGCCACAAGTGAATATTTTAGATAATAAATGAATCCTAATTTTGGGATCCGGCTGAATCTGAATTCTGAAGGCCTGATTCTATAACATTCCAAAATTCTAGCTACTAGCTACATCCCTCTTTTGAATATGATCGTGCCGAAAAAAATTACCGAAGTCAAATTTGGACACCGAAATAAAATTCAGTGGGCGTAACTTAAAATATGTAACTTCAAATGACATTCGGTCTTCGCAATAATAGTTTTCTAATATTTAGAATTTTTAAAAATTTTCCTTATGAGACCTAAAAATACTCCCAAAATTGCTAATTTAATAATATTAAAATTATCTTTCTAATTACTTTGAAATTTTAGTTCATTTATTTCGGGCACCAAAATGACAAACGAATAATTTTCTAGCACTCTTCTCTTTGAGTACTACGTCCTATATAAATTTAATAGCATTTGAAAAACGTTTACCAGAGCCGTAAATAATAAAATATTAAATAAATTGAAGATTACTGTATACACACTATTTCTAAAACAAATTCCTAAGGTCACCCCTCACTTTGTTTTTTGGTGGTGCGGTGTCTCCACCAAAAAAATTTTGTGGCAGAGAAGAATTGAAGTGTCACATGAGGGAGGTGTTTAGTGGTGAGGTGTCCAAAGGATGTTGAGGGAAAAAAAAAAAGGAAAATCTCACCAAACTCATCTCACCCGAGAGCAAAACGAGAAGAATAAGCTCAGCTGCTCAGGTGCTTTGGAGGAAAGGAAAAAAAAAAGAAGAAGAAAGAAAAAGAGAGAGAAAGAGAAAGAGAGAGAGAGAGAAAGAAGAAGGAAAAATAAATTAAATCGAGAATTTGTAATCAAGTTGAGGTAAGTAACACTGTTATTTTTATTTGTTTCTTTATTTAATTTATATTTGTATACGTGATTTATTTTACAAAAATACTTTGTTTACATTTTAATCTATTGATTGATATTTAGAACTGAAGCAGAATAGTGGATCAAAATTGATACATATAAATATGATGATATTTGCTTATTTTTGGAAAAAAAAGTTTACATATAGAAAATAAATTTCCACCATACAAAAACAACTTGCATGGGCTTGAAAGAGATTATTGCATGGGCTTGAAGCTGTGCATGCAACAAAGGGAGAAAGAAAGAAAAAGAGGGAAAAGAGAAAAAGAGAGAGAAGAAAAGAAAGAGAGAAAAAGAGAGAAGAAAAAAAGGAGAGAGAGTGCGTGGGCTAGACTAGGCCAAGAGAAGAGAAAGAAAAAGAAAAAGAAACAAAAGGGGAGGGGGAACAGGGCCTGGCCCAGCCCAGTAAAAAAAATAGTGATTAGAAAAAGAAGAATTAGTGGTCTCGATAGATTGATTGGGCTTGGACTTGAGGATTAGACTTGGACTTGGACTTGGATTTAATTGGAAATAATTGATAGATTGGAAATAAAATAAAAATAATAACAGTAATAATAACAAAGTAAATCAATGATTAAGGGATTGGGCCTGGACTTTAAATGGAAATTAATCAAGAAAAATATATAAATATATATATGATTGAACCTAGAAAAGAAATAAGTCCATAAGTTTTAGCTTAGAAATAATGCAGTATTATTGATGCACTTGGCTGATAAATTGAGCTATTAATTGATATTGAGAATTAAACCAGATTATTAAATTAATTTTTATAAAAATATTGTACACTAATATTATTAAGATAACATGAATATCTAATTCATCATGTTACAAATCATGTGCTTTGATATTATAAGTCATGTACTATAATGCTACAAGTCATGTGCTATAATACTATAAGTCATGTGTGGTCGTGGAGACACAAGCATATTAACATGAATTAAAAAATAATTAAAGAAATAAAAATAAAATAAACAAACAAATATAAAATAAAATAAATCATGTTGTGATGTTTGTAAATCATGTGCATAATGTATTATGAATCTGGGATGGAAGAAACTATACGATGAATAATATGATGTGTGGCGTGTGATAATTATTAATGATAAAGTTTATGTAACGCACGACATGTAATTCATGGTATATATACACTCGAATCCAATACATGACATGTTTACATGAATTAATCGAATACTTGATACATGTTGAGTATGATCATTCATGAGAACATGATAACAAGTTTCTTGTATCCTGGTTACATGATATGAAGTATCTTTCTGATACGTGTGCGTTCGCCATAAAATCGTAAATGATTCTCTATTGATCTTTTTTCAATAATGGATTAGAATTTCAACGGTTTTCCATTTACAGAAGATGAGAAATATCTAATTTCCTCTTTGTTTAAGACTAGGCTCTAGAGTAGCTGTGGAGGACGATCTTGCTCTTCGTTGATACTCTGTATAAAATTTTAGTTGGCAGGAATTTTAGATCACTGATAACACCAGCACTTGGATAAAAATGACTCTCTCAATAATATTGATCTCCGGATCCTTTTTTCTATTTAAGCTTCTTCTATTTATAGAGATTTGAAGACTTTTGAGTTGATGTAATCGTTCAACCGTTGGTCTCCACGATCTGAGAATTAACTTCTCGCCTTTTGGTCTGATGGATTTGTATTAAATCTCTAGAATTTACAACTGACGTCTTTAATCCTCTGGATCGTAACTGAAATGCGAAACACGAATCTCAAGTTTTAGATTCGCGTTCTTTTAAATCATAACCGGAATGTGAATCTCAGACTTAAGATTCGCAGACGGATTGACTCTTTGGAGGCTTTTGAGTTGATGTAACCGTTCAACTATTGGCCTTCACGATCTGAGAATTAACTTCTCGCCTTTTGATCTGAAGAATTTGTATTAAATCTTTAGAATTTGCAACAAACATTTTTAATCCTCTGGATCGTAACAAAAAAGCAAAACACGAATCTCAATCTTTAGATTCGTGTTTTCTTTAAACTAAAATTAAAACGTGAATCTCAAACTTTAGATTCACAGTTCTTTCAAACTACTATTGGGATGCGAATCTCAAACTTTAGATTCTCGGCTTTGGTATGATTACAGCTGGAATGCAGATTTTAAATTTTAGATTCGCGACTCCCTCAGGCTGTAACTGGAATGCGAATCTCAAATTTTAGATTCACAGTTTTGGTGTGATTACAGTTGGAATGCGGATCTCGAATTTTTGATTCGCAGCTCTCTCGGATTGTAACTGGAATGTGAATCTCAAACTTTAGTTTGTAGCTTTGCTGCGATGGCATGTTTATTTCTTACATAATATGCTTGAACGCGATAATGAGACCTTGTAGGGCCTACTTTTTATTAAGTCTAGAGAAAGAGATTTACACTTCAACTTCATTCGCGAATTAAAAATTGTGTCTCATCTTTTATTGAAAATAAAACACAGCTCTATGAAGGCCATGTCTTATGTCTTTTATATTTTATATATGTGGATCTCTCTTTATGAAAGATAATGCTCAAAAGAAAATTTCTGCCAACAAAACCTTCTCCAAAGTTTTCAAAACTCCATGGTTTTTTTATAAGTGTTTTGAAATACTTTGAATAATTTTGGCTGAAATACAATGTTCGCATACGACCTTGTATCAGAATTGCGAATTTCATGCTTTTGGAAAACGCCTGTCGCTGCATTGGAGCCGCGGATCTCGCGTCCTTGCATAGGGCACGACTCTACACTAGAACCGCGGATCTCGCACCTTTTGCGGTATATCCGGAAAGTTACTACTTTTCCGGCGTAGAGATTGAGGCATTTTCTGAGTTTCATTAATGAGGAAATTCTCATGAGATTCGGGCCAGAAATTCGTCCATCAAATCATCTGCTATAAAATCTTATCATTGAGATATCTTTTAACACTTTCTGAAAAATTTGAACTTTAGACTTTTTCTAAACTCTCAAAACTCTTCGTCTTCAAAATCCTCATATCCTCAATTTTTCTTAAGAATTTTCCAAAAAGATGATGAAGAAGGCTTCATCCTCTGGTCCATCCGATAGTAGTTCCTAAAATCTTTGAGCTACTTAGTGGTGCGGCAAGAGCCTCTGGTTGGAGGTGATTTTTCTACTTTGTATTATATTTGGAATTTATACTCTAATTCCAAAAGAGTATCTTTCTTTTCACTATTTTGTTTTAACTCTTTTTCTTTCATACAGTGAATTACGCCTTAAACCCTTGGCCACAAAATCATTACTTTGGTCATACAGGAGAATATGATGGCGAAAAACAATTTAGGCTCGGTTGCTTCTTTCCAGCCTGTGCAGTATCTGATGGTCGAGAGAGGAAGAGTAGAATCTTGAACCTTACTCATCCTACAGTGCGGGAATTTATGACTACTGTCCCTTTTGAAGGAAAGAATAGGAATTTATTGAACAAGCCTCCTTTTTAGTTTGGTGATCATATTTCAATCCCTGATTATTGTTTAGATGATGAGGTCTACAAGTGGTTTCGTCAGATTAACGGTCGTAACATGTTTCCTCCTGACATAGAAAGATCTTATCCATTCTTATACTTTCAGTCCCTTTCTATTCCCAGGATCATGGATTGGCATTTAAATAGACCGCAAGATGGTGTTTCACCTGGTGGATTCACTGCACAAGGTGTATTTCCTCGTTCGACTGAAAATATTTTTGCAGATTATTTTCAGGATCTTTCAAACAAGACCTTCCTATGGGTGAGACTTCAGTGATTGTCTTAACTTTGTTACATCGCTTTGTTGATGCACAAGGAGAATTCCTAGTTCAAAACTTTCGTCCCTCTGGATGGATCCATTGCTCTCCTAAGGGAGAATGGACAATCTTGATAAATTTTTTCTTAAAAGTTTTTGAGAATCAATTGAAGTACGCAAATCTTTATCGCGCTATCAGAGCAATTCAACATGGAATTTCTCTTAACAGATTTTATTTCTTTTCCTTCTTGGAATTTTATAACCCTGATACTTGCACTTTCTTCACACTCCAAGGTGAATTAGGACTTACCCTTCATGAAATGTATGAGATTTTAGGACTACCCATGGGAGACATTCCCTATGAAGAATACGTCCCCATAGAATAAGAACTTTATCTATTGAAAACTCGGGATCCCGTGATTTATGACACCTACTGCGAATTGCTTTGCCATTATCATATCTATGCTCACATTTCTAATACTCGAAATGTGAAACAAAAGAAATGCCTGCAGTATCTTTTTTTCAAAGTTTTCAAAGAGCAGTCCTGACTTAACTCATATATTTTCCATTTCTGAAAAGGAGATTGAAGAGAGGATTATCCAATATGGAATAGATGCGTATGTTGTTAAATCAGATGAGGATATCTTCAAAATCGGAACATCCTTTGAGAGTTTTCATTATCAACCTTTACAACCCCTATCAGACCCTGCTCTATTGGCGGGTTTCCTAATGTTATGGTTAAAAAAATGTGTGATTCCTTCACAAGAAATCCTACCAATTGGAGTGGTATGTCCGGCAGTTTTGTTAGTATTCGGCCGTCCACTTAGTTTATTGCCGGTAATGGTTTGTAAAATCCAAAGTGGATTAAGAAAATTAATCATCAGATTCTACAATGTCAAGAAGGACCGTGATGATGAAGGAAAACTGACTGTTAAGACTCCAAATCCGTTGGTAGAACTTCAATATACTTATTTGATGACTTGGATAGTTCTACACTGTCCTTCACTGATGAGTCCAATTGATACTCAAGTAGATTTGAGCTCCTCAAAGGTTCAGCATTATGAGAAATTTCAATGGAAAGGAGGTTATATGGTTACAGTCTGCAAAACACTTTGATACCATACTAATTATGAATTATTTAGGTGTTTTCCTTACTTTCCAAATACTGGCTATGGAGAAGAATTCGCGGATGTAGCTGGCACTGATAAATTCACGACTCTGTCTCCTGGATGTTTCTAGTGGTTAATAAACATCCGTCCATGGCACTTGGTTCTCCGCTTGGAGAACCGCAATTATATTGAACCTTACTACCCAAGTCGTTTTTATCGACAATTTAGGTATGATCAGTTGTATATTGGAAATCCAAATACAACATGAGTTTTACTAGGAATCTTTTCGAGGGGGCCAGAGCTTGGTTTCATTTCATCTCTGGTGGTACAAAAACCAAGTTCAATCTTCCACTTAAGACCCAAAATTTGGCTATAAGCTTTAGCTTTTGCAAATGGTATTCTTCTGTCTACTCCATGTCCCATAATTTTGATACAAGTTTTACTTGTTTGAGAGACATTAGAGCATGATATGCTCAGAAAAAAAAAGCAGGTAGCACTAAAGTAGCTGGAATAGAAGAATTTAACATTGAAGAAGTCTTATTAAGGGATGAAGACAATACTGCATTGACCTCAACAGATAGACCTGTGTCTCCTACTATTCCAACCTCTCCTTAATCAAAATCTTCTCCTAAGAATATCTCTTACAAACGAAAGAGGTTAAAACGTCTCAGTAATCTGCTAATTATTCCACAATATGCATTAGCTGAGGCTAGCACATCAATACGTAGTGAAACCTTCGAAACTGCTGAGGAAGAATAAGAAGATGACGATGATGCGAATTTGATTTCTTGCTCATCTAAAAAATGTCGGAGTCAAGGACCTGCTTTTCCCAGTGATCCTTTCACAGAAGTTCTTTCTATTGCACCAGCAATTGGACTTCTTCCTAGTGTTGTGTCTACTTCAGAAAGACCACTTCAACTGGTGCAAGAACTTGCTACCCTCATTCCTCTAATAATCCAAGTTATGAGTGATGATGATGATGATGATGATGATGATGATGATGATGACAGTGATGTCATTCGTTCTTCTATTCCTCCATCAGACCATGGTAAATATACTTTTTTAACAGTAAAAGAGAGAGCTGAGGTGTATGGACCTAAAGAATCCAGTTCTCAACCTCAAGGTCTATTCTAAACTTTACCTATTTATATCATTTCCATTTCTTTTATTATCATTTAATCATTTCTCTCTTTTTCTTTAGAAATGTTCCCTTCTACTCCAACTTCGGAATATGTTCCTGAAGGCGATACTTCATTTGTTAATACTGGAATTCAGCCAGAAATTGCATCTGAGATTGCTGCAACTTCTGACTTTATTGAAGTTGCTAAGGTTACTGAAGTTGAATCTGTTAAACCTGCTGCGACTATTGAAGTTAAAGCCATGGCAATTGATGCTCCTGAAGCTATTGTCTTAGCTGAAATCAGAACTAATGAAGCTACTGAAATTACTGTTCCTATTGATGTCACTGCTATTGAAGTTACTGAAATTGGAACTTCCGAGACTATTGTCCTTTTATCCCATAACGTAGTACATGTCATATCTACCCAGCGATTGTCTCCACCGCAACTACTTCTTCTTTACTGTCATCAGCAAGTTGTGTAGAAATTGATGTATTAGAAGATGACCTGCTCTAGCAACTATTAGAGTCTTTTTATTTTCTGGATCGTTGTATTAATAAAATTCTTAAAGGGAATTCTTTTTCTTCAGTTACCAGTGTTCTCAACATTTATTTGGCTAGAATAGCAAGTGTTGGCGGAGAAGAAAATGCCACTCCTTATAGACTTGTGGGTGTCCAACTCAAGAATTATGCTGACTCTTTATTGAAAATTTGCAGCGCTGATAAGTCAGAAATGGTGGAGACCACTTTTCAGAAGTTGATGAGGGAACAAGTCAAGCTCCAGAAAGAAATTAAGGAAAAAATTGATGCTTGTAAGGCCTGTATTGATAAGAATCAATCAGACAAACAATCTCTGTATATTCAAATAGAGAATGTTTCTTCAATCATTGAAGGCCATGATCAAGCTATCGTGAGAACTCGAGAAATCATTGCTAAACCTTAGGCTTTCCTTGAAAAGATTTCTCAGGAGCAAAAGGATTCAGAGAAGAATCTTGCTGATTTGTCTATGCAGCTTGATAATGTGAACGAAGTCCTCTCAACTGCTCAAGCTGAATTAGAAGTATTGGAATCTGGACCAACAAGCAATATAACTGCCAATGAACAGGAGCTACGCAGACAAGCTGTTGTTCAAACTTATGAAGCCATTCAGTTGGAGATAAGCGATGTACAAGAGAAAATCAAGGCACTCATGAATCACTGAATTGTAAAAATTTTCAAGGAGTCCATGTAATCTTTCTATTTTTTTTAAAATGTAAACCCAAATTAACCTCGTAGATGTAATCTTTCTTTCTAATTTGCCCAATATCAACTTGGAATAATCTTTATTTGTCATCTCATTGAAATTTTGTTTTGAGCTTGACTCTATGTAAATCTTATTTTGATTTTGACGAATTGGCGCATCAGACATGACTTTGTGCTTAGAAATGCGAATCTACATTTGAATTGCAAATCCGCATATAAGTGTAACTCTGCGTTAAAATCCGTGAGTTTTCATATAAATGTAACCCTGCGAAAAAAATCTGCGAGTTTACATATAATTGTAACCTTGCGTTGAAATCCGCGAGTTTACAAACAGGTGTAACACTATGTTAAAATCCGTGAGTTTACATATAAGTGTAACCTTACGTTAAAATCCGTGAGCTTATATACAGGTGTAAACCTCAATTAAAATCCACGAGTTTACATATAAGGGATGACTTTTCATTAATTTGATTGACTTTTAGATGCAACAAACTAAGCGCTGCATGCATCCATTAATGAAAGTATTTTAATCAAAGATCTCAACTGAAGATCTCATTCCTTTGGGCGAATACTGAAGCGCCCCATGCAATAATAATAAATCTTATTGAAATTCGAGTCAAAAAACTCAACCAAAAATTTCACCTATAAAATCTCTTGGCCTAAGATTTTTGATCATGGAATCATCTATATAAAGCGCCTAGCCTTTCTCCCAAAGAAGCAATCTTGACTTAAGAAATTTTCTTTTCTTTTCTAAAGTTGCTCCTCAAAGCCAATTCTACCATGGAGTTCTGTTCTTCCTCATTTTTCTTGATCAAGGCAACAAACTGGGATTAGCATGTCACAAGGCCTTCAGATGATGTAAAGCTATTTGTGCCTGGTCTTCTGCCTGGTTTGTTGGAGAAGAAGTATCTCATTAAAAAGATTCTTATAACCGTAATCATTTTCCTTAACTACGGTAAGTTTTCTATTTAGAAACATAAATTAGGTATTTTTCTTTTATGTTTCTTAACGAGATTTTGGATCTGTTACAGGATATAACCGTAGTCATTTTTTTTAACAATGACCCACACCTATCTGGTTCTCAAAATTTTTCAATATCTTTGGATAACCAGAAGATCTCATGTACTTTTCATGAGATAAAATTTTTTGGGTGTGTAGCATTGTTTATTTCCTTCTTAGCATCCTTTAAAGTATGGATGATAAATGGTTGTCGGCAACCCCCAATTTCAGTAGTTCCGCAAGTTGTATACTTGGAAATATGCATTTGGTACACCCAGATTTGAACTAATCAAGTCACTAGCAACATTGATCATAACTAAGCAAACAAACTTGGAAGTCTTTAACCATCGACAGGAGGAGGCTACAGAAGTAAGTTTTTATCTTTACTTATAAGCCATCCTATTTGGGATAATAGATGTCGATGAAAAATTTAATGTTCTATTGACTCAATGATTTGTACTTTATTTCCATTCATTGTATGATATCAAGGAACTCTTTATAATATTGATTTGGAAATGAATAAAAATTTTATTTAAAGAATTTTGTTATCATTCACTCAAAGATAACTGTTAACTTGATGAATAATTTTGGTTTTGATCATCAAAATATTGTTCAGACGTAATTATTAATTTACAATATAAAGTCATTATTCAAACGCCCAAAATGGATTTTGCTGCGAATGAATAATCTTTTTTAATCAGGATAGAAGAAACTATTAACTTTCCTGATTAAGTTAAAATTTGCGTTATTCAGTGACTCATAGTATAACAGCTTTTGAATTGCCAGTAATCTTTAACTTAGCAAATTTGGAGAAAAGAAAATTTTGTTGTCTAGAGATAATTTTTTAACTTAGCAAATTTGGAGAAAAGAAAATATTATTTGCCAGAGGTCATTTTTAACTTAGCAAATTTGGAGAAAAAAATTTTGTTTGCTAAAGGTAATTTTTTAACTTAGCAAATTTGGAGAAAAAAATTTTGTTTGCCAGATGTAATTTTTTAACTTAGCAAATTTGGAGAAAAGAAAATTTTATTTGCCAGAGGTAATTCTTAACTTAGCAAATTTGGAGAAAAGAAAAAGAACGTGACTTAACAAAATTCGCGCTTTTGTTAAAGGAAACTCTGATTCAGAATCGTGGATCTCGAATAAAAACAAGTTTGCGGGATTTTTTTTAGCCTCTCAACTGAAAGCTAGGAATAATACTTTTTCAGAAATTTCTCATTGATTGACATCATTATTTTATCACCATTAGGTTTTACCAACCGATATGCACCATTAGAATAGACAGTATCAATGACGAAAGGTCCTTCCAATTTCGGTTGGAATTTTCCTTTGGATTTTTTATTGGTTATGATTGGTCTTCATACCGAAAGAACTAAATCTCCTTTCTTGAAAGTTTTCTGTCTAACCTTTTTATTAAAGGTTTTAGAGATTCGAGCTTGGTAAAGTTCAATATTTTGTTGTGCTTCCAAACGCTTATCATCAATAACTTGTAACTCAAAAAGTCTTTGTCGATATTTTTCTTCCTATGTTATTTTAGTTGCTACTGCGACCCTTAATAACGAAATTTGAATTTTCAAAGATAATATTGCTTCAGGCCCATACACCAAAGAAAATAGCATAGTACTTGTAAGAGTTTTGATAGTAGTTCTATAAGCCCAACGGCATTCCCCAAACTTTTCATCCCAATCTCGTTGGTTGGATGAAACGAACATTTTAAAAAACTTCACAATAGTTTTATTGAAAGTCTTTGCCAAACCAATGGCTACTGGATAGTATAGAGATGAAGCTACACTTTCAATTCGATATTTATTGCAAAACCTAGAGAATGACTGACTCACAAACTGAGCTCCGTTGTTATGAATAATTCTTCTAGATACTCCAAAGTGATAGATAACATAATATTTGATGAATTTAATCACATCTGAAGATTTTACTACTGTTAAATTAACGGCTTCAGTCCATTTTGAGAAGTAATCTGTTATAGCTAATATAAATCGTGACCCCTTGTTGAAGGTGGAAAAATTGATCCAATAATTGTTGGTGGAGAAAAATTCAAAAAGATGAAAATAAATAGTCATGTGATCAGGTGGACGCGAAACTATTGATTAGCTTCGCATCCTCTAGAACTTAGCTTCGTGTGAAAAGGAAAAACACGAAACTAAAGCCTTAGCTGCGCGTCCAGATTATTTAAACTCCGCATGAGCAGATTCTCAGAATTCTAAATTGATTGTGATTAAGATTTGGGCTTATCCAATACCCGAATTGAGTCCAATCAGAATTCTAAATTGATTATGATTGAGATTTGGGCTTATCTAATACCCGAATTGAGTCCAATCAGAATTCAAAATTAAGATATTTAAATCAAAATTAAATATTTAATTAGAATTTTTGATAAATACAAAAACCTTCTATTCCTATTCCTATGGAAAGCTTCATTCCTATTCCTATGGAAACTCTCATAACCAATTAAAGTCTATAAATACCATTTTTGAGGAGACTTTAGGGATCCATCTTTATACATTTTGATCTTTTTGGAATTCAAATTACACGAGAGAGCCTTGGAGATGTTTTGGAGTTCAAGTTACACGTGAGAGTCTTGAATTCATAGAGATCAGCAGAGAGAGAGAAGTTAGGGCTGGCCATCATCTTTTTCAAAGGAGATCTTCATATCGGATCGTCAATAGGAACTACTAGATAGATCCCATCACCACATTAGAACCCACTTTTTATTGTAAAAGAGAGCGATAAATTATAAATGCTCTCGTTTATTTTTCTATTGTTTCTCTTTCGTTGTAATTATTGTATTCAATGGAAGAAAGCAAGATTTTTGCAGAGAACAAACTAGCCAGGTGGAAACGAAGCTATTGATTAACTTCGCGTCATTTAGAGTTTAGCTCCGCGTGAAAAGGTAAAATGCGTAACTAAAGCCTTACCTCCACGACCAGATTATTTAAACTCCACTTGAGCATATTATCAGAATACTAAATTGATTGTGATTGAGATTTGGGCTTATCCAATACCCGAATTAAGTCCAATCAGAATCCTAAATTGATTGTGATTGAGATTTAGGCTTATCTAATACCCGAATTGAGTCCAATCAGAATCAAAAATCAAGAGATTTAAATCAAAATCAAATATTTGATTAGAATCCTTGATGAATACAAAATTCTTCTATTTCTATTCCTATGGAAACCTTTTTTCCTATTCCTATGGAAACTCTCATAGCCAACTAATATCTATAAATACCCTCTTTGAGGAGACTTTAGAGATCTATTTTTGATCTTTTTGAGGTCTTTGGTAATTCAAGTTACGCCAGAGAATCTTGAAGCCCTGGTGAACTTTTGGAGTTCAAGTTATGTACGAGAGCCTTAAATTTATAGAAATCAGTAGAGAGAGAAGTTAAGGCCGACCATAATCTTCTTCGAAGAAGATATTCACATTGGATTGTCAATATGTTCTATTAGTTAGATCCCATCGCCACATTAGAACCGACTTTTTATTATAAAAGAGAGCAATAAAATAAATATTCTCTCGTTTGTTTTTCTATTATTCATATTTCGTTGTAATCACAGTAATCAATGGAACGAAGCAAGATTTTTGCAAAAAACAATAATGTTCATCCCCCATTATTCAAATGGTCATGATGTAGCTGTTGGATGAAGATACTCTAGAGCTTGATGTATAAAGCCGCATGTATCAAACAGGCTCTACATTTTTTAGCATAAATAACTGTATCTGTCAACATTTTGAGCCAGTAATAACCTATTCGACGGAGTCTATACAATAGTTTTGGTCCTGATTGATGCGCTCCGCAAATGCCACTGTGAGCTTCTTCAAATGCTTCTTGAGCTTCTTTATTAAAAAGACAACGAAGTAAAATCCCATCATAAGATTTTCTATATAATATCTGAAGTTCAGTATTATAATAGAACCAAATAGTTTTTCTTCAAATTGCTGCTGCTTCTTTAAGATTTTCTGGAAATATTCCATAGAGAATATAATTTATGTAAGGAAATCGCCAGTCTCTTGGTTCCAAATTAGACTCAAGAGCATATACTTCATATGTTTTTTGTTTCTTATCTGAATTCAGTTCCACCTCAAGTTCATACTTTGGGTAAAACAATTCTTTACTTCCCACTGTTATATGTTTGTTAGCGTTTCTGGGTAACGCTAAAGTAGCAGCCAAAGAAACTAGTGCATCTGCATAATCATTCTGGGGATACGGTACATGACTAATATAGAAACCATTAAAGGTATTAACCATTTTTATTACTGCTTGGTAATATGGCAACAGATTTTCATTTCTGACTTCATATTCTCCTCTAACTTGGTTTATAACAAGTTGGGAATCTATATATGCTTCTAAATATTTCACCCTAGCTGTTTGGCTATTTTTAAGTCAACTATTAAGGCATTATATTCAGCAACATTATTAGAACATGGGCTTGTCAATGAGTACGCTCTAGGAATAATATGGTTATAGGGAGAAACAAAAACAACCGCCACTCCTACTACCATCTTTCCTTGAGATCTCATTCTAGAAGCACCATCAAAGAAAAGTTGTCATACCTCTTCTTCAACAGCATTCGCTTCAGCAGTTTCTTGTTGAAGATCTTTTTTGGAATTATATTTCCTTCACCTACTTCTCCAGGAATATTTCATACAGTTTTGAAAATACTGGAATCGGGTGTTCAGCTAAGAAATCAGCTATAGCTTATCCTTTAATCGATTTTTGTGGAATGAAATGCATATCATATTGTGATAATAGAATGGCCCAATTAGATAATCTGGAATTTAATGACCCAGGCTTGGTCATTAATATTCTTAAAGAATTAACTCTTGATATAACGTGGATTGTTATTCCCACTAAATAGTATTGCATTTTCTGTATTGCAAACATTAAAGCTAGACTTTCTTTCTTCACTGGATTATATCAATGTTCAGCTCCAATCATCATTCTACTAAGATAATACATGACTTATTCATGCCCTAATTCATTATTTTGCACCAACAAAGCTCCCAAGGAATGACCCATAACTCTCACATATAACAAGAAAGGTTTTCCTGAAGCTGGAGCTACAAGAACAGGTAGTTTGGTGAGATATTCCATGATTTCTTCAAATGCTTTTGACATGCATCATCCCAAATGAATGATACTCCTTTTTTCATCAATCGTGTAAAAGGTTGGCATTTTCCAGATAAATTTGATATAAATCTGTGAATATATGCTAGCCTACCCTATAATCCTCTCAATTCTTCAAGAATTTTAGGTGGCATGTCTTGGATTGCTTTTATTTTATCTGGATCAAGGTAAATTTCCTGGGACGTAACTACAAAGCTAAGAAATTTTCCACTGAAAACTTCCAAAAAAGATTTAGTAGGATTCATTTTAAGCTGGTGTTTCCGCATGAGGTCGAACATAATTCTTAAATTATGAAGATGATCATTCTTGATTTTACTTTTAATTGCCAGATCATCTACATAACATTTCATTGTCTTTCGTAGATATTCTTGGAATATCATGTTCATGGCACGTTGATATGTGGCACCAGTATTTTTCAGACCAAATGGCATGACTGTATAACAGTATACTCTAAGTGGCATTTTAAAAGACGTATACTTCTCATCATCAGGATACATCTTAATTTGGTTATATCCTGAATATCCATACATAAATGACCTCCTTTCATAGCTGCAAGTATTGTCAATCATGACATCCGTAATAGGTAGAAGAAATTCATCTTTCGGCCATGCTTCATTCAAATCTCTGAAATCGATACAGACCCTGATATTTCCATTCTTTTTAGTTACAGGAACTATATTCGTGACCCAGTTTAGATGTTGTTCTTCCCGAATGAGGCCTGATTCAATTAACTTTTTGATTTCAGCTTCAATAGCCTCCATAATTTTAGGGCAGAACCTCCATTGTTGTTTTACTGGCTTTACATCGGTTTGAATATTTAATTTATGAACCACGACTTTTGAGTCGAGTCCTAGCATATCTTCGTAAAAACATCAATGTACTCTCGAATGAGAGAGATCATTTCTTCTTTTTCTTCTAAAAATAAATTTTTACTTATAAATATGGGTTTCGGGTTAGTTTCATCACCCACATTTATTTGGATCACTTTATCTTTAGTAAGAGGTTCTTCTTGCTCAAATTGAATCTTTCACTTCATATTGAGGTGTTTTGCACAAAGATCATTTTTAATTGGTGATAATTCATCATCTTCTTCTTCTTTGTCTATAGAGATCATATTGATAGAGACTTCTTGAAAAACTGCACCAATACTTATATCTGAATCCCAACACGATGATTCTGATGAATGAGTTTGCTGCCTTTCTTTGGACATCACATCCGAAAGATCTTCAGAATTGGTAACATATCCCAACCCCCCTGCCCGCTTTATCGTAATAATCGGGCATCTTTCCTTTTGGAACAAAATGTTGAAGATATATCTTCCTCCCTTTTTCAAAATTTAACCCCTTACCTTTGGCTAGGTTATATCTCATTTTTCTCATTAATTTATGAAAATTTTTATCATAATGGAAGAACTCAAGATTTTTCTCTTCTTTCTCAGAATCTAAATATTTTTCTTTATTCTTATTATTTACTTTTCCAAATATCATAGGTTTTTTATTCTTATTCTTAAGAGGAACTTCAAAAACAGTTTCGTTTGCATCTCCATCATCATCACTTTGTATATAAAAGGATGATCGAATGGGTGCTTGAAATGAAGTTAAATAATATATTTTATATAGGTAATCACTAACCAAATCAGTACTAGTACTTGAGGGTTCATAATCAATATCAGAAGAATAAACAAATTCTATATCTTCATTAATTATCCACTCACCATCAGAATCGACAGTGTCATTTACATCAAGGTCTTTAAGACTTTTTACAATAGGATCTATTTCCCATATTTCATTATCGGATTTCGAATTTTCGGATCCTGATTTAGTGTCAGCTTCATTGCCGCTATTAGATTCTTCCAGAGCAGGTTGTTTAGTTGTATCAAATGTATCTTGGTACAGCAACACGTCAGTAAAGCAGTTCTTTACTCCTTTAAAGGGTTTTTTTCTACCACCAGGGTCTTCACATTCCCATCTTTATTTACATATTTCATGCATTGATGAAGTGTAGAAGGAGGAACAATGAGGTTGATATGAATCCACGGTCTTCCGAGTAGAAGATTATAAAACGTGTCAGTATCTATTACATAGTATGTGACCTCCATCTTCAAATCTCCAATTTGACGTTTCAACTTTATTTTGCCAAGTGGCCTACTGCCATTAGCATTGAATCTGAAAATTGCATTATTTGTTGATGCTAATCTGATCATTGGGACTCCAGAATCTTGCATAGCTTCTCTTAAAACTTCTCTACTTTGTCTAAAACGCTACAGGAGCTCGTACAGAGTAATTCTTGTAGGAATATTGGCCAACTGCACCAATACATCAAATTTGAAAGGTTTCTTAGAACTTTCTACAGGCTCTTTATCTTTGTTTTTAAAAGTTTTGTCAAATTTAAGCTCATTTGGCTTATTCTTTTCTGGAGACAACTGAGGTTCTGCTACTTGATAATAATTTTTCAAGTATTCTTTGCCTGAACAAGTCCCATAAGGTTTCGGTTGATCTGTGTTAACTGCTAAAGAATCTTATGACTATTCTTCTTTTGAGTCTGATAGAGAAGGAATTTCTGTATCATCCTCAAGAATTGTACTAACAACATTGAAAGTAAAAATCTTCCCTTTTTATTTCTTTTTTGCTGAATTTGAAACTCATTGCTCATCTTCAAGGAGATCTAGATGTACCCACATTATCTCTCTTTTTGAGGTTTCAAAAGGAAATAATCCTTTCTTTTACTGCTGATGAGGATCATAATTCACAACCCTCATTTTACCTTAGGGAATGGATTGAACTCCATCTTAAACAGTCGATTATATCCATTCTGGAGCTTTTCCAAATCTGACGGTTACCATATTTGTGGTTACTCTCTTTTGATCTTCTCGTAACTTAATAATTTTAGTATCTACCAGAGCCTGAATCTTATCTTTAAGGATATATCAATTTTGAGTAGGATGATTAATGATCATATGGTACACACAATAATTATGATTATTAACTTTTCCAATTTCTTCAGGTCGCTTGAATTCTGATAGCTTCAGCATATTTTTAGTCATAAGTAGATTGAAGATAATATTAGTATGCTCATCTTTAAAGAATATTGCTTCTGAGGGAACCGCGGTTGTAAAGGATTCTTTGGAAAAGACAATGCAGAATTCGGTGTATCTGTCGCCATTGTTTCTTTCCCTTTGTGTTCCTTAGGTCGAGAAGACTGGTGCGATCTAGAATTATTATTTTGCCTTGGTTTCTCTTCTTTTTCTTCTTCTTCAAGTTTTTGTATAATTTCTTCAGCTTGTTATGAAAGATCTTTTCAAGTAGAAGACTTTACTCATTCTAGTAAGAATTTTGGTGGAGAGATTATGTCGGCAAGTTTCTACCAATGTTTTCTCTGGCATCCCATGCAGACATCTTAGATAATCATTTCTAAATCTTTTGATAAAATTTCAAACTGATTCTCCTTTCTTTTGCTTTGTGGCCAAGAGTGTTGGCATTGAAACTTTCATATCATCTTCATAAACCTTGTTAGAAAGGTTTTTTCAATATCATTCCACGAATTGATGATTCCTGATTCCAACCTTCGAAACTATTCAAATGCTAGACCTGTTAAGGTACTAACAAAGGCTCGTGTAATGATCGGGTCATTTCAAGTTAAATATCCCATCTGCGACTTAAAATAGTAAATATGCTAATTTGACGATCATTTATCATTAAATGATTTGAGCTTTAACAGTTTGTAATTATCCGGGAATAGTATACTTTCCCATTCTATTGGATATGGTCGTATAATCCCTAACTCTTGCAAATCATTCTTATGCATGAGAGCATCAAGTTGACTTTGAAATCTCTCCATCCAAGCAGTATTTGCATTTTCTTCTTGATGATGGGAGTGTACAGAGCAATTATCTTCTTCTTCTCAACATCTTCATTATTTTCATTCCCATCCCTGGGAGGAATGTGAGATAATTCTTCTGTATTTTTCCTTTATCATTTCTTGGATTGCGTGAAATTTTAGAAGAAGATTCTCCTTTACATTTCTTCTTGCTTTTTCCAAGTCCAACAAAATATAGAGCATATCTCTGATTTTATTGATAGTATTTTGTTGTTAATGGATGGTCTTATCATATTCATCCATCCTCTTCATGAATTTTTCTGGAGTATTTTGTGTTATATACATAGATATGGAGTCTTTAAAGAATGAGTCTGATGTCTGAGACTCGGCCACAACTTAATTTACTATGTCTTCTTCACCAGAAGAGACTCCAGCCATTTGTCTATAGTTTAATGGTACTGTTACTCCTTTTCTGTGCCGAGTATTCTGAAAAACACCTCGCATCTTACTGAATACATTCTACAAACCCAAAGAATGCTCAGAATCAGAGGAATCCTTTCTAGGAAATTTCTTTTTTTCTTTTTCTTCCTGAAACTTATTATAATAGATGAAACTTCAGGGTATTCAGGCTCAAAAAATTCCTACTTGTTACTTCGTCTCCTTTTTTATGGTTGAGACGAAGACGTAGTAAGTCGGTTAAAGACTGATTATTTAGCAAGAGCTGCCATACATTGGCAATGCGATAATACCGCATTAATCGACTGCTCACAATGACAATGAGACGTTCATGATTTTTCTCTCTTTTCATTGAGAAATTCCCTAAGGTCTCTTGTATCGGAGCTCATTATCTTGCTAATGGAAGTATCACTATCTCTAAATGATATCTTCGGGATAGGAGTTTCTATCCCTTTGAAAATTCCAGGAACAAATTTTGCTTTAATTGTAGTAGTGGATGATTAAACTTCTGGAACACAAGTTTTAAAGGCTGGTTCTTCTTTAGAAATGCATTTTTTAAAACTGCACTTTTCTATTGGCATGTGAATTTGCAGTTCGCGTTTATTTGTAAAAACGCAATTTTGAACATCACGTTTATCTCCTGAGATATAAGGGTGGGCCGTCATTTGGTTTGTGAAACACGAATATAAACTCTGCGTTTGTAATTGTAAATAAATTTGGTGGGTGTAAGGTATTTATTGTAAGAAATACGAGTAAACCTATCTGCATCTTGACTTTTCTTTTTGTTGTCTGAAACCATCATTTCACTCTTTGGTTTCCAGACTTGAACTATATGTCTTTGCGACTGTGGTTCAGCAGGCTCTTGTTGCTTCATAGTTCTGCAGAAAGCACGAGCTCTGCTTCTTTGCAAGTTTCTTCTCATCGTGCGAGTGAGAGAAACTTTGTTTTCTGAGTCATTTTCAGAAAATTGTCATTTCCCCTTATTACTATGAGGATCTTGATCCATCTTCTCGAGGAGATCTTCATGGGTCTTGATTGGAGCAAGTCCTGAGTCTTATCCTGGTGAAGGAGATGATTTTTCTTTGGGACCAGAATGGTCTGAAGAGTCTTTTGATTGGACTCCTGTCTTCGAAACCTCTTTAGAGGTTGAGTTGTTAGAAATCTTACGATATCTCCGTAAGGAAGTAGGGCTTCTAGAGTCAGAAGAAATAAATTCTTCATATTTCTCTTAATCGAACTCAATGATGAGTGATTCAACCATGCTGCCAACTGGAACATTATCAGATTGAGCTACAACCTTATCATCAGTGATGATAGATTTTCCCAGCAGAGTTTCCAATCTTCTGTTCTCCATAAAATCGTAAATGATTCTCTATTGATCTTTTTTCAATAAAGGATTACAATTTCAATGACTTTTCGTTTACAGAAAATCAGGAAAATCTAATTTCCTCTTTATTTAAGACTGGGCTCTAGAGTAGCTGTGGAGAACGATCTTGCTCTCCATTAACACTCTTTATAAGATTTTAGTTGATAGGAATTTCAGAACACTAATAACACCAGCACTAGGATAAAAATGGCTCTCTCTATAATATGATCTTCAGATCCTTTTTTCTATTTAAGCTTATTCTATTTATAGAGATTTAGAGACTTTTGAGTTGATGTAACCGTTCAACCATTAGTCTTCACCATCTAAGAATTAACTTCTCGTCTTTTAATCTGGTGGATTTGTATTAAATCTCCAGAATTTGCAACTGACGTCTTTAATCCTCTGGATCATAATTGAAATACGGAATGCGAATCTCAAGCATTAGATTCGCATTTCTTTTAAATCATAACCGTAATGTGGATCTCAGACTTAAGATTTGCGGACGGGTCGACTCTTTAGAGGCTTTTGAGTAGATGTAATTATTCAACCATTGGCTTCCACGATTTGAGAATTAACTTCTTGCCTTTTGATCCAAAGGATTTGTATTAAATCTCCAGAATTTACAACCAACGTCTTTAATCCTTTGGATCGTAACTAAAAAGTAAAATACGAATCTCAATCTTTAGATTCGTGTTTTCTTTAAACTGCAATTAGAACGTGAATTTTAAACTTTAGATTTACAGTTCTTTCAAACTACTATTGGGATGCGAATCTCAAACTTTAGATTCGCGACTTTGGTATTATTACAGTTAGAACGCAGATCTCAAATTTTAGACTCGCGGCTTTCTCAGACTGTAACTGAAATGTGAATCTCGAACCTTATATTCGCAGCTTTGGTGTGATTACAGCTGGAACGCGGATCTCAAACTTTAGATTCACGGCTCCCTCGGACTGTAACTGGAATGCGAATCTCAACCTTTAGATTCGCAGTTTTGTTGTAATGGCATGTTCATTTTTTACATAATATGCTTGGACGCGATAATGAGACCCTGTAGGGCCGGCTTTTTATTAAGTCTAGAGAAAGAGATTTACACTTCAATTTCATTCACGAATTAAAAATCGCGTCTCATCTTTCATTGAAAATAAAACACAGCTCTGTTAAGGCCACGTCTTATGTCTTTTCAATTTTATATGTTTATATGTGCAGATCTCTTTATATGAAAGATGATCCTCAAAATAAAATTTCCGTGTACATCATCTTGAATCTTGATTCTTGAATTCTTGTTTCTCATGATAAGGACATGTACACAGTTTGATTTGACAAGCCACGTATTCCTATTAATTTATGTATATCGTCTATTATTGACATGGAGATTAAAAAAACTATATAATGGATAAGAACTGTATTGTATAACGAGTTTATTGGCCAACTTATTGATTGAGGCTGGAATTCTTTTACTGCAGCAACCTGGGTGATTACTGGATCACCAATTGATAATTAATACTCAGATTGGTATGTCCGTTACTATAATACAATATGAAAATTGGATTGTTATACCTAGCGGCATGTTATATTTCAGTGCCATGAATGTTGAGGCCGGGTCCCAGATATGTACGGACACTTGTACAGTACGAAAATTGATTGTTATGCCTAGCGGCATGTCATGGTTCAGCGTCATGAATATTGAGGCCGAGATCTGGCTATGCATGGGCACTTGTACAATACAAAAAACTGCGCACTATTTTATCCATCATTTAGTTTCAAATGCTAATAAGAACCCAATGCAAACTTGACATCTTTATAAGATATTAACTTGTTATTGCAAATGACATGCACAGTCTTATTTATTCTATTTTTCACTATTCACGTGACATGTTTAACCTCATCACGATTTAATTGCATACTTTATCTCCGGTACTGTGATAGTACATATATCTTTTTCTTGTGTTATTTGCTGGATTTAATTCCTTAGGTTTTGAACCTAGGTTTAGAAAGTGAAGAAGGAGAGCTAGTTCCAACTGAAAGCCTGCATTTCATTGATCAGACAATAGGCAAGTGAAGCACCTTCTATAGACTCTTTGTATATATATTTGTTTATATTTTTTTTGCCGGGACATTTCTTTCCTCTTTTGTATTCATATTCAGAGCAGTGTGTTATCTTATATAGTTAACTTTTTGTACAAATAAAATATTTTCAATTTCAGACATGTTATTTGTTTATTTGATTGTTACAGTAATTATGATTATTCTAAGATCCTATGACTGTTGGGTTGTCTAGTACAAGTTTTAAATAGCGTCCTCTATTTTGGGAAGCAGCTGAAAAATGGGAGTGTTACAGGGTGGTCAGAACTTAAGTTTAGGTGGAGAACCATATGACTACTGCCACATAAGAACATGTCTGTAACTTATTCTTGAAAATTGTTCCTTATTCTTTTATATCTATCTGTTCTAGTGTTGCGTCTATCCTACCGTATCATATTTATTTAAAATATCTTTCTTTGGAATTCCATTATTGATTTTTATCTTGTCCATTGTGGAATAATATCGATCCAATTTTCGACCAATATGTCCCTTAATGATTAATGATAAAGAATTTTAAGCCAACTTGCTAAGTATAAATGGAAATGGATATGATGTCATCCCAAACATAAAATAGCAAAGTACCTTCCATGCGGAGATAGAATGCAGAAAAAAAGAGTAATATTTTAGACTCTTGATCATTCAGACTTTGTATTTATTAGTGAAAGTCAATATTCAGAACTAGCATAATCTAAGATGCTCTTAGGAGGAGGAGTTATGGAAGAAATAGAAGTAGGAAAAGAAATAATTTTAGTAGTATTATAAATTTTAGACATATTTTCTAAAGGGATATTTGAACCACCACCAGTAAGGGCAGTAGAATCTACTATTGATATTATCTCTGGAACTGAACCAGTTTGTAAGCCACCTTTTCAAATGGAAATTACATAATTAAAGAAAGTTAAGAGGCAAGTAGATGAGATATTAAAGTTGGGTTTTGTGAGACCTAGTATTTTACCTTAGAGAGCTCTAGTATTATTAGCAGGAAAGAAGGATGGAAGTCAAAGATTGTGTGTGGTTATAGGGGTTTGAATATAATAACAATCAAGAATAAATATCCATTACCGAGAATAACTGATCTGTTTGATCAATTAGGAGGAGCAAGAGTATTCTTGAAGATAGATCTTCGCTCTAGATTTCATCAAGTAAGGGTCCGAGCAGAAGATATTCCAAAAACTTCATTTAGAACTCAAAATGGTGATTATGAATATTTGGTGATCCCGTTCGGAGTGACTAATACTTCAGCAGTATTTGTTAATTTGTTGAACTATATTTTGCTCAGTATCTAGATAAAAATTTGTGGTGGTATTTATTAATGATATATCAATCTACTCCAAAAATAGAGAAGAACATGATAAGCAATTGAAAAAAAAAGGTTTTGCAGACACTTAGAGAGCAGAAACTATATAGAAAATTGAGCAAATGTTAAAATTGATTGGATAAATTTATTTTTCTAGTCATGTAAATTCTAGTGATGGTATATCAGCGGACCCTAAGGAGATATAAGCTATGATGGATTGGCATATGCCAAAATCAGTGTTGAAGATTCCGAGTTTTCTAGGACATCGCGTATTATTGAACATTTGTGTACAACCTAGCATGACTGTACCACTTTAAACAAACATTTTAAAAAGGGATAGAATGTCTCTAGAGGAAACGTGTGATGAGGTCTGTTGGCAATGAAAATTTTCAAGTAAAATGGAGTTTTCCACAACAGAACGCGGAGCTAATAAGTTAGCTTCGCGCCTAGCTATTTTAGCCCCACGTATGAGTAAAATGCGGAGCTAATCAATAGCTCCGCGTTCTGGTTTCCTAGCTCCGCATTAACTCCGCGTGAGCAGATAAATCAGAATCATAAATTGATTGAGATTAAGATTTGGGCTCATCCAAATACCCAAATTAAGTCCAATCAGAACTCTAAATCGAGAGATTTAAATCAAAACTAAGATATTTGATTGGAATCCTTGATGAATACAAATTCTATTTAGATAGAAACTCTCATATGGACCTAAGGCTATAAATACCCTTTTGAGGAAGCCTTGGGGGATCTTTTGGAAGTTTTTGTGAAGTTCGAGTTACGCGTGAGAGCCTTGAACGAATCAAGACCAGAGAAGATCATCCAAAGTCGGCCGGCATCTTCTTCATCAAGAGAGAGAAGACCATCGTCGTCAGATCGTTAAAAGGAACTACTAGTTAGATCCCATCGCCACATAGATCTCACGTTCATATTGTAAAAGCGAGCGATAAATATAAATCCTCTCGTTTGTTCTTTTCTTGTTCATTTTCATTGTAATTAAGTTATTTCAATGGAAGGAAAGCAAATTTCTGCTGCGAACAAACTGGCGACCACAGGGGAGACATCTCTTTCACTAAAGAAGAGATCGTGGCACAATCTGACGTCGAAAGGATCGGATCCGACATGAATATGCTAGTCGTGGAGATCGACCAGCAGAAGTACGAGGAGTATCTCTCTTCTGATTAAGGTAACCTGACCAAAACGCGACGCTATTGTCGCGTGCGCTCCAATACCCGAGAATCAGGTAATCGGGAGTCCACCGTTAACCGGGGACCCTTGGAGACCGCGGCCATAGAGCCATCGTTTGGGCAGGAAATCCTAGCAGAGGATGGCCTCTTTACTGCCGAAGAAAATTCAGAAACTGGATTGACCAGAACCCAACTCCGAAACAGAAATCAGAGAGCTAGGCGAAAGGCCCTCAAAGACTGCATTGAAATCAAGGCTAACGTCACAAAATGGGAGGCTACAGTCCCTTGCAAACTGGCTCATGCTATTCGTAAGACAAGCCAATATCGCGATAAACGCGAAGCTACAACTTGCGTTAATCGCAAGGACAAGGCAGCGTGTGATTCTCCATGCGAAGCTACTACTGAGCTTAGCGATAAATGCGAAGCCAGTAAGACTTGCGATAATCGCAAGATTTCTGACACTCGCGTTAATCGTGAGGATAAAATTTTCTTAGAGCCAGCGTGTGATTCTCCACGCGAGGCTACTACTGAGCTTAGTGATAAACGTGATGCCAGTAAGACTTGCGATAATCGCAAGATTTCTGACACTCGCGTTAATCATGAGGATAAAATTTCCTTAGAGCCAGTGTGTGATTCTCCACGCGAAGTTAAGACTTGTGTTAATCGCAAGATTTCTGACACTCGCGTTAATCGCGAGGATAAAATTTCCTTAGAGCCAGCGTGTGATTCTCCACGGGAGGCTAATACTAAGCTTAGCGATAAATACGAAGCCAGTAAGACTTGCGTTAATTGCAAGACTCCTTACCCTCGCGTAAATCGCAAAGATGATTGGATCGCGCTAAACGCAAAGTTATGACTTGCGTTAATCGCAAAAATAAGCCAGCGTGCAAGAATTTTCTTCCATGCGGGGCTAAGATTCCAGAAGATAAACTTCTGCAAGGACGTCAAGCCAGCGTAAAACGTGAGGCTAGCGAATCCAAACGCGAGGCTATTTCTCAGCCCCGCGTATCAAAATGCGAAGCTACTGCTCAGCTCCGCGTAAATCAGCCTGAATACAAAATCAGGATTGATCATTGCACTATTAGACCAGAACCTGAATCCAATGGTTCCAAGAAGCTTCAGTGAGCTCCTAGACCCTCTCAATGGATGAGTGGGCCCCACGACTCTATATCTAAGACTACTGATCTTAGAGAATATCTAACCAAGAAAAGAAGTATAAATCAAGTTCAGTCTGAACCTATTTGTCACTGTCAGAAGCTTATGACAGCAGTATCCACTGTAGTGGATAGTTGTTGCTGCAGCAAGAACAGAGTATCGGTGTTCAACCGATTGACTGAGTCAGACGAAAATCCTGCCAAGAAGACAAAGATTACTCCCCGAAGAAAGGAATGGAGAGTTGTAACTTCTAATATGGTTGGCAAGGGTAAGAAAATCATAGAAAGAAATGATGATTCAGAATCAAGTGATGAAGAACCTCATCATTTTACCCGACTTAAGTCAGGTGCTATCCCGGCCCAAAACTATAAGAAACTTGTCAAAGGTTCTTATGACGACGATAGCGATAATTCGGCCATAACCTCTCCTCATTCTTCGGCATCGTCTAAATTGCAGAAGTCAGCATCATATATGATGAACAAATCTGACGATATCGACCAAAGATTTGAGGCTCAAGAACAAATGATTCGGGAGCAACAAAAGACAATCGAGGATCTTAAAATATTGCTCTCAAAAGTGGTCGAAAATACTCAAAAAATAGTCGAGGATAACGCCAAGAAGGGAAAAGAAACTCCGTTCAGCAAAATGAATGAGGAAAATAAAGAAGAAAAAGCCCACTCGACACATGAGGACGAGGATAAATATTCTTTTCATGACCCTCATGAAAAGAAAATCGAGAAGTTACAAAGCCAACTCGAAGTACTAATGCACAAGAAGGAGTTGAAAGAATCAGGGGTCTCAAGACCATACCCGCCTGAATGGGAT
Source organism: Dracaena cambodiana (assembly GCA_036321105.1). Taxonomy (NCBI): domain Eukaryota; kingdom Viridiplantae; phylum Streptophyta; class Magnoliopsida; order Asparagales; family Asparagaceae; genus Dracaena; species Dracaena cambodiana. Next base: position 25,776,319 of record JAYEPQ010000015.1, read on the forward strand.
TTGGCACCATACCCTGAGAAATACAAACCGCTCAAATTGGAGCCATATGACGGGACATGATCTCCCAGTCAACATATTTATTACTTTTTGTCTCAACAGGGCATTTAATGGGCAATGACCCAGTAATGACCAAGGTATTTGCAAGTATCTTGCGAGGGCCTGCCTTCACTTGGTTTATGCAGTTACCCCCAGGTACTATTAATACCTGGTTTGACGTTGAGAAGCAATTTCTCGCATGTTTCTTTGAGGATGATACTGAAATTTCGGTTCATTTCCTCCTTGTAACTAAACAAGGAGAACAAGAAACGGTCAAGGATTTTATAGAAAGATTTCGGGAGAAGTCCGTGCACTGCAAATACGGAATGGTCCAGGAAACTCTGGTGGAGACGTGTATGCATAATTTCAAGACCAACGTGCTCTTAAAAATGGGGGCCGTAGAGTCTAGGACTTGGAAGGATTTGCTCAAATAAGGAGAGCAAGCTGAAGACTTGATCCGCAGAGTTGAAGAGTCTCGTGGATCAAGAAATACTGGAAATAATAGGCCGTATACGCAAAATAATAATAAGAATAAAGGAAAAGCGGCAATGGCGTCATAGGCCGCTCCACAGAAGACAAATCCTCCGAGCCCAAAGCCTCAAAATCAAAAAGACACGAGACAAAATAAGCCCCAGCAAGAGAGGACCTATACCTTTAAGGCAGAACAAATGCCTACACTCTTTCATCTGCTCCTTAGGAAGGGAATGTTAAAACTTCCGAAAAATAGGAAACCGGAGGACGTTGGTAAAATCAACGAGCCCAACTATTGTCTCTACTACAGGAATGTCGGACACCCTACTAGGGATTGTTATTCTCTGAAGAACAGGATCCAAGCATTGATAGAAGCTGGAGTCTTGACGCTAAAAGAGGAGCAAAAGAAGGTCACTGCCAATATGGCAACCCTAGTGGTCGGAACCCATGAGTTCCCCGCAGGGGTGACCCCAATACCAGAGGGAAAGCTGGTTATGAAAAATCATAACCCACATAAAAGAGCCCAGAAAGGACTTGTCCCCGTAACAACTCAAAGGGAGTAAGTCATGTGGGTCCACTGATTTACTACAGGATGAACAGTAGACTGCCGCAGGGGGTCAAAGGAAAAAAGCGGACTAGCAATACTATTTTCGCGAAAATAAAACACGAATACATAATTGCAGGGGCATTTACAGACTTTGAAGAAGAGCCCGAAGCTATGGCCACTCATCAGGATGGGGCGGGCCCTTCCGACACTCGATCTAGTAAAATATATCTCAAGGACTACACCAGAGTAGACCCGAAGAATATATACGGGGAACCTGCGAAGCCTGTAAAACAAAAGGGACTTCGTTTCCAGAAGAATCCTGTAAGAGGCGAAGAATCCAAGGAGGCTGCATTTAAGTTTGATATAATAGCTCAGCTGGCAAATATTCCAGCTCGGGTCACGCTTTACGAGTTGTTACGATTGTCAAAATCAACTCGCGAGGCGTTAAGATAAGGCTTGGCAGACTTTGAGTCATTCCTAGCTCAGATTGTCGAGCCAGCTGACCAAGAACAGGACTCTTGCCCCCGCTGTCATCAAGTGAGGAGGCAGGTCCCCCAGATTACTTTCTCTCCAGAGGATATGCAAGTAAGGAATATAAAGCATAATAGGCCTTTATATTTCACCGGATATGTCGGGTCCACAAAGGTGGACCGTATTCAAATCGATCCGGGGTCTGCATTAAGCGTTATTCCCAGAAGACTGATGCAGCTATTGAGAATCTCTCCTCATTGTTTGACACCGACAAATACTACTATATACGGATTTAACGCTAATGACAGTTGTCCTCTTGGCAAAATCCGACTTTGGTGTCAAATCGGAGATTTGAGGACAGAAGTTACATGCTATGTTATAGATGCAGATACGTCTTATAACATCTTACTGGGGCGACCATGGATACACCCCTATATGATAGTCCCGTCGACTCTCCACCAGTGCATGAAATACTGCATGATTAAGGAGAAGTCCGGACATTAGTTGCAGATAGGCAGCCATTCAAAGGATTAGAGAACTACTTCACGGATACTATGCTCTATAAGCCAGTCCACGAAGTCTCCAACAATAACTGTAAAAGGCTTCAAGAACCCGAAGATAGCTGCAATGAGGCCGACACTGAGTACGAATCCCCGGAAGAGGATAACGGGGGTGATTACCACCCTCGCATAAATCTTAAAATAAATTTTGATAATAATGTAGCAAATGTAACAGAGGATGAGTGGATTATTAATGAAAATATAAAATTAATCTACGAGCCTGCTGTAATTACAGAGTCTGAGCCTTCTTGTACTTCCACCGAAGCAGATGGTCTGTCCGAACTTGAAGTTCTAGCGGCATATCATTTGCCAATCAGGTCATCCCTCCTTCCTCGATCAAACATAACTAAAGGACGAGATCACTTCTTTGAAATACCGCCGCGACATGTATCGCATAAACCGATTGTCTTCGGCAAAGTGATCACGTCGCCTAACCAAAGACAAACTAGTGAAAGTGATGAACAAACATCACCTCAATTTCACTTATATGAACAGAAATCCCGACAAATGATGGAAAAGATGGGTTATAATTTTACTCAAAAACCGGGATTAAACTTTGGGAAAGAACGACGAAATCTCATACCCTCGTTTAGACCAAAAAGGAAGAGCCCAGACTATTATAAGAAAACTAAAAGGGGGTTGGGCTATGTATCTACTCCTCCCTCATCACCGTACAAATACGAAGAGAACTCTTCGGCCAACGAGGACTTACATCCGCTTGACCATGATTCGGATCTAAGTACCAGTGCCTGGTTTCAATCTCTAATAGTAAACATGATTTCAGCTGCACCAGAAAGCGATGAGAAACCAATTGATGTTCAAGATGATTCCTGGGCTAAACACATGGACACTCTTTGGGATGTCCTCTTTGAACAGCGTGACCCGCCTACAGAGGATAAACTAGTACAAGTTAATATGGGGATGGAAGAGAATCTGAAGCCCATTCTTATAAGCGACACACTGACTCCCTTGGAAAAGGAGGAACTTATATCCCTTATCAAGGAGTATATAGATGTATTCGCATGGAGCTATGAAGGTATGCCCGGTCTTGATCCTCAGATTGCCACACACCGGCTAAATATCAAAGAAGATGCCAAGCCAGTTAAGTAACAACAGAGGCATTTTCGGCCAGAGTTGATGGAGGCGATAGTTGCCGAGGTTAATAAGCTTATAAAATCGGGATTTATCTTTGAAGAACAACATCCCGATTGGGTGGCTAATATGGTGCCGGTTCGTAAGAAGAACGGCAAGATCCTGATATACATCGATTTTCAGGATCTAAATGCTGCATGCCCTAAGGATGACTTCCCACTCCCGATTACCGACATAATGATTGATAACACCTGCGGTTACGAGAGGATGTCCTTTATGGATAGCTTCTCAGGCTATAATCAGATCAAAATGCACCCAGACGATGAAAAGCACACGCTTTCAGGACGCCACTGGGGGTGTACTGTTATACAGTAATGCCTTTTGGACTAAAGAACGCTGGTTCCACCTACCAACGTGCAATGAGCATTATATTTAAAGAACATCTGCGCAAAACGGTAGAGTGTTATGTGGATGAATTAGCGGTCAAAAGTAAGAACAAGGAAGATCATCTTCATGACTTAAGAACAATCTTTGATCTTATGCGAAAACATCACTTGAAGATGAACCCTGCCAAGTCTTTCATGGGGTGCGCAGCGAGAAATTTCTTGACCTCAAAAGGAATTTTCCTTGATCCTGAAAAAGTAAAAGCGATCAACAAGATGTCGTCTCCCCGCAATCTTAAAGAGTTAAGAGGGTTACAAGGAAAATTGGCCTATATCCGGCGCTTTATCTCTAACCTATCAGGACGATGCCAGCCATTTTCCAGACTCATGAAAAAGGGGGTTTCTTTCATATGGGATGAGGCATGTCAACAGGCGTTTGACGATCTTAAAGAATACCTTACCAAACCTCATGTTCTTATGGCACCGGTCCCTGGGCAACCGTTCCTTATATATGTAAGGGCCATGGATAATGCGTTGGGAGCGTTACTTGCTCAGTATAATGAGCACGGCCATGAACACGCCCTTTATTATTTAAGCTGGACAATGATCGGGGCCGAGTATCGGTATACCCCGATTGAAAAGGAATATTTAGCCCTAGTGTTCGCTATTCTGAAGATGCGACACTATCTTTCAGGGCAAACAATTCATGTCATCTCACGGGTTAATCCCTTGAAAATCCTGATGACAAAACCGGGATCCTTAAACGGCCGATTGGCGAAATAGGCATTATTGCTATTGCCATATGATATACACTTCGTTCCTCAAAAAGCCATGAAGGGACAAGTGATCGCCGATTTCCTAGCAGACCACCCAATTTGGTCCAACTCTAAACAAACGTTAGAGGTTAACACAACTAGCAAAGAACAACCATAGCAGATGTTCTTTGATAGTGCTGCCAGACGATCTGCTGCTGGAGTAGGGGTTGTGCGAATATCCCCATATAAACGCATACTGCCTAACGGTTACTCATTAACAGAGCCGTGTACGAACAATGTGGCGGAATACAACGCGATCATTATTGGTTTAAAAATGGCTCTACAACTGAGGGTGAACTATCTAGAGGCATATGGAGACTCTAAACTCATTGTCAATCAGATGACAGGCGAATATGAAGTCAGACATGAAGCCCTCATCCCATATCATCAGCTAGCCATTGAGCTAGCATGATATTTTGAACAGTTTTATATCTATAATATATCTCATAACGAGAACGTCTATGCAGATGCTCTTGCCGCACTAGCTGCAACATTGGCAATCCCGCTGGGTGAAGCTAAAAGCATTACTATTGGTAGCAGAGAACTCCTCCATCCGGATACGGTATTCCAAACCAAAGAGGTGTGCCAGACAGGCTTAACTCTGGAACCCCGTGATTGGCGATTTTCATTTATAGGTTATGCCTTATATGGGATGCTGCCTGAGGATCCAAAAGAAGCCGCCTCGATAAAGAGGAAGGCCTCGAGATTTTACTATGATCATACACTTCGAACTTTATACAGAAAGTCAAGTGATGGTCTCCTGCTACGCTGCATATCGAAAGCGAAAGCTGATGAAATGCTGAGAGAAACATATGATGGAGTGTGTGGAGCTCATCAGCCCGGTCCAAAACTCGGAGCCGCATAAGAAGGTTAGGATACTACTGGCCAAAAATGATTATAGAGGCAATGGCGTACGCTAAACGGTGCCATGAATGTCAAGTACACGCTAATTTTATTCATCAACCCCCGGAATACTTGCATAGTACCATTGCTAGTTGGCCATTTGAAGCGTGGGGAATGGATATCGTGGGGCCAATAACTCCCCCGTCATCCAGAGGACATCGGTTTATACTTGCAGTAACCGATTATTTTTCAAAATCGGCCGAGGTCATGCCCATGAGAGAGGTAAAGACGACAGATGTAATTAAATTCATTAAACATCATGTCATTTACCGTTTTGGCATCCCTCGAAGAATCATTCATGACGACGGACCGCAGTTCATCAGCCAGGGGTTCTCAAGATTCTGTGATAAGTTCATAATCAAGGACATTACTTCAACACCATATAATCCCGCGGCAAATGGATTGGCCGAGGCCTTTAACAAGACTATTATTAAACTCCTTCAGAAGTTCGTCTCTTCCAACAAACGGGACTGGGATGAAAAGCTAGGAGAGTGTTTGTGGGTTTATCGCACCACCGTTCGCACCCCAACAAAAGCTACCCCTTTCTCCTTGGTCTATGGAAGTGAGGTCGTCTTGTCTCTTGAAGTCCAGATACCATCATTAAGAGTGGCCCTAGCCACAAAGATGACGGCAGAAGAATGCCATCAACAAAAATTGCGAGAATTAGAAGCGTTGAATGAAAACGTCTCCGCGCTCAACAACAAATTGAGTTGTATCAAGCCCGAATCTCGCAAGCGTTCAATAAGAATGTTAAACTAAGCACCTTTAAATAAGGAGACTTGGTTCTGCCTATTAAAAGGCCAATGATTCTAACCCATAAGACTAAGGGTAAATTTGAACCCAAGTGGGAAGGACCGTTCATTGTGGAGACGGTATACTCTAGTGGAGTTTATCGCTTAATAAGCCAGGATGGTGACAGGATGATGATGCCCATTAACGGCAAATTTTTGAAGAAATATTATGCCTAAAAAAAAAAGATCATTTACTGTCACGTCTGGTTCATAATCCCTAAAAGTATAACCATCCACTTGTTCAAGTTATGCATATGAGCACTTGGACTAGGCATGTGCAATTAGGCGTCTCTACCGAAATCTGATGATCCTGACCCGATCACCCAGTGTAAGTAGTTAAACACTTTCACCAAACTATCACTTTGCTCTAATGGAGAGCTTTACCGTGTTCAATAATTTTGATCCAGTTATTCTGGTATTAATCTAAGCTACGCAAATGAGCTTTAGATTATTTTACCAAGACTATGAGCTATTATTTGTTGCAAAAGAAAAATTTGTAGCCAACAGATAAAAAAATCAAAAGAATTATCTTTATTCATAAATCAAAAGAATAAAGTTACAAAAGAATGAAATAATTCAAAAGAATCATTGAGTTCCTTTTATTACAAAAGAATAAAGAATAAAAGGGAGTTATGGCTCTCCCAAAAACTTCAATTTATTTGTCGTCTCATCAATTACTCGACGGCGAGTCTCCTCCACAGAGTGTTGAGCCTGCCGGCGTAAATCATCGTCATTTATTGCCAGTTGATGGGCCAACCGCTGACGAGATTCTTCAATAGAGCAGCTCTTTATTATGACCTCTTGCTCGAGTTGTCCTTGTTGAAGGATCAGCTCTTCCCTTTTTCAACGGACTCTCCCAACCGAGACTCGCTGGCTGTTAAAATAGCCTGAGCTTTGGCGATAGTCTCCTTGGCTCTAAGGATGGCTGCCTGACTCCCCTCAATTTCTAAGTCCGCCATCTCCAGCCCCCTGAGAACCGACTCCTGGCTGGCTCGTAGTTCTGCCAACTCATGAGACCAATCTTCCTCTTGGCGCCTCAGCTCCTCCTGACGAGTTGTCAACTCTACTCGTAACCGCGCCACCTTAATCTCAGTGATCGCTTCCACATCCGCTTGGCGAACTGTGTTCAGCGTTTGCACCTGTTCTTCTAAGGCTTCTAGGTGGGCTCGATAAGGAGCTGCTTGGTCACTCCCTCCAATCCTCTCAATATTGTCCAGGTAACTGGCCAACATTGGGCGTCCGAGCTCAAGGAAATCTCTTCCGTCCAGGATCATCCCGATACACCTCCTTAGCAGCCGCATAAAATCGTTATCACTATGGTTGAAGAATTCCTCAAGAGGGTCCACAGTGTCCATATTTAGCACGGGCAGTACCAAGGAAGATGTAGCCGGAGGAGGAGTAGTTTCTGCAGGAGTCGATGAAGAAGCTCACCCCTGTACCAGACTCATAATATGCGGGGCCAGTAAAACCAATATTGACTTGGCAGAACTGGGAACCCGAGGAGAAATATCATCGGTACTAGTGAGACGAGCAACTCCACCAGCAGGGGTAGATGTTGGAGTGTCTTCGCCGAAAACCCCTCCTGTAACAGAAGTAGCTTCAAACGACAACTTCAAGTTGTCTTCGTCCCCTGTTGGCAAGCGAGCTGGAGCAGGTGGAGCTACCGGTGTCTCAATGGCCATTATCATTGATGGCATTAGCACAGCAGAATGAGGAGTAGCAGGCACGCCAACGACGACGGGGAAGGTATCCTCAGAGTAGACCGCTGGAGTTGGAGACGGTAAACTCGGAGATGGAGGAGCATCCTTGGGCACGACAGCATCAGTCCTATTATCACTCCCTAATTCATCAATGGGAGGAGTCGATGAAGGAACTGAGCATGTGGCAAGAGTAAAGTAGTCTGCGTCAAACTCGTTCACAGAACTACCCAATCCACCCACCGACCCAGTGGTGCCAGAGTAATCCACCAGCTCCTCGGACTCCATCATGGTAGTTGAGTGCATAGGAGAGTGAAGCTGACTACCTGCATCTCAGAAAACAAACAAGGTGTGTTACATATAATATAGGGAAAATGAACAAAATATAAAATATAAAATTTGAGAAAACTATACCAGGGGATACGAGTCCTGTGGTTGGACTTGTGGGAGGAGCTGTGGCCGACTCCAGAAGCACACCCATTTCGCTACCCAGAGGTAACATCGTAGTGTGTTCGGCAGATCCCGTGACCGGCAGGGTCGTAGCCTCAGTAGCACTGCAGATCTCGGCAGGCCTGTTCTCTTCTGCTGACCCAGAAGGTAGGGACGAAACAAGCAAGTCAGTGGCAAACTTGACCGCTGCCTCTTCAGGGATCACCAATGTTTCCCCGGCCGGCTTCCTTTTCTTCCGAGCTGGCTCACCCCTTACGGGCCCATGGCGTTTTATAGTCGGACTCCGAGATCGAGTCACAACAGGTGGGGGAGCACCACCAGCGTCGCCGTCATCATCAGCACCATCATCTCCGTCAGAGTCACCTGCATCTGGCGGATCAACTGCTGTGTCTAAGAACTCATCCATTCCCTTTACCCTCACTCTCTTGGCCCCTTTTCGGCAAGAGTAGAAGGCCTCTATCTCCTTACAGCAACTGTGGTTGATAGAGAAATTGGGTACTTCAGCATTCGCAATGTTGTACCAGGTGCAGAAGCTCAAAGTCGTATTTAAGTCTGGCACATTTTGGGGCAATGAGAATTCAGCTTCGGTTCCTCCAGCAACGAAATGGAACCAGCCCCGTGCTCCTGCAGATAGGTTCCCTTCATACGCCAGCCCCTTGTTCAGATTCCCTATAAAGAGCTGAGAATATCCGAATTGACGAGCAAATCGGCTAGGAATATATGGCTCTATATAGCACATAGTGTCCTGCCTATACACCAAGTGTCCGGGGCGAATATTTAATAGCCACCAGAAAGCCCCCGAAGATAAACTGGTAAAATTATTGGCTCCCAGAATATCTTTGAATTTAGATCCATACTCTCCTCCAGGGAAATCTGGGAAGCAGCAAAAGATCTCAGAGTTCTGGTGGTGGCGGAGTGTTTTTCGGATCACTGACATATAATAGCTCTTCCAAGTGGAGTGCTCGTACTTCTCGACGAAGAACGGTTTGTCGATCGGGTTGTAATCCGCAGCACTCATCAAAGACGAGCAGTGCATGACTAGCCACGTCATTAAATATGTGTAGGGCATCTCCACCCTGGGGTGCGGTGTCTTCACCGAAGCAGCTTCTTTTGCTGCTTTACCCTTTCCAGCTTTGCCTTTGTTCTTTTCTGCTGGCATGAAGCTGTTGCAGAGGGCCCGGAGTCCGCTCTGGAGGTTACTGACCATGGCTGGCAGGAGCCCGAATGGTCGTCCATAGGCCAATAGAACGGCTGAATAGACAACGTTCTTGCCAATGGCTTCCTTAGGTAATAAGGGGACGACACACCTCTTCAGTCATAACATTAAAAAGCCAGCAAGAAGACCCTTCTCCGAAATAGGAAATTGGACTTGATAATGGAAGCTCTGAAAGACCGTGTCAGGACTAAACCCTCCTTCATTTGACTTGGTCGTATATGTTGTGGCCTCTAGGTTGGAGATACGCTCCTTCACTTCCTCGATACTAACGGAAGGGCGTCCACGAATCATAGGGAGACTCTCTTTCAGATTGATGAAGAGATAGTCTGCCCACTTCTTATGGCCGATTCCCTGGTTCCTCACTCCAGCTAGATCAGCACAGATGTGATAATGACACATCATTTCGCAATAAGTTTGGTAGTTATGTTCATCCCTCGCCTTCAACATCTTCAATTCTTCAGCGGTAGGGATGTATTCTTCATAAGGGACCTCGCCCATTGATAACCCCGACACTTCGAACATCTCGTGGAGAGCAAATCCTAGCTCACCCACTGGTGTAAAGAAGATGTCAGTTTCGGGGTTGTACATCTCCAGTAGGCTAAAAAGGTTGTATGAACTTTGAGGCAAGCCGAAATAGACGTTTCTGATGGCTTTGTATAAGCCAAACTCCTTCAGAGTCTGTTCATGGGTGTCCAGCATATACTTGACGAGCCTGAACCACCACATGTTGCCCGATGAATGAATCCACCTGGGCATTCTGAAGTCTTTGGCAGGGTACTGTCCACCCTTGGCCAAGAATTCGCTAAGAAAAGTTTTAGCTCGAATTGGGACTTCACCAACCGGGTGCTCTTTGTAACTCTGCCAAGAAGAAGCCCAGTGACACACCTGGGGGGACCATCTTGGAAAGCCCCGTTTGCACCAAATTTGCCGATTGCGACCCCGTCATATTCACGAGTTAGCTCCCATTCTAACTCGCGATGAGATGATAACCTCTGGAGATATACCAGAGAGTAGCTGCGCTCCATATCAGGAAGGAACATCAGCAGGTCACCATTCGGATAAAGTCATTTGCTCTCTTCTTCAAAAAGAATCTCATCAGAATGCTCCATAGCGTCTCCAAAGAGGAACGCTGGTTTTTCCAACGCCTCTCGGTTCATGGCTTCAAAGAGAGCATCGGTAATAATCTCTCTTGCAGTCGCAGAACTGTATCTTATCAGTTTCTCCCTGCACTCTCTAAGACCTGGCCTGAAGGCAGGAAGGACAGTGGTGAAACGAAACTGGGTTGCTGAGTCTGCACCACCAACAAAGCCGAAGTGATGCCCTTGGGAGATTGGATCCACTGAGTAGCCAACTGCAAAAAAAGAATCAAGAGTTAGAAAAGTTGTTACAAAACTAGAAAATTTTCTAAGTATAGAGACGCGGAGTTAAATATAACTCCGCGCGAAGTTAAGAAAATAGCCTCGCGTTTTGACAAAACGCGAGGATGACAACACAACTTCACATTTGGATAATAAATGCGAAGCTAAGGGGATAACTCCGCGTTACAAAATGCGAAGCTAAATTTGTAACCTCGCGTGTTAATGCGATGGTTAACAAAGATAACTCCACGTTTACAAATGCAAAGATAACGCGATAGCTTCGCGTAGAAGAAGGCCAGAGGCCTTTCTTCTTCTCCAAGCCGTACGGCCGGAGTACGGCGATTTCGCCGGTTAGAAAGGTGATTGGCCGGTCAAAACCGAGCCAAATCTCTCCAAAATTGTCCTTAAATGTCCAAATCCAAGGGTTTTTACCTCCGATGGGTGCGGCAAACACAGCGTCGCCGCTGCAGCCGCTGCCACGGCTGCTGCCGCCGCTGCTTATGCCAGCTGCCGACGGCGAGGAAGCACGAGAGGAGGCACGAGTCTTGGGTGCCATTTGACTTGAAATCAACGAGAAATCAAGGAAGATTTGGAACAAAGTCGTTCGGGTCGCCGATCACCTGAATCTCTGGGTTCTTGAAATCTCTTCGAATGAAGTGAGAAAGAAGAAGAAGAGACTCTATTTAAATGAAAAAACTCGCCCCTTGGTATTCGGTACGAGGTTCGGTGCAATTACTGAGCAGTTACTTACTGAAATGCGAAGCTATTCAGTTCCGCGCAAGTATACAAAACGCGAAGATAACTTGGTATTCGAACTCCGTGTTTCAGTTTGAAGATCCAAAGTATTTCAAAATTTGCTAAATTCTAAGCCATTTTGAAAACTTTGGAGGGGGTTCTGTTGGCAATGAAAATTTCTAAGTAAAATGGAGTTTTCCACAACAGAACGCGGAGTTAATAAGTTAGCCCGCGCCTAGCTATTTTAGCCCCGCGTATGAGTAAAATGCGGAGCTAATCAATAGCTTCGCATTCTGATTTCCTAGCTCCGCATTAACTCTGCGTGGCAGATAAATCAGAATATAAATTGATTAAAATTAAGATTTGGGCTCATCCAAATACCCAAATTAAGTCCAATCAGAACTCTAAATCGAGAGATTTAAATCAAAACTAAGATATTTGATTGGAATCCTTGATGAATACAAATTCTATTTAGATAGAAACTCTCATATGGACCTAAGGCTATAAATACCGTCTTGAGGAAGCCTTGGGGGATCTTTTGGAAGTTTTTGTGAAGTTCGAGTTATGCGTGAGAGCCTTGAACGAATCAAAACCAGAGAAGATCATCCAAAGTCGGCCGGCATCTTTTTTATCAAGGGAGAGAAGACCTTCGTCGTCAGATCGTCAAAAAGAACTACTAGTTAGATCCCATCGCCACATAGATCCCACGTTCATTTTGTAAAAGAGAGCGATAAATATAAATCCTCTTGTTTGTTCTTTTCTTGTTCACTTTCATTGTAATTAAGTTATTTCAATAGAAGGAAAGCAAATTTCTACTGCGAATAAACTATTTGAAGAATTGAAATGAATAATAACAACAAGTGTATCACTCATTTCTAGATAACTCTATAGGTATGAAGGTTTATAGTGATATTTTAAATTAGGGATTATGATGTGTGTTGACACAGAATGAAAGAGTGATTGAATTTGGATCTTACCTTAAGCGTCCAGAGAAAAAGAAAAATGATGTTATGCTTGTAAATTTTTAAAGATTGGGAAGACATAAATATTGATGAATTACAATAATCGATATTGATAGACTTAGCAAAGTAAGTATAGCTGGCGAGGTTAACTAGGCAAATGAGTTAAGAGATAAAGAATAACTTGTGGATGAGTGAATATAAGAATATAAAAAGATCTTAGAATGCTGAGAATTTTGTAGAATTAGTTAAGTTGAAGGTAGAGGACAAGAAATTGATAATGAACTATAACTAAAGAAGATATTTTATCAAAAACGAATATGGCATTATATCTTATTACTTAAGTTAAGTCTATCTTTCCAAATGATTATCCTATTCTATTACTTTTTGTTGATCATTCCCATTTGATATTTTATAATTTTCATTGAATATTATCATAATACGATTCATGTCTTGAGCCTTTGTACACCACAAGTCTTATTGAGTCGGTGAGGCAATTGTAGAGATGTATTCTCTAATGCCAGCAATTACAGTCGCTTGTTAAGATTATTGTGTGTGATTGAATTTTGTAACTAGATATGAATTCATTTCTTATCTGGTATCTCTACCATTCACAGTCTTGTTATATCGGCATTGTAATAACTTAAATTTATTTTCTCTTTTAGGATATGTTGTAACATGTAATAAGTCTTTGGGAATAGACTCTACAAAAATATTTATCACTTGTATCTCACTCATTACTTAATCAGGATAGCATGGCACTCCAAATTGATAGCAACTATTCCGGATTAAACTCTATCTTGCTTTTACGTTCCTTCACCCAAATAAAATTTCGAGAATAAATTGAAAGTCTTATTTATCCATTAATATTCCTATCAAAAACAAAAATCGTTCATGATGTATTTCATGTATCATAATTAAGAAAGTACTTGGGTAAAGTACAGAGTAGTGGATCTATTAAAAGCGGATTTGAGATCGAGCCTAAAATATGAGAAACGACTTGTAACAATTATTAACCGATGGGAGAATGTCTTGAAAAATCAAGTAATACCATTAGTTCTTGTTTCGTAGGATACATAATCACTAAGAGGTTCCACTTGAAAACTAAAAAAAATATCATGATAAAGTGCCCTTAGCTTTTCTCATGATCAGGTATGCCAATTGAAATTATTTTTATCAGTAATATCTATATATAGTGGTGTGCCTTCCAATTTGAAATTTTGAGGACGAAATTCTTTTATTAGGTAGGTAGGATGTAACATCCCAAAATTCAAACTAACTGCATCTCTCTTTTTAGTTTGATCGTGCTGAATAAAGTTACTTAAGTCAAATTTGGACATCAAAATAAACTTCGATGAGCGTAACTTAAAATTTGTAACTCCAAATGACATTCGGTCTTCATGATAATTAGTTTTCTAATATTTAGAATTTTTAAAAATTATCCTTACGAGGCCAAAAAATACTCCTAAAATCGTTAATTTAATAATATTAAAATTATCCATCTAATTACTTTCGAATTTTAGTTCATTTATTTCGAACATCGAAACGGATAATTTTCTAGCACTCCTCTCGTTGAGTACTATGTTCTACATAAATGTAATACATTTGAAAAATAATTATTGGAGTCGTAAATAAAAAAATATTAAATAAATTAGAGATTACTTTATACACACTATTTCTAAAACAAATTCCTAAGAACATCCCTCACTATTATTTATGGGGTGCAATGTCTCCACCAAAATTTCGGTGGCAGAGAAGGATTGAAGTCTCACATGGGGGAGGTGTTCGGTGGTGAGGTGTCCAAGGGATGTTGAGGGCAAAAGAGGGGAAAAAATAAAAGAGAAATCTCACCACACTCATCTCACCCGAGCGCAAAAGGTGAATAATAAGCTCAGCTGCTTAGGTGTTTTGGAGGAAAGGAAAAAATAGAAGAAGAAAAAAAAAACGAGAGAGAAAGAAGAAGGAAAAATAAATCAAACCGAGGATTTATAATCAAGCTGAGGCAACAAACACTGTTATTTTTGTTTGTTTCTTTATTTAATTTATTTTTGTGTACGTGATTTATTTTACAAAATTGCTTGGTTTACATTTTGATTTATTGATTAATATTGAGAACTGAAGCAGAATAGTGGGTTAAAATTGATACATATAAATATGGTGATATTTGCTTATTTTTGGAAAAAAAAAAGTTTACGTATGGAAAATAAATTTCCATCATGCAAAAATAACTTGCATGGGCTTGAGAAACAAAGATTATTGCGTGTGCTTGAAACTGTGCATGCAAGAGAGAGAGAAAGAAAGAAAAAGAGAGAAAAGAGAGAAAAAGAGAGAAGAAGAAGAAGAAAAGAAAGAGAGAGAGAGAGAGAGAGAGAGAGAGAGAGTAAAAGAAAAGAAGAGGGAGTGCATGGGCTGGGCCGAGATAAGAAAGAAAAAAGAAAAGACAAAAAAGGGGGGATAGGCCTAGCCCAGCCCAGTAAAAGGAAAAAAAGAAAAAAATAGTGATTAGTGGACTTAGTGGACTTGGGCCAGAAAGGAAAAAGAAATAGAAAAAAAAAAATACCATTGGGCTTGGACTTGGGCCGGAAAAGAAAAAAAAACGGTTATATTTTTTATTAGACTTGGACTTGGACTGAATAGAGAAAAGAAGAAGAAGTAGTGGGCTCGATGGATTGATTGGGTTTGAACTTAACGGTTTGGACTTGGGCTTGGATTTAATTGGAAATAATTAATAAATTGGAGATACCAAAAAAATAATAATAACAGTAACAATAACAAAGTAAATCAATAATTGAGAGATTGGACCTGGACTTTAAATGGAAATTAATCAAGAAAAATATATAAATGTATAGGTTTTGAACCTAGAAAAGAAATAAGTCCATAAGTTTTGGCTTAGAAATAATACAGTATTATTGATGCGATTGGTTGACAAATTGGGCTATTAATTGATATTGAGAGCTAAACTATATTATTGAATTAATTTTAATAAAAATATTGTGTACTAATATTATTAAGATGACACGGATATCTAATTCATTATGCTACAAGTCATGTGTTTTGATATTATAAGTCATGTAGTATAATGCTACAAACTATATGCTATAACACTATAAGTCATGTGTGGTCGTGGAGATACAAACATGCTAATATGAATTGAAAAATAATTAAAGAAATGAAAAAAAATAAACAAACAAATATAAAATAAAATAAATCATGTTGTGATATTTGTAAATCATGTGCATAATGTATTATGAATTCGGAATGGGAGAAACTATACGATGAATAACATGATGCGTGGCGTATGATAATTGTTAATGATACAGTTTATGTGATGCATGACATGTAATTCATGGTATATATACACTCGAATCTAATACATGACATGTTTACATGAATTAATTTAATACTTGATACATGATGAGTATGATCATTCATGAGAATATAATAACAAGTTTCTTGTACCCTGATTGCATGGCATGAAGTATCTTTCTGATACATGTATACATAATCTTGAATCTTGATTCTTGAATTCTTATTTCTCATGATAAGGACATGTACACAGTTTGACTGGACAAGCCACGTGTTCCCATTAATTCATGTATATCGTGTATTATTAATATGGCGATTGAAAAAACTACATGATGGAAAAGAAATATATTGTATAAAAACCTTGTTAGCCAACTTATTGATTGAGGCAGGGATTTTTTTACTGCAGCGGCCTAGGTGATTACAGGATCATCAATTGATAATTGATACCAGAATAGTATGTCCATAACTGTAATACAATATGAAAATTAGATTGTTATGCCTAGCGGCATGTCATGATTCAGCACTATGAATATTGAGGCCGGGTCCCAGATGTGTACGTTCACTGTATAGTACGAAAATTTATTGTTATGCCTTGCGGCATGTCATGGTTCAGTACCATGAATATTGAGGCGGGTTCCGGATATACACGGACACTTATACAATACGAAAAACTACGCGCTATTTTATCCATAATTTAGTTTCAAATGCTAATAAGAACTTGACGCAAACTTGACATTTTTATATGATACTTACATGTTATTTCAAATGACATGCACAGTCTTATTTATTCTATTTTTTACTATTCACGTGACATGTTTAACCCCATCACGATTTAATTGCATATTTTATCTCTAGTACTGTGATAGTACATATATATTTTGCATATGTTACTTGCTGGTTTTAATCCCCTGAGTTTTGAACCCAGGTTTAGAAAGTAAAAAAAGAGAGCCAGTTCGAACTGAAGGCCCGCATGTCATTGACCAAACAGTAGGCAAGTGAAGCATCTTCTACAGACGTTTTGTGTGTGTGTGTGTGTATTTGTTTATATTTCTTTTTGCCCGGACACTACTTTCCTCTTTTGTGTTTATATTCAGAACAGTGTGCTATCTTATGTAGTTAACTTTTTGTATAAATGAAATATTTTCAGTTTAGACGTGTTATTTGTTCATCTGATTGTGGCAGTAGTTACGCTTATTCGAAGATCATGTGACTGTTGAGTTGTCTAATGCAAGTATTAAGTAGCATCCTATGTTTTGGAAAGCAGCTGAAAATGGAGGCGTTACAGAGTGGTATCAGATCTTAAATTTAGGTGGAAGATAATATGACTACTACCACATAAGAAAATATCTGTGACTTATTCTTAACAATTGTTCCTTATTTTTTAATATCTATCTGCTCTAGTGTTGTGCCTATCCTACCGTATCATATTTATTTGAAATATCTTTTTTTGGAATTTCATTATTAATTTCTATCTTGTCCATTGTGGAATAATATTGATCCAATTTTCAACCAATATGTCCCATGATTAATGGTAAAGATTTTTAAGCCAACTTGTTAAGTATGACTGGAAATGAATATGATGTCATCCTAAACATGAAATAGTAAAGTACCTTCCAAGCGGTGATAGAATACAGAAAAAAAGAGTAATATTTTAAATTCTTGATCATTCAGACTTTGTGTTTATTGGTGAAAGTCAATCTTTAGAACTAGCAGAATCTAATATGCTCTTAGGAGGAGATGTTTTGGAAGAAATAGAAGTAGGAAAAGAAATAATCTTAGTAGTATTATAAATTTTAGACATATTTTCTGAAGGGATACTTAAACCACCACCAGTAAGTACAGTACAATCTACTATTGATATTATCTCTGAAACTGAACCAGTTTGTAAGCGACTTTTTCGAATTGAAATTGTAGAATTAAAGAAAGTTAAGAGGCAAATAGATGAGATATTAAAGTTGGGTTTTGTGAGACCTAGTATTTCACCTTGGAGAGTTCCAGTATTATTAGCAGGAAAGAAGGATGGAAGTCAAAAATTATGTGTGATTATAGGGGTTTGAATATAATAACAATCAAGAATAAATATCCATTACCGAGGATAACTGATTTGTTTGATCAAAGAGGAGGAGCAAGAGTATTCTTGAAGATAGATCTTCATTCTAGATTTCATCAAGTAAGGGTCCGAGCAGAAGATATTCCAAAAACTGCATTTAGAACTCGAAATGGTGATTATGAATATTTGGTGATACCGTTTGGAGTGACTAATACTCCAGCAGTATTTGTTAATTTGATGAATCATATTTTTCTCAGTATCTAGATAAAAATTTATGGTGGTATTTATTGATGATATATTAGTCTACTCTAAGAATAGAAAAGAACATGCTAAGCAATTGAAAAAAAAAATTGCAGACTCTTAGAGAGCAGAAACTATATGGAAAATTGAACAAATGTGAAATTTGATTGGATAAATTCGTTTTTCTAATCATATAGTTTCTAGCTACAGTATATCAGCCGACCCTAAGAAGATATGAGCTATGATAGATTGGTATGTACCAAAATCAGTGTCGAAAATTCAGAGTTTTCTAGGACATCGGGTATTATTAAACATTTGTGTACGACCTAGCATGGCTGTACCACTTTAAACAAACATTCTAGAAAGGGAGTGGAATGTCTCTAGAAAAAATGTGTGACGAGGTATTTGAAGAATTGAAATGAAAACTAATAACAACAACCGTATCACTCATTTCCAGACAACCCTGGAGGCATAAAGGTTTATAGTGATGTTTTAAATTAGGGATTATAATATATGTTGACACAAAATGAAAGAGTTATTGAATTTGGATCTTACCCTTAAGCATCCTGAGAAAAAGAAAAACGATGTTATGCTTGTAAATTTTTAAAGATTGGGGAGACATAAATATTGATGAATTACAATAATCAATATTGATAGACTTAGCAGAGTAAGCATAGCTGGTGAGGTTAACTAGGCAAATGAGTTAAGAGATAAAGAATAACCTGTGGATGAGTGAATATAAGAATAAAAAAAGATCTTAGAATGCTGAAAATTTTGTAGAATTAGTTAAGTTGAAGGTAGAGGACAAGAAATTGATAATAAACTATAACTAAAGAAGACATTTTATCAAATAAGAATATGGCATTATATCTTGTTACTCAAGTTAAGTCTATCTTTCCAAATGATTGTCCTATTCTATTACTTTTTGTTAATCATTCTCATTTGACATTTTATATTTTTTATTTGAATATTATCATAATACGATTCATGTCTTGAGCCTTTACACATTACAAGTATTATTAAGTCAGCGAGTCAATTGTAGAGATGTATTCTCTAGCGCCAGCAATTATAGTCGCTTGATAAGATTATTGTGTATGATTAAATTTTGTAACTAATCATGAATTCATTTCTTATCTTGTATTTTTACCATTCACAATCTTATTATATCAGCATTGTAATAGCTTAAATTTATTTTCTCTTTTAGGATTTGTTACAACATGTAATAGGACTTTGGGAATAGATTCTATAAAAATATTTATCATTTGTATCTCACCCATTACTTAATCAGAATGATGTGACACTCTAAATTGGTAACAACTATTCCTAATTAAATTCTATCTTACTTTTGTGTTCCTTCATCCAAATAAGATTTCGAGAATAAATTGAAAGTCTTGTTTATCCATTATCATTCCTATCAAAAATAAAAATCGTTCATGATGTATTTCATGTATCATAATTGAGAAAGTGCTTAGGTAAACTACAGAATAGTGGATCTATTAAAAGCGGATTTGAGATCGGGCCTAAAATATGAGAACTGACTTGTAACAATTATTAACCGATGGGAGAATGTCTTGAAAAATCAAGTAATACCATTAGTTCTTGTTTCGTGGGATGCATAATCACTGAGAGGTTCAACTTAAAAAATAAAAAAAAAACATCATGATAAAGTGCCATTACCTTTTCTCATGACCAGGTACGCCAATTAAATTTATTTTTATCAGTAATATCTATATATTGTGGTGTGTCTTCCAATTTGAAATTTTGAGAACGAAATTATTTTGTTAGGTGGGTAGGATGTAATATTCCAAAATTCGAGCTATATGTATCCCTATTTTGAGTCTGATCGTGTTGAAAAAGTTACTGAATTCAAATTTGAACACCGAAATAAACTTCGGTGGGCGTAACTTAAAATCCATAATTCCAAATGACATTCGGTTCTCGTGATAATTAGTTTTCAAATATTTAGAGTTTTTAGAAATTTTCTTTACGAGACCGAAAAATACTTCCAAAATTGCGAATTTAATAATATTAAAATTATCCTTCTAATTACTTCGAAAATTTAGTTTATTTATTCTGACACCGAAATAACAAACAGATAATTTTCTAGCACTCTTATTATTAAGTACTATATCCTACATAAATCTAATAGAATTTGAAAAATATTTACCAGAACCGTAAATAATAAAATATTAAATAAATTGGAGATTACTTTATACCCACACTATTTCTAAAACAAATTCCTAAGGGCATCCCTCACTTTTATTTTGGTGGTGCGGTGTCTCCACCAAAATTTCGGTGACAGAGAAAGATTGAAGTGTCACAAGGAGGAGGTGTTTGGTGGTGAGGTGTCCAAAGGATGTTGAGGTCAAAAGAGGGGGAAAAAAGGAAAATCTCACTACACTCATCTCACCCAAGAGCAAAAGGAGAAGAATAAGCTCAACTGCTCAGGTGTTTTGGAGGAAAGAAAAAAAAAATAAGAAGAAAGAAAAAAAGAGAGAGAGAGAGAAAGAAGAAGGAAAAATAAATCAAACCGAGTATTCGTAATCAAGTTGAAACAAGTAACACTATTATTTTCGTTCGTTTCTTTATTTAATTTATATTTGTGTATGTGATTTATTTTGCAAAAATACTTGGTTCATATTTTGATCTATTGATTGATACTGAGAACTGAATGAGAATAGTGGGTCAAAACTGATATATATAAATATGGTGATATTTATTTATTTTTGAAAAAAAAAAAAGAGTTTACGTTTGGAAAATAAATTTCCACCATGCAAAAATAACTTGCATGGGCTTGAGAGAGAGATTATTGCATGGGCTTGAAACTGTGCATGAGAGGGAGAAAGACAGAAAAAGAGAGAAAAGAGAGAAAAAGAGAAAAGAAGAAAAGAAAGAAGAAAAAAAGAGAGAAGAAGAAAAGGAGAGGGAGTGCGTGGGCTGGGTGGAGATAAGAAAGAAAATGAAAAAGAAAAAGGAAAAACGAAAGGGGAACAGGGCCTGGCCCATCCAGTAAAAGAAAAAAAAAAGTGATTAGTGGGCTTAGTGGATTTGGGCCGGAAAGGAAAAAGAAAAAGAAAAAATAATAATATCACTGGGCTTGGACTTGAGCCAAAAAAGAAAAAAAAAGAAAAAAAAGGTTATATATTTTGATTGGGCTTGGATTTGGACTGAATAGAAAAAATAAGTAGAAGAAGAAGAAGTGAGCTCGATGGATTAATTGGGCTTGGACTTGAGAGATTGCATTTAGACTTGGACTTGAATTTAATTATAAACAATTGATGGATTGGAGAAAATAAAAATAATAACAGAAATAATAACAAAGTAAATCATTGATTGAGGGATTGGGCCTAGACTTTAAATGGAAATTAATTAAGAAAAATATATAAATGTATATTATTGAACCTAGAAAAGAAATAAGTCCATAAGTTTTAACTTAGAAATAATACAGTATTATTGATGCACTTGGTTGACAGATTGAGCTATTAATTGATATTGAAAATTGAACTAGATTATTGAATCAATTTTAATAAAAATATTGTGTACTAATATTATTAAGATAATACGAATATCTAATTCATTATGCTACAAGTCTTGTGTTTTGATATTATAAGTTATGTACTATAATGCTACAAACTATGTGTTATAATACTATAAATCATGTGCGGTCGTGGAGAAACAAGCATGTTAATATGAATTGAAAAATAATTAAAAAATAAAAAGAAAATAAACAAACAAATATAAAATAAAATAAAATAAATCATGTTATGATGTTTGTAAATCATGTGCATAAATGTATTATGAATCCGGAATTGGGGAAATTATACGATGAATAACATGATGTGTGACGTGTGATAATTGTTAATGATATGTACAGTTTATGTGATGCATAACACATAATTCATGGTATATATACACTCGAATCCAATACATGACATATTTACATGAATTTATTGAATACTTAATACATGATGAGTATGATCATTCATGAGAACATGATAACAAGTTTCTTGTACCTGATTACATGACATGAAGTATCTTTTTGATACGTGTGTATATGATCTTGAATCTTGATTCTTGAATTCTTATTTCTCGTGATAAGGACATGTACACAGTTTGGGGCCACGTGTTCCTATTAATTTATGTATATCATGTATTATTGACTTGAAGATTGAAAAAACTATATGATGGATAAGAACTATATTGTATAAAGAACTTGTTGGTCAGCTTATTGATTGAGACCGGGATTCTTTTACTGCAGCGGTCTGGATGATTACTGGATCACCAATATTAATAATTGATACACAGAATAGTATGTTCGTTATTGTAATACAATATAAAAATTGGATTGTTATGCATAGCGGCATGTCATAGTTCAGCGCGATGAATATTGAGGTCAAGTCCCGGATATGTACGGGCACTTGTACAGTATGGAAATTGATTGTTATGCCTAGCGGCATGTCATGATTCAGCGCCATGAATATTGAGACCAGGTCCCGGTATGTATGGGTACTTATACAATACGAAAAACTGTGCGCTATCTTATCCATCATTTAGTTTCAAATGCTAACAAGGATTTGACCCAGACTTGACATCTTTATAAGATACTTACTTGCTATTGCAAATGACATGCACAGTCTTAGTTATTATATTTTTTACTATTCATATGACATGTTTAACCCTATTATGATTTAATTGCATACTTTTTCTCCAGTACTGTGATATTACATATATATTTTTCTTGTATTACTTGCTGGGTTTAATCTCCTGGATTTTGAACGCAGGTTTAGAAAGCAAAGAAGGAGAGCCAGTTCCAACTGAAAGCCCGTATTTCATTGACCAGACAGTAGGCAAGTGAAGCACCATCTATAAACCCTTTGTATATATATTTGTTTATATTTTTTTTTTCCTGAACACTGCTTTCCTCTTTTTTGTTCATATTCAGAAAAGTGTGCTATCTTATGTAGTTAACTCTTTATACAAATGAAATATTTCCAGTTTCAGACGTGTTATTTTTTTATCTAATTGTTACAGTAGTTACGGTTATTCTAATATCATGTAACCGTTGGATTGTCTAGTGCAACTATTAAGTAGCGTTCTCCGTTTTTTAAAGCAGCTGAAAAATGGAGGCATTGCAGATTCACTTCATGAGCTAGCTACCTTCCTTTCCGACATGTGTTCCTTATCTAGGCTATATCTTTTAACGGCTTGAGCTGCAATTGAAGTCATTACCTAATCCAACGGACTCATATCATTGTGAAACATAATGTCGTTTCTACCCATCCAGATATTATAATTGGTGTAGATCAATGCAGTTTTGTCGAAACTGCTTCATACCCCTCGTGCCAAAACCAGTAGTTTTCTACTGCTCCCCCAATCATCCAAACTGGCAGATCTCAATTTTAGTTTAAGTTCCGCTTGATTGCCCTCTACAGCTCCATCGAGTATGTGCAAGACAACAATAGTTATTTTGGAAACATCTAATCCGGAACATCCCAAAACCAGTATGTGCACGTCAATCCTCAAATAGATTTAAGACTTTGTTATAAGTTACTTGGTTATGTTAAGAAGATAAAGAAAATATAATTATAAATGCATTTTCTGAGTGGGACCATCTTCTTCTTCATGTGTTTGCTTCGATATGATTTTGTAGCAAATGTTGGATTTGCTAGGTAACTACAGGAACATTGCAGTAAAATAAACATAAAAAAAAGAAGTCCGTGACGGAGAGAGAATGTAGTTTCAATTCTATTTTCCATTTTCATTTCTCGTGTGCAGTAAACCAAACAGCCCATTTGGATCCATGATTAGTGTCATATATTACATATTTATAACCATCATATTCTCTATTTTTATATATAAATAATATTACTCGGGTATTTTTAGTGTGTTTTTCAGATCAAATATATTTCTATAAGGATATGGTATGAAATCAGAGACGGATTAGGAAACCAAGTTCAGAAAGAGCTAAAGAGAAAAAAGCTAAAAAAATACGAAGCTAGAAGCTATTAAAGTGGAATCCAATCATGAAAAAGAGAAGAGAAAAGCTAGACAACTCTGCACTGCAAAGTAGAAGGGCAAAAGAGTAATTTTTTATATCATTTGGCAGCAATTGCCGTCATTTGGCGGCATTGTGGAGCCCACAAGAGCCAATTTTCTTTTGTGCTAAGTCATATGCGAATTAGAACTTCTCTGGAAAAAATAAAACTTTGATATTTGGCGGTCAACATCGCTATTTGGCGGCAAGACTTTTGATTTTGTAACTAGAATTTTTGTGAGGGTTTTGTTGTAATTTTGTAGTTATTCAGTTATAACTGGATTATGGTTTGGTAGTTTGAGGCCAATATATTAATCGTATCATTGTAAATTAGGGTTTTCTTATGCAATTTTGAGTTTAATAAAATTAGGAATTAACCGAAAAGGCGACTACAATACTTGAGCTCCAGAGGTATTTTATTTTTGTTCTTGTTGTTCTTTATAGGTAGGTTTATTTAATTTCTTTATTAGATAATTTTTATCACTTTCTAGTTAGGGCTTATACGTTTTTTATTTAGGTTTGCGTTAGTAGATTTTTTTTAATTAGTTTCTAGTATAGATCTTTAATTATTTTCTAGGAAAAATAGAATTTTCATGAATAAAAATATAATCTTATTAATTAGTATTATGCATGACTAATTTAGTTTAATTCTAGGATGTAGATGAAGTTAGGAAGCAACTACGTATTAATTTTATTTGTTTTCTTTCTAAAATAAAATAAAAAAGGATATGATTTTTCTATGAAATGATTAAAATACAATAACTCATAAATTAATATTTTGATAGGCTATACTTAATTTAAAATCTTTTGATAATCTTTACTTAGTTAGGGTTTGGGGTTATTAGTTTTGATTTTATTCATAGAATTATCTATCAATTTAGTTTGTTTTTATGAAAAGTCACATATTTGATGAGTTAGGGTACTTTAAATAAAAATTAAACTAAAAGATCACTTTTTATGAAAGGAAGAAGATAATATAAATAATATTTGTTTGTGAACTACTGAATTTTATATTCTAGGCTAATTAGAATAATCTAAAATTAAACTGAAATTCATTAGTTAGCTCAATAGAATAATAGGAATAATAACATAGCAAAATAATCTAGATCCCTATGAGAACGAGCTGTTTGCACTACAATTGACATTGTATACTTGCAGTTAGAGTTATCATATCAAGTTTTTGGTGTCGTTGCTTGAGATCAGCGGTATTTTCTTCTTCTTTTTTTCCTCTCGAGTTTTACAAGTTAATAGTATATGTTGAGTGTATAGGAATACTAAAGTATAGGTATATGGAGGCAAAAAGAACCAGAAGGGCAACAGGAATTAGTTACAAAAATCAGAGAGACGAAAGCCTGGTTTTGTCACCAATCAACGACTACGGTGAGTCTGTTTTTGTCATTTTTTCCTATTTCCAGTATTTAGTTCTGTTTTTCTTAAAAAACAGAGAAATCTCAACTTTTTCTTTTTCTTTTCCATCTCTCCATTCAAAAAAAACTTTAAAAAATATTTCAGAAGCAATTTTCTATATCTGGATGTCATCATTGTCGTGATCCATATTATGAGTATCATTAGTGTCTATAAATAGGAAATTCATTAGGTTTAGGTCATGATCAAATTTACACCACATAACATGAAGCTACGAGCATTTCATATCCACCAAATTCTAATTTTAGATGGATGAATTATTATAACTTTACATGCAATTAAGAGCCATATCAAAAAAGTCATCCTTCTGATCCTTTTTTCGTTGACCAATCATCTCCATATTCTAAACTCACTCATGAATAAGAGACTCAATTGGACGTAATAGATTAAAGATTAAAAAGATTAGAAGCGAAGTATACATGTCATGAAAATTTACCAACTACCAATTTACGAATATCATCAAATTTATACACATATTTATCATATCCACTATCAAATTTCACTCATGATCTCGAAATGCAATCATTCGAGTAAAGCAAGGAAGGTCACAATCATGAGACTAAGGAACGAACATGTAAAATAGAGGAAGGTATAGAAGTTTTGTTAAAATTATCCTCTCAAACTATATCTTATGTAAAAAAAATTTCTCAAAATGATTTCTCATTGTAAGCTTTCTAAAAAAATAATCATCTAATTATTGAACATATCTAACTCCAACGAGCAACCACTTCAGTCATCTTTTAAATTTGATATGATTAAAAAAGTGTCAAGTAATATTGTACATGATGAGTCAATGCTTTGATATTGTGATCAACATTATTCACACCATTGTACAAATAATGATGGAGAAACTGGTGATAAAAAAATTTGCTTGATTAGTTGTCCTGTAATGAGCTTGCTAGCGATACACTATTTTTTAATTCTTTTGATGAAAATTGTGAGAAATTTGTCAAGAAGAATTTTTATTCCTTCATAATGACTGGACTAATGATAAGTCTACTTGCATGGCATTTTTTTGAGAATTGTAATGATAAGTTTGAAGAAAATTTGTGTGACAAGTGCATAACACTAAAATAGTTGATGGAACTACAGAATAAAAAGATCATGATATTTGATGATTTGAAAGAGCCATCCAAAACTGAGTTCATAATTCCCCACATAAAAGTAAGTATGTTATTTCATATGTTAATAAGACCAAAATACTCAATAACATGAAAGATATTCATAGGTGGAATGTAGATGATGATAAATGTACGATTTTCAACTTCAAAATTTTGTCAATGATTAAAAGAAAGAAAGATAGATACAAATTGAGAAAAACCAAAAAATAGATAGAAATATTAAATACAAAATTGACAAAAAATATTAAGTTTATTCATATCAAGATATAAAAGGAGGCACTATAAAAGTGGAAAGCGATTAATAGGTCGTAACCGTTCCGTATATTAAAAACCGTATATTAAAAAGTGATCTCGATAAGATTGTCATCTTTCACGATGCTTATTTATTTATAAAATATTTTTCTTCTTTATTTTGTCACCCTTGGCTCATGTATAAGGGCATACATGAGTTTAGGTGTGGGGGAATGAATTAGTAAATTTTTTTATATTTTTATGGGTTTTATTTTTATTAGTTTTTTTTAGCCTACCCAAAATACTTGGGATAAAAGGCTTAGTTGTAGTTGTTGTTGTTGTTGTTGTTGTTGTTGTTGTTATTTTTATTAGTTTTTTTAGGATTTTAATTTTTATTAGTTTTTTTAGGATTTTTATTTTTATTTTTTAGTTTTTAGGATTTTTGGGTTTCTTTATTTTATTCTTTGGATAGTTTTTAAGGTATGTTAAAAAAAATTTAAAATCAAAAAAAATTAAAAAATTAAAAAAAATATTTTCAACAATAAATCGAGCTAATTACAAATAAAGGAATAAATTTATATTGAATATTTGATATAATACACTTAGAATTTTATGAAAAAATAAAATTTGAAAAATAAATACCGCTAATAGTAATTTTAATGTAAATATCCATCTATTATTCACTTCACAATGATTTAATAGATTAAGGACAAAAATCTTAATAATTGAGTAGTTTTTAATCTCTAAATAAAAAATATAAAAGAAAAAAAGGAATAAAGAGGTGACTGTTATTAAGACGATGATCCTTTATAAATAAATACATTTGTTAAGAATTACTAAGTAGTTGGATATTTGTGCCAAGTACGCGTGAATATTCACATGAACAGTATTTTAAGAGATAGAGTATGATCCGAGTACTTGGGTATGTAATACTCCAAAATTCGAGCTATCTGTATTGTTTTTTTTAGACCAGTGGTGCCAAATAAGTCAACCGAAATCAATTTTGGACACCGAAATAACTTTCGGTTAACGTAACTTTAAATCCACAAACACAAATGACATTCGGTCTTCGCGATTATTAGTTTTGTAATATTAAGGATTTTTAGAGATTTTTTCTTACGAGGCCGAAAAATACTCCCAAAATTGCTAATTTAATAATATTAAAATTATACTTCCAATTATTTCGGAATTTCAGTTCATTTATTCTGGATATCGAAATAACAAACGGATAATTTTGTAGTGTTTCCCTCGTCGAGCACTACATCCTACATAAATTTGATAGTATTTGGAGAATGTTACACGAAACCAAAATTATTAAATTATTAAATAAATAAATTTTTATTTAACATAATATCCTCCCCACCTCATTCTTTGCTATCAAGAGAAGGGGAGTTCGGTGGTGTGCTGTCGAGTGGAGAAAAGGGTGGCATTGAAATAAACTTTTCACCCGTTTATATAAACCACACCCTCTCTGTATCACTCTCTTCCTTGTCTTCTCCTCTCGGCCAAAACCAGCGGCAGAGAAGAAAAAAAAAAGAAAAAGAGAAAAAAATCCTGCTATTTTCGAGATCGAGCCAAATATTCGAGATCGAGCCGAGGCAAGTAATACTGCTATTTTCGTTCATTTTGTTATTTTATTTATATCTATTTTCGTTCATTTTTTTTTAATTTAATTTAAATTTGTGCACGTAAATTATCTTGTAAAAATACTTGGTTCATATTTTGGACCATTAACTGATATTGAAAACTGAACTGTATTAGTGGGTCAAGTTTGATATATATAAATATTATTATGTTTGCTTATTTTTTATTTATTTTTTTAAAAAATTACATACGTGAAATTAAATTCATACTCATGCAAAATAAAAAAAAAGAAAAAAAAACTTGCATGCAAAAATAATTCTGCATGGAAATTATTGGGCTCGGTTAAGAGAGAGAGAGAGAGAAAGAGAGTATGGGCTTGGGCTGTAGGAAAAAAGAGAGAGAGAGAGAGAGAGAGAGAGAGAGATCATGGGCCTTGCCCAGCCCAGAAGGGAAAAAAAAGAAAAAGAAAAGAAAAAAAATAGTGAACGGGACCTGGCACGGCCCAAAGAAAATAACGGGAAAAAAAGAGAGAGAGAGAGAGAGAGATCATGGGCCTGGGCTGCAGAAAAAAGTAAAAAATAAAATAAAACTGGGCTTGATGGACTTGGGCTAGGAAAAAAAAATAATAATAACAGTGGGCCCGGCCCAGTCTTGTAAAAGAAAAAAATAAAATAAAAATAAAATAGAAGGAAGAAATGAGCTTGGGCCAGGAAAGAAAAAGACATAAAAATAATAATAACAGTAGGCTTGGGTTTGACAGAAAAGAAAAAATAAAATAAAAATAAGTGGGAATTTAGAGAAATTGGTGATGAGTATCATATATTGTATTTTTCCTTCCATACTTTATCTATTTTTGTATATAAATAAATACTACTCTAGTATTTTTAGTGTCTTTTGCAGGTAATCCGAATTATACAAGGAGAAAGCATGAAACCAGAGTTGGAGTAGGAAATCAGAGTCCGAAAAGTTTCTAAAGTGGGCAAAACTACGAGACTATGATTCTACAGAGACTCCAAGTCAAATACAGTCAGGAATATCAAACAATCAAGACAAGAAGTTCACGCAGAAAAAGTTTAAATAAATTTAGGCTTAACGGAGCCGCTAATTAGCGGGTTTTACCGCTAAATAGAGGCCCAATATGGGTCCCTATAGCTGCTTTTTCTCACACGGATTTTTTGTAATTTAGTGGTCTTGTGGTTCTGCTAGAAATAGGGTTTTATTTCCGAGGCCTATATATTGGCCGACCCTTGTATTTTGACGGGATGCTGGAATTTCTGTATTCGATTTTTCTTATCAAAAAAGTTGGGGTTTTTACTGAAGGTCGACGGCCACAACACCGTGTCCAGAGTTAACCCATTGTTCTTGAGAATTTTTACTTGCTTTCTGCATAGATTTAATTGCTTTCTATTTTAGGGTTTACCGCTTTCTAGATTAGGGTTTATCATTTTATGAATAAAAATTTGATCTTCTTTAGTAAAAATCATGAGTAGCTAATTAGATTAGCTCTAGGATGTAGATGAAGCTAAGATCCACCATGAAATTATTTTCTAATATTTTTCTTCTTAAATAAAATTGATAAAGCCATGATTTTTCAAATGAAAGATTAAAATACAAGGACCCGAAGTTTAAAACTTTGATAGGTTATACTTGAATTAGGATTCTTTATAATCTATGCTTAGTTAGGGATTGGGGTTGCTGGTTTTGTCTTTTTATTTGAATTATCTAAAAGATTTAGTTTATTTTTATAAGAAGTAGCATCTTTTGATGAGCTATACTTGCACAACACTTGATAGCTCATGCTTAGGGCACTTTAAGTAAAAATTAAACTAAAAAAATTGAATTTTTATGATAGAAGAAAATAATAGAAGTAAGAACATGGTTGGAAATTAGTGGATTCTATATTCTAGGCTACTTAGATTAATCCGACTTCAACCTAGAACCTTTGGTTAGTCCGTTAAACTATAGAGAAAGTAAGAATGCAGAAACACCTTAGATCCCTGTGAGACGACCTGTACAGCACTACAACGATATTGTGCGCTTGCAGTAAATTTAATACATCAAGTTTTTGGCGCCGTTGCCGGGGATCGACGGTTTTTCTTACTTTTTCTGGCATTTTACGGGTTAACAGTGTGTGTGAGTGTGCAGGAAATAGAAATTGCAGAGACAGAAAGATTTAAAGAATTGGAATAGCCTCTGGACCAAGTGGGAAAAAGCAGAAAGTCAAATTCGTTATTTTAGCCGCTATTCAGCGGCTATCACCTCTATTTAGCAGCCCACGAGGTACGTTCTGAGCCCAAAGTTTCTCTGTTTCTGTAGTTTTGTTTCCTGGTTCTGTAGAAAAATTAAAAAAATAAAAATAAAAATAAAATAAATTAGGAACAGTAAAAATCATATTTTTATTTGATCATATCTATTCCACCGTTTTATCTCTCCACCACACCCCACTTCTTGCATTAGTTTAGGAAGTTCACGCATACGCTCACGGTCGCTGGTTCATGCCACATTGGACTCGTGATCAATTTGGTCAACTTGTGAGATCAGATTTGTTCATGGGAGACAAGATAGACCAACCGATCCCGATCCTTCAGGATCGATGTTACCCGTTACGTACATCATTACCATCATGCATCAAACTTCCACACGTATCGGGTAATCACTATGAACTGAAACCGCAGTACATTAGTATGCTTCCTAAATTCACTGGTTCTGATTCAGAAGATACATATCTTTTTATCAGTGAATTTCAAGAAGTATGCGTAATGATTAAACTGTAAAATTTATCGGAGGACGCAATTAAGCTCCGCTTCATCCCTTTTGCACTTAAAGATAATGCCAAGAAGTGGTTGTACAGTATGCCTACTGATTAAATCACTACTTGGGATGAATTCGTTACAGTGTTTCTCAAGAAGTATTATCCCACGCACAAGACAGCAAGAATCAGAAATCAAATTAATCAATTTCGTCAACTGCCAGGAGAACCCTTCTGGAAATATTTAGAACGGTTTAAGAATTTATTAGCTCAGTGTCCCTACCATGCGATAGAAAAGTGGCGGTTGTGTCAAATCGTGTACGAAGGACTCGATTACACATCCAAAACTCTTCTTGAGTCCATGTATCAGGGGGAGTTCATGAGAAAGAATGAGGATGAAGCATGGGACTTTCTTGAAGATCTATAGTGGAAGACTATGCAGTGGGAGAGTCTCACTGAGAAGCCCAGTGCATCAACTTCTACACATAAGGGTGGGATCCATAACGTCGACAGCTCTATAGCTGCTGAAGCTAAGATTGCAGCCCTTATGAGGAGAATTGAGGCATTGGAGACTCCTAGTTCTCCATCGGTGGGTCGGATAAATCAAATTCAAGTTCTCACATGCTTTAATTGCGGAACTCCGAATCATGTTATGGAGCAGTGTCCATTATTACATAATCTCATGGGTCCCACACTTGAGCAGGCTAACGCCTTATATCAACAACCCATGAACAATTCTTATGCTCCTACATACAATCCTATCTGGAGGAATCATCCAAATCTATCATGGGGTCAAGGGCAATATCAGGGGGCCCCCAACCCTAACATGCAATCTCCAGCCAATGATCAGTTCCCAAGACCAAATATGGGTGCTTATCAACACCCAAACGCTTCAAATCATGGGAACAACCAGAATAGACCACCTGTGCAAAACCACTCATATTCACAACAGGGGTCTAATAATGAACAAGAAAAGCGACTTCAGTTACTTGAGAAGCACGTTGAAAATCTTCTCAAGTCTCATTCCAAGTTTGACACGCATATGTCCAATCTTAACACACACATGGAACATCTTATGAAAATATCAGCTGATTTTATTCAACAGGTCAGCAACTGCTCGTGAACTCTCAATCTATTAAAAATGTAGAGCAGCAGGTTGGACAATTAGTGAGTCAGATGAGTGAACGTGGCCAGGGTACCTTTCCAATTCAACCCATAACGAACTCTAATGCCAGTTCCTCAAACTCCAATCAGTCTCATGTCCACCAATGCAATGCCATTCACACTCTTAGATCTGGCAAGCAAGTGGACAATAATGTAGCCTTGCCCCCTGATCCCACTCCTATTATCTCGCAGGCTACATCATCTCTTCCACCCCTTTCTCCACAACCTTCTCCATCACCTCCATCACCGTCACATACTCATTTGGAAGAACCTGTTCCTAAGCCAAAAGCACCATATCCAAATCGGCTTAGGAAGCCTTCACCGCAAATAGAGAAGATTCTCAAAACATTTCAGCAGGTGAAGGTTAATATTCCACTCCTAGACATTATACAACAGGTTCCTAGTTATGCTAAGTTCCTCAAGGATTTGTGTACTAAGAAACGAGCAAGAAACGTTCCTGAGAAAGTTTTTCTTGATGCAAATATATCACATATCCTTTCTAACTCCTTACCTATCAAGTACAAAGATCCAGGTTCCCCTACAATCTCATGCACTATTGGGAACACTACATTTGATAGGGCATTGCTTGATTTAGGGGCAAGTGTCAACTTGCTTCCTTACAATGTTTATCAGTAACTGGATTTAGGAAAACTTTAACCTACCAAGGTCACATTACAGCTAGCTGATCGTTCAATCAAGAGACCACTTGGTATGGTTAAAGATGTGCTCATTAAGGTCGGCGAGTTTATCTTTCCTGTAGACTTTATTGTCTTAAAAACTGAGCCGATCTCCAATCCACTGAATCAAATTCCTGTTATCTTGGGTAGACCATTCCTTGCAATATCAAATGCATTAATTGATTGTAGGAGTGGCCTCATGAAATTATCGTTTGGGAATAGACTGTGGCATTGAACATATTTAATATGGATGAGCATGCAACGAGCTCCCTCATTGAGGTCAACATGATTCACGGTTTGCATTCTCATTTGACCTCTTGCACTGATGATGAACCCTCATTTGAGCAAATGTTCAAAGATGAGCTCATGTTATTAGAAGAATTGGCACATACTAATTTTATTTATGATGATACTTGTGCAAGTGTGCCATCGATTTATGAGCAAACTTTTGAGGATTTGTTTGCAGAGGAGCTCGCATTACTTCTTGAGTTAGAAGAGCCACCACCACATTCACTTGATCATATAACACTCTTCTCACCTCATGATATTTCTACATGTATGCTTGTTACTAACGATGATTGGCATGTTTATAATAAAGAATTCTTTAACCCAATTGCTAATGCTTACATGTGGATAAAGAAAAAGCGAGGGCGGCATAAGTTACAGACAGGTAACATCGTGACTTGTAGGAGGATGAGGAGATATAATAATGCACCAACTTCACGTTTAAAACGCACACATTATGAAAGTGGGAAGCGATCGAGAGGTCGTAACCGCTTTTCATGCGTTAATAGGGTGATGATATTGAGATCGTAACTTTTACGACTCTCATTATTTGTATAGTATTTTTATAATAGTTTTCATATTTCTTTTACCACACTTGGTTTGTGTATGAGGGCATACACAAGTTTAGGTGTGGGGGAGGGTATTAGGAGATTTTTATTTTATTTTTATCTTTATTTTTAGGATTTTTAGGATTATTTTTTTAGGTTTTTGGGTTTCTTTATTTTCACTTTGGGTAGTTTTTAGGGTGACCAACAAAAAAAAACTAACTTAAAAAAAGAGATAAAAAAAATATTTGTTTTCATCAATAGATCAAACTAATTACAGATAAAGGAACAAATTTAGATTTGAAATTGGATATGAGAGTAGATTGGACATACACTTTGAATTTTATGAAAAAAAAATTAAAATCCAAAAAATAAATATCGCTAACAGTAGTTTTGAGGCAATTATACATCTATTTTTCACTTCACAATAGTTTATTAAGTTAAGGATAAAGATGATAACGAATTAGTAAGTCTTCTCTCTCTAAAAAAAAAAAAGAAGTGAGAATAAAATAATGGGATGCGCCTGGTATTAAGGCAATAGCCTCAAGAGTGAAAAAAAAATAGTATGATTCAAGTAATCGGGTATTTTGCGCCTAAGTAAGCGTAAATATTCGCATGAAAGGTGAAATATTCTTAAAGAAAAAAAAAGAGTATGAACTGAGTAATCGGGTATGTTGCGCCTAAGCAAGCGTGAATATTCGCATGAAAGGTGAAATATTCTTAAAAAGAAAACTGTTATGAGAGAGTAGATGAATCATGAATTAGAGTTGGAGTCTAAAACCAAAGTAGACTATCACACATGCACGTAGATGTATAGGAGCCAATAGATTATCTGTTAGTAGGTATTGAAAGATAAGATTTAAATTTTTGATTAAAATGATAAGTGTATCTGATATGATGCTCGAATTAAAAATTGATAATCTAAATGCGTTCTTGAGTTTGTATATTAGTGAAACCAATTGATGAAAATATTATAAAAAAAAAAAGATTTTTTCTTTCTTTTGTATAAAATTTTTATTTTTCTTGATTTTTGGTTATCCTTATTTTTCTTTTTTTTATTCCTTAATCTATTTTCTTCTTGAATTTTGTGGGTATATTCACTGCAAACCCTCACGAGACACAACTCGTCCACTAGGATAACCTAGGGGTTTAAAGGCTTGTCGCACGTGCTAAGTGCAATCGCGATTCCTGCGAAAGTGAGTTAGGATTTTTGTTTTTCTTTTTCAGTTTAGGTTTTGCTCGAGGACTACTAAAAGATAGGTGTGCGGGTGTGATGAGTATCATATATTGTATTTTTCCTTCCATACTTTATCTTTTTTTGTATATAAATAAATACTACTCTGGTATTTTTAGTGTCTTTTGCAGGTAATCTGAATTATACAAGGAGAAAGCATGAAACCAGAGTTTGACTAGGAAATCAGAGTCCGAAAAGTTTCTAAAGTGGGCAAGACTACGAGACTATGATTCTACAGAGACCCAAAGTCAAATACAGTCAGGAATATCAAACAATCAAGACAAGAAGTTCACGCAGAAAAAGTTTAAATAAATTTAGGCTTAACGGAGCCTCTAATTAGCGGGTTTTACAGCTAACTAGCGGCCCAATATGGGTCCCTATAGCTGCTTTTTCTCACACGGATTTTTTGTAATTTAGTGGTCTTGTGGTTCTGCTAGAAATAGGGTTTTATTTCCGAGGCCTATATATTTGCCGACCCTTATATTTTGACGGGATGCTGGAATTTTTGTATTCGATTTTTCTTATCAATAAAGTTGGGATTTTTACTGAAGGTCAACGGCCACAACACCGTGTCCAGAGGTAACCCATTGTTCTTGAGAATTTTTACTTGCTTTCTGCATAGATTTAATTGCTTTCTATTTTAGGGTTTACCGCTTTCTAGATTAGGGTTTATCATTTTATGAATAAAAATTTGATCTTCCTTAGTAAAAATCATGAGTAGCTAATTAGATTAGCTCTAGGATGTAGATGAAGCTAAGATCCACCATGAAATTATTTTCTAATATTTTTCTTCTTAAATAAAATTGATAAAGCCATGATTTTTCAAATGAAAGATTAAAATACAAGGACCCGAAGTTTAGAACTTTGATAGGTTATACTTGAATTAGGATTCTTGATAATCTATGCTTAGTTAGGGATTGGGGTTGCTGGTTTTGTCTTTTTATTTGAATTATCTAAAAGATTTAGTTTATTTTTATAAGAAGTAGCATATTTTGATGAGCTATACTTGCACAACACTTGATAGCTCATGCTTAGGGCACTTTAAGTAAAAATTAAACTAAAAAGATTGAATTTTTATGATAGAAGAAAATAATAGAAGTAAGAACATGGTTGGAAATTAGTGGATTCTATATCCTAGGCTACTTAGATTAATCCGACTTCAACCTAGAACCTTTGGTTAGTCCGTTGAACTATAGAGAAAGTAAGAACACAGAAACACTTTAGATCCCTGTGAGACGACCTGTACAGTGTTACAACGATACTGTGCGCTTGCAGTAAATATAATACATCAATTGGGTTGGGCTTAGTTTGGATTAATTGGAAATAATTGATAGATAGAAATTATTATTACATGATTCACTTGATTCCCAAATTGGATTATTGATTGGTATTAAGAATTGAACCAATTGTGTACTAATATATCATGTGTTAATTTATCATGCTACAAGTCATGTGCTTTAATATTACATGTCATGTTCTTTGATATTACAAGTCATGTGTTTTACATACCATGTGCTTTGATATTACAAGTCATGTGTTTTACATGTCATGTACTTTGATATTAATAGTCATGTGTTTTACATTTCATGTGCTTTGATATTACAAGTCATGTGTTTAATATTACAGATCATGTGTTATGATACTACATGTCATGTACAGTCATGAAAATACAAGCATGTTATCATGAATTGAAAAACAATTAAAGAAGGAAAAGGAAAAAAAGTAAACAAATAAATGTAAAATATTTTTTTTCATGTGCATAATTCATTATGAATACGGGGACAGGAGAAACTATATGATAGATAAGAGCCTTACCGTATAAGGATTGATTATATTGTTAGGCCGGGATTCTTTTACTGTAGCGGCCTGGGTGATTACTTGATCACTAATTGATATTTACCCAGAGTGGTATGTCCGTTACTGTAATATAGTACGGAACTTGATTGTAGTGCCTAGCGGCATGTCATGGTTCAGCGCTATGAATATTGTGGCCGGGTCCCAGGTATACCCGGGTAGTTATACGACAATGGAGAATAACGCTATCTTATCCATTAATACACTTTTTATAATTAAATTGGACGATGACTGAGACCAATAGAATATATGATTAAATAGATAGAGTAGTTATTGTCATGTTTATTTATTTATGTATTTATTTATGCTTGCCTTCATGTTAATTTATATGTTGCCTTCATGTTAATTTATATGCACACAAACAACACTGACATAAACATGCTCATGCACACTGATATTCATGTACTATGATAGTACACAATTTCTCTTTTTAAATGTGTTACTTGCTGAGTTTAATCCCCTGAATTTTGAACCCAGATTTGGAACGTGAAGAAGGGGATCCAGCCCTAGTTGAAGACCCGTACTTTGTTGGAGATATCGAGTAACAATAGGCAAGTGAAGTACCCCTGGAGAACTTTTGTATATTTTGTTTATATTTCCTTTTCTCTGGGCACTGTTTTTCTCTTTGACTCTTTTGTATTCATATTTAAAGCAGTGTGCCATTTTATAAAATAAACTCTTTGTATAAAAGAAATCATTTCAGTTTCAGACATGTTATTTATTCATGTGATTGTGCCAGTAGTTACGGTTATTCTAAAATCCTGTGACTGTCGGGTTGTCTAATGGAAGTATAAGTAACGTCCTCCGTTTTGGGAAGCAGTTGAAAAACGGGAGCGTTACAGGTTGATATTAGAGCCTAGGTTTAGGTAGAAGACCATATGACTACTGCCACATAAGAACATATCTGTGACTTATTGGTAAATATTGTTTCTTATTCTTTGATACCTATCAGACCTAGTATCGTGCCTATCCAATTATTTTCTATTCGTTTGAGGTATCTATCTTGAATTCTTTTTATTGATTCTTATCTGGTCCGTTACAGAATAATGTCGACCCGATCACCTGCAAGTACGAGTGCAAGTCCGATAGATGATACGTCTGATCTTAGGAGCCTAGTACAAAGAGTAGCACAGATGCAGGAGACCACGACAATGATATTAGAAAGAATGTTGCAGTCTAAAAAGCCAGAAAGGACCGGAATGGTGTCGGACTTTTGGAGACTGCAGCCATCGGTATTTTCTAGGACAAAAGGACCATTGAAAGCTGAACAGTGGATTGTAGATATAGAGAATCTTCTAAGAGCTGCAAGAATTCCTAAAGAAAATCGAGTAGAGGTAGTGTGTATTAAGTTGACTGATATAGCTAGAACATAGTGGCTTGCTGAAGAAGTAAAGTATAAGGAACCTCTAACCTGGGAGAAGTTTGTGGAAGCATTTCTTACCAGATTCTTACATGCATCAGCAAGGCAGGAAATGAGAAAGAAATTTCTTACACTACAGCAAGGAGATCGGACTGTAAATGCCTATGCTGCAGAGTTCGTGAGGCTCAGTCGATTCGCTTCAAACCTGGTAGCTGATGAAGAGGAGCGAGCACATATGTTCCAACAAGGATTGAGTTATCATCTAAGGGAGCATCTAGCAGGTCATAACTATAGGACTTACTCGGAGATGTTTGAAGCAGCGTGTCGCCTGGAGCAAGTAGCCAAGGAAGGGAGGCCGACGACATTTAAAAGGTCATTTAATCAGGGAGCAAGTTCTTCCCAGAGATTTGGAGGCCCTCCGGCAAAGCAACAAGCAGTGGTTAATAATGAAAGTTTTTTAGTATGCAATTTCTGCAATAAGCCGGGGCATGTTTAGAAGTAGTGTAGAAGAGCTTTAGGGCTATGTCTGATATGTGGATCAACAGATCATCAGATAACTAATTGTCCAAGAGGACAGTTAAGGCAACAACCAGCAGGCGAAGTTCCTTATCAGCCAGCATTGAGACCAGCTGTTGTGGGACCACAGAATCGGAGGACTGAAGGACCGAACTAGAAGAGATCCTTGGCGACACAACAACAAGCCTATACCAAAGCCCAAAGAGGAGCAGGACAGAGACAGGGACAGGTTAGATTAATGGATGTTGAGCAGGCTCAGACCACTAGGGGAGTCGTGGCAAGTACGATTTTAGTTGGCAATACACCAGCAACTGCTATATTTGATTCTGGAGCTTCACACTATTTTATCTCTATCATGTTTGTTTCCCGCAATTCTATTGATTTTGCAATCTTAACTGCAGGGTGGAACATTAAGACTGGGAACGGTAATATCATGACTAATAGGGAATGTAGGCTATGTCCCTTAGTGATTAAGGGAAGAGAATTTTATGCCAACTTGTTTGTTATCAACGGAGGAGGATATGATATTATCTTAGGTATGGATTGGTTGAGTAGCTTCCATGTAGTGATAGATTGTAGGAAAAAAAGGGTAATATTTCAGATTCCTGGTTGTTCGGAGTTTGAATTTATTGGTGGAAGTCAATCTCTAGAACCAGCTAAATCTAAGGTGTTTCCAAAAGGAGGAGTTTTGGAGGCTATGGAAGTAGGAGAAGGAATGATCCCAGTAATATCATAATTCTTAGATATATTTCCTAAAAAAATATCTGGACTACCACCACTACGAGTAGTAGAATTTATTATTGATATTATCCCTGGAGCTGAACCAGTTTGTAGGCTACCTTATCGAATGGGAGTTGTAGAGCTAGAAGAAATTAAGAAACAAGTAGATGAGCTACTAAAATTGGGTTTTGTGAGGCCCAGTGTTTCACCTTAGGGAGCTCCAGTGTTATTAGTAAGAAAGAATGATGGGAGTCAAAGACTGTGTGTGGACTATAGATATTTGAATGCAATAACAATCAAAAACAAATATCCATTACCAAGAATAACTGATCTGTTTGATCAATTGGGTGGAGCAAGGGTATTTTCGAGGATAGATCTTCGTTCTAGAGTCCATCAGGTAAGGGTCCGAACAGAAGATATTTCAAAAACTATATTTAGAACCAGATATGGTCATTATGAATATTTAGTGATACCATTTGGAGTGACTAATGCTCCAGCAGTGTTTATGAATCTGATGAACCATGTTTTTTCTCAGTATCTGGATAAATTTGTAGTAGTGTTTATTGATGATATATTAATCTAGTCCAAGAATAAAGAAGAGCATGCTGAGCAATTGAGAACAGTTTTACAAATCTTAAAGAGCAGAAGTTATATGGAAAACAGAGCAAATGTGAATTTTGGTTGGATAAGGTTGCTTTCTTGGGTCACATAGTTTCAGGAGATGGTGTATCAACTGATCCTAAGAAGATAGAAGCTGTAATGGATTGGCCTGTACTGAAATAATTGTCGGAAATTCAGAGTTTTCTGGGGTTGGCTGGATATTATAGGCGATTTGTATAAAACTTTTCAAAAACGCATCTCCTCTAACTAAATTGGTTAGGAAAGGAGTGGAATATGTCTAGACAGAGGAATGCAATAAGGCATTTGGAGAATTAAAACGGAGACTGATAACAGCACCAATGTTGGCAATTCCAGACAATTCTAGGAAAATAAAGGTCTATAGTGATGCTTCAAAATAGTATAGTGATGCTTCAAAATAGGGATTGGGATGTGTATTGACACATAATGAAAGAGTAATTGAGTTTGCATCAAAATAGTTGAGACCCCATGAGAGAAATTATCCAACTCATGACTTGGAGTTAGCAGCGGTGATTCATACTTTGAAGATTTGGAGATATTACTTACTGGAACAAAAGGTAGAGGTATATACTGATCATAAAAGTTTGAAGTATATTTTCACTCAAAAGGAACTGAATATAAGGCAGAGACGATAGTTGGAGTTAGTAGCAGATTATGACTTGGAGATTAAATATCATCCAGGGAGGATTAATATTGTGCCAGATGCACTAAGTAGGAAACCTGCAGTGGAGAGATTAACTCAGCAAAATGAACTTTTAATGGAGATGCAAATAATGGAATTGGAGGTAATTTTACCAAGAGTGACAGCACAATTTATGGAGATACAATTACAGTCACCATTGATAGAGCAAATTAAGTAAACTCAAGTTGGAGATGAAGATTTTCAGAAACTAAATAACAAAATGGAAGCGGGTAAGAGACCAGAAATGAAAATGTACTCAGATAGAGCTATTAGATTCAAGGAAAAATTAAGGGTGCCGAAGGGGGAAGTAAGAGATAGAATTTTACAAGAAGCTCATAGATCAACATATTCTATTCATCCTGGGAGCAATAAGATATACAAAGATATGAAAAAGTATTTCTGGTGGCCAGGCATGAAGAAAGAGATTGCCAGATATGTATCTAGATGTTCTACTTGCCAGCAAGTGAAGGTTGAGTATCAAAGAACAGCTGGATTGCTCCAACCATTAGCAATACCGAGTGGAAGTGGGAACAAATATCGATGGATTTTGTTACAGGCTTACCTAAGGGCACCAATGGCAATAATGCAATTTGGGTAATTGTGGACCGACTGACTAAATCGGCTCATTTCATTCCATTTAGAGTTGGTCAGTCAACAGAAATATTAGCCAAAAGATTTATGCAAGAAATAGTTAGATTGCATGGAGTCCTAGCCAGGATTGTATCAGATCGAGATACAAGGTTCAGATCATACTATTGGGAGAAATTAATGGATAGTTTGGGGACATATTTGGATCTATCTTCAGCTTATCATCTACAAACAGATGGTCAATCAGAACGGACTATCCAAGTACTTGAAAATATGCTTAGGGCATGCATGTTGGATTTTGGTGGATCTTAGGAAGACTATTTGTATATGGTGGAATTTACTTATAATAATAGTTATCAGAAGAGTATCAAAATGGCACCATTTGAAGATTTATATGGACGAAAATGCAGATCTCCATTATGTTGGGACGAGGTTGGAGAACGAAGTATTTTAGGGCCAGAGTTGATTACTCAAGTAACAGAGCAAGTGAAGGTTATCAGAGAACACATGAAGGTGGCTCAAGATAGACAAAAGAAATGGGCAAATCAACGTAGAAAATCACTGGAGTTTGAAGTAGGAGATAAAATTAAGATATCCCCGATAAAGGGTGTGATTAGATTTGGTAAGAAAGGAAAGCTCAATCCAAGATACATCGGACCATTTGAGATCGTGGAGAGGATTGGAAGTCTTGCCTACCGATTATCATTACCAGTAGAGATGGAAACTGTTCATAATATGTTCCATGTATCACAACTGAGGAAATATTTGGGTGAAGAGCACAAAGTGGTGGATCTGTCTGAGGTAAATTTGAAATCAGACCTAAAGTATGAGAAGCATCTCGTAGAAATTATTGGCCGACGGGAGAAGGTCTTTAAAAATAAAGTGATACCATTGGTTCTTGTTTCCTGGGACACACAATCGCCAAGAGATTCAACTTGAGAGCTTGAAAGGGACATCAGGACAAAGTACCCATACCTTTTCTCATGATCAGGTATGTCAATTGAACTTATTTTTATATCAGTAGGTACCTGTAAATACAAGCACATCTTTTAATTTGAAATTTCGAGGACGAAATTTCTTTTGTTAGGTGGGTAGAATGTAATACCCCAAAATTCGAGCTATCTGTATTATTTTTTTAGACCAGTGGTGCCGAATAAGTCAACCGAAGTCAATTTGGGACACCGAAATAACTTTCGGTTAACGTAACTTTAAATCCACAAACACAAATGACATTCGGTCTTCGCGATTATTAATTTTGTAATATTTAGGATTTTTAGAGATTTTTCTTACGAGGCCGAAAAATACACCCAAAATTGCTAATTTAATAATATTAAAATTATTCTTCCAATTACTTCGGAATTTCGGTTCATTTATTCTGGACATCGAAACAACAAACGGATAATTTTGTAGTGTTCTCCTCGTCGAGCACTACGTCCTACATAAATTTGATAGTATTTGGAGAATGTTACACGAAACCGAAATTATTAAATTATTAAATAAATAAATTTTTATTTAACATAATATCTTCCCCACCTCATTCTTTGTTGTCAAGAGAAGGGGAGTTCGGTGGTGTGTTGTCGAGTGGAGAAAAGAGTGGCATTGAAATAAACTTTTCACCCTTTTAAATAAACCACACCCTGCCACACCCTCCCACACCCTCTCTGTATCACTCTCTTCCCTCTCTTCTCCTCTCGGCCAAAACCAGCAGCAGAGAAGAAAAAAAAAGAAAAAGAGAAAAAAATAAAATAAAATCAAACCGATCCGAGGATTCAAACCAAATATTCGAGATCGAGCCGAGGCAAGTAATACAGCTATTTTCGTTCATTTCGTTATTTTATTTATATCTATTTTCGTTCGTTTTTTTTTTCTTTTTTATTTAATTTAAATTTGTGCACGTAAATTATCTTGTAAAAATACTTGATTCATATTTTGGACCATTAACTGATATTGAAAACTGAACTGTATTAGTGGGTCAAGTTTGATATATATAAATATTATTATGTTTGCTTATTTTTTATTTTTTTTAAAAAAAATTACATACGTGAAATTAAATTCATACTCATGCAAAATATAAAAAAAAGAAAAAAAACTTGCATGCAAAAATAATTCTGCATGGAAATTATTGGGCTCGGTTAAGAGAGAGAGAGAGAGAGCATGGGCCTAGGCTGTAGGGAAAAAGAAAAAAGAGAGAGAGAGAGAGATCATGGGCCTGGCCCAGCCCAGAAGGGAAAAAAAGGAAAAGAAAAGGAAAAGAAAAAATAGTGAACTGGGCCTGGCCCGACCCAAAGAAAATAAAGGAAAAAAAAAAAAGAAAAGAGAGAGAGAGATTATGGGCCTGGGCTGCAGAAAAAAATAAAAATAAAATAAAACTGGGCTTGATGGACTTGGGCTAGGGAAAAAAATAATAATAATAACAGTGGTCCGGCCCAGTCTTGTAAAAGAAAAAAATAAAATAAAAATAAAATAGAAGGAAGAAATGAGCTTGGGCAGTGAAAGAAAAAGACATAAAAATAATAATAACAGTAGACTTGGGCTTGACAGAAAAGAAAAAATAAAATAAAAATAAGTGAGAATTTAGAGCGATTGGGTTTGAGCTTGTTTGGATTAATTGGAAATAAGTGATATATAGAAATTATTATTACATGATTCACTTGATTTCCAAATTGGGTTATTGATTGGTATTAAGAATTGAACCAATTGTGTACTAATATATCATGTGTTAATTTATCATGCTACAAGTCATGTGCTTTAATATTACATTTCATGTGTTTTGATATTACAAGTCATGTGTTTTACATACCATGTGCTTTGATATTACAAGTCATGTGTTTTACATGTCATGTACTTTGATATTACTAGTTATGTGTTTTACATTTCATGTGCTTTGATATTACAAGTCATGTGTTTAATATTACAGATCATGTGTTATGATACTACATGTCATGTACAGTCATGGAAATGCAAGCATGTTATCATGAATTAAAAAA
The DNA here is from genome assembly GCA_036321105.1 of Dracaena cambodiana. Lineage (NCBI taxonomy): Eukaryota > Viridiplantae > Streptophyta > Magnoliopsida > Asparagales > Asparagaceae > Dracaena > Dracaena cambodiana. Next base: position 25,820,794 of record JAYEPQ010000015.1, read on the forward strand.
CAATTAAAAAAGGAAAAGAAAAAAGTAAACAAATAAATGTAAAATAAATTCTTTCATGTGCATAATTCATTATGAACATGGGGATGGGAGAAACTATATGATGGATAAGAGTTTTATTGTATAAAGATTGATTGTATTGTTAGGGCCGGGATTCTTTTACTACAGCGGTCTGGGTGATTACTGAATCACCAATTGATATTTACCTAGAGTGATATGTCCGTTACTGTAATACAGTACGGAACTTGATTGTAGTGCCTAGCGGCATGTCATGGTTCAGCGCCATGAATATTGTGGCCGGGTCCCGGGTATACACGGGCACTTATATGACAATGGAGAATAGCGCTATCTTATCCATTAATACACTTTTTATAATTAAATTGGACGATGACTGAGACCAATAGAATATATGATTAAATAGATAGAGTAGTTATTGTCATGTTTATTTATTTATGCATTTATTTATAATTGCCTTCATGTTAATTTATATGTTGCCTTCATGTTAATTTATATGCACACAAACAATACTGACATAAATATGCTCATGCACACTGATATTCCTGTACTATGATAGTACATAATTTCTCTTTTTAAATGCATTACTTGCTGGGTTTAATCCTCTGGGTTTTGAACCCAGATTTGGAACGTGAAGAAGGGGATCCAGCCCCAGTTGAAGACCCGTACTTCGTTGGACATATCGAGTGACAATAGACAAGCGAAGTACCCCTGGAGAACTTTTGTATATTTTGTTTATATTTCCTTTTGTCTGAGCACTGCTTTTCTCTTTGACTCTTTTGTGTTCATATTTAAAGCAGTGTGCCGTTTTATGTATTAAACTCTTTGTATAAAAAAATCATTTCAGTTTCAGACATGTTATTTATTCATCTGATTGTGGCAGTAGTTATGGTTATTCTAAGATCCTGTGACTGTTGGGTTGTCTAGTAGAAGTAATAAGTAACGTCCTCCGTTTTGGGAAGCAGCTGAAAAACGGGGCCGTTACAGGGTATTTGTGCCTAAGTACGTGATTATTTGCATGAAAGGTAAAATATTCAAAGAAAAAAAAAAGGAAAAAGTAAACAAAAAAATTATTTAAAGAGAAAAGATGAATCATGAGTTAGAATTTGAGTCCAAAACGAAATAAACTATTACATGTGCACGTAGATATATAGGAGACAAAGAATTATTTATTAAACATACTAAAAAATAGAATTTAAATATTTGATTGAAATAATAAGTGCATTTGATATATGATACTTGACTTGAAAAATTGATAATCTAAATACATTCTTTATTTTGTGTATAAGTAAGATTAATTGTAGAAAATACTAAAAATAATTTTTTCTTTCTTTTGTATAATTTTTTTTGTTTTTCTTAATTTTTGGTTATCTTTATTTTTATTTTCTTTATTCCCTAATTTTCCTTTTCACAAATTTTGTGGGTATATTCACTATAAAGCCTCACGAGACACAACTCGTCCAGTAGGGTAACCTAGGGGTTTAACGATTTGTTGAACATGCTAAATACAACTGCAATTCTTGCAAAAATGAGTTAATATCTTTTTATTTTTAGATCTAGATTTTGCTCGAGAACTAACAAACGATAGGTGTGGGAATGTAATAAGTGTCATATATTGTATATTTATAGTTCTCATATTCTTTCTTTTGTATATAAAAAATTCTACTCAGGTATTTTTAGTGTGTTTTTCATATCAAACCTATTTTTATAAGGATATGGCACGAAATTAGAGACGGATTAGGAAACCAAATTCAAAGGAAACCAAATTCAAAAAGAGCTAAAGAGATGAAAGCTATATAAACACAAAGATAGAAACCATTAAAGTGGAATCTAGTTATGAAAAAGAGAAGAAAAAAATTAGACAACTCTGCACTATAAAGCAGAAGGGCAAAAGAATAATTTTTGCCGCCATTTGGTGGTATTATGGAGCCTACATGAGTTAATTTTCTTTATGTTGAGTCATATGCGAATTAGGACTTTTCTGAAAAAATAAAAGCTCCACTATTTAGTAGTCAATACCGGTATTTGGCAGTAAGACTTTTGATTCTGTAACTGAAATTTTTGTAAGGGTTTTGTTGTAATTTTATAGTTATTCAGTTATAACTGGATTAGGGTTTGTTAGTCTGAGACCTATATATTAGCCGTATCCTTGTAAATTAGGGTTTTCTTATACAATTTTGAGATTAATAAAATTAGAATTTAACCGAAGGAGTGACGATCACAATACCTGCGCTCCAGAGGTATTTTATTTCTATTATTTTTGTTCTTCATAGATAGATTTATTTTAATTTCTTTATTAGATAATTTTTATCGCTTTCTAGTTAGCGCTTATACACTTTTTATTTAGGTTTGCTTTAGTAGATAGTTTTTAATTAGTTTCTAGTATAGATCTTTAATTGATTTCTAGGGAAAATAGGATTTTTATTTGCTTTCATGAATAAAAATAGAAAATTGTTAACTAGTATTATGTGTAACTAATTTAGTTTTGTTCTTGGATGTAGAGGAAGTTAGGAATCAACCATGTTAAGTTTATTGGTCTTTTATCTAAAATAAAATTAAAAAGACATGTTTTTTCTATGAAAATATTAAAATACAATAACTCGTAGATTAATACTTTGATTGGTTATACTTAAGTTAAATCTTTTGATAGCCTATCATTAGGGTTTGGGGTTATTGGTTTTGATTTTATTCATAAAATTATATATCGATTTAATTTGTTTTTATGACAAGTCAAATATTTGATGATTTATATTTGTATACTACTTAATAGCTCATGCTTAGGGTATTTTAAATAAAGATTAAACTAAAAGATAACTTTTTATGCTTTAAATAAAGATTAAACTAAAAAATTACATTTTATGAAAGGAAAAAGATAATATAAATAATATTTGATTGTGAACTATACTGGATTATATATTCTATGCTAATTAGAATAATCTAAAACCAAACTAGAATTTATTAGTTAGTTCGTTATAATAATAGGAATAGTAAAATAGCAAAATACTCTAGATCTCTGTGGAAACGACTTGTTTACGCTACAATAGATATCGTGCGCTTGCAGTTAGAATTATCATATTAAGTTTTTAGCGCCGTTGCGGGTGATCGCCCGTGTTTTCTTTTATTTTTTTTCTTGAGTTTTGCAAGTTCACAATGTGTGTTGAGTATGAAAAGATACTAAATTACATGTACATGGAGGCAAAAAAAAAGGGGGGTTTTACATATCGATCGCTTAAATCTTTAAAAATTGAATATTGATTCCTGAAAACTTCATATTTTGATTTTAGTTCTCAAAATATTTAAGTTTTACAATTTTAGTCTCCCGGATCACTTCCGTTGGATAAGTTAACTTTTTTGTCCGAAATACCTGTTGTACCCCTAGAATGAGGGAAAAGTCAGTTATTTCCTTCCCTTATCTCTTTCTCTCCTACTCCTCTCTTCCTCTTTTCTTGTTGGGTTCACATCTCGATCCTCCTCTCTCTCTCTCTCTCTTCTTGATTGTGTTTTCCTTCCTTCTTCCCCTGTTAACTTTCTGTTGATGCTCGAACCACCACCCTTGAATCTTGACGCTCGGAGGTGAGGTAGAAGAAGAATATGGGAGGGGGAAAAAATTCCTCTAGTACAGATTTTCAGGGCAAGTATCTTTCTTAAGGAAAACATAGAGTGATAATTGAATACATTAGCATAATTTAACATGCATGGCTTGAAAGTGAATTACTCAAAACATTTCAACTGACATAATGAAAGTCTGTAGATTAGAGAAATATATAAATAAAGCCAGAAATTGGTTGACTAAATCAAGTTAAATATAGCAAGGCAACCTTTATATCAGTTAAATTCAAACTCAAAATAGATCGTAAGTGAAGAAGAAACAGTAATATAGTTGATAGGGGAAAAAATGATTTGTAGGAGAAGTTAGATGTAACAGTAAATGGTTCAAACATGAAAGACGAGCTGATGCATTACATTATTATATTGTCCATTCTCTGATTCAATCACACTCTCCTTCCTTCTTCCTCTTCTTCATCTTCGGCCTCCACCAATTCTCTACTGCTAAGTGTGAAAATCAACTGCGGCGGACTCAGGCCTTGGGTACTATCAAGAATCTTCTTCAAAAAATTGATTACTTTGCTCCTCTCCTCACCTTCTCCTTCGCTCTGCAGCTAATCAGCTGATCCCGAACGCAGTTGCTGATGTTGTTCTGCTGATTGGTCAATTTCTGCAGTAGCCTACAATTCAAGATCAGTAAGAACTCGAAAATTTGGCTAATCTAGTAGAAAGCTGCTTGTTGCCGATGTTTGAAGGCGAAGGTTCTATCAATCTGCTTGTTGCCGATGTTCTGAAAAGCAGAGATTTCTCTCCTGTTCTCGTGGCATCTTTATCTCGTCATCGCTTAAAGGCCTGCCATCATTCGACCACAGAAAGAAACACACGTAATAAGAAAAAAAGCATCAATGCTGGATATCTTCTCTATGAGGAGATTGTTACAACAATTTCTTTTATTTTGCTTCTGTAATCTAGTAATCATAATTAATACAATTTCTATCAAATGAGCTGCAACATTCTACAAAATTTGGCAAGCAGGCTCAAAATTATACAACTTAGATATTTAGATTCCAAAATTAAATCCTATTTGAGCTCAATTTCTTAAAATAAAAACTCTCAAATTACCTGCATCCGAGATGCAGCACTTGTACATTAACCCCCTTCTCTCTATCATGCCTGCTCCCTGAGCTCCCACTGCTGTCACTCGACCTCGAATTCCTCCCCCCTCTATCGATTGACTTCCGAGTTGTCTGAAATGGCGATGACACGACCAGTTCAATCCTTCTCCTCTCTTCTGTAAGCTCTCCATATTCGAATACGAGAACAGTAGAATTTGGCTAATCTAGTAGAAAAGTAGCAGAAAAAGAGCTCACCTGGGTTTGAATCTGGCTGTTCTTTTGAACCTTGTTGCCATTGTTTTTTTTTTTACTTTAAACGGCGGGATATAGCCCTCCGCGTTCCATTAAAGAGAGAATAACAGAACAAAAGTATTCAGGGCTCACAGAAGATATGGCCCAATAATAAGCTTACAATGCAAAGATTAAAAAGTACTAATATAAAAAAGAAACAAAAACAAAATAAAACTACAATGAGCCAGCAAATGAGATATTCTTTGATCAGTCCATCCACCCTCGCTTCTCTGGCATATTTCCTACTCCTCATCTGGCGAAGTGTCATCAGTATTATTTCCGGAAGAGCCGCTTGATAAATGAAGTTTTTTCTCATCTGAGAGATCACCTGCCCAAATAATAAAATCATGCACGGTGAGTCTTGTACAATACTCAATAGAATGATATTTATCATTAAATAATCTATTATTTCGCTCTCTCCATATATTCTAGTAAAATGCCGCAATAACACTTTTAAGCCTATGACTATTATTATCCCCCCTATCAAATCTCTTCCAGATGATTTCATCTAAGGCACTGTCGATACTCAATCCTAATGCCTTAGTACACGACTGCCATGTATTTTTAGAGAACGAGCAATTACATATGATGTGTTCGCTTGATTCCGCCTCCCTCTTGCATAACACACAGATGTTGGGGCCACACCAGCCTCTTTTCTGTAGTTTTGGCCAGGTCAGGAGAGCATCTTTACAAGTTAGCCAAAGAAACAATCTGACCTTCTGAGGGCATTTAACTCTCCAGATCCATGACGTATTAGCAGATATGACTCCACCGTTTATGAAGTGTCGGTATGGATCTTTCACTGTGAAGTTACCATTTTTCTTCCATCTCCAAATTGGTCTATCCTCTTCTGATGGAGAGGGGGCTACATCGTGCAGGGTCTGTTTAAGCAATCTTATTCTAACAAAATCCTATCCAGATAAAGTCGTTGAATTCCACCTCCATCTTGAACGACCCCAATAGTCACAAACCCTGGCATTTTTATCATTCACTTTTTGAAAGATATCTGGATATAATATCTTTAAAGGGAGTTGCGAACACCATCTGTCATGCCAAAAGGCTATCTTATTCCCCTTTCCCAGTTTGTATTCTAAACTGTGACAAATTAAATGTCGTACACTTAACATCCCCTTCCAAAATGTCGAAGTATTATACTTCTGCTTCGTTTCCCTATGCAACGTACCTCCCTTCGGGTCATACTTGTTGAGTAATAACTTCTGAAGCGAACCCCAGTACCTCGTAATTAGATGCCACCACCATTTGGTCATCATGGACATGTTAAAGGTCCTGAGATCAATGACCTCTAAGCCTCCTACCTCTTTTGGCCTACACACTTGTCCCAATGGGACTAGGTGATATTTGTTAGATGAAGTATCAACCCCATTCCAAAGAAATCTTTTCCTTATCTGGTCAATTTTCTCTCTCACCCATCTTGGCATTATAAAAAGGGACATTAAATATAATGGGAGTGAGGAGAGTACTGCATTGAGCATCACAACCTTCCCGCCCAATGACATGTATTTTCCTTTCCATCCTTCCAAATTTTTCTCAAAACAGTCCAAGAGGGGGAGCCAGTCCTTTATCGAAGGTTTTCCAGATTTCACCAGTACTCCTAAGTATGTGATCGGGAGATGCTCATCCTTACAGCGAAACACCTCCCTAATCAATTGCATAGATAAGTTTCTTGCACCCAAGCAAATCATCGAACTCTTCGTAAAGTTTATTTTTAGACCCGACCATGCCTCATAACAACAGATGGCCCATTTTAAAGTTATAGCCTCTCGAATGTTGTCCCTCCCAAAAATCAGCGTATCGTCTGCATATTGTAAGTTTACAAAGAGTATGTTGGGCGCCCCTGGAAGCCCTGCTATCTCTTCTTTCTTCTTCAACTTCTGAAGCATAGAATTTAAACCATTTGCTATCAAAACAAATAATAGTGGAGAGAGGGGATCACCTTGCCTCAGACCCTCTTCAGTAGTATTTCCTTTCCCACTGTATCGTTTACTATGACTTGTGCTCTTCCGGAATACATCCAAGCATCAATCCATAATCTCTATTTCGCCCCAAATCCCCTATGTCTGAGAGTCTCCCTCAGGCAATTCCAATCCACTATGTCATATGCTTTTTCAAAATCGAGCTTCAACATGAAACCATTTACTTTTTATTTCTTACACTGGTGGATGACTTCGTATGTCGTAGCTACCCCTTCTAAGATGTTTCTGCCTGCGATAAAACCCGTTTGATAGTCCTTTACCAATAGCTGGAGTTTCGGTGCCAATCTGTTAGCCAGAACTTTGGACACTATCTTGATAGAGTTATTCAACAATGCAATCGGTTTGTAATCACCAATTTGACCCGGCGAGCACTTTTTTGGTATAAGGGTAATGACCGAGCAGTTGATTATATCTAGTCTGCTTTTCCCTTGAAATACCTCTTCCATTAGCCCAACTAAGTCCCTCTTGACATGTTCCCAAAATAATTTAAAAAAGAAAAGAGGAAATCCATCCGGACCTGGCGCCTTATCCTGGCCTAGCTCCCATACTGCTCTTTTAATCTCCTCCTCCCGAAATTCTTCTTCAAGATCTGCTAGCTCCACCTCCTTTTCCCAAGCTTCTTCATTCATCTGAACATGAAATGTGTTTGCTCTGCCAAACAAACTCTTAAAATGATGATATACGTGTTCCTGCAGCGCATCCCTGCTAACTTGTCTATCCTTCACCGTTAGCTGATGTATTTTGTTCATTCTATGTCGCATGTTTGCCCATCTATGGAAAAATGCAGTATTTGCATCTCCCTCCTTTAGCCAAGTAGCATTAGCTCTCTGCCTCCATCGTATCTCCTTCCTCTTATATAGTTCTTCAAGTTTTCGTCTTAGCTGTAGGAGTCTTCTGTTCTCATCCAACGATAGGTTGCGACTTTCTTCCACTTTTTCTAAAACGTCCATCTCTTTCAAAATGTCATCCTTTTCGCTCCTTCCTTCTCTTCGGAGGCGCCTTTCCCATCTCCATAAGGCCTTCCGTAAACGACGCAGTTTAATACAGATATTTGTTGCTGCATCTCTGGCTCCTGTATGATGATCCCAACTTTTTCTAATCAGATCGTGGACTTCCTTATATTCCAGCCACCATTTCTCTAAGTGGAAACGCTTCTGCGAGTTTTGTATCTTCTCTCCAGTAGAAAGTATGAGTGGATTGTGATCTGAGGTTGGCCGCGGGAGGGAACAAATCTCGGCTAGGAAAATTTCGTTTCCCAAGTATCCGAGACTAGTATCCTATCCAATTTAGCCAGAACTGGGTTGAGCCTCATATTGGACTATGTGAATAGTCGGTCTGCCAGTGGTAGATCTATGAGGTCAGTTGGCTAATGATGTTATTGAACTCCTGCCTATCTTTACGTGATCGGTCTTCTCCTTTCCGTTCATTAGCAAATCGAGTGATATTAAAATCCCCTCCTAAAATCCACGGGTCATCATATATGCTTTTGATTGTTGCAAGTTCCTTCCAGAATTGAGTACGCAAGTCTCTCTCATTTGGTCCATATACCACAGTTACCACCTGGACCCACCCATCCGATAATCTCCTCATCCGAACTGTCAAAGAATACTCTCCTGCCCAGGAATTCAGAATCTGATAGTTTTTATTGATCCCAATTATGTCCCACCTGATGCTTCCCTTGCATCCAATATGCAGAAATTATAGAATTTCTTAGAAGCAATTGAACCCAAAACCCGAGGATCCGGATTAGATAGTTTTGTCTCCTCCATACACACAATATCAATCTTATTGGCGCGTATTACTTCCGCCACCATTCGCCGTTTAACCGGGTTCCCCAACCCTCTAGCATTCCAAAAAATACACTTCATTAAAATAATTGAGTTTCTTCTCCATAAACAGCCCTAACCTGTGCACTAAGGCGAAATGGCCTCCTTCTGGTCTTCTAAAGACACAGCCTCTAGGTTTTTTAACCTTTTAATAGTATGTAATTGGTCATTGTTTCCTAATTGGTCATTGTTTCCTACCCCCAACTCAATATCGCATGTATGAGCCAAAGCAATTAATACATCATCAGGCACATAATTAAGAATATTAAACTCAAGATTAGTAGTACCTGGAGCAGGATCCTCCAAAACAGCCTTTCGTTTAGTTGCTGCCATTGCCGCCTGGCCCAGCTGGTACTGTTGGCCACCTCTTTTCTCTTCCAATCTTTTGCTCTTCCTGGATGGTGTGATCAAGGACTTAGCATCTCCACCCTGGCCTGTTAAGACTTCCAGCCTATCTTACTCTGCCACCTCTCCCTTATCCCGCATCCTCTCTTCGTCCTGAAGCTGGGTATCTGTTTCTTCTGTCTGAGTTCTCTTCGAAGTGGCAATCGCTGGAAGGATTGTTTCCGTTGTGTCTTGCTCGATTCCATCTTCTGCTGTGTCCTCCTCTATCCTCAATGATACCTGTGCTTCTCTACTGAGCCTCCTCGATATTTTCCTGATACGTTTAGGTAGCCTGGAGGGTTGTCTCTTCCTGATATGCTTCTTTTGTTTCAAGTTCTCTTTATGCATAATATTTTCGAGGAGTTTGGCCATAGTATCCCTTGCAAAATCTTTGTCAAAGTTGTTTAAAGTTGTAAGTAAGTCAGTGTATTCCATATTTTTCTCAGAAAAATCCTGACCAAACTTTAGCTGCCTTCTGGAGCTCCCTTCGCCATTTGCTCTGATTATTTCTTCTAGTTCATCCGCTCCACCCTTATTGCTGTTTTCCTTTGCTAAGACCATAGCTGGGTATTGAGTTCCATCCAAGCCCATCTTGTCTAGCTTTGTAGAATTAAAACTTTCTCCCACTACAATTTGCTTGTTGATCCCTACTAATTTTCCAAAATTAATACAGGTCTCTTCTAAGCACCCATCAGTCATTTGGGTCTCTTTTGGCTCTCCCAAAGAAACATGGGTCCCACTCAGATTTCCTACCATTAATTTCTCCCCTCCTACTTCCCCCTGAGAGTGGGATCCATCACCCTGATCTTCGAATTGACTAAAACACCATTTTCCACTCTTCTTACTCTCTAAACTTTTCCCTGAGCCCCCATATATGTGGGGCCCATTATTAAAGTGATCTCCCACTATCCGAGGGCTAAAGGACTCCTTCTATTCTCCACACTTCCCTAGCCGCGAGTTGTCTCCATCATCTCGAGACTCCTCCCCACTCTCTGCGCTTTTCTGACTTCCTTCCCCACCTCCTCCCTTTCGAGTACTGCTTTTTTCCGTTTTTCCCTTCTGTTGCAGATCCGGCCTCCCTGGATAGGCTTCTCTTGCGACGACAGGTAGGGTTGTTGTCTTCTCCTCCAAGGTAAGAGCACTGAGCTCTTTAGTATCCAAAAAAAAGTTTCCCATCTCCGTCCCTCCTCAAGATTCCGAAGTTGGAGCCTTTTTCATCGAAGACCAATGGATCACCAGGTAACCGCACCATTTCCCCTTCCTGAGGATCTTTTTACTTCCCCATCCGAAAGTTAGGGTTTTGACTTGCCTTGCTTGGAAACGCGTGGGAAGAGGGCTCCTGCATGCCAGTCGGCGGAGGTAGTTGCCCCTCAACCCCCGTTCTTTCTTGATTTATGCGGGTCATCTTTCCATTTCTGAAAGGTGGTACTACTCTAGTCTCTATTTGTTGGTTGACAGGCGGTGTTGTCGAGGTGATCCCCTTCGCCGTTTTCGAACTGCTCCCCACTCTTTTCCATGTAAAACTTCGTCTTTTTCTGGCGGGGAGGTGAATTGTCCCGGTCGACGGCCGATCGGGACTCCCGATCTCGCCGGTGACCGTGACGTTCTCAAGACCCACCGCTGACGAAATGTTCTTGACAATTTTGTGTGTTATTTTTATTCTGATTGTGTAGAGCAGTCCACCCAGGACCGCGGTGAACTGCGGTGGGATCGCCGTTAGGTTATCACAGCCAACCCTAACTCTAGCGCAGTCCAATTTTCGTTTTAGACTGGTATCTTCATCAATGTCGATAATGTGGGCAAATTTGACGAACATCTTACTAATGTCCATTCTATTCCAGTGGTGAACCGGCAGGCCTCGGATCTCTACCCATGCTACCATTGGGAAGGAGTAGAATTGACTATCTTCCTCTCCACTCCATCTACAAACCCTAAAACCTGCCTTGTGGTCTTTGCATGGCACCGAGGTCCTGCTGGCCGCAAAAGATAAACCAGCTTACGATGGAAAATAAGTCAAATATTTGTTCCCCCCGTCATGGAGTATCCAATTGAAGTTTGCAAACTCCATTGACATGACTGCCAGCCCTTCTTTCATGTCTTCTATCGAGGGGTTTCCATGCCCGGGATACAATACCCCCAAGGTTCCAGACAGTCACTGTTGTTCCTCCCTGGCATGATCAGATACCGGAAGAAAGATTACAGGTTTACTTGACCTGGGCAGTTGCATTCCTTGCTCCATGATTTCATCTTCCTTTGTTGTAATGTTTGAGCTTGCACCATTTGTGGGCTTTCCAGTCCCCATGATATGTTCATTCCTTCGGCCACCCGCTTTCAAAGCAGGTGCGCGGATGGGGGCGAACTTTGGCTTCTGGCTTCTGGCCGGAACAAAAGGACATTCCCCAATCTTGTATCCAAGACCCTTACAGAACCTGCATCGGATACAAGGGCATTCGTCTTTAAAGTGTCCTTTGTTCCCGCAAATCCAACAGACTTCGGGACTTCCCGGGAGTGGTCTCCTCGCAGGGGAGTATTTCCTCTTCCTATTCCCCTCTATGGAAGCACCGGTTGAATTGGCCGTCCTTTCCTTCTTGATGGTTACCCTTGATTTGACTATCTTCCAAAGTTCTTCCTTGGAGAACTGGCTCATTGCCCCTCCCGTTGCTCCAGAGGCCGCAGCTAACATTGCTAACACCTCCTCTCCTGTGTACTTCGGGAGCTCTCCAGCAGGGGGATCATGAGCCTTGCCCTCCGGTGTCCCTTGACGATCTCCGACTAGCTACTTCTCCTGTGTTTGGGATTCCTATCCTCCTCACTACTATTTTCTTCTTTGTTTTTGCCTTTCCCCAGCCAGCTCCACCCAAAATACATCTCCGGAGTCGGTGAGTGGTTGCAGGTCGATGCACGGCCTCCTTCCTTGCCCCCGGTGATCGGCGACTAGTGATGAGAGATATTCTGAGGTCGCTGAATCCTAAATTCTTTCTCACTCGACGTTCGTGTTGACTTTTTGTTTGTTCCCACCCTCCTTCTCCAACAGTTTGATGTTTTTTTTTTTTTGTCACCGGAGTTTATACCAAAATCTCCTCTTTCCAAATGCTAACAGTAGGGTGATTGTTTTGCACTTTTGTTGTCGGAGCGCTGGAGAAGTCTTACCTGGGTCGCCGGAAATCGCCCTCAACTTCCTCTCCACTCTTTCTTTGTGTTTATTTGTTGCCATTGTTGCTGCTGCTGTGATTTCCCTTCATCGAGTTGTCATCGATTTCAGCCATCGGTTTTCGCCTATACGGCGACTGCTCTTGCATCCTCGACGAGCTCCTGCTCAGCGATTGATGCTGAGCAACCGCATTCTCATTGGAGACTCATCCTCCATTGGCTCCACCCCTCGACGGAGAGAACTTATCCGATTTGAAATCGGGCGCATCAATGGCGATTAGGATCCAACCGGGCTTCAATGAAGAAGAAAGAAATGATAACTAAGTTACTAACATTTAGGTCATTTTACTAATATATAAAAATAAAAAAAAAACGGAATTTATTTTGACGGAATAGAAAAAAAAGAGACTAAAACAATATATTTGAATATTTTATGGAACTAAAATCAAAATATAAAATTTTGAGAGATTAATATTCAATATTTACATAATTAAGAGATCCATTTGTAAAAATCCTAAAAAACATATTAAAGTACAGTTAGAGTTGTCATTCCAATCCACATGTGACAAATTTTGTAACGGACCTGCATGCTGATCTCGTATGATGGGACCCGCGCAACCCCCCATCCTTCCTTCTTAAACGGCATGGGAATTTCTATTTGAGCACACCACTTTGCTAGGAAGCCATTTCTCAAGCAGTTTTAATATAGTTTAACACAGTTTGAAGATTAGTTGAACGGGTTTAACATCATTACCTTTAAGTCAAATATTGCACAAGAGGCAGTAACAGGCTATTGGCGGGCATACAGATAGAAGCAAGGAGCAGAGGCGATTTTCGACAGCCAGGTGAGTCTTCTCCGGCGAGAAAAAAAAATTAAAAAAAAAAGATGGAAGAAGGAGAAAAATTCTTTTGGAAAGGGATCTGGTACTTGCCTTAGAGCACCTTCATCATCGGCAAGCGGTGGTGTAAGATTAGAGGAGGCCATCAGTAAGACTACCTCTCTTTCCAAGCCTACTTCCCACTCTTTGGGTCCATGGATTTTACCTGGGGCTGGTTGGAGAAAGGAAAGCAACAAAAGGAAAGGGACAATAGCGACGAGGACAAAAATCCGAAGCACCGGCGCCTGAGCAGGAGCGAGATCGTCAAGGAATCGCCAGTTGCAAAGGGAAGTGTGGTTGTAATGACATGTCATTCGCAACCAAGCATGACTGTCAACGCACCGATCTCTTCCCGGAAGCCCACGGTGAGCCCGACCAGCCTCATCCCAAGCGGGGTATGCACTGGTGAACAAGTCATGGTGCTGTTAGCAGAGGTCTAGAGAACTAAACCTGAACTCATCAGAGGGGACAAGGATGGCTGGATCCAGTATATATCACGAAAAACAAGTAAGAGTGAGTGCAAACTGGAGACTAAAACTCCAAAGAAGAGAAAATACTCACCACCCAGTGCACTTGAAGGTTATTGGATCTGTGGGGAAGAAGAGAGGGCATTTCAAGGACGAATGTCACTATATGAGGTGTAGGTTTTGCAAAATACTGGGACATGTGATAGCGGAGTGTCCCACATTACCTCAGAATTTGAAGGAGGGTCCCAAGGAAGCAAGAAAGAAACATCCGATGAGTTCCTGGGTAGAGAAGGGGGAGATAAGAGGAAAAGCAGTATATACGGGAGCCAACAAGTCCGCGACAGCGATGAGTAAGCCAAAAGAAAAAAAGGCAGATACAAGAAGTGCAGGCAGCTGATGTGACGAACTGCGCCAACCCGAGCAACGAGAAGGCTGCGCCGCACAACCTCGCCACCCCGAGACAAGGGAGTACGGCTGAGCACAATTGTAACACCCCCCGAGTGTTCATACCTATTTCAGATCAAGCAACACAAGAATTACAGCAATTGTGCAGGGTCATTGGAGTGATTATACCTGGACATGGTAGCCCAACAAAGGAGGAGATAGTAAATGGTCTAAGAGAACTCTCATCATCATTGCGACACCATGATTGGAAACTATATATGGAAGGGAGTAATTACCTCACCCGTTTTCCGTCACCAGCTGGACTGGAGATTGCATTATGCCGAACCTCAGTCCCATGCAAAGGTTATCAGGTGAGGTTCAGGGTGGTGAGGTGGGGTGATGAGGAAGGGATCCAACATCACAAATTCCTTGTTAGGACATGGATCGCAATCAATGGTATACTATTCAAGCACTAGAATAGGTGTGACCTAACAAATTCTGATCAAATATGCACGATACTAAAGATCAGTGAACCAACATTGGAAAAAACTGATCTATCGACGACAAGACTTTATGTGGGTTGTGATGATATAGACTCGATCCTGGGGGAGATCACGGTGATCATTGGCTCCAAACTTTACAAAGCATCAATCAAGATTGAAGCCAAAATTCTGGAGCCACCGGAGATCAGGCCGAGTAAAGAGAGTTGGGAGAGGGCAGAAACTTACCTGGATGACCCTATGGAGTTCACCCAGGCCACGGCGGGAAAGCAGCCACAAACACAACGACAAACACAGTCTCAAGCACAACCATATACGGAGATGCAGAAAGTTGTAGACTGGTCGGCGATGGCCGTAAGGAAAGGTGGGGATTCAAAATCTACACCGACGATCGCTCGATCAAAGGCCAAACGGAGATTCACATGGGTGAGGGATTGGGACCGGGACCTCTTCGATCCACCTTCGACCGGCGGTCAGACAAAGCGAGAGGCAGACCAGAGGGTTTCACCCGATGGACAAAGGGCGGTTGTTGCCTCAATATTCGGGGGGATATATGGGCATTGGGAAACGGAAAATCACAGAATATAGCTGGAAAAGGAAAGGGGTTAGCAATAGTGGCAAAAGTGCAAGGAGGAAACCCTAACAATGGAAGATCGCCCGAAGAGGAAGGGGGTAGGGGGGATTTCTGTCACGCCCGCTCCCGATATATACGACATGCGAGCACGTGTAGCAGATATCGGCAATATATTCGTTTTGAATATGCTAAATGCTCAATAAATTTGCCACAATAATAATTAGTACTTACGATAGAAAAATTCAACAAAAATTTAACTTTTCATTTATTGGAACGAAATTTAGATACAATTAAAACAAAAAATAATAAAATTAAATAAATGGAAGTAGGGAATCTCTAATCCGTTATTGAGCTTTAATCTGATCTTTAAAATACACCAGATCCTGCGTCAGTTTTGACATGTCCATCGGTAAATCTGGACATGCACACCCAGATCGTCAGATTGCGATCAAATAAAACACGCAGAAAGAATGTGAAATATAACGGTTATGTCCAAACATAATAATAATACAAGTTTTAGAAAATATGGAATGAGATGCCTATAATAATAATGCCAATTAATTTAGATTATTTTAATGTCATTTTAGTGAAGTCAAATTTATAACATAGGTATTTTTGTCTAGGATGTCATATAATTGGAAAAGCTAACTGATGGGATACAACTATTTCGATTACTTCCTGTACAGACCCAGGAAATAATCACATGATTGTCCGGTGCTGAGTTGGACCTGCCGTCAGGCAAACATGAATTATAGTCAGTTATGATCCAGCAAATCATCACGCACCCATGGTGTGCGAAATATTCAGTTGTACAACTTAACAAGTTTACAACCGAAACAAAATATATTTCTATCATTCAGTTTCTTCCCCAGCCTAGTGTCATTTAGGTATAGTACAGTATATTGATTATATCAGGTACAATATTTTAATTGGATTTTTCTTAATTTGTTAATAACATGATTTATAGAGTCCATTCAGTTTATACTTTATTCAATAAATCACAATTAGTTATATCCAAGAGTTACTGATTTGAAACATCATAAAGATATCGGCCAGACAAGTGTATGGATACTGGGAGGTTTTCCGTGCAACGCACGTTCCTTAATTAGAGAACCAACATACAAAACAACTTTTCTAGACGCCGATACAAAATGATATCACAAACAGTATTTTTCTGTGATTATAAC
This sequence comes from Dracaena cambodiana, assembly GCA_036321105.1. Lineage (NCBI taxonomy): Eukaryota > Viridiplantae > Streptophyta > Magnoliopsida > Asparagales > Asparagaceae > Dracaena > Dracaena cambodiana. Next base: position 25,837,102 of record JAYEPQ010000015.1, read on the forward strand.
TTTTATGTGATTTATCAAATATTGTATATATAATATTCTAAAATCTAATTATACTATGTAATTTAAATTTAATGACAATTGACAATAGATTTTTAATGACAAAAAATATAATAAATAATTGATAAATTCCTACAAAATAACAAATCAATTTACGCAAAATAAATAATATGATTGAAACAACAGGTATATAAGATAGCATGATTAGTGAGTCCAAAAATGAACTCACCTAAATTTTATTTCCCGATGTCGCTCAAGGAGTAATCTACACATTAAAAATATTCTAAGAATATTAAAAACAGATTAATATGAATTTAGATAATTTTTAGGGATTTATTTTCAGTTTTTTTAGAATGTACTCAAAATTGATTTTAAAGTTAAGTGAGTCTGAAATTAGGAAATAGTTTGCACCCATTTCATTGAGTTTATAAGATGATGGATGTAATTTTTAGATTATTAGGGTTATTAAATAGTGAGTGAGCTAACCTAACATTCATTAAAATAATTTAATTCAAGAAGAAAAAGAAAGATAATCTCTTACCTCTTCGTTAAAAGGTGATAAGTCAAAAATGTGAAGAAAAGAAAGAAGATGCTCTACATCGGCGAACTAGTGGCGGCTCCGATGGTGGCTCCTATAGTGGTTCCAGCGACTCCGAAGGCAGCTTCGGTGTGATGAGATGAAGAAAGAAATTTTAGAGAATGAGTGTAAATTGAATTTAGAAAAGAGGTTAGGTTTATATAGTATTGGATTTAGGAGTATAGAATGTGAAGGGTTTTGAGAGTTATAGAATTTAAAAGTTTTGAGGGGTTATGGAATTTAAAAAGTTTTGAGGGTTATGAAATTTAAAAGGTTTTAAGGGTTATGGAATTTAAAAGGTTAGAAAAATGAATGAATTTGGGATGTTATAAAAGAGTGAAGATGAATAGTTTATTATGTTTATTTGTTTATTCATTTAATTATGAAATTTTTTTAAGGATTATTACATTCTATCTTCCTTAGAAAAATAATTTCGTTCTCGAAATTAAATAAGAAATAGAACAATACCAGAAGTCTTAATCAAAAAAGTGCGGATACTGTTCACGGATATCGTCTTCCCATTCCCAGATTGCTTCTTTAGGTGATCGATGATTCCACCAAATTAGAACGAGGGGAATGACTTTGCTCTTCAAAACTTCCTCTCGTCGCTCGATGATAGCTACTGGTTATTCTTGATAGGAGAGGTCTGGTCTGAGCTCTAACTCTGAATAATCCAATATATGATTCTCGTCCCGAACATAGCGTTTGAGTTGGGATATATAAAATACATTATGAACACCTTCAAAGGATGGGGGAAGTACTAGACGATATGATACTTTTCCAACTCTCTCCACAATGTCAAAAGGACCAATAAATCTTGAGCTAAGGTTTTCTCGTGAACCGAATCGAATAACACCTTTAGATGGTAATATTTTCAAGAATACTAAATCTCCAACTTGAAATTCCAAAAATCTTCAATGAGTATCCGCCCATTTCTTCTGCCTGTCTTGAGCAGCCTTTAGGTGCTTACGAATCAGATTGACCTTATCCACTGTTTGAGTAATCATTTCTGATCCCAAAAGTTTTCTTTCTCCAATATCGTCCCAATAAACCGATGATTGACATTTCTTTCCATATAATGCTTCAAATGGCACAATCTTGATACTTTCTTGATAGCTGTTGTTGTAAGAAAATTCAACAAGATGAAGGTGATATTTCCAAGACCTACCAAAATCTAGCATACATGCTCTAAGCATATCCTCTAAAGTTTGGATAGTTCTCTCTGATTGTCCGTCAGTTTGAGAATGATAAGCACTGCTAAACTTAAGTTTAGATCCCAAACTTTCTTGCAAACTCTTCCAAAAGTGAGATCTAAATCTAGTATCTCTATCTGATACAATACTGATTGGAATACCATAAAGTCGTACAATCTCATGTATGTATTTCTCTGCTAATGTTTCCGTCGACTGTCCAACACGAAATGGGATAAAATAAGTCGATTTCGTGAGACGATCCACGATAACCCATATGGCATTTTTACCCTTAGGACTTCGCGGCAAGGCCGTAACGAAATCCATAGTATTTTTCTCCCATTTTTATTTGGGTATTGGCAAAGGTTGTAAAAGTCCCAGCGACCTCTGATATTCTACCTTTACCTGTTGGCATACCAAACATTTGGATACAAATCGAGCAATTTCTCTCTTCATTCCGTGCCACCAAAAGTGTTGCTTCAAGTCTTGGTGCATCTTCGTGTCTCTCGGATGTATTGAATATGTTGAACTATGAGCTTCTAAAAGAACTTCTTCTCGAACATTTCCCTTTGGTACACAAAGTCTGTTCTTAAATCGAAGTGATCCATCAGCATGAATGTTTAAGTCTGATCTCCGTCCAGATTCAACTTCACTTCGAAATTTCTGTAGTTTGGGATTGTCCTTCTATCCTTTTTTGATCTTCTCAATTAATGATGATTAGAGTTGTAAGGCCATAAATTGTACTTTTGATTTTGGCAAAATGACTTCTAAGTCTAGCCTCCTCATCTCTTCGAGCAATTTCTTTTGTTGGTAAGATACATCGCCATTGGTTTTCTACTTAAAACATTAGAAACTATATTAATCTTACCAGGATGGTATTGTAAGTTGATGTCATAGTCTGCTATTAGTTCTAATAATTTTTTTTGCCTCATGTTGAGCTCCTTCTAAGTAAAAATATATTTAAGGCTCTTATGATCAGTATAAATATCTACACGATCTCCAAATAAGTAGTATCTCCAAATTTTTAAGGCAAAAATCACTGCTGCTAACTCCAAGTCATGCGTTGGGTAGTTCTTCTCATGAGACTTCAATTGACGAGATGCACAAGCAATCACTCGCCCATGTTGCATTAACACGCATCCTAGTTCTCTTCTAGATGCGTCACTAAATACAACCATTCCACCTGTTCCATATGGAATCGCCAAAATTGGTGCAGAAGTGTAATACCTCAAAATTCGAGCTATCTGTATTGCTCTCTTGAGATCGGTCGTGCTGAATAAGTCCACCGAAATCAATTTTGGACACCGAAATAACTTTCTGTTAACATAACTTTAAATCCACAAACCCAAATGACATTCGGTCTTCTCGATTATTAGTTTTGTAATATTTAGGATTTTTGGAGACTTTTTTTACGATGCCAAAAAATACTTCCAAAATTGCTAATTTAATAATATTAAAATTATCCTTCTAATTACTTCGGAATTTTGGTTCATTTATTCCGGACATCGAAATAACAAACGAATAATTTTGTAGTGTTTTTCTCGTCGAGCACTACGTCCTACACAAATTTGGTAGTATTTGGAGAATGTTACACAAAATCAAAATTATTAAATTATTTAATAAATAAATAAATAAATAAAAATGAAACGGTGAATCAGTATGCTGTGCTGTCGTGATTATGAAGAGGGTGGCAGCCAAGGAACTTAGGTGTCAAGGAAGTGGCTTTGTTGAGAAAAATAAAAGCAAAAAAAAAAAAAGGTAACTCACCAAAACCTGCAGCAGAAGCCACCCAACATTATTCTTTCTCTCTCTCTCTCCTCCTCTCGGCCAAACCCAGCAGCAGAGGAAAAAAAAGAAAAAATCAAATCGAACTGAGGATTCAAACCGAATATTAGAGATCAAGTCGAGACAAGTAACACTACTATATTCGTTCATTTCGTTATTTTATTTATATCTATTTAACGTCCCCGTTTTTCAGCTGCTTTCCAAAACGGAAGACATTACTTATTACTTGCACTAGACAACCCAACAGTTAAAGAATTTTGGAATAACCGTAATTACTGCCACAATCAGATGGATAAATAACATGTATGAAACTGAAAAGATTTCATTTATACAAAAGTTCATTACATAAAATGGCATACTGTTTTAAATATGAACACAAAAAAATCAAAAGATAAAGCAGTGTCCAGACAAAAGGAAATATAAAAAAAATTTACAAAGGCTCTCCATATAGTACTTCGCTTGCATATTGTCACTCCATCTGTCCAACGAAGTACAGGTTTTCAACTGGGGTTGAATCCTCTTCTTCATGTTCCAAATCTGGGTTCAAAACCCAAGAGATTAAACCCAGCAAATAATACATTTAAAAAGAGAAATTGTGTACTATCATAGTACAGGAATATCAGTGTGCATGAGCAAGTTTTTGTTAGTGCTGTTTGTGTGCATATAAATTAACATGAAGGTAACATATAAATTAACATGAAGGCAAACATAAATAAATGCATAAATAAATAAACATGACAATAACTACTCTATGTATTTAATCATATATTCTATTGGTCTCAGTCATCGTCTAATTTAATTATATAAACTATATTAATGGATAAAATAACATTATTCTCCATTGTCGTATAAGTGCCCGTGCATACTCGGGACCCGGCCACAATATTCATGGCGCTGAACCATGACATGCCGCTAGGCACTACAATCAATTTCCGTACTGTATTACAGTAATGGACATATCACTCTGGGTAAATATCAATGGGTGATCCAGTAATCACCCAGGCCGCTGTAGTAAAAGAATTCCGGCCCTAACAATACAATCAATCCTTATACGGTAAGGCTCTTATCCATCATATAATTTCTCTCATTCCCGTGTTCATAATGAATTATGCATATGAAATTTTTTTTTTACACATGAATTATGCACATGAAATTTTATTTTTACATTTATTTGTTTACTTTTTCTTTTCCTTCTTTAATTGTTTTTCAATTCATGATAACATCCTTGCATTTCCATGACTGTACATGATATGTAGTATCATAACACATGATCTGTATTATTAAAACACATGACTTGTAATATCAAAGTACATGACATGTAATATGATAAATGTTAGTGCACAATTGTACCACAATTCATATCATTAAAATTATTTCAATAATTTGGTTAAATTCTTAATGCCAATCAATAACCCAATTTGAGAATCAAGTGAATCATATAATAATATTGTATTATTTTTAAACCCAACGTATGTATTTATTACATTTCTAGGCTCAATCATATATATTAATATGCATTTCTCTATTAATTAAAATCTAATTTATTACTATTATTAATTTATCAATTATGTCTAATTAATCCAAGCCAAGTCCAATTCAATTCCCTCAATCATTTAATCCTTCAAGCCCAAACCTACTAAATTCCCCTTTTTCATATTTTTATTTTAATTTTATTTTTCCTTTTCTTTTCTGTCCAGCCCAGGCCCAAGCCCACTCATTTCATTTTTTTTTCGTTTTCTTTTACTGGGCTGGGCTGGCCGGCCCAGTGTTATTATTTTTTTCTATATTTTTTTCTGGCCCAAGTTAAATCCAAGCCCACTATACTCTTCTTTTTTTTTTTCTCTTCTTTATTTTCTCCTGAGCTGGGCTAGGCCCAGATTCCCAATTTTTTCTATTTTCTATTTTCTTTTTTTTCTGGGCTGGGCCAGGCCCAGTTCCCTCTTTTTCTTTTCTTTTTCTTTCTAATCTCTCGGCCCAGCCCACAAAATTTCTCCCCCTTTCTATTGTTGCTGCTTCTTCCACCTCTTCTTCTTCTTTTCTCTTCTTTTCCCTTTTCTTTTTTTTTATTTTCTTACCTCTTTGCAAAATTTATTGTAAATAACATAATTATAAATATGAATATTCTCATACCGAAAATAAAATTTCTACTCTAAACCGAAACTTAATTTTAACAAATGGCCAATATTTAATTATTTCTACAATAATATAATAAAAAAAACTTATATAATTAAAAGAAAAATAATCAATAGAAGAAGAGAAGTGTGTTACTTATATCGGATTTCCTTTAATCTCCTTCGATTTGTCGTTTCTTCCCTTTCTCCTTCTCCTTCTTATGCTCTTTTTATTTTTATTTTCTTTTTTTTTTCCTTCAGTTCTTTTGATGGCGGAGAAAATGAGAGAGAGTAAAGAGTGAGGGAGAGAGTGAGGCGGAGAGATTACGGAGGGGTGGGTTTTTATTTTCTATTTTATTTTTTTTTTTTCAATTGGTCTTTCATACGGCCACCGCCCATGTTCGGCGGTGGCTTGCTTCCCAAGCTAGCTCATTTTTTTATTAAATTATTTATTTATTTAATAATTTAGTAATTTCGATTCCATGTAATGTTTTCCGAATGCTACCAAATTAATGTAAGATATAGTACCCAATGAGAGAAATACTACAAAATTATCCGTTTATTGTTTCGATATCCGGAATTAATGAACCGAAATTCTAAAATAATTAGAAAGATGATTTTAATATTATTAAATTAACAATTTTAGGAGTATTTTTCGGCCTCATAAGAAAAATCTCCATAAAATCTAAATATTACAAAACTAATAATCGCCAAGACCGAATATCATTTGGGTTTGTGGATTTAAAGTTACGTTAACCGAAAGTTATTTCGGTGTCCAAAATTGAATTCGGTGGACTTATTTAGCACGACTGGTCTCAAGAGAGCAATACAGGTAGCTCGAATTTTGGGGTATTACATCCTACCCACCTAATAAAAAAACTTTGTCTTCGAAATTTAATTGGTGTATTTGATCATGAGAAAATGTATAGATATTTTATCCTGATGTCCTTCTCAAACTCCCAAACTGAATTTCTTAGTGATTGTATATCTCATAAAATAAGAACTAATAATATTAGTTTATCCTTCAAGACTTCTCCCATCAGTTAATGATCCTTACATATCGCTTCTCATATTTTATGCCCGATCTCAAATATACTTTTGATAAATCTACTACTCTGCATTTTTACCTAAATGCTTTCTCAATTATAATATATGAAATATATCATGAACAATTTCTGTTTTTTATAAGAATGATAATGGATAGACAGGATTCCCAATTTATTCTTAAAACTTTATTTAGGTGAAGGAACACAAAAGTATGACAGAGCTTAATTAGGAATAACTGCTACCAATTTGGTGTGCCATGCCATCCTGATTAAGTAATGGAAAAGATATAAGTGACAAATAATTTTATAGAGTCCATTCCTAGGGTCCTATTACATATTATAATGGATTTTATCAGAGAAAATAAATCAGAACCATTATAATACCGAAATAACAAGACTATAAATGGTAGATATATAAGATAAAAGTGAATTCATGACTACAGAATTCAATCACACACGATGATCTTATCAAGCACTAGACAACCCAACAGTCACAGAATCTTAGAATAACTATAATTACTGCCACAATCAGATGAATAAATAACATATCTGAAACTGAAATGTTTTCATTTATATAAAAAGTTCATTATATAAAATGACACACTACTTTAAATATGAACACAAAGAGGCAAAAGAGAATCAGTGCCCAGACAAAATGAAATATAAACAAAATATATAAAAATTCTCTAGGGGTACTTTGCTTGCCTATTGTCAATCGATCTGTCCAACGAAGTACGGGTCTTCAACTGAGGCTGGATCCCCTTCTTCACGTTCCAAATCTGGGTTCAAAATTCAGGGGATTAAACCCAGCAAGTAACACATTTAAAAAGAGAAATTGTGTACTATCATAGTATAGGAATATCAGTGTGCATGAGCATGTTTATATCAGTGTTGTTTGTGTGCATATAAATTAAATATGAAGGCAAGTATAAATAAATGCATAAATAAATGAACATGATAATAACTGCTATATATATTTAATTTTATATTCCATTGGTCTCAGTCACCGTCCAATTTAATTGTAGAAACTGTATTAACAGATAAGATAGCGCTATTATCCATTATCGTATAAGTGCCCATGCATACCCAGGACCCGGCCACAATATTCATGGCGCTGAACCATGACATGCCGCTAGACACTACAATCAATTTCCGTACTGTATTACAGTAACGGACATACCACTATGGGTAAATATTAATTGGTGATCCAGTAATCACTCAGGCCGCTGCAGTAAAAGAATCTCAGCCCTAACAATACAATCAATTCTTATACGGCAAGGCTTTTATCTATCATATAGTTTCTCACATCTCTGTGTTCATAATGAATTATATACATGAAATGTAATATTAAAGCACAGGACTTGTAGCATGATAAATTAACACATGATATTTTAGTGCACAATTATATCACAATGCATATCATTAAAATTATTTTAATAATCTGATTTTATTCTCAATGCCAATCAATAACCCAATTTGGGAACCGAGTGTATCATGTAATAATACTGCACTATTTATAAATTCAAACTTATGGACTTATTCCATTCTAGGCTCAAATCATATATTTTTATATTTTTTTTTTGATTAATTTCTAATTAAAATCCAAACCCAATCCATCAATTATTTATTTATTTTATTACTATTATTGTTATTATTTTTATTTTATTTCCAATCCATCAATTATTTCTAATTAAATCCAACCTAAGCCCATGCCCAATCCCACTATATATATAATGGCTTGGATTTAACTTGGGCCAGAAAAAATAGAAAAAAAAACAAAATATAATAACACTGGGCAGGCCAGCCCAGCCCAGTAAGAGAAAAAGAAAAAAAAATGAAATAACAGTGGGCTTGGGCCTGGGCCTGACAGAAAAGAAAAAAATAATAAAAAAAAGTGGGAATTTAGTGGGATTGGGCTTGGGCTTAGGATGGATTTAATTGGAAATAATTGATGGATTGGAATAAAATAAAAGTAATAACAATAATAGTAATAAAATAAATAAATAATTGATAAATTGGGTTTGAATTTTAATTAAAAATTAATCAAAGAAAAATATATAACAATATATGATTTGAGCCTAGGATGGAATAAGTCCATAAGTTTGAATTTATAAATAATGCAGTATTATTACATGATACACTCGATTCCCAAATTGGGTTATTGATTGGTATTGAGAATGAAATCAGATTATTAAAATAATTTTAATGATATGCATTGTGATATAATTGTGCACTAAAATATCATGTGTTAATTTATCATAGTATAAGTCCTGTGCTTTAATATTACATTTCATGTGTTTTGATATTACAAGTCATGTGTTTTAATATTACAAATCATGTGTTATGATACTACATGTCATGTATAGCCATGGAAATGCAAGTATGTTATCATGAATTGAAAAACAATTATAGAAGGGTTATAAAATTTCATGTGCATAATTCATTATGAACACGGGGATGGAAGAAACTATATGACAGATAAGATCCTTATCGTATAAGGATTGATTGTATTGTTAGAACTGGAATTTTTTTACTGCAGCAGCCTGGGTGATTACTGGATCACCAATTGATATTTACTTAGAGTAGTATGTCCGTTACTGTAATACAATACGAAAATTGATTGTAGTGCCTAGCGGCATGTCATGGTTCAGTGCGATGAATATTGTGGCCGGGTTCCGGGTATGCACGAGCACTTATACGATAATGGAGAATAGCGCTATTTTATATGTTAATACAGTTTCTACAATTAAATTGAATAGTGACTGAGACCAATAGAATATAGAATTAAATAGATATAGCAGTTATTAACTTTGACTCTTTTGTGTTCATATTTAAGCAGTGTGCCAGTTTATGTAATGAACTCTTTGTATAAATGAAATCATTTCAGTTTCAGACATGTTATTTATTCATCTGATTGTGGCAGTAGTTATGGTTATTCCAAAATCCTGTGACTGTTGGGTTGTCTAGTGCAAGTAATAAGTAACGTCCTCCGTTTTGGAAAGCAGCTAAAGAACGGGGGCGTTACAGGATGGTATCAGAGCCTAGATTTAGGTGGAAGACTATAGGACTACTGTCACATAAGAACATGTATGTGATTTATTCGTAATAATTGTTTCTTATTTTTTGATACTTATCAGATCTAGTATCGTGCCGTCCTATTATTTACTATTTGTTTGAGATATCTATTTTGAATTCCTTTTGTTGATTCCTATCTAGACTATCACAGAATGATATCTATCCAATTTTCAATCAATACATCCTTTAATGATTAATGATGAAGAATTTTATACTAACTTGCTAACTATTAATGGAAATGGATATGATGTCATTCTAGACATGAAATAGTTAAATACCTTCCACGCGGTAATAGAATGCAGTAGAAGAAGAGTAATATTTTAGATTCCTAATCGTTCAGATTTTGAGTTTATTAGTGAAAGTCAATATTTAGAACTAGCAGAATCTAAGATATTTCTAAGAGAAAGTGTTTTGGAAGAAATGAAAGTAGGAGAAGAAATAATCTTAATATTATAAATTTTAGACATATTTTCTGAAGAGATACTTGAACTACCACTAGTAAGGACAGTAGAATTTATTATTGATATTCTCCCGGGAGCTGAATCAGTTTGTAGGTCACCTTATGGAATGAGAGTTGCAGAACTAGAATAAGTTAAGAAATAAGTAGATGGACTATTAAGGTTGGATTTTGTAAGATCTAAAGTTTTATTGAGTTCCAGTGTTATTAGTAGGAAAGAAAGATAAGAGTCAAAAGTTATGTATGGACTATAGAGATTTAAATGTAGTAACAATCAAAAATAAATATCCACTACTTATGATAACTAATCTGTTTGATCAATTGGGAGGAGGAAGAGTATTCTCGAGAGTAGATCTTCATTTGGGATTCTGTCAAGTAAATATCCGAATAGAAAATATTTCAAAAACTGCATTAGAACCAAACATAGTCACTATGAATAATTGGTGATATTGTTTTCAGCAACTAATACTCCAACAATATTTATAAATTTGATGAACTATGTTTTGCTCAGCATCAAGATTAATTTGTGGCGGTATTTATCGATAATATATTAATCTATTCCAAGAATAGAGAAGAACATACTGAGCATTTGAAGATAGTTTTACAGAGAGCATAAGTTATATGGAAAATTAAACAAATGAGAGTTTTGGTTGGATGAAACTGTCTTCTTAGATTATATAGTTTATGTGATAATATATCAACCGATCTTAAGAAGATAGGAATCATGAAAAATTGCCATGCGATCAAAATCAGTGTCTAAGATTTGAAATTTTCTGGGATGGTTGGGTATTATTGAACATTTTTATAGAACCTTACAAGACCTTATCATTTTAAATAAACAGATCAGAAAAGGAGTTAGAATATGTTTGAACAAATGAATATAATAAATCATTTGAAGAATTAAAATGGAGGCTAACAACAGTACCAGTACTAGCAATTCTAGATACTTCTGGAGAAATGAAAGTATATAGTCATGCTTTAAGACCCGGAATATGATGTGTGTTGACATAAAATGGAAGTGTAGTTGAATTTAGAACTTGCCTTTAAACTTCCTAAGAAAAAGAAAAATAATATTATACATGTATTTTTCTTGAAGATTGAGGAGATATAAATTTCGATGAATTACAATAATCAATATTTGTAGACTTGATAGAGTAAGTATAGTTGGCGAGATTAACTACTCAAATGAATTTAAAAAAAACAACCTATGGAAGAATAAGTGTAAAAAAAATATAAAAAGATTTTAGAAGGCTGAGAATTTTGTAGAATTAGTCAAGTAGAAGGTAGTGGATAAAAAATTGATAATGAACTATAAAAAAAAATATTTTATCAAAACAGAATATGGTATTATATCTTGTTACTCAAATTAAATTTATCTTTCCAAATGATTGTCATATTCCATTACTTTTTGTTGATCATTCCCATTTGATATTTTGTATCTTATATCTGAATATTATCATAATACGATTCATGTCTTGAGCCTTTATACATCACATGTTTTATTAAGTCGGCGAGGCAATTGTAAGGAGATATTCTCTGGCGCCAGTAATTGCAGTCGCTTAATAAGATCATTGTATGTGATTCAATTTTGTAACTAGTCATGAATTCATTTCTTATCTTGTGTCCCTACCATTCATTGTCTTGTTACATCGATATTATAATAGTTCATATTTATTTTCATTTTTAGAGTCGATTACAACATGTAATTGGACTTTGGGAATAAACTCTACAAAAATATTTATCACCTGTATCTTTCACATTATTTAATCAGAATGACGTGGCACTCCAAATTAGTAGCAGCTATTCTTGATTAAATTTTATCTTGTTTTTGTGTTCCCTCACCCAAATAAATCTTCAAGAATAAATTGAAAATTCTGACTATCCATTATCATTCCTATCAAAAACGGAAGTCGTTCATGATGTATTCTATATAACATAATTGAGAAAGCACTTAGTAAGAAGTACAAAATAGTGAATTTATCAAAAATAGACTTGAGATCAAGCTTAAAATATGAGAAGCGATATGTAAGGATATTAATTGATGGGAGAAGTCTTGAAGGATAAAAGAACATTATTAGTTCTTATTTTATGGGATATACAATCACCAAGAGATTCAGTTTGGGAGTTTGAGGATATCATGATAAAATACCTATATATTTTTTCATGATCAAATGCATCAATTAAATTTCGAGGACGAAATTTTTTTATTAGGTGGGTAGGATGTAATACCCCAAAATTCGAGCTATCTATATTGCTCTCTTGAGACCAGTCGTGCTGAATAAGTCCACCAAAGTCAATTTTGGACACCGAAATAACTTTCGGTTAATATAACTTTAAATCCACAAACCCAAATGACATTCAGTTTTCACGATTATTAGTTTTGTAATATTTATGATTTTTGCAGATTTTTCATACGAGGCCAAAAATACTCCCAAAATTGCTAATTTAATAATATTAAAATTATCCTTATAATTACTTTGGAATTTCGGTTCATTTATTCCGGACATCGAAACAACAAACGGATAATTTTGTAGTGTTCCTCGTCGAGCACTACATCCTACATAAATTTGGTAGTATTTGGAGAATGTTACATAAAATCAAAATTATTAAATTATTAAATAAATAAATAAATTAAAATAAATAAAATGGTGAATCAGTGTGCTGTGCTGCCGTGATTATGAAGAGGGTGGCAGCCAGGGAACTTAGGTGTCAAGGAAGTGGCTTGGTTGAGAAAAATAAAAGCAAAAAAAAAGGTAACTCACCAAAACCTGCAGCAGAAGCCACCCAACATTATTCTTTCTCTCCCTCTCTTCTCCTCTTGGCCAAACCCAGCAGCAGAGAAAAAAAAAAAGGAAAAATCAAACCGAACCTAGAATTCGAACCGAATATTCGAGATTAAGCCGAGGCAAGTAACACTGCTATATTTTTCGTTTATTTTGTATTTAATTTATATTTGTAAACGTGATTTTTTGTGAATTATTTTGCAAAAATTCTTGATTCACATTTTAATCTATCGATTGATATTAAAGACTGAATCAGAATAGCGGGTCAAATTTGATTCATATAAATATTGTGATATATGTTTAATTTTAAAAATTAAAAAAAATAAAATAAAAAATTTGCATGCAAAGATAAATAAATAAATAAATTTCACCATGCAAAAATAATTTACATGGCTTGTTGCATGGATTGCATGGTTTGTTGCATGGATTGTGCTGGGAGAAAAAAGAGAGAGAGAGAGAGAAGAAAAATAGAGAGGAGAGAGAGTTTGGTGGACTGGGCCGAGAGAAGAGAAAGAAAAAGAAAAAGAAAAAGAAAAAAAAAGAGAATTGTGAAACTAGGCCTGACCAAGCTCAGAAAAAAAAGAAGGAAAAAAAAAGAAGAAAATAAAGAGTAATGGGTTTGGAATTAGTTTGGGCCAGAAAAAAAAGAAGAAAAATAGAATAAAAGAGGCTGGTCTGGCAGCCAGTAAAAAAAAAAAAATAATAAAAAAAGTGGGCTGAATTGGACTTGGGCCAAAAAAAAAATAAAAAAAATAAAAAAATTTAAAAGTAGTGGGCTTGGGCCTGGGCTGGACAGAAAAGAAAAAGGAAAAATAAAATTAAAATAAAGATATGAAAAAAAAGTGGGAATTTAGTGGGTTTGTACTGATGGATTAAATGATTTAGGGATTGGACTTGGGCTTAGTTTAGATTAATTGGAAATAATTGATATGTAAAAATACTATAGTATTATTACATGATGCATTTGGTTCCCAAATTGGGTTATTGATTGACATTGAGAATGAAACCAGATTATTGTAATAATTTTAATGATATGCATTGTGATATAATTATGCACTAATATATCATGTGTTAATTTATCATGCTACAAGTCATGTGCTTTAATATTACATTTTATGTGTTTTGATATTACAAGTCATGTGTTTTAATATTGCAGATAATGTGTTATCATACTACATGTCATGTGCATAATTCATTATGAACACGGGGACGGGAGAAACTATATGATGGATAAGAGCCTTGTCGTATAAAGATTGATTGTATTGTTAGGGCCGGGTTTTTTATACTGCAGCGGTCTGGGTGATTACTGGATCACCAATTGATATTTACCCAGAGTGGTATGTCCGTTACTGTAATACAGTACGGAAATTAATTGTAGTGCCTAACGGCATGTCATGGTTCAGCGCTATGAATATTGTGGACGGGTCTCGAGTATGCACGGACACTTATACGAAAATGAAGAATAGCGTTATCTTATCCATTAATACAGTTTCTACAATTAAATTGGACGATGACTAAGACCAATAGAATATATGATTAAATAGATAGAACAGTTATTGTCATGTTTATTTAGTTATTGTCATATTCATTTATTTATACTTGCCTTCATATTAATTTATATGCACACAAACAACACTAATATAAACATACTCATGCACACTGATATTCATGTACTATGATAGTACACAATTTCTCTTTTTAAATGTGTTACTTGCTGGGTTTAATTCTCTGGGTTTTGAACCCAGATTTGGAAAATGAAGAAGGGGATCCAGCCCCAGTTGAAGATCCGTACTTCGTTGGACAAATCGAGTGACAATAGGCAAGCGAAGTACCACTGAAGAAATTTTGTATATTTTGTTTATATTTCTTTTTGTCTGGGCACTGCTTTTTTTTTCTTTGACTCTTTTGTGTTCATATTTAAAGCAGTGTGCCATTTTATATAATAAACTTTTTGTATAAATGAAATCATTTCAGTTTCAGACATGTTATTTATTCATCTGATTGTAGCAGTAGTTAAGATTATTCCAAGATCCTGTGACTGTTGGGTTATCTAGTGCAAATAATAAGTAACGTCCTTCGTTTTGGGAAGCAACTGAAAAACGGGGGCGTTACAAGAAGTAAGTCAAATTTTCAACTCTTTGAAAGCTTCATTACATTCATTTGACCACACAAACTTCTCATCCTTTTTCATTAACTTAGTCAAGTATTCTGCGATCTTCGAGAAATCTTGAACAAATTTTCGATAGTAACCAGTCAGTCCAAGAAAGTTTCTAACTTCGGACACATTCTTCGGGATAGGCCAGTTTTTCACTGCTTCGATCTTACACGAATCAACCGAGATTCTTTCTCCAGAGATGATATGTCCCAGAAAAGATACACTTTTCTACCAAAACTCGCACTTACTAAGTTTGCCGTAGAGTTTCTCTTTTCAAAGAGTCTCCAACACAATTATCAAATGTTGGGCATGTTCTTCATCGTTTTTGGAGTATACTAAAATATCATCGATGAACACAACTATGAATTTGTCCAGGTATAGGGCAAACACTTGGTTCATCAAATTCATAAATACAGTCGGTGCGTTTATCACTCCAAATGGCATTACTAGAAATTCATAATGGCCATATCGAGTTCGGAAAGCAGTCTTCTGTATATTTTTTTTCTTGACTCTTACTTGATGATATCCTGACTTGAGATCCAACTTAGAAAAATTTTTAGCTCCCCCGAGTTGATCGAACAAGTCATCGATTCTAGGCAAAGGATATTTGTTCTTGATCGTGATTTGATTCAATCATCGGTAGTCGATGCAAAGCCTCTTACTCCCATCTTTCTTTCCCATGAGTAAAATTGGTACTCCCCACGGCGAAGTGCTGGATCTAATGAATTCTTGATTTTCAAACTCCGTCAATTGACGTTTCACTTCTGCCAATTCTGCTAGTCCCATCCGGTATGGTGTTTTAAATATAGGCGCCGTACCGGGAATAAGATCAATAGAAAATTCTACTGCTCTTTCAGGTAGTAATCCAGTAAACTTATCTGCAAATACATCAAGATATTCTGACACCACTGGAATATCTTTATCTTTTTTGTCCACCATGATGAAAATTTCACTTGTTGATCTAGCTCTAAATTTTGTTGACTCTAGTGTCTTACTACCTCTAAGAAATTCAAATTCCGAGTGATTCGGAATTCGAAATATAACACTTTTTTTTCGACAGTCAATCACTGCATGGAAAGTACTAAGCCAGTCCATTCCAAGTATAGCATCGAATCCACTAGTTTCGATTATAAGAAAATTGGCATAGAACTCCCTTCTACATACTACAACAGAGCATAGTCAACACGCTTTACTAGATATTATAGCTCCATTACATGTATTAATGTTCCAATTAGATGTCAAAGTGAATGTCATGAAGAGATACGAAAGTAGACGAAATAAAAGAATGTGAAGCTCCAGAATCAAATAGTGTAAAAACTGGTGTACCATGTACTAAAATTGTACCTGTCACCACATCATTGGAATTTTCAACCTGTTCTGCAGTGAGATTGAAAGCTTGACTCTGAGTATGGTCTACTCTCTTATTTTTTAGAACTTGCTGGAACATTCTTTGTAGAAGCAAGAGGTTGTCTGTCTTGATTGAGTCCTGCATTCCTTTGTTGTGGGGGAATAGCAGGTCGAGACACTTTTTCGTTAATTCTCCTCTTTGGACAATTCATCAAAATATATTCAGCCGATCCACAGGCCAAATATAATCCATTAGCAGCTCTGCAGTCCTTCTTGAGATGCCCAGGTTTCTGACAGAAGTTGCATATGAGCTTTTGAGGATGAGAGATGGAAGGTCGCTTCTCGGTAGGATCCATTTTGGAAATAGATCCTCCAGATACTTGATTGAAAGACCTCTTCGATACTGTCTAAACTCGCTTTTCCTTATTAATGACTTGCTCTACACCTCTCGCAGCATCAATTACATCAGTATAAGTCTCAAGTTTGGAAGACACTTTGTGGATGTCCAATCTTAAACTTTACTGGAATTGATGAGCTCGATCTTCTTCATCAAGAACCATGCATGGTGCAAATCGGCTCAAACGGACAAATTCAGCTGCACATCTACAACTTTCCTCCTTATTTCAGGTTGATGAACTGTTATTCCATCTCCCTTCGAGCTGCCTTTGGAAACAACCTTGTGTAAAAACTCTTAGTAAAATCTTCCCATACGATTGGTTGTTCCAGTCGGTCTCCTTCAACTTGCCACCAGGTTCTACCTACATCCGTCAGCTGGATCTTCACAACATCAACCTTGTCTTCCTTAGGAATTCGTGCAGCTGTAAAACGATCCTCCATCTCGGCTAACCACTATTTAGTTTCAAGTGGTCCAACTGTTGCAGAGAAAGTTGCAGGATGAAGGCGTTGAAAATCAGAAATGCTCCCAACTCGTTGTGGTCGAGGCACATTGATTTGTTCTAATGCTACCGTAAATCCAGTACACATCATCTGAGTTTGTTGTTGTTGTGCTTCCATCATTCCACGAAGTACTCCCAACATCTCTTCGGCATTAATTGAGTTAGTATTCGAGTTCAATCTAGATTCATTATTTTGTGCCCTCGTACTGAAGAAGATAAGGAAAAATAGAATCAAAGGAAGTTTGAATCAAAAGATATGATAATGAAGTCTTCAATATCTACATTTATTCATATGGCTGCGATCTCAAACTTAGGATCAATTCTAAGTTAACTCAACGTCGTTGGGTCAACTCATTTTTGAACCCGGGCTCTGATGCCACTAAAATATCTGTCACGCCCCGCTCCTGATATACGATATGTGAGTACGTGTAGCAGGTACCGGTAACATTTGTTTGAATATGCTAATAAATTTACCACAATAATAATCAGTAATTACGATAGAAAAATTCAATAAAAGTTTGACTTTTCATTTATTGGAACGAAGTTTAGATACAATTAAAACAAAATATAATAAAATTAAACAAATAGACGCAGGGAATCTCTAATCCGTTATTGAGCTTTAATCTAATCTTTAAAGTACACCAAATACTGTGTCAGTTTTGGCGTGTCAATCTGTAAATCTACACATACACAGAAAGAATGTGAAATATAACGGTTATGTCCAAACATAATAAGAACACAAGTTTTAGAAAATATGGAATGAGATGTCTGTAATAATAATGTCAATTAATTTAGGTTATCTTAATATTATTTTAGTGAAGTCAACTTTATAACATAGATATTTTTATCTAGAATGTCATGTAATTGGAAAATCTAACTGATGGGATACAATTATTTTGATTGTTTCCTATACAGACCCAGAAAATGGTCACAGGATTGTCCGGTGCTGAGTCGGACCTGCCGTCAGGCAAACATAAATTATAATCATGTATGTCCAGCAAATCATCATGCACCTATGGTGTGCGAAATATTCAGTTGTACAACTTAACAAATTTACAGCCGAAACAAAGTATATTTCCATCATTCAGTTTCTCCTCCAACTCAGTGTCATTTAGGTATAGTATAGTATATTGATTATATCAGGTACAATATTTCAATTGGATTTTTCTTAATTTATTAATAACATGATTTATAGAGTCAATTCAGTTTATACTTTATTCAATAAATCACAATTAGTTATATGCAAGAGTTACTGATTTGAGACATCATAAAAATATCGGCCAGATAAGTGTATGGATACTGGGAGGTTTTCCGTGTGATTCACGTTCCTTAATTAGCGAACCAGCATACAAGACAGCTTTTCTAGACACCGATACAAAATGATATCACAAACAGTATTTTTCTGTGATTATAACTTTTATGTGATTTATCAAATATTGTATATATGATATTCTAAAATCTAACGATACTATGTAATTTAAATTTAATGACAATTAATAATTGATTTTTGATGATAAGAAATATAATAAGTAATTGATAAATTCCTACAAAATAACAAAATAATTTACGCAAAATAAATAAAATGATTGAAACAACAGGTATATATGATAGCATGATTAGTGAGTTCAAAAATGAACTCACCTGAATTTTATTTCCCGATGTCACTCAATTGAGTAATCTACACATTAAAAATATTCTTAGAATATTAAAAACAGATTAATATGAATTTAGATGATTTTTAGGAATTTTTTTCAGTTTTTTTAGAACGTACTCAAAATTGATTTTAAAATTAAGTGAGTCTGAAATTAGGAAATAGTTTGCCTCCATTTTATTGAGTTTATAAGATGATGAATGTTATTTTTAAATTATTAGGGTTATTAAATAGTGAGTGAGCTAACCTAACATTCATTAAAATAATTTAATTCAAGAAGAAAAAGAAAGATAATCTTTTACCTCTTCGTTAAAAGGTGAGAAGTCAAAAATGTGAAGAAAAGGAAGAAAACGCTCTTCATCGGCGAACTAGTGGCGGCTCCGATGGGGGCTCCTATAGTGGTTCCGGCAACTCCGAAGGTGGCTTCGGTGTGATGAGAGGAAGAGAGAAATTTTAGAGAATGAGTGTAGATTGAATTTAGAAAAGAGGTTAGGTTTATATAGTGTTGGATTTAGGAGTATAGAATGTGAAGGGTTTTGGGAGTTATAAAATTTAAAGGGTTTGAGGGGTTATGGAATTTAAAAGGTTTTGAGGGTTATCGAATTTAAAAGGTTGGAATAATGAATGAATTTGGGATGTTATAAAAGAGGGAAGATAAATAGTTTATTATGTTTATTTGTTTATTCATTTAATTATGAAATTTTTTTTTAAGGATTATTACACTTTTAGTTGTTGGAGAATGGATCTAACTTTCCACTCTTCTCCCATGGAGAAGATGGCAAGTTGACTTTTGATAAGAGATCGGCGCAGCTTGGGTAGAGGGATCTCGGGTGGGGGGGGAGAACCAAAGGATGGTGTGGCAGAGGAAAGGACAGAAATGACAGAGGAAAACCTAGTAGCCGCTAGGGGTTGGAGAAATGGAGAGTCAATCTCTTGTACTGGCTAGACAACAAGGGGTCGGGTCACAACCTAAAGAGAAATTAAACTTATTAGGCCAAAATCTGTCCCAAGTTGGGTCTGGATTAATTCAAAACCAGTTGCTTCAGCCTGCTAGCTCTCAAAAATGGCCAGGCCCGAATCAATTAATCCAGAACTAAGCCCCAGTCGCGACCCACCAAGGGATGGAAACTGGGCTTCAAGCTGGGCAAAGTAATATTTGCTTCCCAATAGCAAATAACAACTCATCAATTTCTGATGTTCGGCAACAACAAATAGTATTTCTTTCTCCATTCCAAGGTCTTGACAGGGAGATTTTGAAGGAAGTAATGGCTAAGACCCTAGAAAATCTGATTAGAGGAGAAACCTATTTTGCTAAACGACGTCGTCAACCATCTAGACGACTGAAGAGGCTCAGGATAATATCCAACATAGGGTCTAAATCTCTGGACTTGGAAGCACCAATAGAGACAACAGTGACACCTAGCCAGGAGGTTGGAAGACTATGGAAATATTGGAGGGGTTGGACCCGACAGAGGATGACAAGGAGAGGATTCCGACGATATGGGAGGGACCAATCTCAGACTATGAGGAAATTGTGGATATCCCGGACCCACCACCGATGGCTATGCCGACACGGCATAGTAAGAGACTGAGTGAGAAGAGAGGGGGTCAGGAGCACCGATCTGGACAGATTGGCTCGCTTGCATCAAAGAGGAAGGTAATACATATCAACCTCGACAAAGGTATTCCTAATTTCTCTTTTGATCTTTTAAATTTGCTGCCAAATCAAACCTTACTTGAGTTTGCACAAATTTGTAAAATTGATCTGGGTGATACTAAAAATAGTAGGACACATAATATTGAATTCATAAGATATTTCCGTCCCTCTAGGGACAATTTAATTAAGGAGGGTAGTGGCATCGGCACAAACCATTAAGTTGTCGCCATATCGTGGATGGAGAGATTTCAATTGTTTATTGATAAAGATTATCTTCTGGAACGTTAGAGGGTTAGGGAATAGAGCAAAAAAGTGCATAGTCGTAGAAGTTTTGCGTGATAATGGAGCAGAGATTCTTTGCTTAGAGGAAACAAAATTGGAGAATCTGTCAATTTTTTTAAAATAAGAGATCATTCTAAGAAGAAACTTTGACATGATCTTAAAAAATATGAGGGGGCATCAGGGGGTATACTAATAGGAGTGAATAAAAACTATTATGAAGTCTTAGATACTTGGGCCATGGAATTTACCCTAACAGTCATAGTCAAATAGAAAACTAATGGTTGGATCCAAAAAATTACTGCCACATATAGACCAAATCAGAGAGATAGAAGAGGGGCACTATGGGATGAAATCATGGAGATCAACTGTAGAAACGAACTTCCCTGGGTGATTAACGAACTTCCCTGGGTGATTAGAGGGGACTTCAATGTAGTAAGATATGTGGAGGAGAGAAGAGAGGGAGATCAGAACACACAAGATAGAGAAGTATTTAATGAAATCATTAGTATGACAGGCCTAATCAAGATCCCCTTAAACAATCGGCAGTTTATATGGTCTAACATGAGGGAGGATTCATACTTGACCAAGCTAGATAGGATATTGGTATATGAAAACTGGAAAGCACGTTTTGGTTTTTTCAGGGTATATTCATGTCGTAAGCCAATATCGAATCTGAGGAGAGTATGAAACAAATCAAATTGTGACGGTTTAAGAAGTGGTGACCGGAAAATGAGGAGGTTCACGAGATGATTCGATTGAGTTGGACACTACCGATCAGGGGAGGGACGCAGCTGAAATATTATGTTGTAAATTAAGGAGATTGTGACGAATCCTGTTCAGATGGGATAGGAGATATCGTGGAATTGTGAAAATTAAGAACAAGGGTTGATGCAATGGATTGCAGAACTTGAGAAGCGAGAGGAAATCACAAGGCTTACAAGTGAGGAGAGAGAATCTCTGTTAGATACCTAAACGAAATTCAGGAGTTATATAAAATGAAGGAGATAAAATGGTGTAAGAGGGCTAGATTGAAATTGCTGAAAGAAGGAGATGCCAATACGGCCTATTTGTATATGGTAGCAAATATGAGACACATGGTAAATATAATCCAGTCACTCACTGGTCCAGAGGGGAAAATAATTGTTGGAAATGATATTAAGACGCACATTCAGAAGTACTTTCGATAGATATTTGGGCGCTCCAAAAATAGATCAGTTTTCTGAAAGAAATGTGGCCACCACAAAATAATTTATGGCAGTTGGAAGTTGACTTCTCCGAGGAGGAGGTCAAGAAGGTGATATGAGATTTGGGCCAGGACAAAGTATCGAGCCCAGATGGCTTTCCAATATTCTTCTTCCGAACCTTCTGGTCATTAATCAAGTAAGATCTTCTTAATTTATTCGGGAAAATGAAAGGGGGGGTACTCGACTAGATAGATTGAACTATTCATTCATAACTCTCATTCCAAAAATAACTCTCCAAGGTCAATCTGTGAGTACCGACCGATAACACCCTTAAATAGGGTGCTCAGAATCTTCTCAAAGGTCTTGCCTTCTCGTCTCACCCCATTCTTACAAGAGATGATAGGTGACATGCAGATGGGCTTTATTGCGGGACGAAACATCCTCGATGGTGTGGCCATTGCACAAGAAGTTATCTATCAATGTAGGAAGACCGATACACAGGGCTGCCTATTGAAACTTGATTTCGAAAAAACTTATGATAAAGTAGAGCGGGATTGCATAATAGAAGTCTTAAGAAATAGAGGTTTTGGCTCGAAATGGATTAACTGGTTCACCATTTGGCTTCACTCCGCCAAAATTTTCATATTGACCAATGGGGTATCAGAAAAAGAAATTGTCTGAAGAAGGGGTCTCAGGTAAGTTGATCCACTCTCACCGTTGCTATTTGTGCTAGTGGCAGAAGGCCTTTACTCACTATTCACATGTATGAAGAAGGCAGGCAAGATTGAGGGACTATCTGGCTCTCGCGTAGTGTCATGCACAAATCTACAATATGCAGATGTCACTTTAATTTTCGGTCACTGCAATATCTTACAAGCAAGTGCGATAAAATGGATTTTAAACTACTTTGAGGCGTGGTCTGGTCTGAGAATTAATTACCATAAGAGTTTTCTCACTTTACTGGTCAAGATAATATCACCAGTAAGCTGATAGTGGGGCTCTTCGGTTGTAAGGAGAGCAAATTTCCAATAAACTACTTGGGAATCCCATTAAGACTAAGAAAGATTAGAAAACCAGATTGGGTTCCAATTATCGATAGAGTCAGTAAAAGACTCGATGGCCAGAAAGGGAGAGCGTTATCCATAGTAAACTAATTCCATTAAATGCAATGCTCTCTACCATATAAATATACTTTATGTCATACTTCATTGTTCCACGATGGGTGAGATAAAAGATCGATCAGATTCAAAGTCAATTCCTATGGGAGATTCCATAAGTCAGGGTAGGAAATTCTATTTAGTGGCCTAAGACTGAGTGTGCAAAGTGAAAATGGATGGAGGGCTTGGGGTTATGAAGTTTAGAAGTTTCAACTTGGCTCTTATTACCAAGTGGTGGTGGAGATTATTGTCTCAACTTAATGGTGTATTGCAGAACATGTTACAGAACAAATACGGCTCCAGTAAAGGACCTAGGAGTGGCAAAGGTCGAAATATATACAATACATCATATTTTTAGAAAAGTATTAGGAGTGTCAAAGAGATGCTTGGGCAGAGTGTCGCATTTGAAGTAGGAAAGGGTAATAGCATAACCCTTTGGGAGGATATATGGTGCGATATAGTACCTCTCAAAGTATCGTTTCCAAGGGCTTATGAGACATGTCGCAAAAAGGAGGATATGGTGGTGAGTTTCTGGAGGAGAGGGAGATGGAGATTAGGGAGTGATGTGAGGCTGGGATGGCCTGACATACGAAGCTTGGTAGAACACATACAAATCAATGATAGCGAAGATCGCCCGATTTGGCGATGGGAAAAATCTACAATTTTTTCGGTGAAATCTATATATGGATTCCCAAATGACGGGGGGACAAGGTCCAACACAGTGACCCACATCTGGAATACAGATTGCCCGTTAAAGATAAAAATTTTCCTCTGGCTTGTAGATAAGAATGCAATCCTTACGTGGGATAATCTACAATAGAGGGGCTGGTAAGGTCCCAACAAATGTGTTCTCTGCGGTGCTGATGTTAAATCTGCTATACATGTATTGATGAAATGCTTATTTTCTAAGTCGATATGGTTGGAAATTGCTAACTGGCATAGCATCCAAGCTGGATGTGTCACCTCTTCTTTCATATGGATGACATTTCAGCCATTGGGAAGAAAACTATATCAATTTAACATAGTCACTGCTGCTATAACTTAGAATATATGGTTGGAGAGAAATAGGAGAATTTTTAGTAATAAATCTTATTTGCATGGATTATTGCTTATTCTGTATTACTAATGACATGTTTTCGTAGATAACAATTTTTGGAGATTTAGGCTTGACTCCCCATAGCATCTCCCTTGGTCATACTACCACAGTTCCTACGAGATTATCACAGATTTCAGGTGTTGATTTAGGAGAAGCAGTTCGCACTATTCGGAAGGAGAAAGAGTAGATTTGGTGGATATTCTCTGCTTGCATTTGTGATTGCAGTTGTGGATTATTTTATTTTCTGAGTATTATGTAGTGTGTACTTTATAGCGTTCTATGTTGTAACTAAATTTTACTTATGTTTTGGTTTATGAACATTTTTATATATTCGGTTAAAGCCGTTCTAATTGAATACGAGGTAATATCTCACCGTTTTGATTAAAAAAAAAAAACATCATTACCTTTGACAGGGGGAAAAAATATGATCACAAAATTAAAGACAAACTTGTGATTTTTTACGGATTTGGGAGGTGGGTTCGTTTAGTAAAGTTTTTGTGCTCAAATAAAATTTCCCAAAAAGCATAAACCCTAGAATTGGAAAAGGGGCAACAAAGCGACGTCATCATCTGATGAGGAGATGGAAGAGGTGCCGTGCTCCTCATCAACAACGATTTCCACCTCCTCAAAGTCCATGATCACCGTCTCTCGCCACTACTTCGGCCGCGATTCTTCCAATGACTCGCACGATTTCTACGTTGATATCATCGAGGTGACTTTACAGTTTCCAGATCCCAATACATTTGTTTTTTGTTTCTTTTATATACATATATTTTCGAATCAAGGAGGTTGACATATGGATTTATGTTGTCAGAATATGAGAGAGGAATATGGCATGTTCGTGTGGCCGTGTAGTATCATCCTTGCTGAGTATGTGTGCCAGCAGAAGTCGCGGTTTGCCGGTGCCTCTGTAATTGAGGTATATTATTATTATTATTATTATTATTATTATTATTATTAATCTGTTATTTTTGTCCTTTTTTTCCTAAAAATATTTTCTGAAAAGTTATCTCATTTGTACATGTGATCTATCTCTGGAGACCACTGTGATGAGAATTATCCTACGTGATATATGATGCTGTACTAGGTATTGCTGTATATGCCATTTTGTCATCCTATTCATAAGACAGCCAGTTCACTCATTAATTGGATCTACTGGCGCCTTTTTTGGGGCAAAATTGTATTTACTCTTTGGCTTGATCTCTCCCTGTTATCTGCTAGACTAATCCTGTTTTTGGAGCTGCAGAAAATTTATTCCATCCATTGTCAACTTCTATTAAATGACCATAAATCATGTTTCTTAAATTCAAGCATAGATTAAATAAAAGTTGTTTGCATTATAATTTCAATAAAAGTTATTTGATCTATTTTATATATTTTCTTTCTGCTATGGTTACTTTACACTTGTTGAGGTTCTTTGCTTGTTTTTTATACAAGTCAATAAACTTCTACATGTGTAAGGTGGAATGTAGGTGTCATGAATACTCTGCTCATAATCTGCGCATGTCACTCAGCGTGCATATTGCTCTTCACAAAGATCACCTGTACGTGCCAAACCTGGACATGCACAAAAGGTAAATGTGCTAGAGCCGTCATCGAGGCGCTTTGTGCATTCATATAGGACATATATGTTTATGTGAGAAATAAAATAAACTAAATTACTGAACAAACTCGATCTGTGATTCAGAACATAAAGGGAAAATTTAGTTTAGTCTCATTGCATCTTAGTTTAGACTAATCAATTTGATCAAATGAGTTCATTAATAATTCCCTCGTTATATTTAGTTAAGGTCCTTTTGTACTTGTACAGTAAAAAAAATGTAATACAATATTTCTCTAAAATGCTTTTCCCCAAGGACTATTTTGCCCATTGTGAGAATCAATAATTCTTTTTTGTTAACCCCCCACCTCAGAAAAGTACTGCTACCATATATGCCTCCAAAAAACTTATTTTTCCCTTCGTTACTTCCAACGAAACCTAACCTTATTTTCCTTAACCTTGCTTTCCCTTTCTCTCAGGCTATCTCTTCTTTTATCAACCGAGAGATAATTGACTTGATGCATGGCGTAATTAGTGTGCCCCAAATTTAATTTAATGTAGAGGCAGGTGCATGTGGATCTGATTTGTACACAATCTTGTTGGGATGATTTGTGATGAAGTACTATTGTATACTGGTGTTGACATCGGCTTAAACAAGCTGAAGATAGTAGAAGGCCATAGAATTTCTCTTAATTTGGTTGTAGCAATTGAGCACAAATGTGAAAGGATGATGGCGTGTTATTAGTTATTTTCAATACCTAATTGAGTGTCAACTTTTATCCACCTTGTATGTCAGCCCACTCTTAACAATAAAAGGAAGAAACTCTTAAAAAACATGCTCTTATCAACCTTTGGGTTTTCTAGGTAGATGTAATTGTGCCGTCCATGTCAGACCTCATGCATGTCCCCAATTTAACTTGTGTGTAGTATGGATATCGTGAATGGTCTCTTCACCACTTTAGTGGATATTAGGAATTGTAGGCTCTGACTTATGCTTGATGCGATAGAGTTTAAGTGTCTCTTTTAGTCCTAGTTTTGTTGGAGTATGGATATAATTGTTATTTCGGAACTTATCAAGATTCAACTGTATGGAACTTTTGAGCTGATGGGGGAATTACGTATTTGTTTCCAAAAAATAGCAGCAAAGTGTAGAAAGGCCTTCCATATGTCTTTAAATGACCATTCTACTTTACTATAGGATTACCACTAATTTTGGGCATTTGGAGAGAGCTAGTATGTAAACTATAGATGATGTAAGAGTGTCATGGAGCATAACTATTTTAGAAGTAGCATAATATCAATTTTAGATATAGTTTACCTATCTCAATATCAAAATACAAACTATTAATGTAGGACATACATAAAAAATGCAATACACCCTTCTTAAAAATGGTATGCTTACTATCTAGATCCTAAAATAGCAAATCAATATTACAATTTCCAAATTAGTAGTCTATTTTTTTCTAAAATTTTGCCCTAAATTACTTATAATTTTCACATTCCAATTCTACTTTTGTCAATTTCAATGTGCGGTAGGGATGTAGAGTCCACGTGATTCTTTATGTTGCAACAAATCACATTTTTTTTAAATTTTTATTAAATTTTAAATGGGTAAAAGGGCAGTGCAACTAGTAATTGATTAATTCTTCTCTGCACCTTTATTTAAATCTTAAATGTGTGTTTAGTCAAAAAAGTAAAACTAGATGGAGGGGGTATTTGATATGCATTTAATTATTGTATCATAATTTTCTAGCTGCGATTTTCAGTTTTGCTGAGCAACTCTAGAGAAATGATAATCAAATTTTAACTTATTTGATTTTTTAGATCATGAGACATTTGTTTTTTTTCCACCTTTTTTTATTTCTACTATGGAAGAAATAATCAGGACGAAACTAATATAGACAATATGAAACAAACACTAATAGTATAAAAGATATAACAGTAGCATAAACCAAATTAAACTAGTACATACTAACAAAATAGGTTAGAAAATAAATAGAAAAAATAGTCAAATTTGAAAGTGGAGAGATGAGAACCCAATAGTATGATGATTAATCAAACTACTAAGTATTAAATATTTTTTTGTAGTAAAACGGCGGGTGGGAGCCCTTCGCATTCCATTAGCAAGTAGATAATAGAACTTACATAGTTAAATAGTTCAATCACCCATATGAGTGACACTCATATTACATTAGTCCATACATAAAATTAAAGCAAAAACATCATAAAAAGAAAATCTATAGCATAAGTCTCTCTGTGTGTGCAGAGGAAAGCTCCTTCTCCAAACTGAAGGGTGGTGGATCATGTGTGGTCTGGGGAGTCCAAGTCATCTCCTGACGAGCCATCTGAGATCTATACTCGCTCCTCGTCAGAGGGTATATCTATCCAAAATGCGAAATCATACATTGTTAATTTAAAGCAACTGTGAAAAGAACGAGCTAAAGAATTAAAAATTCTATTATTTCGTTCCAACCAGACATTCCAACACATTGCCGCAACTAGTGTCCTAGACCGAATGAAGATCGATTGTCACAACTCAATCTACTCCAAATACAAGTATCATCCTTCAAATTTTTATTGATTCCTAGATTGTTTGTATGGTGCAACAATCTTCATTTTAACTAGGGGTGAGCTCCCGTTTAGTTGAACTTGGAAAAGCTGATTTAACCTGTTCGCTAAGGCAGTTGATTAGTTTTTATAAATACATATAAAGCATAGTTGTCAATATCGTACGATATGTAATACGTATCCTACTATATGATAAAATATACAAGAAAATCGATATGTATCTGATCTGCGATATTATTAGTTTAAATATCTTATATATATGGTAAGCGTATCCTACGATATGAAATTCGTATGTTACGATACACGATATGATACGATATGCTGATTTGGCTTATAAATGAATTTCAAACTCATTTGAATAAACCTTTTGAGTGGAATTCAAATTCGGAACAAGTATAAACGTCTATTAATAGAGAACATTAAAATTTAAGGTACTTATTTTAGTTGATAAGGCATTTAAATGAATCATCAAAAGAGGTATATTCTTAATTTATAATCAGTATAGATAATTTAATTACTAATTCTCAATTAAAGTATCTAATGAGCTTATGTAAAGATTATATATTAAAATTTCGATAAAAGGAAGAATTTGTATAGATTTGAGATGATGAATAAATTAAAATAAAACTTCTTAAGAATGATGATAGTGATATATCCATGAGAGATGATTAATTGATATTATATTTACTTGTTTTTAATCTTCTTAGAGGGATAACGAACTTATGCTCAATATTTTGATTTTTGTGAATTAGCATACAACCGAAACTGAGGTAATAAAACGGGACATATGATTTAATTTGATTTTGATATAAAATTTGATTATGAATGGATTTATGAGAAATAAGAACTTTACGCAGTGAAAGATAACTGAATAGATTTTACTGTGTATTTTAAGTTGAAGGAGAAATAGTGGATCTACTTAAGTGAAAAGGAATAGAAGATGTAATGGTAAAATTTTTATTAATTAGTTATTTATTATTGATATTTAATCTTTAATAGATTATCTTATAATTACTGGTATGACTTTTTAACTTAAATATAATAGTAACAAATGAGGAAAAGAAAGGAAAATTAGAATATAATAATGGAGTTTATATGGAGCAAAAGAGAGAAGATGAAGAAAATGAATGTAATTTTTGATTTTTAGTGAATTTAACAATATATTTGTTAATGCAGTATGATTTATTTGTTAATGTAGTTTAATTTTGATTAATGATCTAATGGTCATTTGAATTTGAGTTACCTATTTATATATAACTATTGACTTATATTTAACATATTACAATTTTAGTATTTATCTTTATTTATTTATTTACTTATACTTTAAATTTGCTCATACATTTATTATATTATATAATTGTTATTTGCTTATTATTTATCTTTTATACATTGATCAATGTATTTTACGTTACGATATATGATATGATGTGCTATATGATACATAGGGATAATGATACGCTATATATATTTGGATTTGACAACTTTGCATACAAGTAACTGTGGCTATTAGCATTCTCGCATAGACAATGTAACTCCAAGTCAAACAACAATGTCCGATGTGCCAACAACATGAACAAAGCATTTTTGAATCCATTCCTTATTGCATGCTGTGGCTACATGGCTTCATACCTCAACTCTTCGTATGTAGCCGCTTTTTTATTTTTTATTTTTTTTCCTTCTCACCCTTTCTCTTCCTTCCATACCTAGAAACCCTAATTACTGTATCATTCGTTACTTTCTCCCAACAACTTATTGTTTTCATCTTTTGAAGGATGATGAGGAAGGTTATTCCTCCTACATTATCCGCAAATCTAGCCAACGCTAGCAAATGAGAATTATAACATCCGTTTCTGATCTTTGTATTTTTCTAGGATCCAAATAACACCTCTCTGTCCATACCCGTTATCTGGGTTGTCAGATAATCCTATTGAACATGTTACAAGTTTTAAATCCATGTAGTAATATCATGCAAAGAGGTACCTTCCATATGTTATTGTGACTCACAAAGAGCCAACACATACAATTTAGTGCAACCGCAACATTTAACTAGGGATGAGCATGATTTTGATGAAACTAAAAATGGCATCCCTCTTTTCAACTAGATATCATGGAGCATTAATCCACCCTTCAGTTAGGGGTGAACGTGATTCGGGTGAACTTGAGAAAACCAATTGAACATATCAGGTTTTTTGGGAACGTCAACCTGACTTGACTTTGACAGTTCCCTCCTATTCCTCCCTTTTTTGATTCCCTTCAATCAATTCTTTCTAAAATCTTTTTGAAAGTGGATTGTTATTGAATTCTTATTAAAGATATGTACATGCAACTATGATAGTCACCATTCTTACACAAGTTATGCAGCCTTCTCTTGGAGCCAAACAATAATGATCAGTATGCCAATGACACGAGAAAACCATCTATCTCTTTTCCATTTCATGCTGCTTTATGAGTTTGTACCTTTTTAACCCTTTGCAATGGTACTTAGCTGGTTGTGATTACATTAATTCGTTCCCATTAGCTCTTTGTAACAGTTATATGTGATCTGACACATGGGACGTATCTCCTTACATATTCTGGCAATACGGATTCGTAACGTAGTGCATCAAGGATAGGAATTTGTGATCCAGTATATTGAATATGAACTTGAAAGGTGTTGTTTTGGATATTGGAAAAAGCATTTGGAAGTGCAACGACAGTTGTGGTTTCCATTTGTTGGTGTTGGGTTGGGTTAGGACTGATGAAATAGGAGGAATCATATTTGATGATCCGGTATATCTAATATGAACATGAAAGGTATTGTTCTGGAAACTGAAAAAAGCATCTGGATTTGCAACAATAGTTGTAGTTTCAATTTGTTGGTGTTGGGTCGGGTTTGGGTCGATGACATAGGAGGTTATTCTGCCTTAATTTTGGATATATTTTGCTTTTTTGTCTTTTTACTCTTTTTTCATGTATATTGTAATTTTTCATGGGATTTGTCACTTTTTTTTTTCCTTTTCCTTTTCTTATGAGTATGAAAAGTTATAAATTATTAAGATTTATCTTTCCTCATCGTTTGTATTAGGAGTGAGCAAGACCGTTTTTGTTAGGAGTGAGCGTGATGTTCAATCAGAACCGAATAATTATATTAAAACTGATTTGTTCAATTAATTGGTTTGTTGTTTATGGTTTAGTTTCGCACGAGGTCAACCCAACCCAACCCAACCCGAATCAACCAGTCAGTTATAAATTTGTATTGTGTCAACTAGTTCGGTTAACTGGTTTCTTGTTTACGATTGGTTTCGGGTGAGGTCAGCTCAACCCAAGCCGAGTCAGCCATTCAGTTGTAGCTCTCAATTGTGTTTTACAAAGTTCCAAAATAAACCTTATGTCAAATTTCTAATTCCTTTTCTCGACGTTGACTCCTAAATATGTTTTCGGACTTCAAAGATCTATGGACTTGGCCCCATTCTGCCTCCTCGAACAATTGTATTGTAGACTGGGTAGAGTATAAAAAATAAAGTGGGTAGAGGAAGGGAGGAGAGAGATCAGAGACCAAAATCTCAAAAACTTATCACTTTATTAAAAATCATAAACTTCATAGGACACTTCTTTATTAGTGCTTTTATGGGCCTTCGATGCGTATGACTAGAGAAGAACAAATCCAATACTAAGTAATAACCAACAACATAATTCTTACTAACAAACTGAATAAGTGAAATACAAGTCTACTAATTTTAGCTAACCCAAGCTTATTCCAATTCACAGCAAACCAAGTAACAACTAATAACTAAAATAAAACAGATATTGATTCGTTAAAGTCTATGTTGTTCCGGCTTATGTTGCTATTTGAGGCCTCCACTAATTATGCTTTGATGCTGGCCGAGCTCCTCCATCAAATGCAGTCCACCACAATTCCTTCCTAAGATACTTGTGTATTTTCTTAATTGTTTTTGTTCATATTGTACAAATTGAGTTATATATATAATTTCATTTATATATCAATGGCTATTTATGCAGCTGATAATCTTGATAAATAGTTGATGAAAAATGCAATAATGATGTAACCTTGTTTTGCATTTCAAGAAGTCATTTGTTTGTGTCTGTGTGTGTCTATATATATATATATATATATATATATATATATAACCTTATCCTCATACATTATGAATTTGCCGTATCTTGTGCTCGAATCTGTATCTGTGTTTAAGCATAATATCTCATCTTGCATTGTATTGAAATGTTAAGAAAAATGATATATGATAAAAAAAAAACTTGAAGGGCGAGGGATAGTGTTCAAAATATCGCTTTATGAAACTGCTTATGTGACCACATAAGCGATGCGAAGTGAAACTGCATTGAAAATCCAAAAATTGCCACTATTATGTGGATAACCTTATAGACAAGCGGGTATGGAATTATGGGGGTTATGCGCCCATATAACCCATATAATACGTTTAATCTGTTGATGGATTTTCAGCTTTCAAAACATTAAAAAAAACTAATATTGGATTTACATCACCATTTTAGGGTTACAGGAGATACGATTTTTCGCAATTCTTTTTATCACATATGCATTCTCAACTCCTCGCCAACTTTTTTTTTCCTTTCCCCGTAATTTGTTTATTGGACTCATCTGTCGTTGCCCCTAACGCATCCTCTCGATCTCGTCGGACTCACTCTCGCTATCGTCGAGATTCTTTCGACGAGTCATATTTCTTGAAATCTTCTTTCGGTTTTGCCTCTCGTCGACTCTTTCTCGTCGATTTTTCCTAAGCCTCTCGTTCTCGCCGAATCACTCTCCTCAGTCCCAGCCTCTCGTCGACTCTCTCCTCAGGCTCTTGCACTCGCAGACTCTCTTTCTAAGTTCTCAACCTCTTAATCTCCTACTCTCCTCAGAGGCTGCATTATTAATCTCATAATATATTTGGGATTTTGATCAGAAATTAAAATTAAGAATGGAGAATTAGAGAATGGGAGGTCACAAATAGATTTTGATTTGAGTTTGAGTGTGAGATTATTTTAAGTATTATTATTGGTTTATTGCTAAGCAAAGTTAGAAAACTAAGATGTCTTTTCCTAATTTATTTATTTTATAGCACTCAATATATGCTTGTTTAAGTATTATTTTATTAATATAATAAAATATTAATTTTCTGTGTAATTCTGCGTAATTCGTTTAATCTTCGTAGAAATCGTATAAGCATTGTGCGTTCTCGGACTTGCATTATGAAAATATATTTCAGAACATTGGCGAGGGAAATAATGTAATAAAATAGAACATACCTTAATTTTATATGATTTGAAGTCATAAAAAAATAATTTAAATGCCTACACTATTCCGACCATTCAAAAGCCTGACATTCTCCCCCATGAGTTGATGTTCTATCATTAGCAATAACAAAAAAAAAAGTTGATTTAACATGTTTATAGTGTTAACTTTAACTATAGCTTTTATTGGTTTAGAAATTGAGTGATTGAAAGTAAATTTTATAATAAAATACTTTAAGACCAGATGCATTAACGTGTATGTAGTCTAACTGGTTGTAGAGTTATTGGGTCTTCATGTATTCATATAAATTTTATTTTATTTTATTTTTATCCATTCTCCACTCCATTGTTACATTATGTTGGTCAGTCAAAAATAATGATATGTTAATCTTTACATTTTTTTTTTAAGTTGTATGTGAGCAACAACTATGTGGAAGGATGTACATGTTATCTATATGATTGCATGGTCTGGGGCTTTAGTTTAGAATGCATCGGAAAATTAGAACTATGGTAGTTAAGCATTTGTGAAAATTTTATTTCTTCATTGTGTTGACAATATTGAGGAAAAGGTTTAATGATCAAAAGAGGGAAATAATGTAATAAATAAAACATAAATTAATTATTTATAACTTACATAATCAAGAAATAATTAACTTAATTTATTTTCATAAATAATGGTTGATGTTTAACTTTTTTAATTCATTCTTATTTGTTTATCATCATATATTTTATCTTCATATTTTTGAAACAGTGTAGGAAGAGTTTATAAATCTAGACAAGTGGCACGTGCAATGCACATGTAAAAATTGAGGGCAAATTGTTCTTTAATGAAAAAGGATAAAATAATAAATGCCTATGATCTACAGAAAATTCTCCTTAAAAAAATAGAAAGGAGGAAGTTATGTAGTGCGGAAAAAAAGAGTGGAATATCTTACGCCTGATCCAAATATATCACACCTCCAATCTTAAACTTTATCATCCATCTAATACATATTGATGTAGTGGACTGGAATTAGGGTTTATGGTGGAGATTTGGGGAAGAATTCTAAAATAGATTATATAGGAAATAAATACAAAATAGATTTAGGCCGAACACCTCGATTGAATCACTTACCAATTTTCACCATACATGAAAGATTTTGATGTAAATATGAAAGACTTCTTATCGTTCACTAACCAAACCATGAGTCACGTGCACTCTATGAAAATTATAAGCACGATGCGTATGAATGGAAAAAGCCGAGTTAGAATATTCCACAAAATAGTACCATTGAAAAGTAAGGATTCCCTATCAATTTCCGCAGCTGGAAAACATTGCTGGTGTACGATGACAATGGTAAGTGTAACGCCCCTCATCCCAAGATAAGGATAGCGTTCGGCGACGTATCGTAAACGAATACGCCAAATCTAAAATACGTGAATACAAACATGTATAATTGCCATAAATACATAAACACATACAATTATATAACATGAAATTAAATCAATAAATTTATTCCAAAGAATAATGATCAAGATAAGTCTATAGGAGGGCCAAAAGGATCCTTATTAGTTCAGGTGATCCTGCTTCTATCTCATCAGCCTTTAACCAAATATTATTTGGATCAGGCCATCCTCTCTAAGGACCAAGTATTGCTGGAAGTTTCACATAGCTGAATCGTATCATTCTTTCCAACTAACCAAGTACAGTTAGTAGTCTCTTGCAACTATCCTAGCTGTATCATTCTGCAATATATCATCTATCTCCTCTAATGCCTCCATGGTTGTGGTGGTAGAAGAACTAGAAAATGCTGTGCATCTACTGCTACAAAGGACAATTTGGTTTGGAATGGTTGCTACGAAGGACAATTTGGTTTGGAATGGTTGCTGAATAGTTGATTTGAGCATGGTACTAAGTCATGTCCTCACTATAAAAGATTGGACTTAATATCAAGATCTATTAGAATATCAAACTCGTGATCATTATAGTCAACCTTAGAATCTTATAAGGACATATATATCAAACATGAAGGTTCTCTCCAGTTTTGGAAAGGAACATTTCGTGGCAAACCCTAACCATCACATTGTCTCCATTGAAAAATCATGTATTCTTTCATGTAAACTTGCAATAAATTGTAAGTATCATTCTTTCATGTAAACTTGCAATAAATTTATAAATATCATTACTAAACACAATTTGCCAGTAGTTTTCTCGTGGAACTTATGCAGGGGATGTGTAAGGGAGCTTAGGCCAGTCTCCAACATGAATAGGAAGTAAATTTATAGGCTTTTTGGATATATCATCAATAACTATCATATAGAAATGTTGGGGGTTGTATATGCCATAGAAAAACATGATGTATGCCTTGACTTTTCATATGATATTACCATGTCAATACCCATCCTAAGTACTCTTGACAATCTCATCATCATATCTCAAGGCTGTGATCTCTATTATGCATACCTTCATTCCTATAATTATCCCCATTAAATCACTTGCCATTAACATGTATCTCTAAGGCATTTAAACATGCCCTACATTTCTTTTTTGCTTTCTCCAGGACCACTTAAAACTTTCGGCAAGCGGATGAATATGCATAAGTTGCAGGTACCAAGACTAAATATGTGATTATATGAACAAAATAGAATAAGACATAATCACAAAATGGAATAAGACAAATCTTAAAGACTGAGGCTTGCTAAATAGTCGAAAATTTATTTCCTAATTATGCAGTGGAATGTAATACATGAAGAAAATTAGTTGACAAATAGATATAACAGTGAACGCATCCAAGATATATGTAAGTAGCAAATAAAGAATGCAAAATTTAACAAATTGGGGTGATGATTCCTTTAAAGCTTACGTTGAGAAAGTAGACAAATTGGAATTCTATTATGTAAGCCTTAATAGTTGTTGGAATGTTTGTCTGAAGCCTGAAGCCTAGAGCAGAAAATCCCAAGTAGCTCAGCAAATAGCCCATAATTATAGTGGTTTGAATTTGGCTCGATTCGGACTTGAAAGGGACTAATATTGCTCAAAATCTCTTAATGGGGTTATTTGTGCAAATGGGTCAGATCTAGTGCCTATTGACTTGGTTGAAGACGGAATCATGTCGAGTTTGATTAAAGAAGGTTGTGTTAGGTTTGAATGAACCGAGTTGAGTTGGGTTTGACTAACTAGATCAGACATAATAAAACTTAGATTTGGATATGAAGAACTGCAGATCCTAACAGTAGCGGTTCGAGTTGTAAATCCAAACAATCACTACTTGAAACTCGACATTGGTTCGGATTCAAAGATTAATAGACAAGTGGCAACAACAAAGACTCGACGATGTTAGTTGGAGGAAGCCGATGATCGGGCAAAAGCCAGCAGTAGGTTTGGGCAAGATCAGGGAGCATCAATGATGCTCAGGCAAAGGCTGGTGAGTTGGCGACGATGGTGTTTTGGGGTGGTAAGCTTGAGGGGAGCTTAGAATTTGTACAAAGAGATGCTAGCAAGTTTGGAGAGTTACTGCCATGGTTTTGTCGAGATTGTTGATTTCGGATTAGGAACAAATGGTTACAGTAAGTTTGAGGGTGGTTGACGATGATGATGAGGTCAACAAGGAAGTGGAGCCGTCGGGTGGTGATTGAGGGGAACTTAGGACGAGCTCTGAGGTTGGCTGTTGTTGTTGAAGGACTAACTATATATCTGATGATGATAATGGTGATGATTGGATGATGACGATGATTTTTTTGGGAGGTAGCTGCTGCTGTTGAACACAGTTATTGCTGCTGCTAATGAATGAAGCTTGATAATTATTTTTATTTTTCCATTTTCTTTTTTCTATTAATTTTTAAAAGTAAAACTCAAAATAAAATAAAGAAAATGGGAAAAGAAAATCAGGAAGAAGATGATGGTGGGGATTCGATCCTTCTGCTCTGATATTAGATATGATGCCACACAAACTAGAATTAGGGTTTTTGATGGTAGGGATATAGGAATTTGTGGAAAAAAAATATAATAGATTGTAAGGGAAAGTAATACAAGGCAGATTTGGACCTCACCCTACGATGAGTCACTCACCAACTTTCACCTCACAGGAAAAACTTCAGTGGGAACACAAAAGTCTCATCTTTATTTACTAATCAAACTGAGAGTCTCATACACCTTATTATAATGAATATTACGTGCACAAGGCGTGCAAATGGAAAAAACCCAGAGTCAAAATATCCGCTAAATAGCTCCACTTAAAAGCTATGGATCCCTCGTCACATAACATATGACAAAGAAAGTACATAATATTTCAAAATAGATTGCATTTGCTAGGAATTCTTCTTTGTAACATATATATTTTTTTCCTAATTAACCCAGTTGCTATTTATTGTACTATCATCTCCCTCTCATATTTAGAATGATGTGATTTTCTAAATTGCACACCTAAAGCGTAAAATTTAGCCACTTAGATACTATTCAGAATTTTGACACTATCAGTCCTTCTAAATTCCTCCAACCCCTATATAAGAAGACATTTGGATATAATAGAGGCAAAATTGCAGACTTGATATGATCCCCAGTCTTGTTTTAAATAAATATATGAACTCACGAACACTATTATACAAGACCAATAGCAATGGGCGAAAGCATAAAGCCTTATCTTTGTTTTTTGTTTGAAATTAGAACCATTCTTTGATTAAAAGGTACAACTAATGTTTATACACAATTAATTTGATGAAATAGGTAAATAAGGTTGATATTGTTTAAGATAGCGAAATAAGCACATCAAGATATTAATATCTAGATTATATGGCATCAACAATTTCTTTCTTTCTCGCAGATGGAAAAGTTGTTCACCAATTCTTAAGGTCCACTGAAAGCTCTAAGTTCCTTCAACTTTCTTTGATTATGTAAAGTATCAAAAATAACTTCCAATCATATCCTAATGTGAGGGTGGAACAAAAGGGATGTAACGTTGTGTTCCCAAAATACAATATATAAGTGCATATACAAGATACCGACAACATATTTAAAGAGAATACCAAGCCAAATTATAATCTCATATAATTACAACCGACATATAATAAATACAATGAATCTTTTCAAAATAAATTCAAATTTTCATTTAGGAAATAAATTAAAAGGGAAATGACATGATGACTTGGAAAAAACAACTAAAATAACTTCGCTAATGCGAGAAACAAACTAGAACATAAATATAAGTTCTAGATACAATGGTTTTCTATTGAGCTTTGACATACTCCTCGAAATACTCCAAATCTTCATTTTGCTCTGGCGGGTCAACTCCGGTCTGGACATGCAAATCCAGGGTCATTAGGATGTGACCATGATACATACATGTATATACATACACACACAAATAAATGTGTATATGTGTGTGTGTTTGTTTGTGTGTGTGTATGGGTTGGATTGTGAACTTTCCATTAAATGTATTAAGTATATGTTAATACTTTTTCCACCACACATTCATGAGTGGTCCACCGTTACTTTATTTCCTTTTTACTATTCACCATTTAAAATTTTTACCAATACATATCTCAAGACAAAGTGATGGTGTTAGACATGTTAAATCTTAACTTTTTTGATTTAATGGGAAATTTATAGTCCAACTATATATATATATATATATATATATATATATATAACGAGCGAAACCCTCGTTTTGTGTTACTGAGACGTGTCGATGGAGAAATGGCAACCAAAGTGAGCTGGGGAGCCGAGTTACATGCTAGCTCCCCTATGTCGACATCAAGTGCCAGCACGTAATATGTGTAAATGATAGCTTTCTATGTTTCCCAATCGATGCAGTATTGCCAATCGTAGACTTGTGACCGGGGAATGATAGTTTCAGCTCCGTACACTCCGAAACTGACCCATGGCACAATGCCCATTCGTTTCGCGCGCGGGAAGTCAAGGAGGTTTAGTTCGACGAGACCGCAGTGGAGTGGAGCAGCCACGACACAAAGTTCCTTAGCGTCAGCTAGATCTCGCTGCGTGCCCAGTCAACTGTCGACAACATCAGGTAACATGCATCCGAAACAGCGAAAGCGGATCCTCATTTCAAGATGTTGGGTGTGCCACACATGAGCTTGCCAAGTACGAGCAGCTATTTGCCGAGGCCAAATCGCGCGTCCCTAAATGCCTGTCGGCGGTTGGTAAGGGATTCTATATTGGAGTCGGCTACATCGTCATAGTCAAAATCCTCATGAAGGATTCTATGAGCTTCTTGTTCTATGGTACACCAAAATTTAGTAGCATATCTTTAGGCGGCCTTCTGACTTTTTTCCGTCTTACAGTTGGGGGGGCTGGAGAACGGATTTCTGTTGTTCAGGGGGTGGGAGGAAGACATTGGTGGCCTAGTCTCTTTTTTCTTTCAATTCACTAATTTGAAATGTAACGTAACGTCGTTTTCATAGGGCCTCGATTCCTGGGTCCCGACGTTCGCAGAATTAGTTGGTAAGAACCGAAGACGCACTTCTCATATCAGGAAAATATGGTGTCCCTCACCGAGTAGAATTTGAGTTATCTTCCACTTGCGCCCCGTTAGACCATTGGATTGGAGGAGTATTTCAATTTAAAATAGGAATTTGAAAGCTAGCTAGTTTCATTTGTAAGTGCTTCCATATAATCTTCAAAATCAGTCTTTTGGCTTTGACTGACATCCCTTGGGATTTAAAAATCAGTCAGATTGGAGGACCTTTCCTTTTGTTCGTTTGTGTCCGGGTTTGGGGCAATGACTTATCTAACATTGAGGCTGCTTCTCATATGAAATGTCGGTAATGAGACTTTCAGTGATAGAGATTTTCGGCGTAGAGACACACAAAGCGTAGGATGACGGGCTTCGGGCGTCGAGAACAATCGTTGCCATTGCAGCGGTATATTGTTTGGGCGTAAAGGGAAGGTTCCTGTTGAGACAAGCCCTAGCTAAGTGAGCTCGACAGTCTAGACTCAACCATAATATGTAATTATGGGATGCTGCGGGAGTGCACGGTGTCCGGGTAGACGAACCAGCGGGGCATAGCCATTGGCCCTTCATGTAGAGCTGGCAACCACTCTATGAAAAGGTAAAAAAACTACACTAAATGGAGGATATGCTAACTGAAATCAAAAAGCAACACAAACTACACTAAATGGAGGATATGCTAACTGAAATCAAAAAGCAACACACACCGATGCATGAGAGGGTTGTCGCGGTACACTCGCCTTCGATATATATCAGGATCAGAGATCCGACGAATAGTCAGCCATCAGCCTCGTGGCCAATCAATCGCTATTCATTTGTTGTTATTTACCAACCATAATCGGAGAACTAGCAAACATATTCCTCGTCTCAATACCATGGTTTTCATAAGCATGACAGAGCCTGGTTTGGAACTCCTCTACCCTATATATATACATATGTATGTATGTATATGCACAAAGATATATATATATATATATATATATATATATAGAGAGAGAGAGAGAGAGAGAGAACGGGAAATTCACCGGCGGTGAAGGGGATTCCTTCACTAGCGCTTAGGTGGCCTAATAATTGTATTACACGTAGTGCCACTTAAAATAACAAATAAAAGAATTTTCTTAATTACCCTTTGAGTGGCGCCACGTGCAATACAATTATTAGGCCACCTAAGCGCTAGTGAAGGAATCCCCTTCACCGCCGGTGAATTTCCCGTTTACTCATATATATATATATATATACATACATGTGTATGTATGTATGTATGTATATATATATATATATATATATATATATATATATATATATATATATATATATATATATATATATATATATATATATATATATATATATGAATGAATGAATGGTTTATCTAAGGTGTCTCCATAAAAAATTACCTATGAAGGCATCCCTAAATCTTAACATAGAGTATATAGACAATCTAAAAGGCTAGTTGTGATC
Source organism: Dracaena cambodiana (assembly GCA_036321105.1). Classification (NCBI taxonomy): domain Eukaryota; kingdom Viridiplantae; phylum Streptophyta; class Magnoliopsida; order Asparagales; family Asparagaceae; genus Dracaena; species Dracaena cambodiana. Next base: position 25,878,810 of record JAYEPQ010000015.1, read on the forward strand.
TCCATACTCTAAAATGATGGTGTATAAAAGTTCATACATTTTTGATAAATTTGTCTATATATTTTACAGGTACAAAATAAACGGGTTTTCAGCAATTGAACAAATAAAATTTCTTGGTCAATAATGAAGTATTTAAATTACACGATTTTTAATACTCCACCTACTTAGAGCATAGAGATCATAGTTAATTATTTGGATCATCCACATATGTTGAGATTTAGGTGCCTTCATGGTTAACTCCATATAAAGATACCTTAGGTATATTTTTTCCTATATCTATATATATTAATTCTATACAACATTTTTATGCTATATTAATACTAGTTCAGGTGTCAATCATTAAATAGAGTTTTAGTAGTAATAGTTATATTCATGTCAACTAATCTATAATAATTATATTGGATCTAAAGTCTACTGTGTTATTTAATTGTAAAACCAACTAATGGAATTCTGACATTTCGAGTGCCTTATCGTGCATATACAGAAACCCAACCCAGTATTTTTCGAAGTCGATCCCGAAGCATGTCGCTACTCATAACAGTAATCAGTAATCAATCGGATATTGTTCAACAACCCCCCAACACCCCTTGGAGGTATTGACATTATAATTGTACAACTTAATATAATAATCGAAATACAACCATCCCATCATTCGGTTTTTCCCACAATCCTGTGTATTAATTAGTTATCATTATCAATATATTGAGTGGCAATACTGTTTTAATGTCATTATTACGGTATGGTGTCACTATTATTTCTATATCATTGGTATAGTTATATTAGTTATATTCATTGACAGTTATAATTTTATGTCTAGTCAATTTTATAAGTTAAATTCCACTAAACTATATTCTGTCATTGTTTAATTGACATAATTTCACTTATTCATATCTTAGATTAACTAGATTGAACGTCATTAAGATCCGTTGGTCAGGTAAGTATAAGGAGATGGGTGGTTTTTTGTGTAATGCATGTTTCCTAATTAAATAACCACCATTATTGTAGTCCTTTTTTCCTTAGATACCGATAGAGGAAATGATATAAAATTAGATATCCTTTGATCATGTATATACTAACATTATAACTTCATATTTTCAATGTTATAAGCTAATTTTACACTACCATATCTATTAAGTATAACAATTTATTTACTACATTGTCATTTCATCTCTCTTTAACGTGTAAACAATAAAATTAGATCTTTTAGGTTAAACATGGTATCTGTGGCTTAATACAAATTATTAAGTTACATAAGAGTTCTTTCATTTAAACATGATAGTTGTAGTGTTATAAGAAACAATGACATGTTATAATATAAAATCAAACTATTTGAAAGTAACTTTCGACATCACATGATTTCAAAAGAAATAAACAATTTAATAATATAGAACGGAGTGCTGGAGTATAAAGAAACATCATTCATAGAAGATAAATATAGTAGAGATGTGTATGCTGTATTAGATGTGTGGTAAGATTATGAGAGATAAAGTGGAAAATGAGATATACATGCGAAGATGCCCTTAATTCCTTTATGAGGCCAATTCCAATTGCACGATGAATGATGGCATTTAGGCCGTCAGTTAGCAAAGTAAAGATTAATGTTGAGAGTGGATCATCTTATTTGAGACCCCTCCTACAGGTTTCTTCTGGTGAGCCACCCCACAATTATGACATTAAGCTTGGCTGATTGTTGCCACTGATCAATCCGGAGAGTCCAATTTGGACCAAAACCCCTACTTTGTAAGATTTTCATGATGTACTGCCAATTGACTATATCATAGGTCTTTCTGAAATCCAATTTTAGGAAGCAGCTGGTGCTGGTTTTTTCAGCCTTATGTATGATCTCTTGAGTAACGATAATCCCATTCAAGATATTCCTTCCTACCATGAACCCAGTTTGCCGTAACCCTACCAATGACTGCAGCTGCAGTACCTGTTGGTTCGCAAGAATCTTAGCTGTGGCCTTGATTGTTGTTCAGAAGAGCAATATGTCTAAAGTCACCTGTACTTTCGTTGTTTCAGCTCAATGTTTGCATACTTCTACAAATTTGTGAAGTCTTCCTTAATCAAATCCTAAAATATTTTGAAGAAATTGGGAGTTCATTTGGACCTGGTGTTGTATCCACATCCACATTCAAGATTCCTCAAGTTTCTCCTTTCCGAATGCTATTTCGAGGGATTTTAGGTCTGGATGGTCACCCCAGATGTCCATTCTCAGCCGGACAGCGTAGACGTGCCTGTGGGTAAGATATCCTCTGTAATAACCAAATCCTGGGCCTTGAGAGTGCATGGCATTGCATCTCTTCCTGGCATGGACAGTTTTGTGAAACAATGTTGTATTCCTATCTCCCTCCTCTAGCCAGGTCGTACGTGCTCTCAGTCTCCAGATGATCTCCTCATGATAATGTCCTGAATGTCCGTCCACTTTGTTTCAAATGCATAGACACTCAACATGCATATTGCATGCATTGGATGCCCATCAGTCATGCAAAACATGTATATACAGAGAAAGATATATATGTTAGAACCATAGTGGGGGCACATTAGGCATTATATTAGAACTATCCATTATCATATATGTAACATTTATAACTTAAAAGGGTGGTTGTCATGTCCTCAATGTAAACCTATGTATTGTGAAGGAATTCAAGGACATACATGTTTCTACAGGAGTAATAAAATAAATTAAATCATGGAATAGATTTGATCAGAAGTTTGAAACATAAAGTACATAAACAATTGGGTTAAGAGATAATGGCACTAGGAGGCTAGTAGCAGTGAGAATGGAAGCATCGTGGCAACCAGACAAACATTGATATGTTTGTAGCTGTTGTTACTTATGTAAGAAGATTATTCAAACTTTGTCCTATTTATCTTAGTCTAGTCCCAGGAACCCCTTTTTCTTTGTATAGTTCCTTTTTGTCTGATGAATGGTTCACTATCCAAGTTCATTTTTCTACCTAGGCTGACAAATATTATTTACCTAATTCTTTTTGTCTTAGTTTATCACTATTGTTCAAGTCAGCACTTTAGTTGTATTTTCCCATTTGGATTGAGTTTAGGCAGCTATTACTCATTTTAGTTCAAATCAAATCTAGTTTGTCCTATTGCTCAACCTTAAACCACGTGAAATTCTATGTACTAAACGCATGTGTAAATATACTATGTCCATGTGCTCCTAGGTTCTTTTTTGTTTCTACGGTTTGACCTTAACAGTGGTCAGTCTTTAATTAATTTTGGTTGTTTAAAATGTCTAGACATGCATGAAATCTTTTGATACATTGACCCTCGACTTATCTAACCATGGGCTGCTATGATATTCCATGAAACATGCCCTTTGTGGCTTTGTTCCATATTTTGTGCACTGCCCCCTTTCTGTATAAGTTTGGCAATCATGTTGGAGTATGTGTGATTTATTTGGTGCAGATCTCAGCAAATGTTCAATAATCACAATTTTGCAAAAGTATATACGCTTTATCTCACAACTTAGCTAGGACTAAGAAAATATGAAATAGAGCAAAAAAACTCAGTTTTGAAGAGTCTACATTCTTCTTTTATAGGAAACTTGGAAAGCTTCAATTTTTAATCGTATCATCCTTGTACATCCAAGTGCTTTTCAAGTGCCAATGGTTATTTAAATTCCTCATCAAAATAGTATTAAACCTTTAACTTTGTATATTTTTTTTTGGCTAAATTTGACAAAAGGGTACTGAACTTTCACTGTTTTCCCGAAATAAAGTTTGAGCTTCCAAAATGTCAAAGCGGAAGCTGAACTTGACTGGTCCTACTATCATTCCCTAACAGTATTAATAGCCATTAGGCATGGGGTGGAGAAAGTTGCATATTTGACATGTGAGAACATAAGGGTATTTTCACTAGGTAATTATCATGTGATGCCTCATACTGACGTCTCTAGTCTCCAAGTCTCTTTCAGGTAGGTACTTTAGTGGAAATTTTTGGAAAAATTCAACACATGTTTTTGATATTTTGAAAGTTAAATAACCTTTTATGAAATTTAGCCTTTTCTTTAAGAGTGTTGATATTTATACTCATCTTACATTTGAGAGAATACTATAGTAATCTCAGTGTATGGATAGTTTTTGATGTGAAAGAGTGATCTTCAGTAAAGAAGTGGTTTCAAAAACTCTTGGGTGGTAGAGTGATGGCACTTGTAAGCACATATGCAGGAGGCCTCTAGGTGGTGGACAGACTGTTGGCCGAACCATCGGTCTTTGTAGTTTTGGTTTGTCTTTCTCACTTTGGCCTCTCTTACTCTTTTATATTATCATAACATTGCATTTGTATAATCTAATCTGCTCTCACATTACCCTCACATCTCTGAACCAAAGTCCTCACATTTTCAGCATTCTTCCATAGAAAAATTTGATAATTACATTATAAATTGCATATAAATCCTTTTGAACCCCTTCTATGATATAATTTACCTCAACCATAGTTCTATTGCCTAGTCGACTGCATAGGTTTTACCATGGTTTAGTGGCGATATGCTGAAGACATTCAGTTGGGTGCTACTAGATCAAAATACCTTCTTCAGAGAACTAGTGAAGATTGAGTTGCAATCAGTAATGTAGGCTAAACTCCATGTCAGTGCAAGCTATCCCTTTAACTTTGTCACCAATTGCTGGACGTCTTGCACAGCTGCATAACAGCAGTGGCGTCTACACGCACCTGTCATGAAATTGACTTCTTGGTTACCATCTTAAGCTAAAAAACTCTATTAACTTGGTTTCCTAATTTATTCAAACAAGCTTTCTACACCTATAATGTGAGGCTCTTTCTTCTGTTGTTCCACATTACAAACTCGATTCAATTGGAACAATTTATCTGTTTTTCTTGGGATTCTCCGACATATGTTCAATTGAAGAATAATATCGAGCGGCGAGTAGTATGTTATATTGTATGATAATTTTGGTAGTGGTTTAAATGGAAATGAGCGCCATATAGAAGTATTTTAGACTGTATTGATATATGCATGACACATTCAAATTTCTGGTGGAAAGATGCGCAACGTTTAATAATTGGATTAATGAAGCAAAACTTTCATGTGGTTGACGTAAATGTTATCAAACAACACTTTCTATTTGACTACTAAAATCCCATGTTACATGTATATCGAAATTCGAACTCTCTTTGAAGTTGTGGCCATGGATAGGAGTAAAGATGACAACTATCTTGTAGATTATATTTATTTTCATTAACAAGTGAGGTTGTGACTGTATATGTAATAAGGGTTCAATCTTACTACAATAACACCAACTAAGCTTTTTATCCAAGTACCTAGGGTAGAAGACTACATGAACCAAAAGAGAATCACATCGGATTGACCACGTGAACGGGGGTTCAACCTTGTACCCTGGTAAATGAGAAGACTAATCTAGTTAAAGAAAAAAGGGAAGGAAAAGGATAAAAAGAAAAAAGAGAGAAAAAAAGATAAACTATTCTATTAGTTACAAACTAATCCCGTTTATTATTCACTAATACTATATAGTGTTAGGTAGAAGATGATTCATATATAAATATCTTTGCATATTTGTTTTTGTGCCATGTGCTTTAAACATAGTTATGGAAAAACAAACCCTAAAGAGAGGGAGTGCATGCAATAAAACGAAACATCTATATTTTTTAAAGTTGAAGCAAGCTAACAAATAATATCTTAACTCATGTAATAAAATAAAACATCAATGATTATTAATGTTTGAAGCAGCTAACAAATAATATCTTAACTCATTAAAGTAAATGACGATGCTGTTCCATCTAAACCCTATATTCTCATGGAAGAAACAAAATATTTGCAGAATGGTTATGTGTGATAATTAAAATGTTTATGGAGATTTTCTCTTCATCATTATGTCAAAAATATTGAGAGAAGACATAACGATCAGAAGAAACCTAAAGAGAGCAGATGAATGTAATATCAATTAATCATTTGTGATTTAAATTATGAAATAATTAGCTCGATTTCCAAAGTGTCCACTTCATTTTGGCCATTTGCAAACCCAATATTATCCTTCATATGTTGTGAGTAATAATAAATGCAAGTTTCATATTATTTACTTTGACAAACACTTTTATAGTTTCATAAACAAAACGGGTAAACAAAGAGTTTTATAGATCAGGTGGTATAAGAAGTCGATTGGAAGGCCTAAGATAATCCTCATATATAGAACAAAAATAGCTAGCTGCATTAAGATGGTAGCTAAATATGTTGTTGGTAAGCTGAGGGGTGATGCTCTACCATGTAAGGAAATATCATGGTCAAATGAAGAGGAAAAAAATACTATTAATATCAAGTGAGATCCTTACAAAAATTAGAAGAATAATGATAGAGTGAGTTTTGAGAGGTATAAATTAGTCAAGGAGGGTAAGAAAACTATTTTGGATGCAAGAGCTGTCGGAAAAAAAGTGTACGAAAAATTGGATAGTTTTTGCACTAGAATCCGTCTTTCCTACTCATGCGTAGAGGGCGGGTTCTGGTGACATTTCCAATCCGGCAGGGCGTTGGTGTAAACTCATTTCTTTCAATGATGTAAGAGAGGCTGGTTCAATAGCCACAAGAGATTCTTTTGCAATGAAAACATAGCATGGGTGGCTGTATCCACGACGAAAGTGGTGATGGCTCATTTTCCTCAAGGGATCCACTAGAAGTCATCAAATCTTTCATAACACTTGTTGGAGCAGTAGGGGCTGAATAGGGCGACAACAATGAAGTTGGCCTTTTAGGTCCTGCAATTGAACAAAATTGGCTTGCAAGAGAACTCGCCAGAGACGGAGTGGAATCAAAGCTGGATGAGAAAAAACAAGGTTGAGAAGGATATATATAAAATTACTTAAATAAGGGATTTAAAGTCTAGAGATTTATGTATTGTGAAGTATGTTAAATATGAGGGTTTTTACTTCGAGATGAAGAGATTAAGGAAAGATAGAGAAATTATTTTAATATATTAAACAATGGTAGTTGTGCTTGAAATTTTTGGATGACGTGCCATTCAATGTGAGGATATGAACCGTAGTTTTATGTGTAGATTTAAAAAATTTGAAGTAAAAGAGGCTTTGAAGAGATTTAGTCAAGAAAAGCCATTGTTCTTGATGAAATTCTTATTGATTTATGGAGATATCTAGGAGAAATAGGAGTGAGATGGTTGACACTCTGACAGATCTTTTTAATAAGATTTGACAAAGTAAAAGAATGCCAAATGAATGGAGTGTAAGATGCCAAATTAATGGATAAAGAGTACTCTAGCACCTCTACATTAGAACAGAGGTGGTATTCTGAGTTGTTTTAAGTATAGTAGAATAAAACTTGTATTACACCATGAAACGTTGGAAATGGGCAATTTAAAATGGGCTAAGGCAGATTGCTTAGATATCATAGGACTCATTTGGATTCATTCGAATGCGATTAATGACAGAGTCTATTCATTTGCTTCGTCAATTTATAGAGTTATTTCTTGAGAGAAGTAGAGATTTGACTATGATTTTTATTGATTTATAAAAAACCTAGGATAAGGTACGGAAAGAGGTGCTATTGTGGACATTGATAAAAAGGAAGTTCCTATCAAGTATACGGATATAATTAAGACATGTATGATGGAGTAGCGACAAATGTTAGAAGTTATGGTAATCAAACAAGTGATTTTTTAGGCGCAATTGATTGCATCAAGGATTTGTTTTGAGTGTGTTCTTATTTGCCATAATGATGGATGAGCTTACTTTTGATATTAAGGATAAAATACCTTGGTGTATATTATTTGCAGATAATATTGTTTTTAGTCAATTGATGGGAGTTGGGGAAAATGCCAAGTTGGAGTTATGAAGACAAATCTTAAAATCTCAAGGTTTTATATTAAGTAGGTCCAAAATAGAGTAAATAGTGTGCAAATGTACTAAACAGAGGATTCAATACTAGTGTTTTGATACTGGAGAGACAAGAGATACCATTGAGCAATCAGTTTAAATACTTAAGTTCTATTATCCAAAGGATTGGGAGATTAATATTGTTGTTGACCTTGAGGTTCAAGTTGGCTTATTGAAAGGAGGATTGCAATGAGAGATTTATGCAATCATAATATTCCATTAAGGCTAAAAGAAATATTTTATAGGACAAATTTGTTATATGGTGCGTAATGTTGGGTTATAAATAAACATTATACACCGAAAATGAGTGTAATAGAGATATATATGTTTTGTTGGATGTGTGATAATATTCGGAGATGTAAAATGAGAAATGAGAATATTCTTTCTAAGGTAGGCATAGCCCTATAAAAGAGAAGATACGTGAAAATTGCCTAAAATAATTTGGTCATGTGCGACCTAGATCTGCGTGTACACCAGTTTGATGAGTCGAGCTTATCAACATAGGACAAGTTAAAAGAGTGAAGGAAAAATCGAAGAAAATATAGATGGAGAAAATATGAAAAATATAGATAATGAAGTCCTAAATAAAGGCATATTGTTTGATAGGAATGAGGATCAGTTCATGTGATCGATCAAACGTAATTCTCTTTTGGTTCATATAACCTGTCCCAAGTGCTTGGGATAAAAAGGTTAGTTGTTGTCGTCGTTGTTGTTGATGGAGTTAGTAAAATTTATAATGGAATACCTAAAAGCCCATTCCTCTAATGTTCGTATAAACTAAATGGATCTTGGAGAGTTACTGATCAATAAGTATACAATATAAAGTTTACTTTCTTGCCCATCAATCTCGACAGTTCTAAAATTATATAAGTTTTGTCAAACCAGATGTTAAAAATAAGATTATGTTAATAATCATTTTTATTTATTGTTAATGACAGCTAGGACAACTCATATGGATGAATGTAGCTCACTGATGGGTTGAGTGGTATAGGCTCCCAGTTTGGAATGATCATGATACCGATTTTGAATAATTTAAGTCAGAAATAATTAGTTGATATTTATTTTTCTATATTCATCCCTGCTTTCCTTTTTAACTAAAGGCAGTAAGGAATCCAATTGAGTTTGATCCTTATCCAACCAAAAAGCTATTGGGATTGTAGGATCCAAACTTAGAAATTCTGGTAAGGTTATCAGGCTCCATTGCCATTCCTACTCATGCTGCATAGTTATATATTGTAGAGTAGTCTAAATTTATAGATTAAGTAGGGCTTTTATAATTACATTTGCATTTTGCATTTTAATTCATGAACTGCATAATTCTTATTAGCTTTTTTCCTTTCATGTTAACTTGTTTTGTCATTATCTTGCTTGTTCTTTACATTTTATGCAAATATAGTACATTAATGGCAGGGTTCATATTTATGTATATAATAATATGGTGGATAAGGCTCACCCTTTTACAACTCTATGAAAGTTGCAAGATGGTTATGTAGGCTACATACACTGCATTTGGCACATTTGTGACGAAAGCATTTGCAGCAAAACCCCAAAACACAAACAGCCCCTGTTTTACATCCATCTGCAAGCCTTGAAGATATTATTATTGGGTTTTCATCTACATACCCTTTAAATCTTCAAATTTACATACATACCTACAATATTTATATTCACACATATACCCCCTAAATCTCATAATTACTTGGATTAAGATACCCTTTATATTACTCGATGTTGAGTTTTGGATGGAACTCTTTTTAAATGCCTAAAAAGATTAATGTCTTCTAGTTGCGAATTTTTCCTCAAACACGAGATTAGCACTGCTCCCCTTCCACTTCTAGAACATGCCCTAGTTCACTAGGGTTTGTGTTTTGTTACTTCTCTGTAAACTGCTGGAGCTTTCCAGATAGCTTTTGAGGTTCTTACTGCTCAATTTTTGTACATTCAAACAACAAAATTCATTAATGGTCAATTCTTTAGTAATTTGCAAAAGCAAGTTATTTTGCAATATAGCCATAGTCTCTAAACAGATGGCAATTAAATTTAAATTTCAAAATTTCGATCCTCACACAAAATAATATGAATCAAAACTTCATTATTAAACATCATCACCATTGTCAGATTTGTTACTCATGCTTGATATATTTTTTTTCCTGTGAAGCTTTCCTGACTTCTTCTGTCATCTGAAAGCAGAAAAACCTGGCTGACCATTTCCTCCAAAAGTGTAATGATGATAATGACCATAGCATTGATGATGAGTTTTCAAAAACTTAAGCTTTATCCAAGGCCAACTTATCTGTAAGCATAAGCTATTGGTTAAGCTGAGAGGAGTAGGGGGGGACTAATGATGGATCCCGTGACTCCCATCACAGGAGATGAACGGTGAGTGCCTCACGAGAATATCAAGCATGAACTAGAACAAACTAGAGCATGTTTTAGAAGGGGAAGGGGAGCAATGTCAATCTCATGCGAGATGAAAAATCTGCAAGCATAAAAGTTATTAAAATATTAAAAAGGGGTTTTTAGTTTATTAAAAATAATTCCATCCAAAACTTACATGGAGTGACGGAAAGGATATCTCAATCCAGGTTAGGAGATTTGGAGAGTATAAACAACAACAACTAAGCCTTTAATCCCAAGTACTTGGGGTAAGCTACATGAACCAAAAGAGAATCATATTAGATCAATCACATGGATGATCCTTCGTCAGTAATTTCTATGGAGCAATATGTCTTCATTTAAGCCTTTAGCATCCACATCTTTTCACATCACATCCATCCATATTTTCTTCAGTCATCCCTTTGCTTGTTTAACTTGTCCAATGTTGATTAATTCCACTCATCAAACTGGTGTCTGTGTAGGTCTGTCGCATACAACCAAACCATTGTAGGTGATTCTCGCATTTTCTCTTCTATAGGGACCTTACTAAGAGTATCCTTATTTTTCATTTTATCTCTTTTAGTATTTCAATACATTCAATGAAGCAGTTGTATTTCTGCTACATTTATCTTTTGCAAATGACATCTCTTTTGTACCCAGTATTTCATGTCATATAACAAAACTGGCCTAATGACAGTTCCATAAAATTTTTCCTTCAGCCTTTAGTAGAATGTTACATTCACATAAAGCTTTCATTTTGCTCTTCCATTTCGATCAGCCAGCTTAGAACCTGTGGTTGATATGACTTTTGATCTTTCTATCATTTTGAATAATAAACCTAAGTACCTAAAACGATTACTCATTTTTATATCTTGCTTGTCTAGTATTATAAAGCTAGTCTTGGGTACTTTGTCTATTAAATTTGCACATATATTCAGTTTTAGACCTACTCAATCTAAAACCTCGAGATTTTAATGTTTGCCTCTTTATAACTCCAACTTAGTATTTATCACTGCTCTCATCTCATCGACTAAGACAATATTATCAGTGAATAGTATGCACCAAATTATATTATTTTGAATTGCTCTAGTAAGCTCATCTATCACTATGACAAATAAAGACTGAACTTACAGATCCTTGATGCAATTCAATTTTGATTAAAAAAAAATCATTTGTTAGGCTGCCACAAGTTCTAATGTTTGCCACTATTTCATCGTAGATGTCCTTAAAATTGGGTGTATATGTGTAAATACTGAAGATTTGGAGGGTATGTAGCTATAAAAACCTAACTTATTTATTTTGTGGTTTGAAGAATTTACATTTTGGTGGCTCTGTTTTTTGATCTACTTGGACATCTGAAATATGCCCTTTCTATTTTTTGCCTTTCCTAGAGCAGCTTGGTGCCGGAACTTCCTTACCTGGCTTGGTAGCTGCAAAATTGGGAGCTAATGTCGTACTTACAGACAATTCAAACAGACCTGAGGTAACTTTTACATGTACTGTTGTACTCTAGAACTAAAATAGCATGAGATGTGACATGGATGTATGCTTGTACTCAACAAAGCTTAGACCCAAGTTTGTTCATTATGAGCAAGCATAATGTCTGTCCATTTATATTCTTATTTACATTGCTGTTGAAATGGGAAAGGAGTATATTTGTCTATGGTTTGATTTGGGTGTTCATCAAAAGCATTCTTTGGAGACTGTTATAAGATGAAAATTTCATTCCTTCATATGCTCAATTTCCATTATACTGTTTATGATCTAAATTAGTTTTGTGATACTTTAGTTAGAACTGGTATGCCAATATTGCATATTGATGCGTCAAGACCTATACTGTCAAATAGTGGTAATTTTCAGTGGTCTGATTTTCGGGATGTGTTATCAGGTCTGAATGCTTGGATGCTAATCATATATGATTGGTACATACTTATTTAACTGTTGTTTGAACCTTTGTTCGTGCATGTGTGCGTCATTTCCAAAGATGACTTCTTAAACAACTATTTAAGGAGTCTTAACAGAATTATGTCATGGGCCATCATAAAGGATTATTCATACCAAGGTCTTAAATATCAGAATTGGTATTAGTATTGGTTACTGGATCTGTATATCTAATCGTCTATATCTAGAATATCAGTCATGTCATATCAGTGTTATCGGATGCTCATATTGGTTGCTTTTAATTTTTTTTCAAACAACTAGAAATATTTTGATGTATTTTATGAATTAATTCATTAAGATTTGATTAAATTTCAATAAGATATTGTATAAGACAATGGCTGAAACACATGTAGGTAGAGTAAAAATACAATTCAAACTTATTATTATAGACTCACAATCCAACACATATTACATTTCGACTTTAATTGTTAAATTGGTAGATTTAAATTTTTTTTGGATCAAATGAATTTTTTATTAATCTAAAAAAAACTAACACGCAATGATAATTTCAGTTATTTAATCAATGAGGAAAATAGGTTATAGAGCAATTTTATTTTTATTCTTCGCAATTTCATTTTTGAAGGTTAATTTTCATAATTTTTATTAATTATAAAACTTATGTTGGGTAGTTTGGATCTAGGCCTAACCTAGACCTAGACCCAACCATCCTTCAAATTTTTTAAAAGTTTAATGATTTTATTAATTAAAACTTTATGGAGTTATGGATCTGAGTTAGATATGAGGCCAACCCACGACTTTATAAATGGGAGATGAGATGATTCATTGAATTAAAAATATATATTTTTTATTTTTCTAATTAAAATTTTTGAAAAGAGTAGGTCCAAAATTGACGCATGGACTCGCCCATTCTCTTTCTTGTCTGTTGCCTGCTCAACCTGCTTTGTCGCCCGGTCGATCGCCTTCTCCATCTGCTTGAGCTTCCTCCCAGTCCGAGCTCCTCCACCTCCTGCTTGAGTTCCCATCCTACTAGGGCTCCTCCACTGTCTTTGAGTTTTACTCTCCTGCTTGATTTCTTCCTCTCGAGGAACTTCAACATACACCACCGACTCATCAACAAGAGACCCAAGTCCCATGACCTCTGACGGCTTGAGCCTTGGCTTGATTATTACATTTAATTTGGCACTTTTTTTACTTGATTTCAAAGTTGAAACTTGCTGCAAACTTTTAATTTTTTTTTTCTTGTTTTTTTTTTTGTTTTTATATACAATCAGATTGGTTTTATAGCATAAATTCAATATTGCTTTTGAGAAATTTTCCACGTGTCGTGTAGCTTTTGATTGTCGAATTTGCCTAATTGCTGAAATCTTTTTCGTCAGTTTTATTACTCATTTGCGATATATTGGGTTAATATTGGACAATATTGCAATATTTATAAAAGTCGGTATGATCACTTGAAGCATGGTACCGTCTTTATATAGTTCAATATTGTAATGACTACTTTGACATCCTATATGATATGGTATTTGAAACCTTGATTGGTATCCTTCATTGTAGTTTTCATGTCCATGTTACTCCTTAGGTAACTACATAACTATTGTGTCTGGAATCTTAAAATTGGAACATAGTAATGGATGATGGACACTTTTCTCGTAATCTTTGTGCTCGAAAGCTGTTATATTAAAATGTGGCGACCTGAATAATTTTTTACTTCTCTTAAACAGTTATAATTGTAACAATGTTGACTCTGTGTATTTAACTACCAAAAGAATTGATTAGAATTGTAGCATAATCATCGCATTGAAGGATCCATTCCTTTATGTAATCTTTGCGTCCTTTTGATTCGGTGGCTCCTAGATAAATACCCAAGGAGCTGAGTTGGAACCAAACTGTATACATTTGATTTGGTGGCTCCTAGATGACTATCTAAAGAGTTGAGTAAAAACCTAGCCGTATGATATCCAAACTTATTGTAATTTGTTATGTAATATGCTGGTATGCGAGGGACTTTTGTGTAAACATCCATATGTATTATATTAATAAGAAGGATATGAGACGTGGACCAAGTAACCCATCTATTTCTCCCTAATTTATCTCAAACCCTAATCTTAACTCTGGTTATCATCGTATCAGAAATCCTAACCTTAACTCTTGTTATCATGGTATCAGAGCTACTATAATTATTTTCTTAATCACAAAATCCAATCTCCTAATCTTACTCATCTTCATTAATCATATTTTTAACTGTCAGCAACCATCCATTATTAAGCAGCTTCCCCCCATCATCACTCATCTCATCATCGTCGACTCACTATTCATCTAATAGCCTTCGCACTACATTGTCATCGACTCATAACCTCGTCATAAACTCTACCTTTGCTTCACCTTGTCATCACCTTCTACAACTCATCGTCATCGACTTTAAGTCGTTGATTAACTCACTGTCTTGTCTTGTCCCATTATTAAGCAACCAGATGAAGCAACCGGGTTTCTATCACCAACACAGATGAAGCAACCAGTTTTCTAATACCAACTTAGATCTGGTCATCACTGTCATCAACCCAAATCTGATCATCATGGTCACCTCTCAACCCCACTGACTGCTTAGTTCTCTCTTTTCAGAGACAATGCATTGCTATCCAAAACCCAGCACTGATCTGATCATCAACTCAACCCAAGTCTGATTGTCACTGCCACCAATTTGGTCATCAAACCGTATTTTGTTCTTTATCCTAACCTGACCTGTTTTCTTTCTCTTAGACTTTTTGGATGTGTATATTTTGTTCATGATCATAGTACTAATCGCACCAAATGGGATCCTAAAAAGCTTTCAAATTTGTATTGTTGGGACATTCTAGCTTTCATAAAGGATATAAGCGCTCTATCCCACTTTGTGTAAGTGTGTGATCTTTGCAAATATTACTTTTTTGAATCCAAATCATACTTTGCTAAAGCATTTTCCAAAGTATATCATTATAGCTAGAAGACAATTTTATGTTCTTCTTAGAAGACTCAACACCTTTAGATGTCAATGTGGATCTTCTGCCTCCGAAACGTTAACAGGTGTATAAAAAACATGCCAAATCTACTACAAGTGTGCTAGTTATCCTAGTATCTCCGATCATTGATATGGTATTAGGTGAGGATGCAGCTATTCCTTCTTTTGTTGATTTTGATTCACTCACTTTAATCTTGATATTCTTATTGCTCACGGTAAAAGAAAATAGAGTTGCATTCTACATCCTTTGCATGCCTTCTTGTCTTGTGCACATTTTCACACTCATTATCATGCTTTTTTTCCTCCATTGATTCACATCATACTCCTAAGTCTTTTTTAGATGCCATGTTAAATCAAGGTTGGCGGGTAACAAAAGAAGGATGATATGCATGCTCCTAAGCAGAATGAAGCTTGGGAACTCGTTCCACTTCCACATGGAAAGAAGGCAATTGGATGCCGGTGCTTATATGCTGTCAAACTGAACCCTCATTGAAACTTAGCTCGTCTTAAGGCTTATTTAGTGGCAAAGGAATAATTTCAAACATATGATATAGGTTGCTTCGGCACATTCTCACTAGTAGCAAAGATGGTTTCAGTTTGCTTGTTTCACTTGTTACTACATACTGGCTTCTATATCAGTTAGAAGAATACATTTCTCCATGGTATTATTGATTAGGAAGTTGATATGTAGTAACCATCTAGATTTGTCGCTAGGGGTGTAGCAAAGTGTGTTGTTTGTGAAAGCCATTTTATGCCTTGAAACAATTCCCTCGAGCCTGGTTTGGAAGGTTTAGTTCTGCTGGTTAAGGGTTTGGTCCTCATCTTCTTAGAATGACCACTGAGGTTTCTTTCGCATTCATCATGAAAATGTATTGTGATTACCGAAGATAATATCTAGTGGATTAGTGCTTAAAGTTGCATCTATAGTAAAAGTTTTAAATTAAAGATTTAAGGGCTGTTACGGTATTTTTAGGGAACTGAGGTGGTTAGATCTAAGCAGGGGATCTTGTTCTCTTAGCGGAAATATGTGTTGGATATGTTGTCAGAAGCGGGAATGCTCGATTGTAAAGCTTCGATACGTCAATGATCCAAATCTAAAGTTATTGTTTGATTGGTGGAGTTTTTGGAGGACCAAAGAAGGCATATGAAACTAGTTGGTAAGGTAAATTATTTAACAATGATTTGGCTTGATACTCCAAGGACGAGCTATTAGGATGCTGTGGTCAAAATATTATGATATATGAAAAGTTCCCCAGATAATGTTTCATATTCAAATTGCAGTCTCAACCACATTGCTAGTTTCTGAGATGCATATTAGATAGATTGTCCAGTCGACAAAAGGTGTACTATAGAGTATTGTGTCTTTGTTGGAAGAAATCCATATCATAGAAGAGTAAGAGGCAGATTGTTGTCTTAAGGTCTAGTGCGGGGTCACAACATGGAGCTATGACTGGTCTTACATGTGAGCTTGTATGAATATAAGATTTCTGATAGAGATGAGTTTTATGTCTAAGACTCCGATGAGGCTATATTGTGATAACTGGTCAACATCTATATTGTACAAAGCTCCATTTTTAGGCATATTGAAGTTGATTGTGTTTGGGTACGGAAAAGTATGATGATGATATTATTGAACCATCACATCAGTCTTCAAACAATAAAATTCAAATTTATTAACTATACCCCTTGGAAGATCTCGGATGCAGTTAATTTATAACATGATGAGCATGTATGATGTATATGTTTCAACTTGAAGGAGAGTGTTATGTAATAAGTTGGTATGTGAGGGACCTTTGAGTAAAAGTCCATATATATTATATTAATTAAAAGGATGTGAGATGGGACTAATTAACCTATCTAATTCTTTCCAATTTATCTCTAACCCTAATCCTAGATCTCAATATCATAATCTTCATAGACTATAGTGGTTGTACATTTAAATTTAATAAATCATGTGATATAAATACACAGTCAATATAACGGTCTTATCTATTTATTCGACAACCACTTGATGCATGGTTAAATGGTAGTAAAGTTGCATGATTTTCTCTATACAAGTACTATAAACATGAAGATCATGATTATGTGACATATCAATTGACAATGAAGTTTTAGACCAACTTTCATAGGTACTTGCCAAAGGACTTATTTTAGGGCCACCTTACATGCACATATATGGTCAATAGTGATGTTTTTTGACCAAGTCTAAATTTTTGGGGTTCTTGAGATCAGGATGTTCCCTAACCAATTTGATTTGACCACAAGAAATCAAGCTACATTTTGGTGTATACACTGTATTTCAAAACTTTGATTCTTGCTCGCTCACATACGATCGTTTATAAACGTGTCTCTGCTTAAGCTTCGTGAAGAATCCAGGTTGGCATATTTCATGGATGATCCCTACCATGGGGCGAGCAAAATCTAGTTCAACCAATAAATCAACAGAACAAGTACAGTTTGGCCGGTCCAATTTAATTTAAGCTTCAATTGGGGTCAGTTACAGTTCTAACTTTTGCAGACCGAGTGCCCTGAAACTCCACTTTTGACCTACCACATTTCCACTTTAATCCTCCTCAAAATTTCAAGATCAATTATGTCGTTTCCATTTTCATTTGTATTTTCTATCTCTCTTTTTCCTGTGGGAACCATCTCTCTAAGGCCGACTATTCTGTTTACCATCTCCTATTGCAACAAGGGCATCCTGCTCTTATTCTGTCGTAGAATTTTATGTTTTAATTTTTTACTCTCGAAGGCTCTACTATTGGATATTAGGATCGTATCGTATTGGAAAGTGGATATCGTGCGATATATCGGGGATATAAACTCATATCAGACATTCATATTAAACATTATATATACATGCCAAATATGTAATTTTGATACTTTAGAACTAGTTTAATGTTATCTACCTAACTAATATGGCATAACATGTATGTAGATGTTTAAGAACGTATAAGCATAAACATAGTAAACAACAACAACAACAACAATAACAACTAGTCCTTTTATCTCAAGTACTTGGGGTAGTCTATAAACATAGTAAAATACACCATTGAACAAATACAGTCCAAAGTTGAAAATAATATTTTGTAAAAATACTTGAGCTTAAGGCATGACAATTATAGTATTAAAGCAAATTGACAATAATAATAGTAGCAGCGGGAATGATAATAGTTGCAGCCAGAATGATAATGGTAGCAATGACAATAGTAGTAGCAAAGTAAGTAACAGAGTAAAGACAGAAGAAGGTGAAGGAGAAGAGAATCTGAAGAAGGTTCAAGTACTTGAGTATTCAAAAAATTTCTGCAATGTAGATTTTTGTGATTCTTAACTCTCGATATGTGATAGAGATTCTATCTCGCAAATTTTTATGGCAGCAAATTAAAGATCTCTGGTTGATTTAAGTTGCGGTGGAAGCATTTAGGATTTTCATTATATAAAAAAAATGATATTGGATATGAAGATCAAACCCATCTTTAAGTTAAAAGCACAATTGAAGAAAAATAAATCATATCAACCTATATACGACTATATATCGGGAAGATTGCAAATATAGGCTGATATGTAAACCAAATGTTATGACCCGTCTTTTAGGTTGACCCCGAAAATGATATATAGAGGGATATATCGGCCGTATTGGGAATATTTAGAACAATATTATTCTCTGATCTGAACTAGTATGACAAAGGATGTGTCTTGTCTTTCATTTCTTTAGAAGCAACCGTATAAGGAGGAAAATTAGATTAATGGAGAAGTTCAGTTACACTGCAGGCAATGGCGAGCTGGAGGAAATGTTGAACTTACTGGAAACTTACAAATATATTGATCTTTCGAGAAAATATCACATTGATTTATTAATCTTGATTATAGAAAAATGTCATCGGATCATAATCTTGTAGAAGTTTTTTAGTCATGAGGATTTGTTTTTTGGGGTTAAACCGTAAATAATGCTTGAAGCTTGACTTCTGCTAACTAGGCAGCACAGACATGTCCATTCTCCGTTGTGTCATGTCATACATCGTATTGGAAACTGACACTTTTTGCCATGCCATTGTGATTTACTGTGTATTTCTAAAAATTTGCGGTGTGTTAGCGAGTCATGTCTTTTCATGCCATACTCATGTCAGCGTGTCTGTTTTCATGTAACCTAGCCTGCTGTTTTTGACCAAAAAACCATAGCGAAAAGTTCTGACATAATAAAAAAGTTCTAGCCAGCCTAGTTACGGCCAAAATTAACCAGTCCAAACCGACAAGAACTGAAATGTTCGGACATAATAAAAAAGTTCTAGCCGGCCTAGTTACGGCCAAAATTAACCAGACCAAACCGAAAAGAACTGAAATTTAATTTGGTATATATATGGTTTGATTTTGTAAATAGTTGGCAAAAGCTGAACCAAATTAACTGATGCACACCCTTTTCCATACCTCATCATGATTGATTGAACTACATGTCATGTTGACCAGTTTTCTACAGTTACAGGCAAACTTCACATACTGTTATTATCGGCATATTTATCATCATCCTCCTAAAAATTATTTAAATGGAGCCCCCATGGAATTTAATAATTGGACTTCCCCAAGGGGCCAAGGTTACTGAAGATATTAAAATTTTTGACTGGCCAAAAATCTTTAGGGCAAATAATAAGTTCCCATGATTATGGAGAATATACACTCCCAATTATAAAGGGTGTTAATGATGGTGAAGAATGATTGATTAGTATAGCTTTTCCGCTCTGATGTTATTTTATCAGCTTGCATGTGTCTGCTTGTTTGGACTTTCGTGGCTATTCATTTCATTTTCACGGTCTGCACGGGAAACCAAGTGACTTTCCTGGAAGGGTTATTGGTTATAACTTCTTTCTTTTGTATTTGTGCCTGCCAGGTACTGGATAACATGAGGAGAATATGCAATTTAAATATGCTCAACTGCAGGGTATGTAGGCTTTTACCCTTTTTAACTTCATATTATTATAGTTAAACTGTGCCCCCTTCATTGGTAGTACTGCAAATGAACTTTTCGCTTGCAGATATTAGGGCTCACATGGGGTGAGTGGGATGCCCCAGTATTTGATTTGCACCCTCAAATTGTTCTTGGAGCTGACGTATTCTATGACACAATTGGTGCAATTATCTGCATATCTATATATATTTAATAGATTCGAGTTCTTGTATTAATACCCTTGGCTGAAGAATGGATTCAATCTACCTTCTTTATGTAGATTTTGAAGATCTCTTTGCTACGGTCAAATTTCTCCTACAGAGCTCTCCTGGATCGGTATTTATAACTGCATATCACAACCGAAGGTGTCATCTTTTTCTTCTCTTCTATTGCTA
Source organism: Dracaena cambodiana (assembly GCA_036321105.1). Lineage (NCBI taxonomy): Eukaryota > Viridiplantae > Streptophyta > Magnoliopsida > Asparagales > Asparagaceae > Dracaena > Dracaena cambodiana. The sequence continues at coordinate 25,899,292 of JAYEPQ010000015.1, forward strand.
TAATAAATGTAGAGATATTATCTGGGAAAACATCTTACTAAACGTAATGATCGTGTTTTACAGTGGTCATCATCTCATTGAGTTTTTGATGGTTAAGTGGCGATTGAAATGTGTAAAGCTCTTGGACGGCTTCTCTTTCATGCCATCAATCAAGGCTTCTTCCCTGCAGGGAAATATTCAGTTGGTGGAGATTATGCTGGATGACCAGCAATCTCCTTGTTCTAGCTGAAGGCTGCGTGTCAAGGATTTCCAAACGAAAATATTCTATGAAAATATTTAACAGAAAGAAAAAGTTAACAATTTAGGGCGGTAGATATGTGATGTCTTCCGAGACATCTGTTCCTTTGATATCAATTTTCAGCATTTATTTCAATGAGATGCTATTAGACGGGTCCAATTGCCAGGCAGAATTCTCAGGCAACTAATGGCTTCTGAAACCATACATCTTAACGTGAATGAGCTTCTCAAAAATTTCTTGTCAAGGGTTTCCCACTTTGTGTTCCCTGGCTGTTTCAGATTGATTAACTATATGAAGCCGAACTTTTCTGCCACGAACGCTTGGTTTGAAATGAAATATGTTAATGTTTTAGTTCATATCAGGTGGATTATTTCGAAGTAACTTGAGGGAAAGAAGAGTTCCATACATCAATAGCATCAAACTTGCCCTGGCAGCAAGGCTGTGTGAAGCTCAGTTGAGAACTCAGGTAACTGCAGAGATTGCGTAGTGGTTGAACACTGAACGAAGCTACTTGAATAGAACTCTGAATGAAGCTACTTGAATGGACATGATTCGAGGGGTTAGCTGGATAAATGCATATAAAGCTTGTTGGGAGGCGTCAGCAGACTCTGGGAAGGAAGGAGTTCCCATATATGATTTAACGACAAATCCGCCATATCGATCGTGAAGCACAAACAGCTGCACCAACATTCTGCTATGGTATCTATGCATGTGCAGGAATGAGGTTGTGGATTATAACTTTTAAGCCCTGATTAAATATTTATGGGACTCGTCAATTCCTACACTCCTTGCGAGAGCAGCAACTCCCAAACTCTTAGTACAGAGGACGTATAATGGAGCCGAATCGACGACCAATGGCAAGAAGTTGAGATATCAATAAGATTAAAATAAAAAAAAAAATAAAAAAAAAAAACAACTATGAAAAACACAAATATAATGTGGTTCTACCAATTAACTTATCAATGTATGTCCAAGGCCTAAAGAGAAGAAATTAACAAAGTTCCTTAAGAGTATAAAATTGAGAAACTTTTACCAACATCCAGAATTCTAAATTATATCCTTAACATTCGAGAGAAAATTAGAGAAGCAAATCTAGATGGGTGTACAAGAATTTTCTTTCTAAAATCTATACATGATTGCCTTTCAATTTATCTCACCTACGAGGGATATAGTGCTTCCAATCCTAACTTTATAGACACCATCACTGTTGGTAATCCAAATAAAATAGGAGATTGATTAATCTAATCCAAATTTAACGAGGATTTATTGATGTAAACTGAGTTTTTAAACAACTTGAATTGGAGTATTTGAATCAAACTCAATAATTTTCTCAATAATTCCCACCTTAACTTTAATACAAACAAATACTGAAAAAATATTGTAGAACTGAACAACTATGAGTTTCAACTTGATCTATAAGCTCGCTCCATTTTCTCTATATAACTCCACACGATTTTTCAATACATTGTAGATTAAATAAGTTCATGCCTTGCCTAAGGAACATCCGATGATTCATTTTATCCAAACTGGATGAATAGAAGTATAAATTCATACTGAAATACAAATCTGAATTTACTTATTTGCTGACAGTGCTAAATCCATATGCACTTAAAAACGAATTGGGAAATATCTTGATACTTGAAGTAGACTCCTCAAGCTCCTAATGTGTATTGAACTCTGAAGTGGATAATAAAGAAAACAAAATCTAATTTGTAGATTCTGAATTCCATAACATGTATAAATTGTCCTTCTCAGTCTTAAACTTAAGATAAACACAAACTTCCAAAAAATTATTTTCCTGCCTTAAAAGGGAATCCTTTTGAATTTAGGATTCCAAGAAATATGAGATTAAATCTTGATTCTAGAATTTGGTGAATACTTGAAATGATCTGATACTTCCACGATGCAAATGGATCAGAACTATTTGTTAAGCATCTTGCATGGAGCATAATTGCTCATGAAAATAATTCCACCTTGAAATAAAGTGCATATGAAAACTGATTTCTTCATTGAATCGATATGATTAAATATCCCAAGTTGAAAAGCTACCTCTGTAATATCCCCAACTCGAATAGTCCCATATTGAATGAGAAACAAGAGTTAGATTAGTTTACATTGATTCGTATGAATTCATAAAGTAATCATATTTAGCTTTTCTGAGAGAAACTAGTGGTTGATTATAAACTATTTTAACTATTGGTATTATAGCAGAGGCCTAGCATATTACTACGAGAATATGTTGCTAATGTTTCATTATTCAAATTCCAAGTAAAAGGCATTGCAAGTGATATCAGAGTCCGACATTAGTCGAAAATATGCAAAACTAAATGTTATATGGAGTTACGTATTTATATGGAACAAAATGCGAAACAAATATAGTGGAGACCATCTCTTGAATTGGTGGGAGCCATTGTTTAAAATCAATGGAGGCTGCCTCTAAAATCCCATATCACCTAGTAAAATATTAAAATGTTTCTATGCCCTTTTGATGAAAATATTAGATCTAAAAATTGAGAGAATGTAAGACTTCAAACTTAAAATAAGGTCCTATATAAAAAAATATAAAAAAAGCAATTTAAACCAAATCAGTCTCATCTCATCATCCATTGCTAAAAATAAAATTAGTTACTCGTGGCCTTCGATACCATCATATAAATGGATGAAACTCTTTTATATTCCACGGTTGATGATAATCTATTTTAACTAATAGTCTCACACAGGATGTGAGAGAAAAGTTAGTGTAGATTATAATAATTTCTATGAATTTATAAAGTAATTATAACTAGATTTTTTAGGAAGGAATCCATGGTTGGATATAAACTATTCTAGCTATTAGTAATACACCTGAGACTCAATATATTCCTACGAGAATATATTGATCACCTTCCCCTATCCGTACTCTAAATAGGGGGTGTCACACTATCCTTGACGCTGATTGAGTTATCAAAAATGATTAAACAAATTCACCTCATCGTAAACTATTGATACAAAATGATACATGATACTCGATCATCTGAATTCCATTTGCTCATAAAATGATATTGCATGATGTGCCCCTTTTTATAATAATAGTTGCAAATAAAATTATGTTAAACACTCCATTATTTACTTTCTCTTTAGCAAAAACATTAAAATAAATTTGTAGTGATGGGATGTAAATATTGTCTTGATGTCAATATGAGTTAGTAAATACTTTATATTTTTATTTGCCCTAATTGATAGTTTGCCCCATAAATAATGACTTCTATAGAATTCTAAAAGAAAGCAATAAACAAAACACTTGATTTTCTTCATCATACTTAAAATTGACCTTATGGTGAAGGCAATATGAGATATAAATTGGTATATCTTGTATGCGATGAAGAGAACAATGTCATTTCAAACGTAGAAAAATCTTCCATGAGGAAACAACCATCTTCACAAAATAAAATTTATCCAAATCTTCATATGCTTGAATTAGGATTAGCTTATCTAATTCCTTTCTAATATCTTCATAAAAATAAATTATCATCAACATTCCCCATAAGTGTTTTCTTTAACCATCACAGGTGATTACAAGTGAAAAATGTATTATTTCTCTTTTATTTCATGCACTGGGAATGATTTTGAGATATAATATGAGAAATTAATGAATTTTGTGCATATTAGTCTAATTCTCGTCTTGATTATTTTATTAGTTTAAAGTAGTATTTTATTATTATTTTTGTAGAATTTTGGATGCAAGGAAACGATACGAGAAGTGTGCATGTATGCATGAGAGCATTAAAAGAAACCTACCATGGAATTGTTGAAAGCCTAGGCACAACTGTAGACAGCCCCTCTTAAAATACACTGTAATCTTCAGTGGAGAAGTTCTGCTAAGGTGCCTATTAAATCTGTTGTCGATAATGCAATGGACTGATACGCATATATACTAGATTTCAAGGAAAAAGAAGTTTCCAAGCATATAAAGCTTTAGTCTTAGGTAACTGAACTGGATGGGACTATAAATACTCATTGTATATGGATAAAAACTTTCAAATATTCAAAATCTCTCAAAAGCAATAAAAACTCTCTCTAAAATAATATTTATAAATATTCTATATGTCTCTCCTTATCTCTATGTCTCTCTAAAAAGATATAGAGAGACAGAGAGATAAGGAGAGACATATAGAATATTTATAAATATTATTTTAGAGAGAGTTTTTATTGCTTTTGAGAGATTATCAATGCTTGTGCTCTTTTTCATAGTCGATAATAAAAAAAAATTTCTTCTTCTTATTTAATAACTATGTCAAGTATGAGTAACTAATTTTTTTATTCTAGGATGAGAAAACAAATCCTTGATCATTGGTCTAGTATGAATTTATTTTTTCTGTACTCTATTAATTTATATAATATTAATATTAATTTATCTATTTAACTCTATCAGTATTGTGCTTAAAGATTTATCTTTTCACTGTCTGTTCCAAACCAGGATGAAGGAGGAGGGTTGTGGTAGGCCGGTGACAGCCAGCGTAAAATATTGTCATATATTATGACATGAGCTAAAATATGAATTTTATTGGGGCGTTTCCTACTGAGCGACGTGCTACATCAGAGTCCGAGTGTAGTAAAAAATATGTGAGGGTTGCTAGGTCATCGTCCAGAAGCGACGTGCCACGTCGGCGCCCGGATGTGGTGTCAAATGTAAGAGGAGCATGGAATATAGGTCATAAACATAAATATAGAATAAATATAGATCTCAATCAGCGAGTGGGGGTAAAAAAGTTAGCTCATAAACATAAATATAGATTTCCTTTGGCATCATGAAATATAGGTCCCCTTACAGGTAGATTAGCATAGTTAGTTAATGCCATGATTAGAAGGGGGCTAATATTTTGTGCGTACAGGAGACTAAGTGGGTAGGTGAGAAAGCTAAAGTCATAGAGCGTTGGGGTTATAAACTTTGGTATGCGGGTAGAGATAGAAGTTGTAATGGGGTAGGTGTGATCTTACATAAGCAATTACTTAAAAATGTAGTGGAGGTTAGGAGGAAGAGTGATAAAATTTTAATAGTTAAACTTATTTTAGATAGAGATATTTTAATGTCATTAGTGCCTATGCAACACAAGTAGGACTTGATGAATCTAACAAATATTAATTTTGGAAAAATTTAGATGAGATATAAAGAATACCTACTAGGAAAAAACTATTTATTGGTGGCGATCTCAATGGGCATATAGGAACTAGTCGTAATTGGTTTGATAGTGTACATGGAGGATTTGGTTTTGGAGAAAGAAATGAAGTAGGTAATTTAATTCTAGATTTTGCTTTGCCTTATGATTTGATTTTATTGAATACTTGGTTTAAAAAGAGAGTTTCTTACTTGATTAGTTTTAAAAGTGGATCGAACGCAAGCCAAATAGATTTCTTTTTAATTAGGAGGGTAGATAAAACTAGTTGTATCGATTGTAAAGTAGTGTCAGATGAGAGTGTAGTTATCTAATATAAACTCTTAGTTTTAGATATTCAGTTTAAAAAGAGATTTAAAAAGATTAAGTATAAGTTAGATTCTAAGATTAAATGGTGGCGATTAGAAAGTAATCAAATTTTTTTTTGTAGATAGAGTAGTACAAAGATAGAGTAGTATAAGAAGTAGATTGGAGTGACCATGATGATTCTAATGTAACATAGAATAAAATACTACATTAAAAAAATAGCTAAATATATATTTGGTGAGTCAAGGGGCGGTGCTCTACCATGTAAGGATACATCATGGTAGAATGAAGAGGTAAAAAATGCTATTAAAATCAAGCGAGACATTTATAAAGATTTGAAGAAGAATAATAATAATGATAGAATAAGTTTTGAGAAGTATAAACTAGTGAAGAAGGAGGCTAAGAAAGCTGTTCGGGATGTAAAAATTAAATTATATAAACAAGTATACGAGAAGTTGGATAATAAAGAGGTAGAAAAGGATATATATAGAATTACTCGAATAAGAGAGAGAGAATGTTTAGAGACTTATGTACTGTAAAATGTATTAAAAATGATGATAAAACAGTTCTAGTTCGAGACGAAGATATTAAAAAAAGATGAAAAAATTATTTTGATAAATTATATAATGATAGTTTTACTTAAGATTTGGGAGATGTTACTGTTCAATATGAGAATATGAATCGTACCTTTATACGTAGAATCAAAAAGTCTGAAGTAAAAGAGGTTTTGAAGAAGATAAAATCAAGAAAAACTGTTGGTCAAGATAAGATTCCTATAGAGGTATAGAGATACTTAGGAGGGATTGGTGTGAGGTGGCTGACAGATCATTTTAATAAAATTTGGCAAATTAAGAAAATGCAAATGAATAGAGGAAGAGTGCCCTAGTATCTCTGTATAAGAGAAAGGGTGATATTCAGAGTTGTTCCAACTATCGAGAAATAAAACTCATGTGTCACACTATGAAGTTTTGGGAAAGAAAAATTGAACATAGATTGCGACAAACTATTAAAATATCGGAGAACCAATTTAGATTTATGCCGGAACGATCGACAACAGAAACTATTCATTTATTTCGTCAACTTATAGAGCGATTCCGAGAGAGAAATAGAGATTTGCATATGGTATTCATTGACTTAGAGAAAGCCTACGATAAGGTACTACGAGAGATACTTTGGTAGATATTGATAAAGAAAAGAATTCCCATCATGTATATCAATATAATTAAAGACATGTATGATGGAGTAGTGACTAATGTTAGAACATGTAGTGGTTTAATAAGTGATTTTTTTTATCACAATTGATTTACATTAAGGATCTGCATTGAGCCCATTCTTATTTGCTATAGTTATAGATGAGCTTACTAGAGCTATTCAGGATGAGATACCTTAGTGTATACTATTTGCTGATGATATTGTCTTAATTGATGAGACAAGAGTAGAGCTAAATAGCAAGTTAGAGTTATGAATACACACATTAGAATATAGAGATTTTAGATTGAGTAGGTCTAAAACAGAGTATATAGAGTGTAAATTTAGTAAACAACAGATCATAAACTATAATGCTGTAAAACTAGATGGGTAAATATACAAATGAGTAGTCAGTTTGGATATTTGGGTTCTGTTATTAAGAATGATAGAGAGATTGATAATTATGTTAAATATAGGATACAAACTGCCTGGCTGGTTGAAATAGAGGAGGGCAATGGGAGTTTTATGCAACCGTAATATTCCATTAAGCAATGTTTAAAATAATGATAGCGTTAACATAACATTTTTTTGTTAGGTTATGTAGCAAATAACGTAACGCTTAACGTAGGTTACACAATTTTCTATTTATTTAATTAAAATAAATATTAAACTGTATTTAAAAATTTTCATAAATAAGTAAATAAATCTAAAAAATCATATAAAATACTGTAAAATCAATATAAAGGCATAGAAAAATTATAAAATTTCATAGAAAATATCACAATAATTTTTTAAGTCATACACAATAAAATATTATTTTTTCTCCATCTAATCTACAACAACAAAATTATCCTCCATCAGAATATAGTTTGCATTTTCCGGATTGATATCATTCCTCGTATCATCAATTGTTTTTCCTTTATCCGAAGAAGATGCTACACAAGAAATATTCAAATTAAGATGTTATTAGATACTCAAATCATGATAGTAGAGTATTCATTTAAGAATATTAAATTATTAAAATTGGATAACTTACAAGAAGTATCGACCCTTTGTTTTTTTTGCTGAGGTTTCAATTTCATCTTGCTTGTCTCTCTTATCAATAAAATATGGAAGAATATTTTGATTACTATTAATTGAGTGACTTCTAAGAAACATTCGTTCTTGGAGCTGAATCGTCTTCAGTTGACTCATCTAGCAATCCAAGATTTTCTGGGAGACAAGACTCTTTAATCTTAACTAGCCATTCATCCTCTGGTGTCGTCTTATCAATCAAAATTAGATCCAAATTCAATCTCTTCTTCCGAATAATTCTCTCTCTAAGCTTAATATTGTACATGACGTACACGAGAGAATGTATGCGTTCTTGCTCCAAGAGACATCTTTTTTTTGAATACACATTTAACAAAGTTGTAAATTGTTATATGATCATGATGATAAATAAAGTACTTAAAAATAATATATTAAATTTTTTAAATTCATACTTATTCAAAAGTGCTCCAATTACGTTCATATCCAGAAGCACTAGTCGTAAGAGAGAGGATTCAAATTGTAAATTTTTGGAGTGTTGGAATATCCTCTCCAAATCTTTCCTACCAGGCAACTAAAATAAATAATTAATTTTATTGTTAAAAATGCAAAAAAAATAACTTAATGATATATCTAACAATAGAACCCTAGAAATGGAAACAATTAATTAAGATATACAAAGACTTCGAGCATTCATAGTCATTTGAGCTAGTGGGGATTCAAATTCTCCATGCTTCTATTTATACTGATCCAGCTCCACATCAGCTTGTGCATACTCATTGAGGCGGGAATCATTCGTTGTATGCATTCACGAAGGCCTCTTCTAACCTCAGGTACATTGGAGAATGTTTCACTGTAGAAACATTTAGGATTTAGAAAGTAAGCCGCTGCATAGAGAGGCCTATGCAACATGCTAGTCCATCTCTTATCAATCAAATTTCAGTATGGCATGTACTTTCTCTTATTGTCCCCACAGATATCGACAATTTTCTCTTTGCTACTGTCGAGATAGTCATATAGAAAAGGCATGGAAGGCCTAATATCTGAATCCACCTCTCGCAACATATAAACCAGTGGAAGTGTGGTGCTAAAGCAAAAGAGAACTCGGCCACAGAAGATTTTGCTAGACAACACTGCTCTTTTTGCCTTCACTGCATTCGGTTTCTTACTCCAAGCATTTTTGGTGAAATCATCAGAAGTAAATATCTTCCTCAGTAACTGCCTTAATTTATAAAGTATTTGGAGAGTTAAGAATGACGTAGCGAAACGAGTGATGGTTGGCCTTAGCAGTTCCTTTCCCTTCATGTATGTCCACATTAAACTTAAAATGCACCCATGATTATATATAAATTGTATTATCCCCTTTGTTGTTTCAAGAGTCTCATTATGGATTTTCATCTTGCCTATATCTTCCAGCATCAAATCAATACAATAAGCTGCACAAAGAGTCCAGTAAAAATATTTTCATGAATCCATAAGTTTTGTGCCCGCATTTACATAAGGAGCGTGGTTGTCCGTAATCATTTGGATAACATTATTCTCTCCAATCTTCTCAACTATCTTATTAAGACACTCCCACAAGTAATTTTCTGTCTTGAACTGAGCTGATGCATTAATGGACTTATAAAAGAAAGTTGTCTCTAGTGAATTCACAAGAAAATTTAACAAATTTCTGCTCTTCCTATCAGTCCACCCATCTTACATCAATGTACAACCATATTTCTCCTATGTCGCCATGTGCTTTTTCTTAATTTTGTCAATATCCTCAATCTCGGCCTTAAGAATCCGGGTCCTTATCTCGTATGGAGTTGGTTGCTTCAAACCAAATCCAAAATTTTCAACTGCTTCGATCATCTCCTTCCAATATGGACTATTCAATATGTCGAATGACAGCCGGTTTGCATAGATATGTCTGTCTATTTTTCTGACATAATCCTCTCTAGCCTCCTTTAAGGCTGTCTCTAACGTAAATTGATGGGCTTCAAGATTAATAAATTTATTTATCGCACCTAAAATTCGAGGTTGAGTGTTGCTACCAGCGGTGCTTTCAAGTTCTTGGCTCACTAATTCATTGTCTGGTTTCCCCAGTCTCCCAATTTCACAGGTTAGAGATGTCTTCTTGTTCTTTTCTATTTATGTAGATTTCAAAGTATCTTTACATATTTTCTTTATATCTGGCGGGACTCATTCGCACATTTTTACTCCATGTCCAGTACCGACCAAATGGTGTTTAAGCTGGGTAATTCCCGCAATTATGTGGTGATTACAGAATTTGCAGTAAAAATAATTTGGTGATTTCCCTTCCTTATGAATCCCTCATTCTCTAGCCGGATCCATATTTTTTGATATGATTCTTCTTGCGGATTATCAAATTTCAATCTACAAAATAATACAATTTTTCAAGAATTACTTTGATACAAATAATTCAATAATTGCTTCTAATTCAAGTCATTCAACAATCACGCAAAAAATTTCATCTATAAATTTAATTCAAGTCATTCAACAATTTCACAATTCAATTCAAGGCATAAAACAATCACAAAGATATATTCATCCATAAAATTATTTCAAATCATTCAACAATTTTACAATATAATTCAACTCATTCAATTCAGTTTTCACAAGATCTATATTAATTCAACATGTTTAGTTTATCCTAAATTTAATTCAATAACATGTTTACTGTTTAATTTATTTTTTTGAATAACATAGCTTAATTCAGTTAAGCATTTAAAGATTTACTATTTTTACAGTTAACAAATTTTTTTAAAAACATTTATTTCATTTTTTTGTAACTGTTAATATATGGGAAAAAAACTACCTCCAAACACAACTTCTCCAAACACCGATTCCACAATTGACATCGCTGAAAATTAAAAAGCTGTACAAATAAATAAATAAACTCCAAAAATTACCTCCAGAAGCTTCACCGGAGTTGCGGCCTGCCAGAGCACGAACAGTACGTTGGCCTCTCTTCCACTGGCTTGGCCGCGAAGGAAATAGAGAGGATGGTGGAGAGGAATCTGCGGCTTGGAGGCAGGGCGGTTGACTAGAGAGGGTGAACGTAGATTTGGAGTTGGTCGGAAGAAGAGGGGGATGATCGAAGATGATCCGCAGTTCGTCGGAGCAAGAGGGGGATGATTAGAGATGATCCGGACTCTGGAGTTGGTCGGAGCAAAAGAGGGGATTGGGTAGGGCTGTCGGCAGAAAAATGAAGATAATCGGAGACGATTGGCTGTCGGAGAAGGAAAGGAGGGGTTGCCGGTGAAGGATTAAGTTTGTCGGAATCTGAGAGAAATTCGGAGAGGGCGAACGGCGATCGGGGAAAGGGGGAAAATTTCTGATTAGGTTTAATTGGGGAATTGAGTGACACTGAGGAGTGGGGAGTTCGGGTTTTTATAAAAAAAGTGTGTAAATAACGTTCGATACGTTACATTATGAAATAACATAATGTAATGCACGTTTTTAAAAAAAACGTGCGCTCTGCAGCAGGGTGTTATTTTGCCCTGCTACGGAGCGCAAAGACCATCATTACGTTTCGTAACGCATTAAAATGCGTTACAAAATGCGTTTTTTTTTTCTACATTGCCGTTAAGATTGAAGGAAAATTTTTATAAGACTGCTATTAGGCCAGCTTTATTATATGGCACGGAATGTTTGGTTATAAAGAAATGCCATTCACAGAAGATAAGTGTAGCAGATATGCGCATGCTCCGCTGGATATGCGGCAACACTAGGAGAGATAAAGTGAGAAATAAAGATATTCGTGCTATGGTAGGTGTAGCTCCCATCGATGATAAGATATGAGAAAATCGCTTACGATGGTTTGGTCATGTACAACATAGGCCTACAAATGCACCAGTTCGATTAAGAGAGTTTATCAATGTAGAACAAGTTAAAAGAATGAAGGGAAAATCGAAGAAAATATGGATGGAGGTGATATGAAAAGATATGGATTCTAGAGGTTTAAATGAGGAGATATTACTTGATAGAAATGAATGGAGAAGGATTATCAAATGATCGATCCGGCGTGATTCTTTTTTGGTTCATGTAGCCTACCCCAAATACTTGGGATAAAAGGCTTAGTTGTTGTTGTTGTTATATTAATTTCTCTATTTATTCTTTTAGGCATGAACATATGATTTTTGGGCTTTGATGGTTTATTTCTTAATAATATTAATTATTGCATAGTTTTTGATATATCCTTGACTTTTAGTCATAGTATATGCTTGGATTTTGAGTATAAATCATGCTTAGATTGTCATAAAATTCATTTAAGTATGAATTGGGGGAATTAACTAATACTAATATTATTTATTTTCTATAATCTTATACTTTTAAAGAAATATATTCTGATTGTATAAGATCATGTGATTGCAACTAAGATAATTATTACAATAATCGTCTAGTGATATGACAGGGTGTTATTACAAGCACACTCGTTACAGATACAGAAAACAAGCATACTAATTATACATATAAGTGGAGGGTAGTTTTTACAAATGGAGTGGGTTGATTGTCTAGGTTAGGCTGGAAAACAATATGGAGAAGATGAGAAAGAAGGTGAAGAAGATGAGAAACATGGTAGAGATAATATAAAGTATGAGGAGAGTGAGGAATGTTGATGGAGAAGACGAGAAAGATAGTGGAGAGAATGTAAAGTATGAGGAGGACAATGAGGATCGGTGTTCCTCACTCTCCGATGCTTTCTCATTTTCCTTCTCATGCTCTATATTTTTTCCACTATCTTTCTCATCTTCTTCATTAGCGTTCCTCACCTCCTCCTCATACTCTACAGTCTCTCTACTTTCTCATCTTCTTCATTGGCATACCTCACTCTCCTTCTTATACTTTACATTCTCTTGACTATCTTTCTCATCTTCTTCACCTTCTTTCTCATATTCTCCATAATTTTTCTAGTCTAGTCCAGACAATCAACCTCCTCTAACTGTAAAAATCACCCTCCACTTATATGTATAATTAGTGTACTTACTTTTTATATCTGTAACAAGTGTGCTTGTAGCAACCCCTTTGGTATCAGAGCTCATCAGTGGAGGATGAGGTTACAGTATGAGGGGTTTCTTATTGGGACCCCACTAGTATCAGAGCCAAGCGTTACTTATTGGCCAGAAGGGATTTGCCGTCTGTAGACACTAAAAATAATTAAATAAAATTAAAAAATAAAATAAAATAAAATTATATGGAAACCACTATGGGAGAACCCGAGAGTGCAACCCGGGAGAGCTCCCGCGGGTTGCTACCTGCAGGAGAATCCCGCGGGTTGCAACCCGCGGGAGGATCCCGCGGGTTGCAACCCGCGGGACATCCCGTGGGTTGCTTCCCGCGGGATCTCCCGCGGGTTGCAACCCGCGGGAGGTCCCGCGGGATGCAACCGCGGGAGCGATCCCGTAGGTGCCAACCCGCGGGTTATTTTCCGTATTTTTGTTTTGTTTCCTTTGCTGATATTCCGTGATCCGATTTTTCAGGAGCGAATCAATCCGGTTTGAAGTTCTCTCAGTCTATAAAATACAGGATTGGACTTGAGAGAAAGGGACTTTTCTTTGGAGCTGGCAGAGCGATTCTTCACAGAGGGTTGAGAGAGATCAGAAGGAGCGGGTTTTCTTCAAAGATCCCCTTCCAAGTTGGATAGTCAACGGAGGCAGCAACAAGACTCCACTGCCACCTGTACCCACTTAAAAAAGGGAATCCACTAATATTCCCGTTCTTGTAATTCTTCAGAATTTTTGTAATCTCAATTTCCTTGTATTCAAATAATTTTGCAATGGAATCAAAGATTCAATTTTCGGGCGTACAAGAACTGGCGACCACAGTGGGAGCCTCTCTGTTCACTACAGAGAATGTTGTGGCGCAGTCCGACTTGCTACCCATCGGATCTGTTGTCGAAACGCTGATTGTAGAAGTCGATCAGCAAAAATACGAGGAATTTCTCTCTTTCTCTGATTCGGAGCCCAGGCGTCATCGTCGAGCTATGATGAACAAAGGTGAGGCGTCATCGCCCACCGAAAAGAAAAAGGCGTCATTGCCTATCAAGAAATATGTGGCGTCATCGCCTGCTGAAACTGACTCTGTCAGGAAATATGTGGCGTCATCGCCCGCTAAGACTGACTCTGTCAGAAAATATGTGGCGTCATCGCCTACTCCTAAATTGAATCAAACTCTCACCCGCTCTCAGAAAAGAAACCTGAGGCGAAAGGCTCAGCGGGCTCGCCTCAACAGTGCCTCTGAAAAATTGGAATCAGAAAATCCAGATCAGGAAACAACATCAGAGAAGAAAAATTCCAAAAATAGAAATCCGCAGGCAGAAATGCCGGTTGCACCGCACAGGGGGAACCCCGGAGTGGCAACCGCAGGTGCAAACCCGCGGTTGCAACCGCGGGTTGCACCCCGCGGGTGCAACCCCGCGGTTGCAACTGCGGGTGCAAACCCGCGGTTCCAACGGCGGGTTGCACCCTGCGGGTGCAACCCCGCGGTTGCAATCGCGGGTGCAAACCCGCGGTTCCAACCGCGGGTTGCACCCCGCGGGTGCAACCCCGCGGTTGCAACCGCGGGTTTGCACCCGCGAGTCCAACCGTGGGTTGCACACCGCAGGTTACAACCCGCGGGTTGCACTCTCCAGGAAAAATCAGGGGGTTCTGGTGTCTATTCGGACACATGCACAGTAGGCACACAGCGCACACCTAACTTTTTGGTTACTCTCTCAGGGGTACCATCCCACTCCTCTGCAGACAAATATAAAGATGTGCTCGTGCGCTCACCAAGTTCCTCTTCGGATGAACATATTCCGAAGAATAAGTCAGATGCGTGCGGGGCCCGCGCAATTGTGCAAGCCAGCACACACTCTAGAAGATTTTATAAAGAAGATTGTGTTGATACTGAAGAAATTCTCAGCCCTGAGATATTACAAACCAACCAATATTATGAGCAGAATTTGCAACGCAAGAGGTGTCAAAGTGTAAATTTAAATGGGAACATCTCTCAGGACTTGAGAGAGTATCTTACTCAAAAGAGGAGCACATCCCAATCCACTTCTCACTGCCATTGTGAACGGTTGATCTCAGCCGTTTTGTCAAACTGCAAATGTAAGTCAGGACCATCTGTTTTTGAGCGGATTACGGAGCCAAAGAGAAGAAGGATAGTAAAAAAGATGCGCCCTGGGGATGATCTGCCTGCCGTTTCATCCTATATGGTTGGTAAAGGTAAGAAGATTGCCGAAAGCGACTCCTCAGACAAAGAGTTTACTTCAAAATTAAAGGGGGTGTCCATTGAGCCAGAGGGCGTGTTTCGACACACTCGGGCTAGGAGAGGAGTCGCTATACCATTAAACTATAAGAAATTAGCTGCAGGATCTGATGAGGAGGAAGACAAATATTCTGCTATTATATCTTCGTCTTACTCTGATTCGAACAGAGGATCAGAGGCTGCAGTAAACATGGCCGATCTTCCAGAAGAGGTTTCTAGAAGGCTGGAAAGACAAGAACAACGTCTCAAACAGTAAGAAGAAACCATGGAAGAGATGAAACAACTCTTAACTCAGTTGCTGGCCCAAACGAAGAAGGGCCAGTCCTCGTCATCCGCTAAACGGCATGAAGAAGAACAACATGTCCGCATAGAGGAAGATAGCGAAGATGACTACGAAGAAGTACCTTCTTAGTTAGGAGAAAAAGAAAGGGTAAAAGTGGTTATTAATCCTCAGATGGAGAAAATGGAGAAGATGGAAAACCAGCTACAGGCTCTTCTTCACCGGAAAAAGTTACAGGAAGTGGGGATAGTGCGTCCCTACCCTATAGAATGAGAGACTACACCCTACCCTGCAAACTACAAACCATTAAACCTGCAATCGTTTGACGGGAAAGGCTCTCCACAGCAACACATCTTCTACTTTCTGTCACAGACAGGGCATTTAATGGGGCATGATCCAACATTGACCAAGATATTTGCGAGTACCTTACAAGGACCCGCATTTACCTGGTTTATGCAACTACCCCAAGGAACGATTAAATCATGGGCCGATGTAGAATGAGAATTCTTAGCCCGATTTTTCGAAGACGATACTGAAGTCTCGGTACCATCCTTGCTAGCAGCAAAGCAGGGAGAGGGTGAGACAGTAAAAGCTTTTGTCGAGCAGTTTCGAGAGCTTTCCATACGGTGTCCGCATGGCATGACACAGGAGACCCTCGTGGAGACTTGCAGACATAACTTATTGACTGACGTCTTAGTTAAAATGGGTTCGGTTGAATCCAAATCTTGGAGAGACTTACTCAAGCAAGGTGAACAGGCCGAAGACATACTCCGGCGCCTTGAAGAGCAACAGCAATCTACGAGAAGAGTCGCCTCCAACAAACCAACATCTCATTTCCCCCGTTCCAGAGGGAAAGATATAATGGCGGTGGAGAATACATCCAAGCTAAAACAAAGGCCGACTAAAAGCAACACAGCAGGTTCGCCCAGGCCACAAAAACAGTATTCATTCAAGGATGAACATACTGTTACCATGTTCAATTTGCTCACTAAGCGCAACATGCTCAAGTTGCCAGAGAGCAAGAGGCTTGAAGAGGTTGGAAAGACCAATGATCCGAATTACTGCTTATACCATCGGATCGTAGGTCACCCAACTAAAAACTGTTTCATTTTGAAAGACAAGATTCATGCACTAATTGATGCTGGAGCAGTTCAGCTCAAAGCTGAACAAAAAAGAGTGACAGCTAACTCGGCTACATTTACAGTGGGTGGTCTAGAAGTACCATCTGGGCTCACACCTATTCCAAAAGGTGAGCTCAGGGTGGTTAATTTAGACCCCCATAATCAGCAGAAGAAAGGGTTAGTCCCTTTCACAACAGAAAAGCAGGAGGTCCTTTGGGTGCATCCAGACATTCTTGAAGATGAACAATGGATAACCGTCAGGACCAGAAAGAAAACTGAAACAAGAGGAAAGAAGCGCATGTGCAATGCCGTCTCAGCAACCATTGAGAAGGATGCAGATGACATTCCGCTGTTGATAGATTCTGAATCGGAGGCGACAGCTCTGGCGGTGGAGAATGAGCCTGCACCACCTTCCGGAACCAGATCTGGAAAACACTACTTGAAGGATCTCTCAAACACAGAAGCTGGCCCCTCTAAGCCAACCAAGGAGACTAATGAAGGAACTACCAAGCAAATTCCCGACAAGGGAAAACAAAAGGAGCTCAGATACAATCGAGCACTACGAAAAGATGTCTCTGAAGAGCAAAGTTCCTCTTTTCAGTTTGATGTCATGGCACAGTTGGCGAATATACCTGCAAGAATAACTCTGTATGAGTTATTACGCCTGTCCAAGTCTACAAGAGATGCGCTAAGAGAAGCCCTAGCGGAATCTGAAGCTTTCTTAGCCCACCTCCCAGAGGAGGTTGAGGAGGCATGCCCGCACTGCAACTCAGTGTTGAGGCACGCCCCTTATATCACTTTTACACCAGAGGACATGCAGCTGAAGAATATTAAGCACAACAGGCCTCTGTACTATACCGGGTATATTGGCTCAGCGGAAATCGGTCGAATTCAGATTGATCCGGGTTCTGCCTTGAGCATTGTGCCACGGAGGCTTATGCAGTTTCTTGGGATCCCTCCCTACAAACTGACTCCAACTAATACCGCCATTTTTGGCTTCAACGCCAATGGCAGTCAGAGGTGACCTGTTACGTGATCGAAGCAGACACTTCTTATAACATTCTCTTAGGACGACCATGGATTCATGCTAATATGATCGTCCCATCCACCCTGCACCAATGCATGAAATACGTGGATGAAGACGGAGAAGTGCATACTTTGATTGCTGACAAACAGCCATTCAAGGGTGTTGAAAACTACTTCGTAGACGCCCTTTTGTATGCTGAAAGTGCTGAGGTCGACCCCCCACTACACGATGAATGTGATAGTGGGAATGAAGCGGATACTGAGTCAGGAGTGTTTATCGCCAATGAAGGCTTTGAACCTCTTGTAATTAATCTTGATGATTTAGATGTAAATGACACCGCCAGTGATGAAGGCGAGTGGGAAATAAATGAGAATCTGAACTTTGCTTATTTGCCTGGTGTTCTTACTGATTCTTTAACTTCAGCTACTAGCACGGATGCAGATAGTCTATCAGAATTTGAGACTTTAGCAACCATGCACATGCCTATTAGATCATCAATGATGGTACAACCAAACATCGAAAATGCAGATGGGGCGATGTTCGAAGTACCAGCCCATCGACCAGATCAAAAACCTATTCTTTTTGGAAGAATTAAATCACATATAGCCTCATCCAGTGATAGTGAGAGTGAGGCTCAGGAAGCCCCTCAATTCTATCATTATGGACTAAAGTCATTCCGGATGATGGCAAAAATGGGATATGATTTCATCAATAAACCCGGATTAAACTTTGGTAAGGGACGTCGGGATCCGCTTCCCTCATTCGTACCCAAAGGAAAAGAACCGGACTATTATCACAAAACTGGCAGGGGGTTGGGATACGTCACAACACCCGATCCTTCGGATATCGAAGATATGATTTGCCAGAATGTGGAAGATTCCGATTGGGATTCGGATATCAACCTGGGTATATTATTCAGAGAGATGACGGTAAACATGACATCTATCAGTCCAACCCCAGATGAAAACAATGAACTGACCCTTATAGAAGATGAAGCATTAGTAAAGCATCTTGATGCCCAATGGAACATGCGTTTTGAGCAACGTGAACCTCCTACGGAGGATAAGGTGGTCCAAATAAATATGGGAGATGAAACCAATCCTAAACCCATATTTATAAGCGAGAGTTTATCTCCTAATGAAAGAGACGACCTGGTGACTCTCGTTCGAGAATACATAGATGTCTTCGCTTGGAATTATGAAGACATGCCGGGTTTAGATCCTCAAGTTGCTGTGCATCGACTCAATATTAAGCCAGATGCGAAACCAGTGAAACAGCAACAGAGAAGATTCCGTCCAGAACTGATGGAATCAATCGAAGATGAGGTAAAGAAGCTTATACAATCTGGCTTCGTACGAGAAGAACAACATACTGATTGGGTAGCGAATATCGTTCCAGTTCCCAAAAAGAATGGAAAAATCCGAATCTGCATCGATTTTCGAGATCTCAATGCAGCATGTCCTAAAGATGAATTTCCACTTCCAATAGCGGATGTCATGATTGACAACACCTGCGGATTTGAAAGAATGTCTTTCCTGGATGGATTCTCCGGATACAATCAAATCAAAATGTGTCCAGAAGACGAGAAACATACTACATTCAGGACACCGTTAGGCGTGTACTGTTATACGGTCATGCCATTTGGTCTGAAGAATGCAGGTGCAACTTACCAGCGTGCTATGAGCACAATTTTCCGCGAGCATCTCCGTAAAATGGTAGAGTGTTATGTGGATGACTTGGCTGTCAAGAGTCGTAATAAAGACGATCATCTCCGGGATCTGAAAGCGGTGTTTGATATTATGAGAAAACACCAATTAAAAATGAATCCAACTAAGTCCTTTCTCGGCGTTTCTAGTGGCAAATTCCTTGGTTTCGTTGTTACATACAAGGGTATTTATTTAGACCCTAAAAAGGTAAAAGCAATTCAAGAGATGCAGCCACCAAGAAACCTTAAAGAACTTCGTGGATTACAAGGGAGACTAGCATATATCCGGAGGTTTATCGCCAACCTTTCAGGGCGGTGCCAACCTTTTACCAGGCTAACGAAGAAAGGGGTGTCGTTCATTTGGGATGAAGCTTGTCAACAAGCCTTTGAAGATCTCAAGAAGTACCTCACAAAGCCTCCGGTATTGGTAGCCCCTATATCGGGAAAACCATTCTTAATATACGTTCGGGCAATGGACCATTCACTTGGTGCCTTGTTAGCCCAAATTAATGACTCCGGCCATGAGCAAGCTGTTTACTATCTTAGTAGAACTATGGTAGGTGCCGAACATCGGTATACTCCAGTAGAGAAGGAATGCTTGGCCCTGGTATTCGCAGTTCAGAAAATGCGGCATTACTTAGTAGGCCAAACAATCCATGTGATTTCTCGGGTAAATCCGCTGAGAGTGCTCATGACCAAGCCTGGGTCGCTCAATTGCAGGTTAGCCAATTGGTCAATCCTCCTATCGCAATATGACATGCGGTTTATACCACAAAAGGCGATTAAGGGACAAGCAATTGCTGACTTCTTAGCAGAGCATCCTGTCCCGCAATCCTCGAAACTTTATGAGGACATTCCCGATGAGATAGTGGAAGCCAATATGGTCTCTAAAGAACCGATTTGGCAGCTGTTCTTTGATGGAGCAGCGAGAAAGAACTCTGCTGGAGTGGGGGTGGTTCTAATATCCCCGCAAAACCATGTGATCTCCCGAGGATATTCATTAACTCAACCATGTTCTAATAATGTGTCCGAGTACAATGCATTATTAACGGGATTGCGAATTGCCCGACAGCATTGCGAATTGCCCGACAGCTGGGGGTCCGACGTTTAGAGGCCTATGGGGATTCCAAGCTCATAGTAAATCAAGTAAGAGGAGAATGCGAGGTTAAACATGAGCATCTCGTACCCTACCACAAGGCAACAATCAAACTTGCCGACACTTTCGAAGAATTTTATATTGACTATGTGCCACGGCACGAGAATGCATATGCTGACGCCTTGGCGTCCCTCACTGCTACATTAGCGCTCCCTGCTAAGTCAACCAAAAGTGTTGAGGTTGGAAGCCGGGAGCTCCTTTGCCCTGAGGAAATACTCGAGGCAAGGTCCATGTGTCAGGGATGAACTTCGAACCCAGAGATTGGCGGTTCGTATTCGTCGATTTTGCGCTCTACGGGATGTTACCCGAAGATCCTAAAGAAGCCGCAAAAGTAAAAAAGGAAGCAAAAAAATTCTATTATAATCCTGAGCTTAGTTCCTTATATCGGAAAATGTCAGGTGGAGTTTTACTTCGGTGCTTATCACAACAAGAAGCACAAGAAGTACTCAAAGAAGCACATGACGGGACCTGTGGTGCTCATCAGCCGGGACCTAAATTGGGAGACCGGATAAAGAGAATGGGTTACTACTGGCCGACAATGATGTCAGATGCCATGGCATATGCGAAGAAATGCCATGCATGTCAGGTACATGCGAACTACATACACCAGGCCGCAGAGTACCTACATCCAACCACAATTACATGGCCATTCGAGACTTGGGGAATGGATATCATTGGTCCCATTGCTCCTCCATCTTCTCATGGACATCGGTTTATACTGGCTATAACTGATTACTTCTCAAAATGGGCAGAAGCTATCCCTTTGCGAGAAGTAAAAACGAATGATGTGGTCAGTTTCATCAAACACCACGTTATTTATCGCTTTGGTGTTCCTAGACGGATCATCAGCGACAACGGCCCTCAATTCACTAGCAGAGCCTATACTAAATTCTGTGATAAGTTCAGAATACAGAACATATTTTCGTCTCCATATAATCCGGCCGCAAATGGTCAAGCTTAAGCATTCAACAAGACCATTGTGAAGCTTTTGCAGAAATTTGTCACTTCAAGTCAGCGTGATTGGGACGAAAAATTGGGGGCTTGTCTGTGGGCTTATCGCACGACGGTTAGGACACCGATAAAGAGTACACCATTTTCTTTGGTATATGATTGCGAAGCTATACTACCTCTAGAAATTTAGATTCCTTCTCTTCGGGTGGCATTAGCTACAAGAATGACCACCGAGGAAAAACATGGCCAACGACTTCGGGAATTAGAAGCATTGGATGAGAAACGCTTAAAAGCTCAACAGCAAATCGAGCTTTATCAGGCGCGAATATCTCGGGCCTTCAACAAAAAGGTGAAGGAACGAACTTTTAAAGTGGGTGACTTGGTCCTAACAGTCAGGCGTCCTATGATTCTCACGCATAAAACTAAAGGCAAGTTTCAGCCGAAATGGGAAGGCCCATTTGTAGTGGAGACAGTCTACTCAAATGGAGCATACCGGTTGATTAATCAGCATGGAGATCGAATGATGGCGCCCATTAATGGAAAATTTCTCAAAAAATATTATTCTTAAAATAAAAAAAAAAAATTTTTTACCCAACGCCGACAAGGCTACGGGAAGAGAATAAATTTCTCGCCAACCCCATCATACTGGGGGTAATAAGTATGAACTGCCCAACGCCGACAAGGCTACGGAAAGAGAATAAATTTCTCGCCAATCCCACCATGCTGGGGGTAAAAAGTATGAACCGCCCAACGCCGATAAGGCTACGGGAAGAGAATAGATTTCTCGCCAACCCCACTATGCTGGGGGTAAAAAGCATGAATCACCCAACGCCGCTAAGGCAAAGGGAAGAGGAAAAGTTTGGCATTTAAGCCTAAATGAAATCCTCGACAACTCACTATGCTGAGAATAATAGCATGACTAGCCCAACTCAAACGGTAGTTGGTAAAAGCAAAATCAAACCCGTTGATAGCTGGGGGTTTGCTAAAAATCCCACGACAAATCTGTCACAACAGTATTCTTATCCAAATATAAGAATATATCACTGCCCTGCTGCTAAGGCAAAGAGAAGAGGAAAAGTTTGGCATTTAAGCCCAAACGAAATCCTTGACAACTCACCATGCTGAGGGGAATAACATGGCTAGCCCAACTCAAATGGTAGTTGGTAAAGGCTAATCAAATCCGTTGATAGCTGGGGGTTTGCTAAAAACCTTACATTAGATCAATTCTTTATTAAGATAACATTTTACCTTTGTCAAAAAAAAAAAAGAGAGGACAAAAAAAAATCATACTTCATCAAGTCTAAAGTTACAACGTCTGATGAACATAATCTTTTTTTTTAGGTCGTTAGGTTAAAAGTTTTTTTTCTGACGACAATCATTTTTCCTATCAAGTTAACAGTTACTTCTGATAGTCAGAATTTTGAGACCGAACACGTTAACAATTACCTCTGTTTGGTCGGCTCTTTCATTCCTATCACGACTAGATCCTCTGAATAGATTGAGCCCCAAGATATGTTTAATAATACCTCTGTCTTTTTCTAACTCGTCATACTAGATGTCACTGAACGGTTAGGATTCTACAAGCACGTTAATACTATACCTCTGTTTGTTATTCTATAAGCACGTCAACATTATACCTCTGCTTGTTATCCTATAAGCACGTTAACATCCTACCTCTGCTTTACATTTTGTCTTTAGGCACGTTAATATTATACATCTGCCTATGTTCGTAAATCCTAATTGGTCGCACTATATGTCGCTGAACATTTAGGATTAAATTTATCTGAAAACTCTCACTATCAAGTCCTGAACCTCTGAATAGTCTGAGTTATTATCCATGAAAGTGTATAAAAAAAAAAGATAAAAGAAAAGATAAAAGAAAAGATAAAGATAGTAATAATGATAATACAGCAGCACATAGCGAAGTCTTTCTTTCTGTATTATTACAATTAAAATATATATATATATATATATAATAATAATAATAGTAACAATTACTTTTGAGATAAAGCCTTCAAAGCATCTTCCACTTCCTGCAGCCGTCGGTGGAGACTCTCTCTCGCTGTCTCTAAAGCTCTCCTCTGCAAGTCCATTTCATCCATGAGAGGTTGTTGTGCAGCCTGAGTTTGGAATTCTTCTAACTCCCCGATGCCGACAGCGATGTCATGTTCGGTTTGTTTCTTTTGCCGCGAGATCTCAGATGCTCTACCCGAAATATTCTGAATTTCAAGTTCAAGATTAGTAATTGAGGCTTGAGCCTTGGCTATGATCTCCCGCTCGCGGTCTATGGAGTTACGGCGGTGTTCAATATCGTTCTCCATCTGGGTCAGGTCCCAAGTCAACTTCTCTGAAGAACCTTGGAGTCCCGCTACGAGTTGGGCCTGGTGTTCTATATTCTGCTGAAATTCGGCGTGAAGAGCCAAGTTTTGGGCTCGTAAGCGAGCCACTTCTTGGTTTGCCATCTCGGCAAGATCGGCCTGGCGCAAACTGTTGAGTAACGACAATTGGACCTCCAACTCGTCCCATCGAGCCCTATAAGGAGCTACTCGCTGTGGTCCTCCAATCCTCGTGATATGGTCTAGGTGACTCACCATAAGAGGATAAACCTTCTCCAGAGAATCCTCTCCGTTGAGAATCTCCTCAATGCATCCATAAAAAAGTTCAAGAAAGAATTCGACATTGCGACTGATGATTCTTTCACTAAAGCTGGAGGCCGAATTCTGCTTCAAATCTGTTGAGGTTACAGGTAGAGGATGTATGGATGATGGAGCGACCGTAGGGAGTACTGATGATATATGAGATTCTAACAATGGAGTTGCCGCCGCATCTAATAAATTGGTCGCAACTCGCGCTGGAGTGGTCATCACCTCTGCTGTCGAGGTCGCCAATGTTAGCGGCATGGCTAATGCGCCGCACGTTGGTTCCATGGCATCAGAATGTGATGAAACCATGCATGTCGGCAAAATAAGGCTTTCTGTGTTCACAGATATTACTAGAGCCTCTGCAGAAGACATGGAAGGTGCGCTAGCATCACCTGCGTCTGGTAAAAATAAAGCGGTCGTGTATTATCATCAAAAAGATTTGTGCAAAATAAAAAAAAGGGACTATGCAAATACCTGTTGGAAAGGTTGTATTGGTGGCGGCTATGGAAATAGAACCAGATCTCTCAGGTCTATCTGCCTCTGAGACCTCCAAAGGGAAGTGAGAGGCTTTGTCCATGCTGGGTTGATAGAAGTAGTCACTATCGAACTCTCCATCAGAGCCTAGACCGTCAAGGTCACAAGTGTCCCCACTTACACCAGAATAGTCCACAAGATCCAAAGAGTCTAATCTGGCAGTCGGGGAGGCGTGGGTCGTTGAACCTTCACCACCTGAGATACAAGCAAATATGTGTTAAAAAAAAAAAAAAAAATGGAATGAAGTCCAAACCTTAAAGAAAAACGCTCACCAGAAGAGATAAGTCTTGGTGCTGGGCTAGGCAAAGCGGCTTCACCGGGAGATGACAAGAAGACGTCTAGTACACTATCGTCCAATGCAGTACCCGTCGGCTCCATAGCTCCTCTATCCGAGATAGTCAGATCACTCCTGCCAAGATTTGCAGCTTTAGGGACTGGATTTACGGTAGCAGGTGTCTCAAGAGTGGAGAAGGTGGCAAAACCATACATCCTGGTAGTCTCGCTAGAAGAAGTCGGTGTGGGTGTGACAGTGGAAAAGACCGAAAAAGTTGTAGTAGACAAGTGTCCTCCTGACGCAAACATCGAAGGGGTATCAGGAAAATCATTCCTAGATGAAACGATTGACGGAACTACAGATGTCACGGTTGGTAGATCTGAATGACTCGTGGTCGATGGATCCGGATGAGTCGTGGTCAGCAAACCGAAATGACTAACAGTTCGTCCTACAACCGAATTGTCAACCCGAGCCTGAAATTTCTTCTTCTTTTGAGGAACTTTGACTCCTCTGGGATTTGAGCGCTTCGACGCGGATCTACCTCCATGAGGAGAAGCTGGGGTAGAAGTATCATCTTGTCCATCGCCATCATTGCTATCAGGACTAAGAGAGGCGCCTATGGATTTGGATTCACGCGCCAAGCCTTTTTTCGAGGATCTATGCGATGCCTCAATATGCCTTAAGAAGGAATGATTAATCTGGTAGTCGCCAGGGATAATATCTGCAAGATGATATCAATTGCAGAATCCCATTGACGCAAAAAGGGAGGGCAACTGGCTTGGAAGGGTAAAAGATACCTTTGTACCTCCGGCCGCAAAATGGTACCATCCTCGCGCACCCTCGAGAAGATTTCCCTCACGACGGAGATAAGAGTTCGGATTGCCAACATATAGCTGATCATATCCGAACTGACGTGCGAAGCGACTAGGTGTATAGGGCTCCATAAAGCAAATTCGACCCTGTCGAAAAACCAGATGACTTGGCCGGATGCTAATAAGCCACCAGAAGCAACCCGATGGCAAGGATGTATAGCCATCATTTCCAGAACTATCTTCAAATTTGCTACTATAACTTCCTCCGAGAAATTTTGGGAAACAACGGTAAATATGGTAATTTTGATGTCGCCCAAGGATTTGCCGAATCTTAGCCATGTACCTCCCATTCCATGAGCAATTTTTGAAACGCTGTACATGAGGAATGGCATGATCAATAAGTCCTGAAGGAGAAGTCATCAATTCTGGACAGTGCAATACGAACCAAGCCATTAGATAAGTGAATGGCAGGTCGATGCGTGGATTAGGCGTTTTGAAGATAGTGTTACCACCCTTATCTTCCGCCTGTTGAGCTTTGCAAAATTGGGCAATTATGTCCCTCAAGCCACGTTGCAGACTGCAAACCATAGCTGGTAATAACCCCAGAGGCTGGCCAAACGCTAACAGGACTGCAGGGTAAATAACATCAACAGTAACAGTTTCGCGGCACGAAGTAGGCACTACACAGCGCTTCAACCACAACATGAGATATCCGGCAAAAATACCATTGTCTGATATGGGGGAAGCTGCTTGGTAGTGGTAACTTTCGAAAATAGTCTGAGCTTTGAACCCGTCTTCATCAGATTATGCAGTGTATGTAGTTGCGAAGCAGGTGCCAATCCTCTTATTGACAGATCCATATCGCAAGCAGCCCGTACTTGGATACTGCGCTCATATCTTTCCAGATTCTAGAATAGATATTCTGCCCATACCTTATGGCGCACCCCTTGATTTCGGGCCCGGCGCGCCCCTTGATTTCGTGGCCTGGAGATATCAGCACAAATGTTGTAATAACACATCAACTCTCAGTAAGTTGAGTATGCATTAGGAACGGCCTTGAGGAGGAGCAGTTCCTTCGTATTCGGAACATACTCCTCGTAAGGGGTTTCGCCTATGGATAACACTGAAATCTCATGCATCTCGTGAAGGGCAAATCCCAATTCTCCAACAGGGGTGAAGAAGGTATTGGTCTCCGGATTATACATCTCCAGTATGCAGAAAAAGTGAGGAGAACTATGTGGAATTTCAAATTGCACGTTGTGCACCGCACGATAGAGGCCAAGCTTCTCTAAACGTGTCTTGAAATTTTCTAGAATGAAATGGGTCATCCGAGACCACCATGGTCGCAAAGTGGAGTGAATCCATCCAGGAGTGCGGAAATCATGAGCTGGGAATTGACCATGGGCATCCGAAAATTAATTCATAAAGGTGTCTGCTCGTTTCGGGTGCTCTCCAACAGGTAAGTCTTTGCCGAATCTACTGGGCAACAGACCTGTAACATACTTTGCCAGGCCATCGACAAATAGACCGTTTCTGTTAAATCTCCCGGTCGCAACGCCATGACTGCTACGGGTAATTGGCCAAGACATCATGCGGGGATATGAAATCCGCTGCAGATAAGATAAAGAATAGCTGCGCTCCAGATCCGGGATAAACATATGGCGACCTCCAACATTGCTCAACCACTTGGTGCTGTCCCATAAATCTTCGTCTCGTTGGTTGACAGCATCCCCAAAAAGAAATTGCGGTTTTTTCAAAATCTGTCTATTGGCGCCTTCAAAGATGGAATCCGTGATTAATTCAAGAGCTGTGAGTGGGTTGCAGCTAATAATTTTCTGTTGTCGATCCGCACTACTTCGCTCCTCAACCAAAGGGATGTGACCGTCGAATCCAAAGTGAGATTGATTATTCGGACTGCTCGAAAATCCAAAGTAATTATTCTTGGACAAAGGATTCGTCGAGTACTGAACTGTAAGAAAAAAAAATAATAAAATAAAACTTTAGTCCACGTTAAAAAAAAAAAAAAAAATTTTGAACAGGGTAGGCACCCGCGGGTGCCACCCACGGGTGGGCACCCGCGGGTGAGCACCCGCGGGTGGCCACCCGCAGAGTGCCGCCCGCGAGCACCCGCGGGCGCCCGCGCCGCGGGATGCCATTCCCCGGTGGACACCCGCGGGATGCCACTCCTCGGTGGACACCCCAGTGCCAGATTTGTGAGATTTGTGATCATCCCTGTGGTCATCACTGTGTAGTCGTGCATGTTGTTATATTTACATCATAACGAAGTCTCTTTCGCGTGTTATATTTAAATCATAACGAAATCTCTTTCGTAATAACCGCAAGAGCGATTTTAAAGTAAACGGATGACCGTTTGTTTACCTGATATCAGGGAAGAGAGATCAACAGCGGCGGTGACGCCTGCGTGTCGATCCTCATCGGCGATAACGCCCACTGATAGATCTTAGCATTTAAATCCTGTGGTTGCGAAGTGCCTGCGGAAGCCATGAGAAAGGAGAAAGTAATCGTACAAAATAAAAGAACGAGAGATTTTCTGATTATGAGAAAAAAAGTTGGAGATCTATAGGTATTTATAGTGAATTAGCAGGAGTTCAAATAGGGAAAGGCATCAAAGTTCTGACCAAAATCAGAGTTTGATTAGAGTCCAAACAGGACTTGGATATTTATTTAAAATCCTTTTCCTATTCTAATGCTAATTCCTACCCAAATTAAGATCCAAATAACAAACAATCCCACTTAAAAAGAAAAAATCCAAAGTATTTTGAAATTCATTACAAATAAATTAAAGAATTCCAAAAACTTTGGAGGGGGTTATGTAGACACTAAAAATAATTAAATAAAATAAAAAAATAAAATAAAATAAAATTATATGGAAACCACGATGGGAGAACCCGAGAGTGCAACCCGGGAGAGCTCCCGCGGGTTGCAACCCGCGGGAGGATCCCGCGGGACATCCCGCGGGTTGCAACCCGCGGGAGCTCCCGCGGGTTGCCACCCGCGGGAGAGATCCCACGGGGTGCATCCCGCGGGAGCTCCCGCGGGTTGGCACCCGCGGGAGCGATCCCGCAGGTGCCAACCCGCGGGTTATTTTCCGTATTTTTGTTTTGTTTCCTTTGCTGATATTCCGTGATCCGATTTTTCAGGAGCGAATCAATCCGGATTTGAAGTTCTCTCAGTCTATAAAATACAGGATTGGACTTGAGAGAAAGGGACTTTTCTTTGGAGCTGGCAGAGCGATTCTTCACAGAGGGTTGAGAGAGATCAGAAGGAGCGGGTTTTCTTCACAGATCCCCTTCCAAGTTGGATAGTCAACGGAGGCAGCAACAAGACTCCACCGCCACCCGTACCCACTTAAAAAAGGGAATCCACCAATATTCCCGTTCTTGTAATTCTTCGGAATTTTTGTAATCTCAATTTCCTTGTATTCAAATAATTTTGCAATGGAATCAAAGATTCAATTTTCGGGCGTACACCGTCTATACGTCTTGACTTCCATATCTAATATTTGATTTCGTGTGTTAGAAAACCTATTATGTATATTTTATATTGTGTGCTTTTAATTCAGAAAAATTCATAAAAAAATGCCAAAAATCATAAAAATTTAGGAAAATATTCTAAAAAATTACAAAAAGTCATTGTAGTATTACTGTAGTAAATTCAAAAAATCATTAAAAAATAAAGGAAAATCATAAAAAATTTAGGAATAAATCTGGAAAAAAATAGCAAAATCTTAAAAAATTGGAAAAGTCAAGAAAAATTTGGAAAGGCTCTTTTTTGCCTCTTTTGATTCATTCTTGGTACCGAATTAACTATAAACTTGATTTCTGCTCTCCTGTAATTGACAAGGACATTATTTTAGTTTCATTCTAAGTATCTCATATTAGATTTGAGTAGTTTTTAAACCCAGATTTCTATCTATGCCTTTTGTTGCTGTGGATGGGCATTTGTTGGTATCAACAAGAGATGGTTTTAGGCACCAAAAGCTATTTAGAGCTAGCTGGTCTATTGACATCTTAGATAGGTATTGATATATTCTATGTATTGTTAGCAAAAAATAGAGGAATAATACTAATGCAACAACCAGCAGAATCAAATAGTTAACCGAAGAGAAAAATAGTAGAGACAGAGAACACGCAGATTTAACATGATTCGGCAATATGCCTACGTCCACGGGGACACGATCGAAAAACTTCCACTATATCAAAAGAGGATTACAATATTCTAGTTCTCAACCACAAGAGAAATCACAAAGAAATCACACAAAATTTTGAGATCAAATTCTAACCTCTTGCTGCAGTGATTTACCTCTTTGCTTTTCCACCGAAATTCCAAAAGAAAAAAAAACCGCAACTTCACCTTTGCCTCCGGTCGAAAACAAATAACAGCAGCCCCACACCTTGTTTTGCTTTCTCTGGCCGAAAATAAAAAACACAGCCACCTTTTAATTTTTCCCCCTTTGCAGCCACACCTTTTTATATCCTTCGGCCAACCAAAACAATTTTGCAGCTGCCACCTTTTCACTCTCCTGGCCAAACAAACAGCTGCTTCCTTTTTTTTTTTTTTTAGCTAATCAAAACCCTAGCACCACACCCCACATATATATTATATCATAATGGGTTTGGGTCAGTTTTGGACCCATTTCGGTGTACCAAAACCCGTTACGGCAATGGGCTCCATTAGCAACAATCTCCCACTTGGAGACATATTGCTAAAAATATAATTTCTATACATGATAATCCCAGTGTCCAAAGTTTTTACCTCGATCGTTTAAAGTTCCAATTTCAGCATTCAACACAAATGCACCAAGTTGAGTAATAGCTCAAATTTTTCCCATCAACCGGTTTTGTCAACATATCTGCAGGATTCTTGCTGTCTTCAATCTTCTTCAATTTCAATTGGCCATCCTCTAATAAGGATCTAATGAAGTGATTATCTCAAGTGAATATGTTTAGTCCGTGAATGATACGCCGAATTCTTAGCAAGATGAATTGCACTTTGACTGTCACTGAATAACCTGCAATCCACTCCATTAAAACCCAACTCACTCATCAATCACTGCAACCAAATAAACTCCTCACTTGCTTCTGCAGTTGCAACATACTCAGCTTCTGTCGAAAATAAAGCAACAATTGATTATAATCTTGAAACCCAGTTTACCGCTGTCCCTCCTACAGTAAAGACGTAACCAGTGTTGCTCCTGCCATTGTCTCTATCACCGCATGGTCCGAATCCACAAAACCTTGCACATCAATATTATCACCCCCAAAACACAAACAATAATTTGAAGTACCTTTCAAATATCTGAAAATCCACTTCACCGCTTGCCAATGTTCCTTTCCAAGGTTCTTCATGAATCTACTCACTACTCCCACTTCATGTGTAATATCTGGTTTTGTACTCACCATTGCATATATAAGACTCCCAACGGCCGATGAATAAGGCACATTCTCCATGTGTCTCGTCTCCTCATCTGTCTTAGCACCTTACTCTTTTGATAATTTGAACTAACCAACAAGAGCTGTAGTTACCGGTTTTGCATTATCCATGTTGAATCTCTCCAACACCTTCTTGATGTACCCCTCATGAGATAACCACAATTTCTTGTTTTTCTTATCTTGGGTAATTTGCATTCCAAGAAGTTGTTTAGCCTCACCCATGTCCTTCATAGAGAATCTCCCTGCCAACTTCCTCTTCAGATAATTATTTTTCTTCATGCATGTACCTGCCACAAGCATATCATCTACATACAAACTAAGTATAATAAAGTTACCATCCTTAAATTTTTGTAGATATACACAATGATCTGAATTGCTTCTGGCAAAACTCGAATCCAACATAAACTTGTCGAACTTCAAGTACCATTGCCTCGGCGCTTATTTCAACCCATACAAGCTCATTTTCAGTCGACATACCCAATTCTCCTTTCCTTTAACTTCATATCCCTCCGGCTGTTCAATGTATACTTCCTCCTCCAAATCACCATGAAGGAAAGCAGTCTTCATATCGAGCTGCTCTAAATACAATTCTTTCACAGCCATAATACTTAGTATTGCTCTGATAGAAGTCATCTTGACAACAGGTGCAAATATTTCATTGAAGTCAATACTTTTTCTCTGACTGTATCCCTTCACTACAAGTCTAGCCTTGAATCTTTGTGTCCCTCCTGCCTCTATTTTACCCTGTATACCCACTTGTTATGCAATACTTTCATCTTTTCTGGTCTCTTCACTAATTTCCATGTGTGATTCTCCTCCAAAAAAGACATCTCATCACGCATGGCTTGCTCCCATTTAAGATGAAGTTTATCCTGCATAGCTTCTTGGTAACTCTCTGGTTCACCTGCATCATTATACAAAATATGATATAATGGAAGACAAAGTTTTTGGATTGGCTTCTTTATCCTCGTGCTTCTCCTCAAAGTGGGAACACTCTCTGATGAAGTACTGGAACCATCTATTTCAGTCAATAGCTCTCTCTCCTGTTCGGTCTCATCTGAACCTTGTGTATTCTCAGGTGTAGCCATTTCTTCCCCTTTAGATGTAGGTATTTCTTCCTTTCTTTTATCCATGGGATTCATCCCATCCTGTGGCTCATCCAGCTCCAAGTGCTCTTTCTCCACTATATTGTCACTCTGACTTTCCATTCGGTCTTTATACATACAGCCCTCATTAAATACTACATCTCTGCTACGAATTACCTTGTTATGCTCATAATCCCATAAGCGATAACCATATTCGTCGCCACCATATCTAATGAATGCACACTTCTGAGATTTAGAATCAATCTTCTTTCTCATCTCATGATCCACATGTGCATATGCTATACAACCGAATACCCTTAAGAATGAATAATTTACAGTCTTACCAGACCACACCTCCTCTGGAATTCCTCCATCTAAACCACTAGCTGGACTCCTGTTGATCAGATAGACTGCCGTATCTATAGCGGCTCCCTAAAGTTGTAAAGGCAAGCCTGCTTGTAGTCTCATACTCCGAGCTCGCTCCAAAATGGTTCTATTCATCCTCTCAGCCACGCCATTCTGCTACGGTGTCCTCGGTACAGTCTTCACTCTCCTGATCCTGTGGATAGAGCAATAGTCATCGAATTCCCTACTGCAAAATTCCCCACCATTGTCTGACAACAGACATTTCACCTTCAAACATGTTTCATTCTCAACAAGAACTTTCCATACCTTGAAGATCTTGAAGACATCGGATTTCTGCTTAAGTGCGAACACCCATGTTTTCCTGCTTGCATCATCTATAAAAGTGACAAAATAAGAATTACCTCCAAGAGACTTCGCCGAAAAAGGACCCCATACATCTGTATGCACCAACTCCAATCTCTCGGTTTTCTTCTCCTTGCCATCATTCATAAAACTAACTCTTTTCTCCTTTCCAAACACACAGTTCTCACAGAAATCAAAATTAGCATCTTTCATATCTGTCAACATACCTCTGGATTGCAATACCCTCATGCCGCTCTCGCTCAAATGACCGAGCCTCTGATACCATAAGGTAGCCTTCTCATATTCACGGTGGCCAAAGAAACAAGATGATCCACTGAGTTTGAGAGTAAATATAGAGTTCCCACTCTCTCACCCTTGACCACTACCATTGCTCCCTTACTGATCTTCCACTGTTTCCTCTCAAATGAGATTTGATAACCTTCGCTATCCAGCTTGCTAACAGATATCAAATTTTTCTTCAAATCTGGTATGAGCCTGACCTCTTGTAAAAGTAACTTTCCACCATTGTGCAACTTTAGCCGAATTGTCCTTTTACCGACAATCTTGCATTCCTGCCCATTACCAACAGTCACATTTCTAAAATCACCTTGGACATAATTCTCAAACCATTCTCTGTGAGCAGTGCAATGGAACGAAGCCCCTGAATCGACAAACCACGGATCTGACCTTGATTCTGTATGAGCAGACAAGCACAAGTCATCATACTCTTTACTTGGATTCACCTCATTTGCTCATTCCTTGTCTTTGTTTGGACAATCTTTCTTCATATGACCCTCTGTCTTATATTTCCAACACACTAATTTTTTCTTGAACTTCCCCTTAGATTTTGATCTCCCTCTTTACTTCGACTCCCTGCTTAAACTTCTACCTCTTTCCTTCCTTCTGTCATTATCAACAGACAGAGCAGTACTTGTAGAAACTGTACTCTCACCCATACTCTTTTTCATCAATTCATCATTCATGATTGTACTCACAACATCATTAAATTTAAGAGCAGTATTGGAAGAATTGCTGATGGCTATAACAACATTACTCCAACTATCCGGTAATGAACACATAAACATCAAAGCTTTAATGTCATCAGCAAAAACAAAATCTAAGGATTCAAGTTGTGCCCATAATATGTTAAATTCGTTCAAATAATTAACAACTGAACTATCAGAAGGCATTCTCAAGTTGAACAACTTTTTCATTAGACACAGTCTATTTGAAACAAACGGCTTCTCATAAAATGTAGCCAACGCTGACATCAAACCTGAAGTGTTATTTTCTTTGGAGACGTTGAACATAACCTACTTTGTCAGGCACAATCGTATCTGCGTCAAAACCCTCCTATCCAACAATTCCCACTCCTCATCTGTCATCTTTTCTGGTTTTTCTCCAAACAGTAGTTGATGTAAATTCTTTTGATATAAATAATCTTCCATCTGCAACTTCCACCATTGGAAATCTGTCCCATCAAATTTTTCAATGTTTCTCTTCCTATCTTCCGCCATAACTCCCACTCAAAATCAACACCGATCTGAGTGAAATCTGACCTGAACCTGGGCTCTGATACCAATTGTTAGCAAAAGATAGCGGAATAATACTAATGCAACAACCAGCGGAATCAAATAGTTAACCGAAGAGAAAAATAGCAGAGACAAAGAACACGCAGATTTAACGTGGTTCGGCAATATGCCTACGTCTACGGGGACACGATCGAAAAACTTCCACTATATCAAAACAGGATTACAATATTCTAGTTCTCAACCACAAGAGAAATCACAAAGAAATCACACAAGATTTTGAGATCAAATTCTAACCTCTTGTTGCAGTGATTTTTCTCTTTGCTTTTGCCACCGAAATTCCAAAAGAAAAAAAAATGCAACTTCACCTTTGCCTCCGGTCGAAAACAAATAGCAGCAGCCCCACACCTTGTTTTGCTTTCTCTGGCCGAAAATCAAAAACACAGCCACCTTTAAATTTTTCCCCCTTTGCAGCCACACCTTTTTATATCCTTCGGCCAACCAAAACAATTTTGCAGCCGCCACCTTTTCTCTCTCCTGGCCAAACAAACAACTGCTTCTTTTTTTTTTTTTTTTTTTCAGCTAATCAAAACCCTAGCATCACACCCCATATATATATTATATCATAATGGGTTTGGGCCGGTTTTGGACCCGTTTCGGTATACCGAAACCCATTACGGCAATGGTCTCCATTAGCAACATGTATTTGAGAGCTCAATGAGAGATTACAGTCATTTTGAGCATTTTTATTAACGACAGAAAAGAATCTAATGAATATTGCAAGTTTTCTTAATACTCTAGTCGATATTATAGTTTTGTTGGTTTGACAGAATAGAAAATTTCAAAAAATATATTTTAGAATTGAACAAAGAGATATTCAAATTGCTTTGTGAGTCTGAAAAGAGACATATAAATCTCGAATGAGTCGATAGAAAGGTAAATAAATTAATACTAATAAGAGAGGTAATCGAAAGGTTAGATCGTATTGATGGATTAGGGACTATCTCGAAAAAAAAAAAAAAAACTGAGTCATCAAATTAATATGTTGTAAGCCACAAAGCTAGCTGAAAAAACCTACCCTAAATAGTAGTATTATTCGATAATCAAACTATTCAACTGCTACAAAGAGCTATGTAAAGATTCAAAGAGCTCTATACAAGAAAGAGATTATTTAATAAAAATAATTAAAGAAACATACCTTCAGAATGAAGGTTTATTGCACCATTTTAAATTCAATCATGAAATATATAGTTTAGAGGATGAGGAAAAAGAAAATGATTGTTTCGAGACTGAGAGTAACTTGTACTCAGAAAGTGAGGACTGTAGAATGACTATATATAACGAATAAGTGACTGAAGCCAAAGAGAATATTGAATCTAATGGTGAGCTAATACAGGTTGGTAAAAATTGCAAATCTTCCTTAGATTTAAATAATTTAGAATCTAAGAATTGACAATTTAATAAAACGGAGTGTATTTCAGGGAGGAATCTAGCTTGCCTTTTAAAGACAAACTTAAAACTATAGATGAATGGGCATAATACATAGCAATTGTAATTACAAATCATAAAGGAAAATGGGATAAAGAGAGATTTGTTAACTAAATTATTGGCACTTTGCAAAAAGACATATTGCAATGGATGCAATAATGAGTAAATTCACAGGAATGAAAAAAGTGGAGACAGTGGCTTGTGGATGAAAGATTAATAGGATTTGACTATATCCTTACTGATTTCATTAAGATTATAAAGGAGAACTTATATGGATTCACAAATGATAAAACTCAAGAGGAAGAAATCCTTTATGTTTAGTCCAAAATTAAGCTATGTAAAATATGTAAATTCGAAGAATACTGCAAGATATTTTCAAAATACTTTTGTAAGCTAGAATACGATATGGCATAGAATTTGATCAATTCATTTTTTCACAAGCTTCCAAATCCATAAGATTCTAGAACATGAAATGAATATCGAAACAGTCAAGGGAACCGAATTCATTATGTACTGAAAATAATACATGATGATTATTTTAATATACAATTTATAAGAAAATGAAAAACTCCATCAATAACAACCTTTGGGGGGGGGGGGAATATCATAAAAAAATAATTGGCCAAAACTTGAAGATATGAGAAGAATTACACAAATGAAACAAATAAAGTGGAAAGAAAATCATACATCTAGAAAACGTTTATAGTGGAAGCCATGGTGGAGGAATAGAGAATTTGTCAGGAATAATAAATATATTAGAAAACATAATGAGTCTTTCTTTCAAAAAATCTAACAAAGGTTGAAAGTACTTTGTATATGAAGAAGAAGGACATTTCGCTAGAGATTGTCCCATAAAGGAAAAAAATTCTTAGAAAATAATAAAATAAATGGAAGAGTAAGATTTAGAAGTCTATCTTGGAGAAAAACTCACATCTTCAGATGCGGTATTGTATGAGCTTGATATTAAGAGCGATTTGAATGTCTAATTGGTCTTTATAATGAATGACGAGTCATATCCTACCACATTGTCAATTTTAGTATTGGACAATATCTCACTAGGAGATGCAGTTTGGAAAGAAACAATTTTCAGCCTGAAAGATATTGAGAAAATCAAAAAGCAACAAAGTCTCACGTTTCGATTTATTCTCTAGAAGAATAATTGAAAATTTTACCAAAAATATAACGACCAATCTATCAGCTTGAGGACGAGTAGACGACCCATATTTAGTCGAGAAAACGTATGGAGATGGAAGAAGGAATATCTAGGCACTTGATATATGCATGTTGGCCTAATCCAAGTTAAAAGTAATGCATTATTTAGAGCTGGCATAGATATTCCTAAGTAACACTCATCATGGATAATCGGTTTACAAGCTGCCATCAAGCCCTGATAGATAGTTTCTAATCTAATTTGGTGAATTAGATTATATGGTTTGACCCAACTATTTTATTTTTATAACAGATCCAAATATAATAGATACAGTACAACTAAAAATTAAATTCAAGGAATGAATATGAAGTCTAATTTGCATGATCTGGTTATAGAATATACAATGATATATGAATTAACTCAAACTATAGAGGTTAGAATAGTCTCAAATAAAAAAAGAGACAATCGAGATATTCGAAGCTAAACCATTTGAAGAAGAAATATATATAGAAGAAGAAATTCACGGTTTTGTCCAATAAACCATTGGGCAAAAAATAATGAGTTTTCTTAATCCAGGAATCTTGTTACTATTCTATTCTGTGCTAAATGGAGCATGGAGGCCACATCAAAAGATTAACTTGGGAATCAGAAATCGCTGTATTTTACGAAAGTATATGGGAGACTTAGCAGATCTCATTATGGAGCAAACTTCAAAACTTAGATCATTAAATGAGGTTAGCTCAAATTTCATGACAACCCTTAATAAAGACATTATTAAGGTAATATCTCTTGAACAATATGATCTCTTATACGACATGGATGAACTTCTAGAAAAAACTACCTATCTTTGCTAAATAAAATAAGATGAAGGAGGATGGCCAGAGTCATGAGTTGCTGTTTGGGAGCATAACACCCGAAATCTTACAACCATAACACCCGAAATATTTCTACACCAAAAGAAGTCAAACAGTCAACCAAGGTACAAATGGATGCTTAGATTGAAGCATTAGTGGAATTGATATCACCAACGAAGCCAAAAGCAGATGCATTTCTATACAAAAACTGCTAAAATAATTATACGAAGAAGGCAATATAGCATTTAGCCTACTTGTAACAGAGTCCAAAAGTTTGAATATTATATCCTCTACGGGACACCAAACATGAAAAAATTGGTCCTGAAGATAAGTCTTGTCCCAAAAAAAAATCACTAGGAATGAAAGTCGTGCCAACAGGGTGGGATGATTCTGTATCTCAAGATTCAGTAAAATCTAGAGACTCTGTTAACTTCCACAGCCTAATAAATTTTCTACAGAGTCTATTACTTAAAGTCATCAAGTAGATAGCTTAATGAATACGACTATTGCTTTATAGTAAACACCACCCACTACTATAGATCAATAGTAAGATTCCACCAGCAAGATTTTCCTAAACTTTGTCGACATCAATAACTTTCATATTAGAAATAGTAAGATTTCCAACAACATGATTATAACACATCAGTGACCATTACTATTGATTGACAGTAAGATTCTTGATAACATGATTAAAACTCAAAGAGCTTGCAAGACTTGTTAGTTTTAGATCACTATGATGATGCTCTAGTTAGAAAGAACTCGCGCCAATAAGTAGAGCCCCAATATCTGAGCTCGGGATATCAATATTCCTCACTATCCTCCTCATAATCTACATTTCTCTCTACCATCTTTGTCATCTTCTATATCGGCTTTCCTCACTCTCCTCCGCATACTCTACACTTTCTCTACTATCTTTCACATCTTCACCTTCTTTCTCATCTTTTCCATAATCTTTTTCCAACCTAGCCTTACCGATCAACCCACTCTACCAGTAAAATCCATCCTCCACTTATATGTATAATTAGTGTACTTGATTTCTGCATCTGTTGTAACACCCCAAATTTTTTATACAAAATTCTTGTAGTTATTTATTTTAAATATATTATCTAAAAAATGTAATAATACCAATATTATTATTATTATTAAAATAATCTTATCTTTATCTAACTTATTATTTTAGTTTATCTCAAATATTATTTTGTTGATAATAACAAAGTTAACAGAGTTTGGATAGAAATATTTAACTATATCTAATCTTATCTCAATATTAATAAAAGTATATATATATATATATATATATATATATATATATATATATATATATATATATATATATATATATAACAAACTCAAACTAATCTTATCTGAATAATATATATATATATATATATATATAACAAACTCAAACTAATCTTATCTGAATATATATATATATATATATATATATATATATATATATATATATATATATATATATATATATATATATATATATATATATATATATATATATATGTACGCCCGAAAATTGAACCTTTGATTCCATTGCAAAAATTATTTGATTACAACGAAGATTTGAGATTACAAAAATTCCGAAGAATTACAAGAACGGGAATATTAGTTTATTCCCTTTTTATGTGGGTTCGGGTGGCGGTGGAGTCTCGTTGCTGCCTCCGTTGACCGTCCGACCAGGAGAAGATGGCTCTGCTCTTTTCTTTGATCTCACGAGCTCGCCCGAAATCTTCCCAAAGTCCAAGAATCCAAAAAAATCCCCCCCAAAAGTCCTCTCTCTCGTTAAATTCCTGTATTTTATAAACCGAAGAAGCTCGAAATCCGGCTCAATTCTCTCCTGAAAAAGCGGATCACGGATTATCAGGAAAATAAAATAGGAAATAAAACAACGGGAAGACAACGAAAAATAATCCGGGGGTGGCAACCCGCGGGATCGCCCCCGCGGGTTGCCACCCGCGGGAATCCTCCCGCGGGTGGCAACCCGCGGGGGCTCCCGCGGGTTGCAACCCGCGGGAGTTCTCCCGCGGGTTGCTTCCCGCGGGGGTTCCCGCGGGTTGCAACCCGCGGGTGCTCCCGCGGGTTGCAACCCGCGGGTGCTCCCGCGGGTTGCTTCCCGCGGGTGCCCCCGCGGGTTGCAACCCGCGGGTGCACCCGCGGGTGTGCCCACTTAGCAAAATTAGGTTTTTTTTTTTTTTTTTTTTTTTTTTATATATATATTTATTTAATTATTTTTAGTGTCTACATAACCCCCTCCAAAGTTTTTGAAGTTCTGTATTGAACCGTACTGAATTTTGAAATACTTTGGATTTTTTTAATTTTGGTTATAGACTTTTTTAAAAGATTTGGTCGATAGGGATAACTGTTAATATATTTATTTATTCCATAACAAGCAGATGTATGATTTTAACGTACTCATTAGAAGACAAGCAGAGGTATAATGTTAACGTACTTATTTTAGGTCAAGCAGAGGTATAATATTAACGTGCTTATTTTAATCCTAACCGTTCAGTGACATCTAGTATGACGAATCAGGAAAAGACAGAGGTGACATTAAACGTGTCTTGGAGCTTAACCTATTCAGAGGA
This sequence comes from Dracaena cambodiana, assembly GCA_036321105.1. Lineage (NCBI taxonomy): Eukaryota > Viridiplantae > Streptophyta > Magnoliopsida > Asparagales > Asparagaceae > Dracaena > Dracaena cambodiana. The sequence continues at coordinate 25,939,832 of JAYEPQ010000015.1, forward strand.
TCTGGTCGTGATAGGGTCAAGCTGACTAAACAGAGGTGACGGTTAACGTATTTAGTTTTGGAATCGGACTATCAGAGGTAACTGTTAACTTGATAGGGAGATGATTTTCGTCAGAGGTAATTTTCAACTTAACGATATCAAAAGCACGTTCATCAGAGGTTGTAATGTTGGACTTGATGAAGTATGAATTTTCTTTTCTGTCAGAGGTGAAATCTTAACGTGACAGGGGACCGATTTAATTAGGATTTTATCTCTTTTGATTTTGAATTATGATGTCAGAGGTATGATTTTAACTTGACTAATATTTTGGAGTGTCGCTTGCTCTGTCGGAGCAAAATGACAAGAAAAGTTTTGCTGTCAGAGGTGAAATCTTAACGTGACAGGAGATTTATCTGATTAGGATTTTTAGCAAACCCCCAGCTATCAACGGGTTTGATTTGCCTTTACCAACTACCGTTTGAGTTGGGCTAGCCATGCTATTCCCCTCAGCATGGTGAGTTGTCAAGGATTTCGTTTGGGTTTAAATACCAAACTTTTCCTCTTCCCTTTGCCTTAGCAGCTTAGGGCAGTGATGTATTCTTATATTCGGGTAAGAATACTGTTGTGACAGATTTGTCGTGGGATTTTTAGCAAACCCCCAGCTATCAACGGGTTTGATTTTGCCTTTACCAACTACCGTTTGAGTTGGGCTAGCCATGCTATTATCCTCAGCATAGTGAGTTGTCGAGGGTCTCGTTTGGGTTTAAATACCAAACTTTTCCTCTTCCCTTTGCCTTAGCGGCATTGGGCAATTCATACTTTTACCCCCAGTATGGTGGGGTTGACGAGAAATTTATTCTCTCCCCGTAGCCTTGTCGGCGTTGGGTAATTCATACTTTTTACCCCCAGTATGGTGGGGTTGACGAGAAATTTATTCTCTTCCCGTAGCTTTTAGCGGCGTGGGGCAATTCATACTTATTACCCCCAGTATGGTAGGGTTGACGAGAAATTTATTCTCTTCCCGTAGCCTTATCGGCGTTGGGCAATTCATACTTTTTACCCCCCAGTATGGTGGGGTTGGCGAGAAATTTATTCTCTTCCCGTAGCTTTAGCGGCGTCGGGCAATTCATACTTTTTACCCCCAGTATGGTGGGGTTGACGAGAAATTTATTCTCTTCCCGTAGCTTTAGCGGCGTCGGGCAATTCATACTTATTACCCCCAGTATGGTGGGGTTGACGAGAAATCTATTCTCTTCCCGTAGCTTTAGCGGCGTTGGGCAATTCATACTTTTTTTTTTTTTTTTTTTTTTTTTTTTTTTTTTGATGTTTTTTCTTTTTTCTTCTTTATATATATATATATATATATATATATATATATATATATATATATATATATATATATATATATATATATATATATATATATATGGGGGTTTAAATTAACCGCCTTGAGCCCATTTTTTTTTGGAATTGTTGTGAGCCCAAGTGGTACCTTTAGACCTCACACATTAAATGTGTCGGAGTTAGCTCTAACTCCTTTTTTGTTCAGCTTTGAGCTGAACTGCTCCAGCGTCAATCAACGCTTGAATTTTATCTTTTATGATAAAATAATTTTTTGTGGGGTGACCTACAATCCGATGGTACAGGCAGTAATTCGGATCGTTAGTTTTCCCTACTTCTTCAGGTCTCTTGCTCTCCTGCAATTTAAGCATCTTGCGTTTGGTGAGCAGATTGAACATAGTAGCAGTATGTTCATCCTTGAACGAATACTGCTTTTGAAGTCTGGGCGACTTTGCTGTGTTGCTTGTAGTTGGCCATAGTTTCTGCTTCAGTGTACTTTCTACCGCCATTGCCGTTATGTCTTTCCCTTTTGAACGGGAAAAATGGAATGAAGATTCGTTTGCACCGTCTCCGGTTGCAGCCTGTTGCATTTCGAGACGTCGAAGTATTTCTTCGGCCTGTTCGCCCTGCTTAAGCAGATCCTTCCATGACTTGGATTCGACCGAACCCATCTTGTCTAAAATATCGGTCAACAAGTTATGTCTGCAGGTTTCCACAAGCGTATCCTGCGTCATGCCATGTGGGCATCGAACGGAAAGTTCTCGGAACCGCTCGACATAAGTTTTGACCGTTTCGCCTTCTTCTTGCTTCGCTGCTAGCAAAGATAATATGGAGACTTCTATATCATCTTCAAAGAATCGGGCTAGGAACTCACGTTCTACATCAGCCCAAGATTTAATTGTTCCCTGGGGAAGTTGCATAAACCAGGTAAATGTGGGCCCCCGTAAAGTGCTCGCAAATATCCTAGTCATAGTTGGATCATTCCCCATGAGATGTCCTGTCTGTGAGAGGAAATAGAAGATGTGTTGCTGCGGCGAACTTTTACCGTCGAATGATTGAAGATTCAACGGTTTATATTTTGCAGGATAGGGTACGGTCTCCCATTCTACGGGATAGGGACGGACTACCCCCACCTCTTGTAGCTTTTTGCGATGAAGAAGAGCTTGTAATTGGTTCTCCATCTTCTCTATTTTCTCTGCGTGAGGATTGAGGATAACTTTCACTTCCTCTTCCTCTCTTGAATGAGGAGGCACTTCTTCATCTTCGTCTTCGCTGTCTTCATTTATTTGGACAGGCCGTTTTCCTTTCTGCCGACTAGAAATGGACGGCGATGATTGGTTCTTTCTAGTTTGAGCCAGCAACTCAATCAAAAGTTGTTTCATTTCTTCTATGGTCTCCTCGTGCTGTTCGAGACGTTTTTCTTGTCTCTCAAGCCTTTCAGAGACTTCTTCTAGAAGCGCGCCCTCTGGTTCGATAGAAACTCCTTTTGATCCTGGAGTAATTTCTTTATCCGAAAGGTTGTTTCCGACCACCTTTTTACCTTTATTAACCATATTTGATGAGGCAGCAGGTAGATCGGTTCCAGAGTATGCCTTTTTCACCGTCCGTATTCTTTTAGGTTCGGTGATCCGCTCAAAAACGGATTGTCTCGGATGGCACTCGCAGTTTGATAGAACAGCTGAGATTAACTGTTCGCATTGGCATTGATGAGTATTTTGTGCAGAGTTCTTCTTCCAATTGAGGTATTCTCTCAAGTCTTGAGATATCTTCTCCTCTCTATTTGCAACCTGACGCCGCTTGCGTCGCAAACTTGGTTCATAATACTTGAGAGTCTGCAATATCTCAGGGCTGAGCTCTTTTCCAGCATCAGATTGTTCCCCAACTCTCCTGCGGATTCTTCTGGAGTGCACGTTGTCCTGAGTAGTTGTATGGGCCCCAGATGCCTCTGATAGAGAGATTAAAATTTTTGGTGCATGTTGCGTGCTCGCCATAGACGTGCTCGAGGAGACATGAGAGTTGTGTTCATTGAACGTAACCCGTCGGTGGCATCTGCGGGATGCAACCCGCGATTGAAATTGCAGATTTGTACCCAGATTTGTACCCGTGGTTGCAACCTGGAGGTTGACACCCGCGGTTGGAAGCGGCGGGTTGGCACCCGCGGTTGGCAACCGCGGGATGCCACCCGCGGTTGGCAACCGCGGGTTGCCACCCGCGGTTGGGAACCGCGGGTTCCCACCCGCGGTTGGCAACCGCGGGTTGCCACCCGCGGTT